>OZ023263.1:250051038-250766038 GCA_964006375.1 Tillus elongatus | reverse complement strand
AACTATATAGGCGAAAGAATACGATCCAATTTAGGCAGCACGATTACGGCACACGATATCGCCGGACTGTAAGCAACAGACTCAGAAAACATAAAACAGTGAGTACCACTGCTCTTCACCAGGACCATTTCTTCTCTCCATGTTATTTTCTCCGTCGTCCGTGATCTTCTTTCGCCACTTCCGTGGGCCTGCGCCAGTGACACCTCGCTCTCTCTCTCTCTCTCTCTCTCTCTCTCTCTCTCTCTGTGTGTGTGTGTCACCTAGCCTTCTCACATATATCCAACACTATATATCCGTGATAGTTTCGATATGCGACACCAGCTGTCGCCAGCCAACCAGGATTTACAGTGACGATTTAAATTACATCGCATGCGGCCATATACAGTCTGTCCCATCAAAAGCAAACAGACAACAAGTAAAGTTCTAGAGCTGGCCAGCTCTTTAATAAGTTGGCTGGTGTGGTATACTTGCAATATGGTAGGTGGTAGTGGACTTTTCCTTGACGTGATAGTAAAGGATTTGTTTCACGCCCGAGGAGGTACCACCCCTTACATCAAGAGGCCTGTGAAGTACCAACGGACGTTTACGATTCTGGTATATGAGTCGGTTTCCCTTATAAGCAAAAATTATGATCCGGAGGTAAAATACCCCTCCATTCGGATCTCTGGGAGAGGGGTGTACATGGGGGACAGCATCAAGATTTAACGTATCCTTCTCCAATATATGCGGCCTAAATTCTAACCTGAACTCCGTCCACCATTTCCTCTAGGTTAATAGGCCCCAAGTCTTCTTCCTCACCGAAACCCAATCAGCACAAAAACAGCCACCAATCACCTTAATTTACCGGGCTATGAGCTCCTTACTTCCTTTAGATTGCATGGAGGCGTGTGCGCATACGTAGCAATCTACCCTGCACCAGACTCCCCAATTTAGAAGCTGGAAGAAAAGACATACTATGGATAAAACTCTCTTCAAGGGCTGCAACTAAATTCATCCGTTGCATTTACAGGTCACATTCTGACAACAACTTTGTCCAGCTCTTTGACTACCTTTCTGAAAAAACCCACCATCTGATTTCTCAATATCCCTGCTCTGAGGTCACTATTCTTGGTGACTTCAATGTCCATAATAAGGAATGCCTAGGATCTTCAAAAACCGATCCACAAGGAAGAGCAGCGGAGGCCTTTGCAGTCAGCAATTTTTTAGCCAATATGGTTCAGCAACCTACTTACTTTCCTCGCATCCCAACACACAGCTCAAATCCCTGGGATCTCCTTCTTACTACAAATCCTGACTGCTATAAGATATCAGTCACCGCCCCCTTAATCGCTCAGACCACGGCATGGTCACTGCTTCTGGCGCAATGCAACCCGAGGTCACACAGTCATCACACCCACGTATCGTACAACACCGCGAACTGGGACAAAATGCGAGATTACTTTTCCACATTCCCATGGGCGTCTGCCTGATCCTCTCATCCTGGCCCCTCTGATATCTCTCAAAATGTCACCGAAATTATCCAAGCTGGTAAGGAATTATTTATTCCACGTACACTGAAAACCTCTGCAGCCACTCAAAAGCCCTGGTTTTCTAAATCCTGTGAGAAGGCCAGGCTTGAAAAGGTCAAAACTCACAAAACACTTCTACACAATCCCAGTCAAGAAAACCGTCAAGCATTTAACGACGCCAGAAACCGCTATTTCCGCATTCTTTCTGAAGCAAGAAACTAGTTTAATAACCACATTAAAAACAACGTCCTCTCAAGCTCCAACGGCAGCAATCCCTTCTGGACTCTTGCTAAATCTATTGGGAATAATTTCTGCAAGAGCACGTTCCCACGTCTTGTCTCAGGGGATGCAATTGTTTCTACCGCCCTGGGTAAGGCTGAATTTTTGCTTCGTTTTTCGCCGGCAATTCTACTCTCAACCCACCTCTAAATGTTCAACCACCAACAGTCCCCAATGTCGCGCATAAAATAGCGGATATCATTTTTACAACTAAAAAGGTACGAAAGATGCTCTCTTTTCTTAATACCAGGAAAGCCTCTGACCTTGACTAGATCCCAGCAATTGTTCTCAAGAAATGCGCACCAGAACTTGCTCCTGTCCTGACTCGTCTGTTTCAGACATCTTACAATAAAGGCATATTCCCTAGTAACTACAAAACTGCTCGAGCACAACCCGTTCCCAAGAAAGGATCCAAAGCGCTTCCTAGCAACTACAGGCCTATTTATCTTCTTTCAGTCGTCTCTAAAGTGATGGAAAGTATATAAACACTGAACTACTAAAATTTCTTAAAAAACACAGTCTAATCCACGACAGGCATTATGGATTCAGTCAGCGCAGATCAACTGCCGACCTCCTTTCCTCTGTCACCCATTCTTGGAACAAGTCTATGGAACTACACGGTGAATCCCAGATTGTCGCTCTAGACATATCCAAAGCATTCGACCAGGTCTGGCACGCAGCGCTGCTTAATAAACTACCGGCCTATGGTCTACCACCAAAACTCTGTACGTGGACAGCAAATTTCCTCTCCAACCGGAGCATTTCGGTCGTCGTGGATGGCCATCTCTCTTCCGGGCTCGCAAATACTTTTCACCAGCTAATCTCTATACCTTATATGCTTCACAAATAAGACCAAACCTCGAATACTGCTCCCACATCTGGGGTGCTGCTGCCACTTCTACAGTCGCTATCCTGGATTCCATTCAGAAAAGAGCTATAAGTCTCATCGGTGACCCTACTCTCACCCAAAGGCTGCCATCGCTTGCCCACCGACGTGCCGTAGGTGACCTCTCTGTCTCTTTTATAGATATCTGCACGGGCACTGCTCAGATGAGCGTTCTTTTATAGTTCCATCACCTGCTGCCCCCAACAGATCTACCAGGGGAACAGAGCGAATGCACACTTTTACTGTCCAGGTCACCAGACATAGAACATCTTGTTATGTCCACTCTTTTGTCCCCAGGACTTCCAAGTTGTGGAACTCCTTGCCTGCACAGGTTTTTCCTTCTCCCCGAACCTCCAAACCTTCAAGTCCAGAATTAAAAAGTTGTCTCTTTCCTCCTTGTCGACACCCACGGTACGATAGTATTTAGGCTGTAAGCCCTCGTGGTATGTTGTTGAAATTAAAAAAAAAGTGATAAAAAATCATTAAAGTGGGAAAGGCCATTTTAAATTGGTGAAAATCATAGTAAATATACCAAAAGTTATAGCCAACGATTTTATACCGTTACAATACTGATATCAATTTGCCGTTATCCTACTATTCGAGAGAGGCATAAATATGCTTAGATCCATGGTACACAAAATTGAGTAGCGGATGTTAAAGAGCTGCTGAAGACAGAGAGTCATGGCTGCAACAACAGGGCGAAATCTCCATGATAATGTGATGGTGATAACCTTACGACCTCATCACAATTATAAATTTCTAAGTAGCTTAGCTGTCACAAAGTTCTACTTTCCATGCTGCAAAACGCTACAATAGAAACTACACTTTAATTTTAATTTTACGCCCGTTGGAATCCTATGACAGACGAGTCGCAATAACTCATAAATTCACAATAACTAGATAGAAAAGTTTATGAGCTGAGATTTCCCTTGTCACAGTGGTGAATAGGGATCCGCCATTTATTTTTGTTTGGACAGCGCAGTCGAGATTGGAAAGACATGTTACGGTAGTGGATTCCATTCTAATGCTAATTAGTTTTGACAGTTTGATGAAATTCAAAATACATAAGCGCCGGTATTAAGATTCAAGCTATGGCTCATTGAAATTTATGATTGCATAAAGTGAAAAAGTTAACCAGCACTTACCATTTGTCACCTTTTTTCCCTCTTTATTTTAATGTAGCTAATCAAAAAAATTACAAATGTATTAAATGCTTCTAATAAAGTATAATATCAAAATTTTATAAAGTTTTCTTCAATGCTTTGATTATTGTTTCGTAACTTGTGGAACCTGTTTCATACTAAATACAAACTCAGATGAATTTCTCTGGTTTCACCAATACTTATTTTCTTTTCCAAAATCGTTTTCGCTTTTTACGACATGGTCTGCGGGAAGACGGTAAAGAAGCCTGAGCCTGTATATTATCTGTTGCAACTCAGATGGTCCACGCCCGCATGTACGTTTTTAATGGCAAATATGTATTGTTTTGAAAATAAAGACTTTTTTTTAAATTCAACAACACACCACGAGGGCTTACAGCCTAAATACTATCTTACCGTGGGTGTCGACAAGGAGGAAAGAGGCAACTTGTTACTTCTGGACTTGAAGGTTTGGAGGTTCGGGGGCGAAGGAAAAACCTGTGCCGGCAAGGAATTACACAACTTAGAAGTCCTCGGGACAAAAGATAGGGCATAACAAGATGTTCTATGTCCGGTGACCTGGACAGTAGAATGGTGCATTTGTTCTGTTCCCCTGGTAGATCTTTTGGGGCAGCAGATGGAGGAACTATGGAAGAAAGCTCATCTGAGCAGTGCCCGTGCAGATATCTATAAAAGAGAGAGAGAGGTCACCAACGGCAAGTCGGTGGGCAAGGGATAGCAGCCTTTGGGTGAGGGCAGGATTAGCGATGAGACGTACAGCTCTCTTCTGAATGGAGTCCAGGATAGCGAGTGTAGAAGCGGCAGCGGCACCCCATATATGGGAGCAGTATTCGAGGTTTCGTCTTATTTGTTAAGTATATAAAGTATAGAGATTAGCTGGTGTAAAGTATTTGCGAGCCCGGAAGAGGAAACGTAATTTTTAGCAACCACTTCTGCAATTGATGTGACATGTTGGTGCCAATTGAGATTTCGATCCACAGAAATGCCAACAAGTGAAAAGAACTCATTACTTTGAGTAACATGGTTGTTTATTGTGATGGGTCTAGGGCTGGTGTATCTCTTATGAGAAAGAAAACAAGACTCTGATTTGATGGGGTTGAATTGTACAAGATTTCTACTTCCCCAGTCTAATATTTTTTGGAGATCCACGGAGACAGAACCCTCCATGAGTCTGCGATCCTCATCTAACTGGGCTAAAGAGACAGGCTTAGAATATTGTATATTTGCGTGGAGGGTGCTGTCGTTGCGTAACTGTGAACTGGGTTGGATGTGTTAGGAAGGAGGTCATTGTTGTGCAGAAGAAACAAGGTAGAGGCTATACCTGAACCTTGAGGAACTCCTGCATTAATTGAATATAGTTTAGAGGAATGGCCATCCACGACAACAGAAATGATCCGGTTGGAGAGGAAATTTGCTGTCCACGTACAGAATTTTGATGGTAGGCCATAGGCCGGTAGTCTATTAAGCAGCGCTGCGTGCCAGGCCTGGTCGAATGCTTTGGATATGTCTAGAGCGACAATCTGGGATTTACCGTGTAGTTCCATAGACTTATTACAAGAATGGGTGACAAAGGAAAGGAGGTCGGCAGTTGATCTGGTCTGACGGAACCCATACTGCCTGTCGTGGACTAGACTGTGTTTTTAAAAAAAATATTTGTAATTCGGTGTTTATATACTTTCCCATCACTTTAGAGACGACTGAATGGGGAGAAATAGGCCTATAGTTGCTAGGAAGCGCTCTGGATCTTTTCTTGGGGACGGGTTGTACTCGAGCAGTTTTCCAGTTACTAGGGAATATGCCTCTATTGTAAGATGTCTGAAACAGACGAGTCAGGACAGGAGCAAGTTCTGGTGCGCATTTTTTGAGAACAAATGCGGGGATCTCGTCAAGGCCAGAGGCTTTCCTGGTATAAACAGAAGAGAACATTTTTCGTACCTTTTTAGTTTTGAAAATGATATCCGTCATTTTATGCGCGACATTGGAGACTGTTGGTGGTTGAACATTTGGAGGTGGGTTGAGAGTAGAATTGCCGGCGAACAACGAGGCAAAAAGTTCAGCCTTGCCCAGGGCGGTAGAAACAATTTCATCCCCTGAGACAAGAGGTGGGAACGTGCTGTTGCAGAAATTATTCCCAATAGATTAAGCGAGAGTTCAGAAGGGTTTGCTGCCGCTAGAGCTTAAGAGGACTTTGTTTCTTTATGTGGTTATTAAACGAGTTTTTTGCCTCATAAAGAATGCGGACATAGGGTTTCTTGCGTCGTTAAATGCTTGACGGTTTTCTTGACTTGGATTGTGTAGAAGCTTTTTGTGAGCTTTGACCTTTTCAAGTCTGGCCTTGTCACAGGGTTTAGAGAACCAGGGCTTTTGAGTGGCTGCAGAGGTTTTCTGTGTACGTGGAATAAATAATTCCAGGTCAGCTTGGATAATTTCGGTGACGTTTTGTGAGATATCAGAGGGGTCAGGATGAGAGAAGCAGACAGACGCCCATGGAAATGAGGAAAATTAATCTCGCATTTTGTCCCACTTCGCGGAGTTGTAGTGCCAAACTATACGTGGGTGTGATGACTGTGTGACCTCGGGTTGCATTGTACAGGAAGCAGTGACCATACCGCGGGTTCAACGACCCAGGGGGGCGGTGACTGATATCTTATAGCAGTCAGAATTTGTAGTAAGAAGGAGATCCAAGAAATTTGAGCTGTGTTTTGGGATGCGAGGAAAGTAAGTAGGCTGCTGAACCATATTGGCTAAAGAATTGCTGACTGCAAAGGCCTCCGCTGCCTTTCCTTGTGGATCGGTTTTTGAAGATCCTAACCATTCCTTATTATGGACATTGAAGTCACCAAGAACAGTGACCTCGGAGGAAGGATATTCAGAAATTAGATGGTCGGTTTTTTCAGAAATGTAGTCAAAGAGCTGGATAAAGTTGTTGTCAGGAGGTGACCGGTAAATGCAACAGATGAATTTAGTTGCAGCCCTGAGAGAGAGTTTTATCCATAGTATATATTTTGTTCGAGCTTCTAAATTGGGGAGTCTGGTGCAGGGTAGATTGCTACGGACGTACGCGCACACGCCTCCATGCAATGTAAAAGAAGTAAGGGGCTCATACCTTGGGAAATTAAGGTGATTAGTGGCTGTTTTGGCACTGATTGGGTTTCGGTGAGGAAGAGGAGTTGGGGCCTATTAGCCTAGAGCAAATGGTTGACGGAGTTCAGGTTAGAATTTAGGCCACATATATTTGGTTTGCAGTATAACCTAGATAGTACTAACAGTGGACCACGTTCCATTAAAATACTTTTGTTGTTTCAAAAAGTACAAACATTTTCCGAAAATAAACTTTAGAAGCTACAGAAGAAGCTGGTTTGCCTGGCAAACGTACCTCTTTAAGCTATTTAGATACCTGCGAAGATATAAATTATTCATAAGCAGCTTTATGATCAAAATTGAAAAAAAAATTTTTTTAGGAAACTTTGCAGACTTCTTTTCTAAAAATTCACCATTTTGTATACAGAAATTGCCTTAAGTAATGTTACACTGAAAAAATCCCTTCTTGCTGTCAGGTAGTAATATTCTTCTTAAAAGTCTCAAACAAGAAGGCAGAACGGTGTTTACTAAATAGCGAATTTTGATAAGTTTGTATGACGATATTTTGTTCGCTCATTTCCAATCGAAAAATATAGTAGGCATTAAAAATTTTCAAACAGTTGGCAAGATTATTAAAATATAAGCCGACATAAAAGGGCGACCGTAACAAACTTACAATTTTGTCTGGATGGTTTTCTTAAAAATACGAGCAGTTGCTCTACTACACCGATTATTTACATTTACAACGGTGAGACAAATTTAATGATTTCTTCAAAAATTTACATAAATCTCGTTAATATACATTAAAATTAAGGTGGCTTGCAAGTCAGAGTAGATAGAAACAATTTTTAATGAAGGTCATTCCCTGCGAAACTATATATTTCTAAAACACTTCCTCTGGAAATTCTTGAAAAATTTCATGGCGATTAAAGTATCTGCGGGATTTTTGCTTTTAAACCAACTGTTGGTGTACATAAAATAATAGAATCCTGTAGCTTATTTACCCCTCCATCTTTTAAGCTATGAAGATGATAACAAATTTTAGTTTTTTTTTTTTGGAAATTAAGAAGGAACCATTTCCAAGAAAATTCGGTACCAATACTTGTTGCGGCTATTTTTTATTGAAGAAGGTAATGATGAACAGTCCTTAAGTTATTTTTAATAGAGTGTCTAAAGCCAGGGGATAACGCATATTGTACTACTTGGTTAGCTAAATCCGCTATATACGGCGTAACATATCAAATGTTTTGTCTTGCTGGGTTCTAATGTGCTGCTAATTTCCGGTATGAAGGAAGATATATAGAGATTAAGATTAAATCATACCTCATAACGAGATCGTATACATCTCATTGTTGCCACGGAAGATAGATAATATCCCGTGTGTTTCCCCTATTCAACAGATAATTTACATAACGCGCGGAAAACGGATTTATTTGTGACCAACATACATTTTCAACATAATTATTACATGCAACATAATATTAGCCATCTAGATTTAGTGTAACAACACAGTTTTTTAGTTAACCTTTTAAAGAGAAGAAATACAAGCAGGCTGTTGCACAAAGAAATCACTGCTTTTTTGTGACATTAAAACAAATGACTAAAATTTAATTAAAAAAGTCTGGCCGCAGCAAGTGCGTTATGGTAGCGAATTTTCGTGAAAACGTTTTTAATGGCAAATTGTTTTTAAAAGGACATTTGGTTGGCAGTATAACCTATATAGTGCTACCAATGTACCCTATTTAATTAGAATAGCTTTGTTGTCTCAAAAAGTACAAACATTTTCCGAAAATCAACTTAAAAAGTTCCAGCAAAAACTGGTCCGATTTTCCTGGCGAACACACCTCTTCAAGCTTTTAACGTAGCTGCCAAGATATAATTATTCACAAACAGCTTTAGGACCAAAATCGAAAAAAAAACGAAAATTTGCAAAAATTTCCTTTATAAAAATTCACCATTTATTTTTACAGGAATTGCCTTCAGTAATGTTATACTATTTTATATTTTTCACAAAAATTCGACAAACATTTTTTAACAATAACTTACTAACCATTTATTATTAATTACTATTATATCAAAAAAAAAACTTACAAAAAATTATCTCTACGGAAACACTAAAAACATTTCTGCGAAAACTTTCCTAATTCAGCCACTATTTGAGAGTACCTCGATTTTTTCAACCAGTAATACAAACAAAAAACTCTCCGAATGTGTCATTTCCATGAGTCTCCGCTATATATTAGTAAAAACGCCCTATCACAATTTGTGGTATGTGTTTGTGGTATGGGCCCAAAACGTGAAAAGTTGCAAAACAATTGAAATAACTCAAAAACGATGAACAATGTCTTTTTTACCTTAAAAACATTCATTATAATTCGATGGAAACTACAAAAATGCAATAACATAAGGGTGTTCTATTAAAAAAAGAAAGTCTGTATCACCAACGACTTATGGGCCAGCCTGTGATTGTCAAAATAGGTTTATAAGATGAACCTCGAAACACTATAATTAATGTATATATTTTTTCTCACATTTTGTATAATAACGGATGTATTGTGCTTTGCCGTAGAAATACGTCACTCTGTATATGTGTAAACAGACAAAAGTTGAAACTGACCCCGTATATGGGCTTTAGGTGTTCTAGTTCGCGCTTATTTGAGGAAATTCTTTTTAAAATTCACAAGTCGCGGAGTTCTCAATAACGAATTTTTTCTACGAAAATCTGACTATTAAACCATAAACTCTATAGCTACTTTATATACTACTGCCAAAGCATCAGAACGCGGGTCTATTTGAAATGGATTTTCTGAAAATATTTTAATAAAATGGACAATGATCGTTGAAGCTGAAACATAAGGCTTTGTAAAACACACTTATTACGACATTTGCTATAAAAAATTATTTGTTTCAGATTCGTTGTCTGCAAATTGCAAATTTTTACGTTTCAATTCGCGGCTTTGGCGTTTTAAGAAACATTATAAAATTTTCAAAATATTTTTTCTGATACTTCTTGACCTTTTTGCGTCAAGAAAACATAACCATTGTATGTAATATTTAATTGGTTTGGTCAGTCATACAAAATATTTTGTTCCTGTGCTGTTCTCTGATCGCCAGTGGCAGCCAAAATATTTTTCTTTCAATGTCTATATATTTTTTTTCTTTTAACTTAGAGATCTGAATGCATGTAGGGTAAGGTTAATGGTATAAAATTCTAAATTTAATTGTCATAGCTCCATTATTTTTGGAGATACAAAAATTTTCCCAAAGAAAACCCAAAATTTTCCCGGAAAAACTCGTTCGATTTTCCCGGATAACCAGGCCACTTCCAAAAGGAAGGTACGCCAAGTTTTATCAAAATCGGACCATTCGTTTTTCAGTTATCGGTCTGAGTTGGGATTTATAGTTTACTTTTTATATCGTAAACCTACCTACCAAATTTGGTTATCATAGCTTTTTTATTTTTTGAGATATTTTTTTTAAATGAAAACTCAAAATTTTTCCGAAAAAACTCATCCGATTGTCCTGACTAACGAACTTATCCAATCCACTCACAAAAGGAAGACACATACCAAATTTTATCAAAATCGGCAGATTATTTTTTGAGTTAGCGGTGGGGATACCTTAAAAACAGAGTGTATAAAACGCAACCTATTGATTTAGATGATTTGAAAATGAAAATAACAACAGAAATTAGAAACGTAACGCCTGGCGCGTTGAACAGAGTTATTTATTATTTCCTTGTGTGCAAGTGAATGGAGAACATTTTGAACATTTGTTATAAGAAAGGGACGTTTTTATTAAGTTTATTTTGGAGATTTGAATTTCAGGGTAAACTGTTTCAATATTCCGGTATTAGATTTCCACCCTGTATTGAAAACTGTAATATTAGACCATACATATGGGGTATCTCCGCTTTCAGAGAAATGTGATCCATCGAATCGTGAGTAAAAAATGTAGGGTTGCTATTTTTTTTAAACTGGATAAAGTGGTGGGGGTAAAATGGTGGGAGTTTAATTTTTTTAACTACGATCATAAGATAATGTTCGACAAATTAAACTTCACTTGTGTCAGAGTTTTCCACAAAAACTATTTTTTTGCTGAATAATGAATTTTATTCCATAAGTGTGTTTCACATTGTATAAATGTATAGGTGTCTAGTGTAAGCAGGATGCCTGCTCAAGTATATAAAGTATATGTAATTTCTCCTCACAAAAACGTTTATATATATAAATATATATATATATATATATATATATATATATATATATATATATATATATATATATATATATATATATATATATATATATATATATTGAGGGACAAAGAGCTTGTTTTCTTTCCTCAATGTTTTGCAGGTGGCTTGATATACCCTCTCTAATTATTCGGCTTTGTTAATAAGCGTTTGAAGAAGATGGTGTTGAGGATGTGGACTGTATTTATAACTCTACGTGCACTGGATTCCAGAAGATTTCAATAATACACTTTTTATATTTATATATGTTGTATTGTTACTATGTACATTTTGAACTTAACACTTATTTACAATTTGCAGTTTTAAACCTAATTTCATGGGTTACTCAGGAGATTTCACAATCTTATTACCTACTAGTTATTGCATTTATTTAACTGCGCGTATGGTGGAAGTTATGTATACTTTCTAATTAAGAAGAAAACACTGAGTTTTCACGGTATCACTGTAAGAACGGAATTTCTGTAGGAAGATTGAAACTTAAACTGAACTGGCTTAATCACACGAGCGGTGTTTAACCAGAAGGATCTTAGAAGTCCCAAGAAGTTTAGAAGATGAGATTCGTAGTCGAACTGCACTGTAGAACTGAACTTGATTAAACACACGAGCGGTGTTTAAGTGGAAGATTAGGAACTCAGAGTCCCAAGAAGCTAAGAAGAGGAGATCGATCGTAGAACTGCACTGACTTAATCACACGAGCGGTGCTTAAGTGAAAGATTGGGATCTCGGCGTCCCAAGAAGCTAAGAAGATGAGATCTGTCGTAGAACTGAACTGTGCTTTCCGAAGGGCTTGCTTTTATCGAGCTTTCACGTAACGCTGGTTAACGTAGTTGACATAATGTCAGTAAGGCAGGATGGGCAACCAGATAAAAGTATTATTCCTAGTGAGCAAATCCACTGAGTACATTTTAAGAACACGTCAAAGACAACTAAAACTATTTACAGGAAAGGACCTAACGGTATATAGGTATTCTTTGTATGGAATTATTCATGCGTAAACAGAATGCAATACAGACGGCTAGAGGATAAAGATTACCAGCAAATTGGAAAAGATTGTGAAATCCATACATAACTAATTCCAGGTAGAAACTTAAAGGATAGTGCAACCGAATGAAAGTAAAAGAGACAGGCGCGTACCAATTATGTTTCTCCAACATATATATATATATATATATATATATATATATATATATATATATATATATATATATATATATATATATATATATATATATATATATATATATATATATATATATATATATATATATATATATATATATATATATATATATATATATATATATTGTAACAGTATAAATTGAGTAGCTAAACAGCTAGGCTAGTTGGGTGTATTTATGGTTCCTCCTCTGCTATGAACAGAGAATTATTGGCGACGATCATGGTTATTTCTTCTGGCTATCTCTCGTATACTGAATGAAATTGAGATATTGCGTTAAATCATTTCTCTTTGAACTACCCCTGGTATATCTTGTCGGCTGCCGCGCCTGCGATGTGGTTAAAAATGTTGGTGGTTCGAGAATGGTCCGCATGTTGAGAAAGATAGATGGCTGGGGACGTATGGGATGAAGTGAAAGCGAACGGTGGCGCTACTGGCTGTCAGGTAGGAAATGCGAATATTCCGGAAGGTTCGAGAGAGATTTTCGTTGGTAGTAGTTGGAGCTAACACGTGGTTTTTTCTGAGAAGCAAGTTGGATATTATTTATCCCCATAGTGGATTGGATTGCACTCAGAAAATATCTGCAGTCTTTTGGTGATATCGTAATTTATGTATTTGGTGTTGAAGACTGTAGAGATAACCCGTTTGAGGGGATATAATGACCACTTTGATCTTGTCACGTTGGTTGGAGTTTCGTATGCCCTCTTTGGAGAGTCCTTGTACCGGGTAGGAAAATCCTTGTACCGGATAGAGAAATCCTTGTACCGGGTGGAAGAATTCTTGTACCGGGTAGCGGAATCCTTGTATTGGGCAGTACCTTTGGCAAATTCACGTATCATAGGAGAATTTTGAGTGGAATAAGTCTCGCATGGAATGGCGAATTTTCATGTACCGAAAGAAGTATGACTATTGAGTTAAATGGAGTTTTTATGTGCTAGTCAAGAGCAACGATAATTTCCGTCAGCTGTGAGATCTGTGGTTTATGAATTAGGATCTCAGTGAGGAGGTCTTCGCTTTTCGTTGTTGCATTGCCTTTCCGTTTGTTGCATTGTTTCCGTGGTTGCAGTTCCGTACCCTTAAAAGCCCCAGTTTGGTATGGAAATTGTTGGTAATTTTATGACCTAGAAGTCCAGGATGTTCAAGTAAGAATTTTCCGTTTTGTGATAAAGAGTAGAGTGATAAGAGAGACAATCTTGATAATCTAAAATTTTAAATATTCACATCTGTTAAATTTGCTATATCAAAGAATCAGTTTTACTACGATCAAATCAAACTGAATTTATTTTAGTTAAACTTCAATAAATGTGGTACAGATTTTATGAGACCCTTGTTAATATAATTGCTTCACTTTTGATAGTTACCACAGTTTATTATATATTGTTAGCATTAGTTAAGCTTATTGATTATTCTTTGGGACTTGATATTTAATCAGGCCACTTAACTTAACTAACGTGTAATTAATTACTATTTGGAAAATAAGTTGTAAGCTTTGCGTGCACGAAAAATGGGATTTTTCCATAGAACAATTATAGTTTTGGAGCACATTCATGCATACTCATTAGATGTCTTGATTATTTTGTAATAAGCCATTTCAGTTATATAGTATAGACTCTTTAGTTTAGATCAGAATTTTAGAACAGCTTTTAATAATTTCTTGTATGCCAAAGAAGCGTAATAAAAGCCCTTATTTTATCATATTATAGGTGTGTTTTGGTTTTGTGTTTGTGTTTTGCTTGCAGGGCTGTTGAGAATACTTAGTGTTATTAGATTATTACCGTTACCTTTACTTGTGGGTCTATGAGACCATACCGTTCTGAGTTTTAGTTTGTTTTACCATAATTATAACTCCCTTGCAGCTTCCTGTGCTCGATTGTGGTTGGCTATAGTTGCCAGTGTGATCCAAGAATTCTTGGTTGTGTTGGGTCTGGGCAAGGAAGTATATTAGTGAACATCTTATTAGAATATCCGGGAGTGGAGGTTAAACAATCAAGTGGCGCCCCTAGTTAACATCTTATTTTGACCCACGCCCATCTCCACTGTGTGAAAGCTGGCGGCCCTCCAATTCCCCGGTAACCTAGCTTATGCCAATGACAAATTAGGTTTGTGAATAGATTAGGAATTATTTGAGCATTGTCATCTGGTTAAAAGGAAGCAACATATATATATATATATATATATATATATATATATATATATATATATATATATATATATATATATATATATATATATATAATATATATATATATATATATATATATTAATATATATATATATATATATATATATATATATATATATATATATATATATATATATATATATATATATATATATATATATATATATATATAGTTTAATTTGACAAGACACTAGTTTAGGAGACGCGACGTGAAATAGTTTTTTTCGAAATAAAGTTTTCCCTACAATTTTTGTAAGTTAAAAAACTAAAATAATTTTGGGGAAATTTGGTATACACATTACAATATTAGGGACTTTATGATGTACCAAATTTGACTTTTTTGTTGTTAATGTTAAATGAAGTTATTGGAATTTGAAAGTAATCACGAAAATTTCCCACCAAACACACTTGCTGAGTACCGATTTTTTACACTCAATACATCAATAATAATAGATACAGTTCATCGTAGTGCTATAAAATAATTTCAGAAAGATATTTTTTGCATCATAAACTACTTACTTTGAATTACAAAAGCAATCTGAAATGGACAATTCTAACAATAGTCCCGTTGTAGTAACGACCTGTTTTATGAGACCACTCGCGCTGGTCACGTCTACAGTAATAAAAGAGCTAATGCATGATTCTGCCGTGAGTTAGAGCCTGTCCCCAAAAAACAACGTCCTTAATGGAATATTGACTTCCAGTATCAACTATACCGCTTCCATTTGGGTTTAAATGCACATGACATTCGTTAATTACTCTGGCCGGGCTCCGGGCTCGTCTTTTACCAAGAAAAATAATTTTCCGCTTCAACTCGGAGTGCCCTAGAAAAATAAAGAAAGCTTTGTCGTTAAGCTCATTGTATGTCTTTTCGGTTTACAGGCGCTTTATTTGAAAGCGTCCATGTTTATATTTGTTGAACGTGTTTGTGCTGTTTCACAAAACAATTTACGTCGATTTGAAAGGATGCCCATTTATATTATTAAAATAAAAGGCGCGACTATTTGACCTGACTAAAACGAATTCAAGTAATGTTTAGCGCAACTTCATCGTTCTAAATATGTCTGAATAGCACATAATTTTCATAAATGACCGTCGTTTTAAAATTATCGAATTGAGAAGAAACACAGGACCTTTTTTAGGATTATTTTTTTAAGTCAATGAATTTGTTCCTTTTATTTTGAGCATACTGCCTAGGGTCTCAATAACCTTAGAACATTTTCATTGTATTAGGGCATAATGTAACATGGCTCATGCATTACGAAATCGTTACTTAGTTATATACTAGAGTGGGTGGCTTGTTAATCTCTCGGAAATAAAGTGTTCTTACTCTTTTTAAAGTGTATTTATTCAAACTGGTTATCCATGGTCGATATCTCGAGGTGGTCTTTACATGGATCTAAATCCGGACGATAGTTAGGCTACAAGTAACTGGTAAACTGCTCGAGGACAAGTGATGGAAAAGTATATAAGCACCGAATTAGTGAAATTTCTTGAACAACACAGTCTAATCCTCAAGAGGCAGTATGGATTCCGTTAGTGACGATCAACTGCCGGCCTCTTTTCCTTTGTCACCCATTCTTGGAACAAGTCTATGGAACTACACGGTGAATCTCAGATTGTCGCTCTAGACATATCCAAAGAATTCGATCAGGTCTGGCACGCAACGATGCTTAATAAACTTCCCGCATATAGCCTACCACCAAAACTCTATACCTGGACAGCAAATTTCCTCTCCGACCGGAGCATTTCTTTTGTCGTGGATGGCCATTCCCCTAAACTGTATCCAATTAATGCAGGAGTTCAGCTTTAGTCCCTACTTTGTTTCTTCTCCGCATCAGTGACCTCGCTGTCTAGGACATCTAACCCAGTTCATAGTTACGCGGACGACAGCACCATCCACTCAAATATAAAATATTCTAAGCCTGTCACTTTAGCTCAATTAGATGAGGATCGCAGACTCATGGAGGGTTCTGTCCCCGTGGATCTCCAAAAAGTATTAGACTGGAGAAGTAGAAATATTGTACGTTGAATTGTACAATAAAGTAGAAATCTTGTACAATTCAACCCTGCTAAATCTCAGTCTTGCTTTCTTTCTCGTAAGAGATACACCAGCCCTAAACCCATCACAATGAACAACCAAGTTATTCAAAGTGATGAGTCCTTTTCACTTGTTGGCATTTCTGTGAATCTAAATCTCAATTGGCACCAACATATCACATCAATTATAGAAGCGGCTGCTAACAAATTAGATTTCCTCTTCCGGGCTCGCCAGCTAATCTATAAACCTTATAAACTTCACAAATAAGGCCAAACCTCGAATACTGCTCGCACATCTGGGGTGCCGCTGCCGCTTCTACACTCGATATCCTGGACTCCATTCAGAAGAGAGCTATACGTCTCATCGGTGACCCTACCCTTACCCAAAGGCTGCTATACCTTGCCTGCTGACGTGCCGTTGGTGACCTCTCTCTCTCTTTTTTATAGATATCTGCACGGGCACTGCTCAGAGGAGCTTCCTTCCATAGTTCCTCCACCTGCTGCCCCCAACAGATATACCAGGGGAACAGAGCGAATGCACCCTTTCACTGCCCAGGTCACCAGACATAGAACATCTTGTAATGCACGCTCTTTTGTCCCGAGGACTTCCAAATTGTGGAATTCCTTGCTGGCACATGTTTTTCCTTCTCCCCCGAACCTCCAAACCTTCAAGTACAGAATTAACAAGTTGCTTCTTTGCTCCTTGTTGACACCCACGGTACGATAGTATTTAGGCTGTAAGCCCTCGTGGTGTGTTGTTGAAATATAAAAAAAATATTGTCCCTGTATTATAAAATACGATTTACAAAATCGTTGCTTGTATATAGTCTTTATTCATAACATTATGTGTTATTAGAGCTGTCGTAACAATATATTACCTTGTTACGCAGGGAGTTTATCACTCTGTCGAGCAGCTACAATGATTTCAATAAAATTAATTTTGATGTAGTAAAAATTCATATAAGAAAGTGATAAAGTTGTCAAAGATTATTCCCGATTTTTTTTTGTAAAAAATATAGGTAATTATTAGAGGGCAAATTTTATGTGCTGTACATTCATTACCAGTAATTAGTTTAGTATTAACAAACTGTTTAAGCACGGAATGGGACCCGTTAACTGTTTGTTAGTTATTTTGTTCGTTATGTAGTTTTATTTTAAGTATTTTTTTTTATAGCAGAAAAATCGTTCACAAAGCAACAGTGTTTTAACAAAGGTCTGAAGGAAGAAACACAGCAAGAAACAATTAAAGTAGGAGAGTCCCATTTACTTCAAGTCCACCGACAGTATCAACACCATTAGGCAGTGACTGTCCAGGAAGTAGATGGGAAGCCGGAATTCATGAAAATGTTAGAAAAACTAACAATAAGCCTCACGCCGTGATTTCTCGCAAAACGACAAAAAGTTCTGCAGACCCTGCAAGAAAAACTTTATTATTTTCGTTGACTTGACAAGAAGCTGTACGAGGTTAATTTAGATTCTAAGCCTTATAGGCAGTACATAAACTTGAGAGTTGAGTTAGATCGTCCTTTGTTTTTCTTGCTTTCGTTTTTTTCTTATAACACAATGTACTAAATTATATTAGAATCTATCAGTTAAAACGCCCTTTTTCGATTTCGATGGATACGCTCTGGAAATCGAATTGAAGTTGACTTAAGGGTCAATTCGATTCAGCAGAAAAAAGCAGTTGAATATCTAAGAATCTGTCTTGAACTAGTCTCGCTTATGACATTTTTGTTGTATTGAAACACCCTTAAAATACAGCAAACAATGTCTCCCAACTAACAAAAATGTTCTATAATTTTTAAATATGAGTGCAAATTTGTTGCGTTACTGTTATATTACTGCTCTTCAAAAGCAGTTTTGTTCTATGAAGACTTATAGGGTGGGTATTTAGTTGCTTACAGCAAAATGCTTCTTTAACTTTATTTTAAGAATGTCTTATAGCAGAATTATAAAACATTTTAGAGATTTCGTTTTCCTTGCTTTGTAAACGTCTATACAACAATCATTATAGAATATATTAGCGTACCGAACAAAAATTCTTATTAATGGCTTTATAATAACGATCTTCCTAACATACTTGTTAATTTGCAAACATTTATAAAGCTCTTTTTGAGTGTTTATATGAGCATTTATAAAACAGTTCTGTTAACATTTTCTATGATGTTAAAAAACTATTTTATAGTTGGGTGGAACGCTACTGCAACAGAACACTTAAAAACAAGTATAGTACAAAATTATTCTTGCATAAAAGTGCATTCGTTGGGATGCTTATAGCATTTGTAAGATGCGCCGTTATATCCTTTCTTATTTCGTGGCAAGTTGTGTACGCAGTAGCGTGTAATTTCTAAACATTCATTGATTGTTGTTGCCCTTGCTTGGTGAAACTTGTCCATACTGCATACAGACTTGGAGAATACTTCTCTGGCTTGTGATAGTTGGCTTCTTCATATCAAAATAATCCATTCAGAACTTGCTTATAAATTACATCCAGTAGAATTTGATATACTAGATGACCAAATACATATTTTAGTTAGTGAATTGAAATTTAAAAAACGCTTAACACAGACAAACAAAAATAAAACCTGGAAAGCACACAACATTTACATAATCGAGAAAGATCTCCCCCACAAACACATAAGTTTAACAAAAGGTTTGAAAACCTAAGCGATACAATTTTTACAACTGAAGAAATTTCTTTTCTAAATAAAGGATATAAATACTGCCCAAAATTTAAATTTACAAACAAAATTAAAGAGATATTAGCTTCTGAATCCGAAATTGCTTCCAGATCTATAAGGCAATATGAAAAATTAAAAATATGTGAATTTTTAAGACATTTAACTTCAAAATATGACAAACGTCAAATTAACGAAACTCAAATTTTAAAATATGTTCAGCATACAATATTAGACAATGATCTAGTTTTTACTAAAGCTGATAAAGAAAATACAACTGTAGCTATAAGTAGTGACGCATATAACATTAAAATTGATGATTTTATTGCTACAGAAAATTTAACAGAAATTAGGAGAGACCCAACAAACGCATTTCAGACAAAACTAAAAAATGAACTTAAGAATGTGTCTCTGTTTAGTCAATAAGAAAAGAAATATCTTTTATATAAAAGCCCGCAACCACCAAAATTATATGGCCACCTGAAAATTCATAAGCCAAATATACCGGTAAGACCAGTAGTTAGCTATGTTACTACACCTAATCATAAGATAGCAAGCAAACTGGTTTCACTTATTAAAGAATACAATTACTTTCCAAAATATTCAGTTAAGAATTCTTATGAACTTACACAAAAATTAAATAACTTAATTATTCCCACAAATAGTAAATTAGTCTCGTTTGATGTTTGTAGCATGTATTCTAAGATACCCCCTAAAGAATGTTTAACTCTATTAGAAAACGTTTTAATAGAAAATAACTTAAATGTCATAAAAAGACAAGAAATAATGAATCTTTTTAATGAATGTATAAAACAAAACTATTTTAAATTTAATAATAAAATTTATATACAAAATGAACGTCTGCCTATGGGTAGTCCGTTGTCACCTTTATTAGCCAACATATTTATGGAAAACTTAGAAAACCAAATTTTAACATCAGAACTTTCACATAATATTGTCTTTTGGTACAGATACGTAGATGATATTTTAGCATGTTTTCAAGGTAGTCATACAGACTTAAATGAATTTTTAAATTTTATTAATAGCTTTCACACAAATATTAAGTTTACTTTAGAAGAAGAAGCTAACAGTTGTATAAATTTTTTAGACTTAACAATTAGAAAATTAGAAAATAATTCATTTAACTTTTCAATATATAGGAAAACTTACACTGACACAACCATACCATACGATTCATGTCACCCTTTTTCACAAAAGCTGTCAGCCTATCATTCTATGATACATCGTGCATTTTCAATACCTATGTTACAAAACAATTTGGAAAAAGAAATTTCAATAATTAAGCAAACAGCATTTAATAATGGCTACTCTGTTAAAATAATAGATAAAATGATAGAGAGAAAAGAATACAAATTAGCGATTAATTTAATTTATCCAAATATTAGAGACAAAGAAGACAACAGATACGTTTCAATAACTTATTTTGGAATCATTTCAGAAAACATTTCAAAAATTTTAAACGCCTGTACAAATACAAAGGTAGCTTTTAAATCTTACAACACGACGCGTGATTTGTTATTTAACGCGAAAGAAAAATCTTGTTTCCTGACAAAAGCTGGAGTTTATAAATTAGCGTGTACACATTGTAACGCAATCTACATAGGTCAAACTTCTAGAAATTTTAACACCCGATACAAAGAACATATTTCTGCATTTAGAAATAACCACGCTGACAAATCTACATTTGCAAAACATATTATTGATATCGAACATAGACCTACATAAATAACCGCATACAACCACAACATTTTTATAATGACAAACGTAAACTAGACTTTTTTGAAGCTTTAGAAGTCAAAAGGCACACACACGACAATAACTACCTTGTTTTAAACGAGCAAACTGATTTAATGAATTCCCCTTTCTTGGATATTCTACTTTCTAATTAAATATGTCAAAGAAAATAAATTTAACTATTATTTCAAAAAAGTTGTAATAAAATAATGAGTTGATGTATGTCGATATTTTCGTTGTATAGAGACTACTTTTATACTGTTATTGTTTAGTTATTTTATTGTTGTAACTGTTATCATAGTTATTATAGGCTCATCTGTCATCTATGTTGAATTTTATTTTCAATTTGATAAAATTTTTTGATCAAAACATCATATCATAACATAGCAACGGATATTTATTTGTGGTTGTCATGATTTCGTACTGATTCAATTTTAATCTGTCTGAAAATGCTGTCAAGCAGCGAAACTATAGTCACAGAAGTATTGAAGAACATCCTAGAACTTCCAGAATTCGAAGGGCCACTTGCTCCAGTTAGCTCACGCGCTGGCTACGTCCTTCATCTACAAAAACCAACAGTGAAGCCAGAGAAGTAGTCTCCAAGTCTGTATGTAGTATTTCTAAACATGTCCAATTTACAAGGAATAAACAAATGAAAACAGGTAAAAAGAAGCGGTGCTTTTTGAAAGAAAGTCAATAAATATAAAAATAGTGTAGGAAATAGCAAATTTGTTAATAAACATATTTTTTTAATAAGATATATTTCCCAAAGACAACATACATTGTATATGACTAGTCATAATAAACAAATTTCAAAAATTAACGAACTAAACACAAAACTCACAGCATATGTAAAAAAACATTCAGCCAATAATTTTTTTTAAAGTTCGTCCCTAAAAATGACAGGCTACCACATGATCTAAGTCTCTCTGGCAGTTGACTGAAAACCCTAAGCGCAAGGTAATCGAGAGAATTATAAGTCACTTTGAGTTTGGCAAATGGAACGTGAACTTTGTTTTTTTGTCTCGTATCTACATCATGTATGCCTTTATTTAATACAAAAGTTCCATCCTTATTTTTGAAAACAAACAAAGAGAGTTCCATTATAATCATCTAAAATAATGTAAGCACTCTGTTTTGCTGAAAAATATCTCTGCATGATTGACGTGATGGAACTTCTTCCAAGCATCTTGGTCCCCGTTTCTGAGCTATTAATACAGCTCTCGTATGCGCTGACAACCCCCAGAATATTATACCGTAACACAACCGAGAGTCGACCTGCCCGTGGTATAGCATCAAAAACTGATCCTTCTCCATATAACTCCTTACGTTTGTTAACTGATATAAAACCGAATTTAGCTTCCCAACCAGATACGCACAATGATCATGCCAATTCAAATAATGGTCTAGAAAAAAAATAATTATAGTTTTCATCTGTGACTGTTGCGACACTAAGCTGTTATTGTCTAAGAAGTTTATTGCGTTACAGTGCTTTTGGTAGTTGTGAAGCCTAATCTCAGCCGTCCTACCACAATTCAAGCAATTTCAGCAGAAAAGCATGCATTTAACTCCGTAAACTGCACCTAGTTGCGAGACCCACATCCGAAATTTCAGAAACAATAACGGAGGTATCATCCGCTTACATTGTGATCGACGCTGGCAACTTCATGCTACCCAAGTCATTAATATATAATAAAAACAGCACTGGACCCAGGACCGATCCCTGCGGAACGCACAGGTCACTGCTGATAATTTGAGAAGCGCTCTTCCCAACAACAACATACTGTCTTCTCTGGGAAAAATAACTAGACAGCCAAGACAGAGGAAATCCCAGTATGCCATACATCTGTAGCTTCTCGATCAAGATAGAGTGACTGTCGCAGTCAAATGCCCTGCTTATATCACAACAGATACAAACAGGACACTCGCCAGCCTCTATGATTTTAATTACAGAGTCATGGTGTGAATAAATTGCTGTCGATGTTGATCTATTGTCCAGAAATGGACAAGATGGAGTGATCTATGCAGTCAAATGCACTGCTTAGATCACAAAAGATACCAACAGGACACTAGCCAGCCTCTATGCTCTTAATTACATGGTTAGTAGTGTTTTACATAGTAATCATCGTGACCACCAGATGTCGGCTAAAGCTTAAGTAATATCGATGTAGGAAACCATGACAATAATTCACAATTTCAAAATAAAAAGTAGTGGGTATATTCAAGGAAGAGAACTCAAGTGAAGAGGAGTGGAAAAAAATGTAGAATTTAGAAAAAAATATTAAACCTATGTGCCGTGTTTTCTAACGTGTCGCATTTGGCACTCAAGAGCTTCTTTAAAATATGAATAATTGATTTCCAAACACACTACCTCAAGACCCACAAAGTATTTTAAATACTTCAGACATTTGTTATAACAAAAGTAGGCGATGGTAGCTACTAGCATTAAATCAAGTTTAAGACAATTTTTTTTTAAGATGATCATCACCAAACGATTTCTTGCAATTTTAGCATTGATGGCTCATCAATATATAGGAGCAGTAAGTATGCGTTTTGGCCAATACTTTTTAACACCCATGAATTAATTGCCTAAATTAAGACCTATACTTATTGGTATATATTGTGGAAAATGTACGTAACTGCATATCTACAACCTTCTGTTGAAGAAATAATTAATTAGAGTTTGAGGTTAAGTCACATTGCTACTACATTTATGTTGCATAAATGTTACAGCTAAACCGAGTTTAGCATTATACTGATGTGTTAGTGTTGCCGAAAATGATTTTATAGAACAATTAAATACACCATATGTGTTATAGAGCTACACGCAGGTCTCACTCAATGCAGCAAATGGAAAACGTGCAATTTTAAAGTTCTATAAGCGCTGCTTGTGTAGCAATCTGCTTACTGCGTCATCTGAAGCCACATTGTCAATATGATCGTCAGTTTGCCCAAATCTAAGGGAACAGGACCGTGCTTAGCCATAAATAATTTAAGTTAATGGCTAGTACGGCCGTAGTGATCCATGATCATGATACAATAACTAGAGGTATTATACCTATGTATTGTATACTGGTTTTGCAGAGCCAGGTGCATGATTTGATGCGGAGTTTTTAATGGAGTTTGACAGTTGAACGTATCGTCTCCTGTATTCCTCTAAACATGCAACTTGGGGGAGAAAGAGCTTGTTTTCTTTCCCCAATGTTTTGAAGCTGGATTGATCCCACCCTCGATAATTAGTAGGCTTTGCTAATTAGCGTTGAAAGAAGAATATGTTGAAGATGTGGACTATATGTGGACTGCATTTATAACTCTAGGTGCTCTGGACTCCAGAAGATTTGAATAATACACTTTTTATATTTATATATGTCGTATTGTTACTATATACACTTTAAACTTAACACTTATTTACAATTTGCGGTTTTACACTTGATTTAATGGGTTACTCAGGAGATTTCACAGTATTATTAACTACTTGTTATTGCATTTATTTAACTGCGCGTATACTCTCTAATTTAGAGGAAAACACTGATTTTTCACTGCATCGCTGTACGCACGGAATTTCTGTAGGAAGATTGGAACTTGAACTGAACTGGCTTAATCACACGACCGGTGTTTAAGTAGAATATTGGGATCTTGGAAGTCCTAAGAGCTTTGAAGATGAGATTCGTAGTCAAACTGCTCTAAAACTGAACTGACTTAAACACACGAGCAGCGTTTAAGTGGAAGCTTAGGAACTAGGAGTCGCAAGAAGCTAAGAAGATGAGAACGATCATAGAACTGCACTGACTTAAGCACACGAGCAGCGTTTAAGTGGAAGATTGGGATATCGGAGTCCCAAGAAGCTAAGAAGATGAGATCTGTCGTTGAACTGAACTGTGCTTTGCGAAAGACTTGCTTTTATCGAGATTTCACGTAACGCTGGTTGAAGTAGTTGACATAACATAATGTCAGTAATGCAGAAGGGCCAACTAGGTAGAATCATTATTTTAGTGAAGAAATCCACTGGGTACATTTTAAGAACAGGTCATGAACGTAATTGTATCACTTATATGTATATGTATATATATATATATATATATATATATATATATATATATATATATATATATATATATATATATATATATGCACCTATAATATATAGTAGTGTTATTAGTATTTGAAGATGTTTTAATGAAAATTTGATACCATAACCCATGAACAGCGTAAAGGCTCTTCTCTGCTGTCGGGTTGTGCTGGTTGTGAACTTGTAAACAAGCAATAGCCGCGGAGCGGATGCTAATTTACTTGCAAATCCCTATAGCGTTTATTTGGAAAAGTTTTCTAAGCGCTGTGAAAACAACTCGGCTCGCAGGTACGTAACTCAATATTGAAGCTTTGAAACTGTGTCGGTTAATGGTTAATGTATGCTAGTGTGAAAAACACAAAGATAATCGGCATGGCTGTGTAAACTTGAAAGAAACAAAAATCTCTCCGAAAATCTGATCTCAAGTTATAATTAGAAAGTTTCGTACTTTGAGAGTTTGTAATTTTGTGAGTAATTGTTATTTGGGAAGACATTAGCAGATAAACAGAATTACAGGTTAATTAAAAATTTGTCGCCAAGGAGGCAAATTGATTCGATTTATTATGGACTCCTTTTCGGTACTTTGTTTATAAGCTAAATATTTCAATATTACCTTAACATTTCAAGGTTTTTAGTGAATTTTCTTAAAAGAATTCACTAATGAGGTGATCCCAACTTTTGAATTTTGAAAAAATTTCTTCAAATGAGCGCTAATTAGGCCCCCCAGAATACTTATCCGGGGGTCAGTTTCAATTTTTATATGTTTATATATATATATATATATATATATATATATATATATATATATATATATATATATATATATATATATATGTATCACACCGATAACTCAAAAAATAATAGGCCGATTTTTATTAAATTTGGTCAATACCTTCTTTTTGCAAATCGCTTGGATAAGTTCGTTAGTCAGGAAAATCATCCCAGGTTTTCCCAGAAAATTTCTTTCGAAAAGAAAATATATCCTCGGAATCAACAAAGTAAGGGCAACCAAATTTAGTATGCGGTTTATATCCTTATAGATAAGTTACCCACCAAAATTTAGCTTTGTAGGTCAAAAGACAAAAAGTTATAGGCATTTAAAGAAAAATAAATTGGGGTTTTCCTGAACACGTCAAAGTGGCGACTTAAAACGTAAAAATTGGCTACATTTAGGCAAGGAACTTGAATCTAATACGGGCTATGGAAAAAGAATGTCTCAAGAAGGATGTTTTACAAACCCT
This sequence comes from Tillus elongatus, assembly GCA_964006375.1. Taxonomy (NCBI): domain Eukaryota; kingdom Metazoa; phylum Arthropoda; class Insecta; order Coleoptera; family Cleridae; genus Tillus; species Tillus elongatus. Next base: position 250,739,727 of record OZ023263.1, on the reverse strand, counting down.
GAAGTCTTCATTTTACTGAAATATTTCCAGAAAATTCATTTTAAATAGACCCTTTCTCTGATGCTTGGCAGTAGTCTTAGCTATAGAGTTTATCATTTAATGGTATATAATTTTTGTCGAATTTTCGTAAAAGATCAATAAAGCACAATATATCCGTCATTATACAAGATATGAAAAAAAAATTATATATTAATTATAGGGTCTCTTCAGCTACATCTTAAAAAAATATTTCTACAATCACAGGCTGGCCCATAAGTCGTTGGTGATACAAATTTTCTTTTTTTAATCAAACACGCCTTATGTTATTGCATTTTTGCATTTTCCATCAAAATATAATGCATGTTTGTAAGAAAAGAAATTCTGGGTGCAGCAAGTGCGTTATGGTGGCGAATTTTGATCAAATGCTTCATATTTGGATAGCTCAATTTGCTATTAACCTATAATGTTGACCAAGAAACGAGTTTTTACGGGAACACTTTAAGTTTACTTTCGGAAATTTTTGTACATTTTCGAACAATCAAGTTATTTTGATGAAACATGGCACATTGTTTTTACTTTATAGGTTATACTGGTAACCAAATTTGACGCCTGCTTCCTTAAAAAAACACACAGATTTGCTATTAAAAACATTTTTATGAAAATTCACTACTATAACGCGCTTGCTGCGTCCAGACTTTTTGAATACGTATCTAGTTGCAAGGCTTACGTAGATGCTCCTTATTATCTTTAATACTCTCGTAACATTGTGCTTTCTTGTTTTTAGCAAATGTAAAAGAAAATTTTTTGAAGGAGATCACCAAACTAATACATCTAAATATTTTCTTTAAATGATCATAAAATAACAAAATAAAATGTTGTACTTACTTATTCTAAGGGAAATCTGAGTAGAAACAATAACTTTTATTATATACTTTTGAATGGGATTGAACAAATACATGGCGCTTAACATAATATTCACGCAACAAAAACCAAAACAATTTATCATTATTAAAACAATATTGTTTACCTCTCATTAAATGACAATACCAAAGTCTGGACGCAGCAAGTGCGTTATGGTAATGAATTTTCATAAAAATGTTTTTAATAGCAAATATGTGTGTTTTTTTAAGAAATCACGCATCAAATTTGGTTACCAGTATAATCTATATAGTAGAAACAATGTGTCATGTTTCATCAAAATAACATTATTGTTTGAAAATGTACAAAAATTTCCCAAGGTAAACTTACAATGTTACCGAAAAAACTGGTTTCTTGGTCACCGAACCTTCTAGGTTAATAGCAAATTGAGCTATAACATAAGGAGTGTTCGATTTAAAAAAGAAAATTTGTATCGCCAACGACTTAGAGGCATCGGTGTACATTACCAGTTCTGGATTATATTCCCTTGGTGTTTCTGTAAATACTGTCTGCATCGCCGAATTTGGTGTTTTGGCTAGTTTAGGTGACATTAATGATGTGTTACAGTCTATTTTTAATTGAAGTCATGGTGGTGTAGATGATTTCGGATTTTCAGTGGTTCCTGTGAGATCGATTTGGTAGATGTCTTTTATTATTTCTGATATAAGACGTGTTTTTTCGGTGGAGTTGGACCGCTGATGAGTGTGGCATTGGGTGACAGTTAGGACTGAACGAACAGGATTATTTGTTAAACGAGAAATTCTCGAAGCGTATGTCAATATTAGCAATTATCGTCTTAAAGAGAGTGGCAGCTCATTTGACTCTCTTTGCATACTTGTTCTAGGGCTTGTTTCTCATAGCTGTATTCTGTGTAGTATTTAGTGGTTTAAGTGTGGTTTTGCTTGCACTTGCATAAACGATTGCGCCATTATCTATTTTAGATCGTATTAGTGATCTGTATAAGCTAATCAAAACTGATTCTTTTGCTAGGCCAGTCGTAGTGAGTTACGGCTTTGAGAATGTTCATTCTGCTAGCACATTCCGTTCTGATATGGTTTATTTGATGCTTCCAAGACAGTTTTGTATCAAATATAACACCCAGGAATTTGTCATGGTCTACTCTGGAAATCGTTGTAGTGTTTAGTATAAGGTTTGGTACAGTCTCCTTCGACTGAATAACATAAATTTAGTTTTTTTCTGCCGAGAATTTGTAACCCTTTGTATCTTGTCCATTGCTCTAAATCCTAAGTGTTTCTTGGATTAGTTGTGCTGTGATTTGTCTTTTTTTCCCTTTGCAGAAAATAACTAATTCATCAAGCATATAAGAGATGTTTGACAGGTTTTAGGATTTCGTTTCCAATATCGTTGATAGCAATCTGAAAAAAGGTTGGGCTTAAAACTGAGCCCTGTGGCATCTCGTTTCCTTGTACATAGCTGCTAGATAAAGTTTGCATTTACCCTTACTTTGTATATTCTTTTTTGAAGAAAGTTATTTATAAAGTGCAGGATGTTACCGTTTAATTTCCAATCGATTAGTCTTTGTGTTATAAGGTGCCTTGATGTTGTGTCAAACCCCCCTTCTAAATCGGCATATATGGCTACTAGTTCTTGTTCCATTAAGAAGCCATTCTGTATTTCATTTTGCAGAAGAACTAGATTGTCTATGGTAGATCGACCAGGTCTGAACCCTGCTTGATATTCTGAAAGCAAATTGTGTTGGCTTAAGTGCCACATTAGCCTGCTGTTTATGATTTTTTTCTAGGATTTTGCAGAGTGTACGTGTCAGCGAAATGGGTCTGTATGATAGTGGGTCGTTTTTTGATTTTCCTTGTCTATGGATTGGCATTATTATAGATTGTAGCCACTGGTCTGGGAACACCTGCTGGGACCATATGTAGTTGTAGAGCTGGAGTAGGTATTCTAAGGAGAGGTTTGAGAGATGTTTGAGAAAAATTGTTGGAGTATTGTCTGGTCCAGCAGCAGGTTTTTTGGAGCTGGTAATAGCGTGCTTTAATTCTTTGATGGTTATTGCAGCATTTATAGGGTGATCTTGACATTCGTTTGTTGCTATTGCTGTGTTTTCTAGTTGCTGTCTGTGTTGGATGAATTCTCTGGTGTAACGCTTGTTGCTCGATTTTTCGTAATAGATCTTCGCAAATGTTTCCGCTATATCTACGTCTTCGGTTATGAGGATTTTACTGATCGGGTCCGTAATAGTTGGTAGATGAAACTTGTTTTCTTTACTGCCTAATTTTCTTATTTTTTGCCATACTTCTCCTGGATTGGTATCAGCTGTTATAGTGGATACATAGGCGCGCCATGAGCTTTTTTTTGCTGTTTTTTATTGTTTTTCGGGCGACGGCTCAATTTCTTTTTAGTGAAATAAGATTATGAAGGGTTGGACAAAGTGTTTTTGTTGAAGATAGTTTTGCATAAAGTGGGGTTCGATAAAAATATTCTAGTTATTATTGTAGAAGTTATGAAAGTTCGGAAGCAAATATATAGGGCGAGGTTTCTATAATTGTGTAAATGTAGAGCCACAAGTATTAAACTTCATTGAACTTGCACACTTTATAATTGTTCAACGATAATATAGATAAATTATATAAATTAATAAAAAATATGGATATGTCTACAAGAGCTTTTCAGCTACTTTGTTTTTAATTTGATAATAAAATAAGAGAAAAGTTTACATCAGCTAGTTTTGACCTTTACACTTTAGATGTGTCTAGAAAGCAAAACCGCTTCATAAGTTAGTTTTCGCGTCAAAGAAAAATCAAGACTGACGCCGCCGTAGGTAAATTCGTACAGTTTTTTGCTCGGCGAACTTTTCTACTTTGGAAGTAATTAGGAAATTAATAAAACAGCGAACCGTCGGTTCGAAAACTGAAAACCGGTCATCCGAACTCTGACTTTAATGAAGGAAATTTTTGACAGTGCATGTTATTCCAGTGAAAAATGAATCTGCTCTCTTAATAACATTGAGAAATTATTGGAGCTGGCGCAAACTTCAAATTTATCTACCCTAATTTTAAACTGGAATAAATTAAAAATGTTAAGGGGTTTTTTATCCTGCTATAGCTTATTACTTGTAATTAACTGCGTCGTTTCAGTGACGTAATAACAAATTTTGACAGCTACTTAATTGAATTATGACATCTTAGCTAATACTTAAAGACAACTGTTCTTTTAAATGTTGGAAAGGGAAGTTTTGTATACATGTTTTCTTGGAAAAGAATAACGTTTTCTAATAGCTACAACTCTGTTTTCTTAGTAAAGTCGTTTTTAGCAAAAAGTGCTTCTTTTCAGAGTTTCTGAATAATAGTAGGACTTATTTGTCGTCTTTTACCATGTAACTAAACCTAAGTCAAATCAATACAGAAACTATTATACAGGCTGGCGCATTGAAAACAAAACAGACTGATTTGCGTCCAGATAATTTTTTTTAAGAAACGCTGAAACACGTCAATTTTAATATTGAGGGGGACATGTTATGACATACAATTTGACTTTGTCACATCAACGCCTTAAGAGTGGTGATAACAACCCTTATATTTTAAATAGGGAAGATGGGTCAAGTTTTACATCATTTGAAAGCTCTTTCTTTTATGAATTCAGCACACCAATTTTTTTGGAAGTTTTATTAACTCGTTTAAAAATTATTCACAGTTGGAGTTGCAAGAACGTCTTTCATTCATTGTGATAACAAATGCACTAGTTGGTTAATTTTTCATTAAAAAACTAAAAAACAAAACCAAATGTTAAAAAATGTTTATTCAGTTAAGTAAGTGTTCAAATTGTTGACCACCAACTTCCATACAAAAGTACAAATTTTGTTCAAAACGAGCTCTGACATCCAGGAGCATTTGTGGAGTTATTAGACGGCATTCTTCAACAATGCGTCGTCGTAATTCTTCCAGAGACTCCAGTTCTGTTGCGAAAATTCCACTCTTTAAATCACCTCATAGAAAGAAGTCTAAAGAAGTTAAATCCGGTGATCTAGGAGGCTACTCAATAGCACATCTACGCCCAATCCATTGCTCTGGAAACTCTCTGTTCAAAAACTCTCTAATACGTTGTGAAAAATGCAGAGAAGCTCCATCTTGTGGAAACACTTATTGATTTTCTTGATAGCGATCATTATTTTCAACAATGTCAATTAGTAGAGGGTAAACTATATCTTCTAGTAACTCCAAATACGTTTCGCCACCCAAATTGCCATCAAGAAAAATTGGTCCGATTAAACGGTCTCCAAAAATGCCAGTCCAGACATTCAATTTCTCTGGAGTTTGAGTGTGAACTTCGTGAAAATTTCTTGGATTATTATTTGCCCAATAACGACAATTATGAAGATTGACTGTAGAGTTTAATAAAAACGTACACTCGTCTGAAAAACAGATATTTAACAGAAAGTTCTCGTTATCAGCTATTCGTGCAGTCATAGATTCACAAAACTCCAGCCGCCGATCAAAATCATCTTCATTCAGTTGTTGTACAAGATGATGCTTCAATATTTGCTGAATAGTTTTTCTTTTTATGTTTGAAACAGTGGCCAATTTTCTCGTGCTCAAAGTTGGGTCTGTAGCAATTTGTCCTAAAACTTCAATCTTAGTAGTCTCATTTTGAACCGGAAATTCACGTTCAGGATCCCGTTTTTTGTTGGCTACTGAACCACTTTCTCGAAACTTTGCAACTCACTCCAAAATGTATTTTCTGTTAACATATCTGTTCATATGTCGTTCATTAAACAAATTTGCGGTACGGTTGGCACAGTCATCGTTTTTGAAAAAAAAAGTAATTATTTCAACTCTTTCTTCTACAGAATACACCATTGTGAAATTAATTTTCGGTAGTACTATCAAGTATCAAACGGACCGATAATCTGAAATAACAAACCGCATTTCTCTCATTCCGATAAGAAATGTTCTGATAGTCAATTTTTTGTTTACAAACCAACAAAACATTGACTATCAGCACATCTCTTATCGGAATGAGTGAAATGCGCTTTTGCATCTTCAACTGTGAATAATTTTTAAACGAGTTGATAAAACTTCCAAAAAAATTAGGGTGCTGAATTCAGAAAAGAAAGCTTTCGAATGATGTAACACTCGACCCATGTTCCCTATTTAAAATATCAGGGTTGTTATCACCACCCTTAAGGGGTTGATGTGACAAAGTTGAGTTTTATGGTAAAACATGTCCCCTCAATATTAAAATTGACGTGTTTCAGCGTCTCTTAAAGAAAAAATTCTCTGGACGCAAATCGGTCTCTTTTCAATGCGCCACCCTATATATATATATATATATATATATATATATATATATATATATATATATATATATATATATATATATATATATATATATATTATATAGACAATTTTTTAGGCAATATATACCACCTGCGCAACACGAGTTTCTCACAGGGCGATCTACAACATCAAATTTAATTGTATATAATAGTTATATTTGCTCTGCACTGGAAAATGGTTATCAAGTTGATTCAGCTTACATTGACCTTCCAAAAGCCTTTGATCAGGTAAATCACCAGGTTTTGTTATTCAAACTCTAACAATATGGCGTTTGTGGCATGCTTTTGCGATGGCTCGGATATTACTTGGCAGATAGGAAACAGACTATTAACATTAGAGATCATTTCCCATATGAGATAACAGCAACTTCTGGTGTACCTCAGGGGTCTCACTTGGGTCCTATTCTTTTCTTGATTTTCATCAATGATATCACGATGATTATCAAAAATTGTTCTTCTCTTTGCGGATGATTTGAAGTTGTTCCTTAGAGTTAGTAATTATGGTGATTGTCAAATAATTCAAAGTTATCTTAATAATATCATGAAGTGGTGTAACCAGAACAAACTATATTTAAATGTCGAGAAATGTAAATTCATTTCTTTTCATAAGAAAAGGGTGCCTGTTGGTTTTAGTTATGCTTTAAATGGCGATGCTTTTCAACGTGTAACAAGTGTTGCTGACTTGAGTGTACTCTATGATAGTGATTTCACATTTCTCCTGCATCTGGACCGGGTGGTTTCTGGGGCAAGTGGTATGTGTGGGTTTATTAAGCGCCAGTGTTATGATTTTAAGAGTGTCGGTGCTCTTAAAAGCGTAAATTTTGAGTCTTCTAAGATCCATTATTGATTATGGCATTATTATGTGGGAGCCTATTTTTCAGTGCCACCACAATCGGATTGAACTGATTCAATAGCGAATTGTGAAATTTTTGTTTAAGAAATTGCCATTACCTCATGATGTGCGTTATTTTTACGTGGACACATTAAAACATCTTAATATGGAGGCACTACATGAACGACGAACTGTACTGACTGCCAGGTTTGGGTACAAGGTGTTAAATAGTGTTATTGATTGTTCTGAGTTTCTTTCGCAATTTAACTTTAGAGTCCTCTCTCACAACACAAGAACCAAAGATCTGCTTTTTATTGATAGTCAGAGAACCACTTATGGATCACATAATAGTATTCAAGTGATTCAGAACACTCTTAATAACTTCAGTGATGTTAATTTGTTTAATGTGACGATGGATGTATTCTTGAAGTTAAAACTATAATTTATGGTCATTGATTTTATGGTAGGCCCAGGTTTAATTTTTGTATTTGATCAATTGTCTATTGTACAATTTGGGCTTATGTCTGTATGTACTGTTTTTATTTCAATAAATAAAAATAAAAATATATATTAGTCTTGCGATTTTAATTACTCATGATTAACTCCTTCGATTTTATTAAAGGAGTCTGGACGCAGCGAGTGCGCTATAATAGCGAAATTTTTTCTCGAAAATTCTTTTTGGTCAGCTCACAGATCCATCCAAGCAACGGAGGAAACATTATTGATTGGTTAGGTGTCTTTCTTTTTGTAAATAGCTTAAACACGTTTTTTATCCTGCCCCATCAAACCAGTTTTCGTGGGAAATTTTTTATTAAAACCATTCTTAAATAGAGGTGTCAATCATGAGACTTGAGATTTTCTTCAAATGAGTGTGAATAGGGGTCCTATTCGGAAACCTAAACCAAAGTCCATTTGGATATTTATATATATATATATATATATATATATATATATATATATATATATATATATATATATATATATATATATATATATATATATATATATATATATATATATATATATATATATATGTATGTATGTATGTATCCAAACGATAACTCAAAAAATAGAACGGATGTGATGAAATGAAATTTGCAAGACATTTTTCCACCAAGCTGTTAAAAAATATTCGTTTATGAGAATGGAATTTTTTGTTGTTGTTTTCTCTCAAATTCAATATCTCTCAAATTGTCTAAGTGATTGAAAGAAATATTTACAACTTAAAAGGATATAGACAGACGTGGTTGTGTATCAATTTTCAAGTCGTTTGATCAAAGTAAAATAAAGTTATCTAAAATTAATAATAAAATAATCCTCGACATCACTTCATATTCTGTAATGCAGTATCTACGATGATGGACAAAGACAGATGACGTTATCTGTACTGCTATACTATTTAAATAAATAGTAGATAAAAATCTAAACACTGGAAGTTGTCGGAAGATGTCAGTCGGGAGACGTTCTGAGAGATACGACAAAGACGCCACCTCGGTGTAGGACCAGGTAGTATGATGGCTCTAGTTTACTCAAAATTTTATAAATAGAGCTGTGTACAATAAAGTAGAATCAACTAACAATAATTGTGTAAACGGTCAACCTTGGACTACTTCTTTCGTAATACCGGGACAGAGTTTGCATCTAACAGCGATAAATTTTAGCATGCGAATGTTTACTATAAATAACAAATTTTGCGACGCAGCAAGTGCGTTATAGTAGTGCATTTTCATCAGAATTGTACACTGTTAGTAAGATATGTTATTAAAACTAATTCTTTAAATTTAAGTGCACCTTGGAGAATGGCTTTAGAGTTCCAGTTATTATTTGAAAAAAATTATATTTTATATGGAGCTAACAATTAAAAATTTGGTTTTAGATATAATCTGTAAGTGCCTTTAAAAAAATTATGATGCTAATTTTATTAAAGTTACAAACGTTTTAAAAAAAATATATTTACAAAGGGAATGTACCTGTCACATTATAAATATGGCAGGTATTTTTCCTTATTAAGTGCTTTGATCGTTTTGTTTTAGTCAACCAATCCAGTTTTTGCAAACAATTAGCAACAACAAAAATTCGGGACGCAGCAAGTGCGTTATAGTCGTGAATTTTCATAAGACTTGTACACTATTAGTAAAATATACTATTAAAACTATATTTTAAAAATTTAAGTGGACCTTTGAGATCAGTTCTAAAATCCTAGTTAGCCATTATTTGGAAAAATTTATGTTTTATATGGAGCTACAAAATTAAAGTTTGGTCTTAGATATAATATGTAAATACTGCAAATGTCTTTAAAAAAATTGTATTACAAATTTCATTAAAGTTACAAAAGTTTTTCAGAAAAAAAAAGAATTATTTACAAAGAGAATGTACCTGTCAAATTATAAATATGGCAGGTATTTTTCCTTATTAATTGTTTGGATGGTTTTGTTTTAGTCAGACCATCCAGTTTTTGCAAACAATAAACAACAAAAAAGGTTTTTAAAACAAATTTGTAGTTATCATTATGTTATTTTTCTTTAATTTATTACCCACGTGCGTTTACATATGGTTCAAGATTGAACATGCTGGCTAAGTGGGAAATTTATTGAGCTATCTGATTTGAAATATTTTTACGAAAATTTTCTACCATAACATATTTTTTTTAATTTCATATTATTAGCTGCGGCATCTTAGGCCATTAGCACATTCATTTCCAATCTTTCACTATTTTTACTATTTTCCAGACAAAGTCAACTTCTCGTTGGCTCGCACAGGAATCGAACCCAGGACCTCTCGCTTAGCAAGCCGACACCTAGCAACCTGCGCCACGAGGGCGTCTACTACCATAACATAAAAAACATTTTTTGTTGTTTATTGTTTGCAAAAACTGGATGGGTTGATTAAAAGAAAACCATCCAAGCAATTAATAAGGAAAAATACCTGCCATATTTATAATTTGACAGATGCATTCCCTTTGTAACTTTAATGAAATTTGTAACACAATTTTTTTAAGGCACTTGCAGTACTTAAATATAATATCTGATCAAATTTTAAATTTGTAGCTCCATATAAAATATAATTTTTTTCAAATAATCGCCAACTGGGACTCTAAAACCGATCTCCAAGGTCCATTTAAATTTAAAGAATTAGTTTTAATAATATATCTTACTTATAGTGTAAATTTTTTATGAAAATTCACTACTATAACGCACTTGCTGCATCCTGAACCTTTTTTTATTATTTGCTTGAAACTTTTCGACTATGCGTTGCCTTGAATATGATAAATATAAATAATATAACAGAAAAAGCAACTTATATATGTGTATTGTTGGATAATCACTTTTTTTGATTGAAAATGGACCGACCGCTATAACAAGAAAAAAAAACTGATCATTTTGCGTTATTCTTAGAAATGGAATTTCTTTTCTTTTCCACGCCAAGGAATTACTTTGTCCGTGAAAAACAATCCATTTGTCTTAGTTGTTTCATTATTAATAGAGTGTCCATTATATCTGCTGCCGTCATAGAATCCCAAGCAATAATAAGCAGCTAACTTATTTTGATTGGTTGCCATTCAGTTTTCATTATAGCTTCAATATTTCCTTAAAGTAATTACAGACCGGCAATGATATATGGAATATCCCAGTCGAACACAATACATTTAAGAATATTCCGTTTTTCCGTAAAATTACAAATATACATTGCTTCCGGAATATGACATTATTTTGCAACATCAGATAACTTTCGTATCTATATTTAGTGTACTGAAGCTTCACCACGTGACGAGCACTGACAAGTACATATCGAAGAATCCAATTCATCACAACACATTTTTAGACCTAACAATCGTTTTGCTAACAAGGTTGGCGTCATTAGAAGATAAATCATTTAAACGGCTGACGAATAAAAGTATTTACTTAGGCGCCAGATAATCTAGACCACCCCTGAGGAAGGATCCCAAAAAAACTTTCTCCGCTTTAGTTTACCGGAAGTCCCTCTATTAGAATACTGTTATCCTTATTCTCACGTAGATTCGGCACCTTTTGTTTAAAAGAAACGTTAGGCGAACAATGAACTCTATGAAGATGACGGTGCTCTATTGATACAACATTTGCTATTTATAGTTTAAGCACTCTGTATGCTTTCATATGCGACTAATTGAAGCAACTGTCTAACATTTTTGATTAGTTTGAGATTTTCTTTATGTACCTGGTAATTATTATCCTAAATATGCCATCATATTTCAGTCGTTCTTAATGTTCCTTACATCTAGTTTTAACAGGCGTTTTAATTTGCCCAACATATATAAGTTTAGCCTTGCGTACTTTGTCCCTATATTAGGGTAGAAATGGGCCAGGGCTGACAATTTACCAAATTGTTAGTTGGTTGTATACAATCTCTATTTTTTAACACTCTGTGTTATTTGGACCTGGCGCGACAACATACTACTTGGTTCAGCAACTAGGTGGCGGCACGTTGCTTCGTGTCTTACCACCCACTTAATATATAAGTTTACAATATTTACCACCCATTTGATAGATCTCGATATTTTAGTGGCGTTATCCTTTTCCTTTGGGAAACATAACGAATTTAAAATTATTTGTCGACCTTACATTCAACACCCTTCGAGTGCCACTTGCAACCAGCAAATTATTAAATAGAAAATAAGGGCTTTTGATAATCCATTTCAAAAATCTCTTCATTTTCTATTCAAAAATGCTATGGTTTTAGAATTTGTGACTAAAATCAACAGTAAAAAAGAAACGAGTATGACTGCCAACTTTACTACAACCCACTAAAAAATAATAACTGAATGCGATTCATTCTTGATAATGAGAAAGTAAACAAAAACAATTTAAGTGTCCTTTTTGGAGGGGTTAATTAAAAAAAATGTTCGGGAGGCAGCAAGTATCGAATGGGTACATATATATATATATATATATATATATATATATATATATATATATATATATATATATATATATATATATATATATATATATATAAAGAAAACATTGACTATAAGCACATTTCTTATCGGAATGAGTAAAATGCGTTTTTGCATTTTCAACTAAATATTTTTTAAACGAGTTGATTAAATTTTCAAAAAAAAATAGTGTGCTGAATTCAGAAAAGAAAGAGCTCTCAAACGATGTAACATTCGACCCATGTTCCCAGATTAAAATATCAGGGTTGTTAGCACTACCCTTAAGGGGTTGATGTGAAAAAGTTGAGTTTCATGTCAAAACATGTCCCCCTCAATATTAAAATTGACTTCCTTCAGCGTTTCTTAAAAAAAATTCTTTGGACGCAAATCGGTCTGTTTCGTTTTCAATGCGCCACCCTATATATATATATATATATATATATATATATATATATATATATATATATATATATATATATATATATAAATGTATATGCAAAATAAAGGCCTACCTATAGGTAGTCCGTTATCACCTTTATTAACCAACATATTTATGGAAAACTTAGAAAACCAAATTTTAACATCAGAACTTTCAACACTAAGTGAGTGGTGAACGTGTCGCCACCTAGTTCGGAACCAAGTACTATGTTGTCACGCCCGCTCCAAATAACACAGAGTGTTTAAAATAGAGACGGTATACAACTAACTAACAATTTAAAAAATTGTTAGCCCTGGCCCATTTCTACCCCAATATAGGGACAAAGTATGTAAGCCTAGATGCATTCTCGCAACAATTAGAACCGTAGACCGGTTGCGCTCTCATTAGAGCTCTTCAGTACGGCATACTAATTGTAGCAAAAATGCACCAAAAATAACATGGCTATCGTATAGCCAGTCTTAAAACACTAAGTGAGTGGTGAACGTGTCGCCACCTAGTTCGGAACCAAGTACTATGTTGTCACGACCGCTCCAAATAACACAGAGTGTTTAAAATAGAGACGGTATACAACTAACTAACAATTTAAAAAATTGTTAGCCCTGGCCCATTTCTACCCCAATATAGGGACAAAGTATGTAAGACTAGATGCATTCTCGCAACAATTAGAACCGGGCGTGACAACATAGTACTTGGTTCCGAACTAGGTGGCGACACGTTCACCACGCACTTAGTGTTTTAAGACTGGCTATACGATAGCCGTGTTATTTTTGGTGCATTTTTGCCAGAATTAGTATGCCGTACTGAAGAGCTCTAATGAGAGCGAAACCGTTCTACGGTTCTAATTGTTGCGAGAATGCATCTAGTCTTATCAGAACTTTCGCATAATATTGTCTTTTGGTAGAGATACGTAGATGATATTTTAGCATGTTTTCAAGGTAGTCATACAGAATTAAGTGAGTTTTTGAATTTTATTAATAACTTTCACACAAATGTTGAGTTTACTTTAGAAGAAGAACCTAACAGTTGTGTAAATTTTTTAGACTTAACAATTAGAAAGTTAGAAAATAATTCATTTGACTTTTTAATATATAAGAAACCAACTTACACTGAAACAACCATACCATACGATTCATGTCACCCTTTTTCACAAAAGCGTCAGCCTACCATTCTATGATACATCGTGCATTTTCAATACATATGTCACAAATCAATTTTGAAAAAGAAATTTCAATAATTAAGCAAACAGCATTTAATAGCTACTCTGTTAAAATAATAGATAAAATGATCGAGAAAGAATACAATCTAGCGATTAATTTAATTTATCCAAATATTAGAGACAAACATGACAACAGATACGTTTCGATAACTTATTTTGGAACCATTTCAGAAAACATTTCAAAAATTTTAAAAACCTGCACAAATACAAAGGTAGCATTCTAAATTCTGCATTTCGAAATAACCACGCTGACAAATCTACATTTGCAAAACATATTATTGATACACAACATAGACCTACAGTAAATAACCGCATACAACCATTACATTTTTATAATGTCAAACGTAAACAAGACTTTTTTGAAGCTTTAGAAGTCAAAAAGCACACACGCGACAATAACTACCTTGTTTTAAACGAGCAAACTGATTTGATGAATTCCCCTTTCTTGGATATTCTTCTTTCTAATTAAATAAGTCATAGAAAAATAAATTTAAATATTCTTTCAAAGAGGTTGTAGAAAGACAATGAGTTAATGTATGTCAATAATTTCGTTGTATAGAGACAGCTGTTATACTGTTATTATTTAGTTATTTTATCATAGTTATTATAGGCTAGTTCTATTTTTATGTTAAATATTGACATTCATCACGTAGACATTTTGAAAGCCTCATCTGTCATCTGTGTTTCATTTTATTTTCAATTTGATAAAAATTTTTTGATCAAAACATCATATCGTAACATAGCAACATATGTTTATTTGTAGTTGTCATGATTTCGTACTGATTCAATTTTAATCTGTCTGAGAATGCTGTCAAGTAGCGAAACTAGTCACAGAAACGTTGAAGAACATCCTAGAACTTCCAGAATTCATAAGAGCCACTTGCTCCAGTTAGCTTACGCGTTGGCTACGTCCTTCACCTACAGAAACGAAACCCAACATTGAAGCCAGAGAAGTAGTCTCGAAGTCTGTATGTAACATATACATATATATATATATATATATATATATATATATATATATATATATATATATATATATATATATATATATATATATATTAATTTTAATTTAATAAATTTTATTAAAAACTAAAATTTCGCACATGTATTTAACACAGAAAATACTGGCGTGATTGCTGCCGGCAGCATGTTTCAGTGTGTTAGCATCATTTATTTATGTACATTGTTAGATAGATCTCATAAATGAAGCAACGTTTGTCTAGACCAGTGTCGGGTAGGTTAGGATTATAGGAATTAGGTAACGTTAAGATATAACATTGAATGTATGGCAGAATAAGTACACAATACAGTAGCAGAGCACAGTACACAGCACAGACTAAGCAGATGGAGTACACACACCCCTTTACCCTATATTTCAGATCACTAGAAACCTTAATTATGCAAATGCTCTAGCGTAAACCACTAAACAGTACAAACGCTCTACTACCGTGAAACGCAGTGCTACAAAGATACGGTAATTATGTATTTAGGGCTCTGTGAACTCCTCTGCTTCTAGTTGCACGGGTGGTACTCTATTTAAGCTTGGATATGCGAATTACTAACCATTGATTTTATCAAGCTGCAGGATGTGACACTTGTGTGTCGAGTTGGTGGGTTGGGTTGCTGGAGAATTCTCTATTATTTAATTAGCTTTGTTATATGTAACAATTCGAAATATTAACAATTCGAGTTATTTACACCATTCTAAAGGAAATTTGTTATTTTAGTGAATTTTCATTAAGAAAATTCACTAATAGAGAGGTATCGAAGGTAAGATTTTTTTGAAAATTTCCTCAAACGATGGCGAACTAGGGCCTATAGAACCCAAATCCAAGGTCAGTTGAAATGTTTATATATATATATATATATATATATATATATATATATATATATATATATATATATATATATATATATAGGGTGGTCCAATAGCGCTCGTCGGTCAATAGTTACTAAACCGTTGCACTTGATAAAAAAATTTACAATGAAACTTATAAGGTGTAATTTTTGCTACAACCCAAAATTATTTTTAAGTATACAGGTGTACAAAAAAAGAGTAATACCAAAAATTAGATTTTTCTTAAATGGAATACTATAGTTTTTTATATGGTAGATGAAGCTACTGTAGGTTCTATATTTAAATAAAAAAATGTAAGAATGTCAAATGCAGTATTGCCGAATTAATAATTTTTTTTTAAATTTTTGTCAAAAACATACTTTCTTCAGACTGTTATATCTCTGCCACTGTTCGCTGGTTACCCTGAAAAATTTACGTGCAATCTAATATGGGCCTAGTTCATCCTGAACAGTCTTTAGATTTGGATTCGTTCATACAGGGTGTTCAAAATTTCTCTTCAAACATCCCTACATTCACCTTCATTTCAATTGAATTTCTTTAATACAACACCCTGTATATTATTTTCCTCATTCAGAAAATATTATGTTTGCCGTATCTGTCTCAACCTACTTCTGAGATGTTAAGCTTGTTTCAAAAATTTACACAGAAAATGAGAAAAATCACAGGCACAAGGAATCCAAGCAATTGCTGCTCGTTGACATGACAATGTAACTAATTATTTGTACAATCTTGTGACTTTTGGTGACATCTTGTGCATATTATCTTTTTTAATAATAAGGGGTATTTTGTAACAAAAATGAAGTATACGATTCAGCAGTCAATTGAAATGATTTATATGTACCTAATTACTACATGTAACTAATTATTTGTATAATCTTGTGACATTGACATTTGGCGACGTCTTGTGCATATTCTCTTTTTTAATAAGGAGTATTTTGTAATAAAAATGAAGTACACGTTTGAAGAATTAAATGCAATGATTTATGTCATTGGAGAATGCTTAAAGAATTGTCTTCTGGCATTCACGGTGTACGCTGAGAGATTTCCTGAAAGAAGACATCCAGATGCAAGTTTATTTCAAAGACTAAAGAATAGATTTGACCGGACGGGGACAGCTAAGTACGAGGAGCATGAACGAATGAAGCCTGTGCTAAACGAAGAGAATGAATTTAATGTTGTCGCATCTGTTGTTGAAGACCCACATAGAAGTAAAGCAGACATAAGTGATATCTTGATCTTAGGTCAAACTTCTGTGAAAAGAATAATAAGCAAGAATAGGTTCCATCCATATCGTGTGCACTCACTTAAATACTTAATAGGCAAGACTTCGAAAATAGGATACATTTCTGTAATTGGGCTCTTGCTTGAATTGGAGAAGAGGAACGATTTTGGAATAATGTATTGTTCACCAATGAGGCGACATTCCAAAACAGTGGTCTGGTAAACAGGTATAAGGTACACTTCTACGTTAATGCCAATCCACGTTTCGTGAGAACTGTTGACCAGCAACATAGGTGGAGTGTAAATGTATGGGGAGGAATAATTCGAGACCATATAATAGGGCCGCATTTTTTTGATGGACACCTCAATGGAAATATTTTTCAAAATTTTTTAGACGAAGATCTTGATAATCTGCTGGAAAATATACCATTAAATCTGTTAAGAAGGATGTGGTTCCAGTTAGATGGGGCGCCTGCACATTTCAGCATCGTAGTCTGAAATACGTTGGATGCAAAATTTCCAGGCCGTTGTATCGAAAGAGGACCTATTCCGTGGCCTCCAAGGTCACCAGATGTAACGAAACTGGATTTTTTCTTATGGGGATACATTAAATATCTGGTCTACAAAACACCCTCCCCCCACAACGGCAGCAAACATGCGGGAAAGAATTAGAGAAGCATTTGATTCAATTACTGCCTTGAATTTACAAAATGTAAATAAATCTTTAACAGGCAGGTTCAATATATATCTACAACAAAGTGGTGGAGTGTTTGAACATTTGATGAAGTTGTTATTGTGTTTTTATTAATTAACTAAATTATATTACGTTTAATAAGCTGCTTTTATCGCATTTTGCAGCTTTACCTTCTTAAAATTGTGCTTACCCCGCCCAAAACTCCTATATTCACCGCAGGTCCCGTAACTTTCTTAGGGTTTGTTCCCAAGAAATTTGTCTTGTTCACTTTGTTCTTGTTTATGCATTGAGGGTGATTGTAGGCATGCAGACGGAGACACAGAACCCCTGCGACAAAGCAGTGAACGAAGATTTTCAATTTATGATTAAATTGTTATCCAACTTCATTTGTTTTAAATGTTTTTCCAAAAATGAAATTGAGGTTGTCTTGTTTGTCAGTCTTCATAGAGAGCCACAATAGTTCATCATTTTCAAAAAGAGTGGATACAGCAGCAGTTAATAAATGTTAAAAAGGGCCTGGGTGCAGCAAATACATTATGGTAGAGAATTTTCGTAAAAAGATTTCATATCCGATAACTCAATTTCCCATTAAGCTATAATCTTCAATCTTCAGCCATAGTAAAACCTATGTAAAATACCTTTTTGGTTGTTTTTTTTTGCAAGAACTGGTTCGATTGGTTTAACTAAAACAAAACCATCCAAGCAACTAATAAGAAAATATACCTTCCATATTGATAATTTGGCAGGTACATTCCGTTTGTAATTAATTTTTTTTTCTGGAAAATTTTGTTAACTAATGAAATTTTTAACACAATTTTTTAAAGCAACTTGCATTATGATATGTACCTAATTCTAACTTTCTAGCTTCATAAAAAATAGAAATTTCGCGTACTGGGACCTCTAAAACCAATTTCCAAAGTCCATTTAAATTTAAAGAATTAGTTTTAATAATATACCTTACTAATAGTGTAAGAACCTCGGTGGTTCAGGGGTAAGAACGTGTGCCTCTGAACCGAAGGGTACTGGGTTCGATCCCAGGTTACTCCTTTCACTTTTTCAGTACAAATTGTAACATTAACATTAACCGAGGTTCTGGCATTGTATTTGAGCAAGTTGAATGTCTCCACGTTCCGCCCTTCGGATGGGACGTAAAGCCGTCGGTCCCGTGTCCATGCGATGTTGGGCACGTTAAAGCTCCCTACCCTCCTTACAGAAAAACAGGGGTTGGGAAAAATTTCCAGGATAGTGAGGTGAAACTGCTCCCTGGCGTTGGTGATTGGCCATAGTCGCGGAAATAGGCCGACGTTAAAGAAACAAAACACTCACACACACAACACACTAATAGTGTACAATTCTTATGAAAATATTGTAGTAAGAATGCACTTGCTGCGTCTCGGACCTTTTTGCCTCGCTAGATGGCCTCAATAATTTAAATTTTCTCAAAATATTGTTCTAAATGTTATTTAAAATCTGCTGCTTTATTTTCACTCATGCAATTAGGTCTACTGAAAATTTACATCTACTTAAGCTAATGTTTTATATATTTTTATACCGTTAATAACATTTTTCTACTGGCGATACTTTTAACTGTTATGCGGAAATATAGTAAGTATAAATTGGCATGAGATGTTTATAAAAGATGGAACAAGTTCAAATTGAGTAAAACGGAAATATGTTTGAAACTCTTTCTACCAAACATCAGTAAGTTTTACTACTATATAGAAATATATTTTAGTTTTACAAAATATCTCCAGGAAATCTAGTTGTCCTGCAGAAATCTCAAACAACTTTGACATGTAATTTAAGTTTGTTTATATCCAAAGGATCAGTCGCAGATATTTCAATACTTTCTATTCCATAATTCCTAAGTTGAAACTTTTGCTTGATAACTTTCCAGTCTATCTTTGCCTCGAGTCTTTCAACTTCACGCATACGAAGAAAAATCAGTTTTCTATGTTTCGACAACATCCTATTTTAATTTTTTTTTAAAGTAATTACTTCAAAACTTATACTTACATAATTACTTCCACATGTATTGACGATGTGGAAGTATGGCATCGGCGACAAAAATTTAAAAAAAGGTTTTCCTCTAAACGCCGTAAAAAGTGGCAAGACCTATAAAACATGAGATTGGAACAAATTTTTTTTGTCTGTCGGTCTGTTTGTAGCCCCGATAACTTTAGAACGAATTGGGATATCGTCTTCAAATTTGGTACACAGTTAGCACTCGACAAACGAACGGTTCGCACTGTTTTTGGGTAACATCGCCTTAGGGGGTAGGGGATGAATGGGCGGATGGTAGTAATTTGGTGAAAATTGACATTTTTTCGTTAAAACTCGAGTAGCATAACGTTCTCCGGTTTATTTATTAAAAAACTTTTAATTTCATAAAACATCCGGTATTCTGTGCCGATAAAAATGTCGAATTTTTCTTTTTGCTAAAACGGCGTAAAAAGTCTCAAAATACATCGAAAACTTGATTCTGGAACGAATTTTGTTTTGTCTGTCGGTCTGTCTTATGCTAGGAGTTGAACGTGTAGGGGTAGAATATCGGTGACAGAAATTTCGAAATTTTGTTTTGATAAAACGCTGTAAACAGTCTCAAAACATATAGAATTATTATTATTACAAACTTGATTTTGGAACCAAATGTTTTTTCTATCGTTAGGTTGGTCTGTCGGCCTGTACGCCTGTCTGTTAGTTGGTCTCAGTGTGTTCAACCCCAGGCCTCAGAGAGATCTGGGGTTAAACACACTGAGACCTTTGAGATGTCCTCCAACGAGATTTGGGGAGTAGGCAGATTGAGGCCCCGTAATCGAGCTACAACAACCCAACCCGCCTTTGTGCACCGCTCTAAGGAGTAGGCAGATTGAGGCCATAGAGCGTCCCTACATATTTCCTTTACCTCTTAAAAATGGCTCCAAAACAGGAGCCGAAACGTCGAGTTTTAATAAACTCTGGACGCGGTTTAACCCAAAAACCAAGTATGTCTCATATATATATATATATATATATATATATATATATATATATATATATATATATATATATATATATATATATATATATATATATATATATATATACATAGAGAGTGAGAGAGAGAGAGATGTTATATACGGGAACAGGGGTAATTGCACACATACTATGATTAAAATAAAACATAAGTAAAAACAGTACACCACTAAACAAAATCAAACACTATGACTATTAAAAACTCTGGACCAGCAAGTGCGTTATGGTAGTGAAATTTTTAAAAATAAAAATTCACTAAAAAACCTAGCTATAGGCAAATACAATACAGGTAAGGAGATATAAAGCTCTGGACCGCAAAAGGCAACTGATCTACGGTAAGCCTAGACCAGAGACAGAGCAATATAAAACTTCACCCTACCAATTCCTGTGTAGACTAGTTCAAGACACAGTGATTTTGGAATGGGTGAAGTAGAAAAGACAAAGGTATGCACAATAAGCCAAAGGCTGCGGTGCTATCGGGGCGGCAAAGACGCGGACGAGCCCTAAGGGAAAAAAAGGAGAGATAAAAATGATATTAATAAATAGATTAGCAATTATGTGTGGAAACTATATACATATATCATGTACTCAGGTCAATCTGTAAACAGGGAAATTATAGGATATGAAGAAAAAGGTTTTTTTTTTACCTAACTTTAAATTAAGGTGTAAACCATAATTTTACAAATGAAATCAAATACGAAAAGAGGATTGAAGGTACAGCCACAATTAAACTTCACAAATATACTGGTAAAAGGGGTTTAATAGATAGTTTTTTGTCAAGAAAATAACTAGGACTTTTTCACAAGAGCCCGGAAAATAAGCAACTAGAGGAAAGACTCCAAAAACATTGATTGGTAGAGTGGAAACTTCAAAGGTGATACTAGTGAAAATAACAATTTACGTAGCCAGGACGTCTCAGTACAATATAAAAGTAAGTTTTCCAATAACAAATAAATACTTACGCTTAGAAGTGAAAGGCAATTCTGTAGTGAACAGCAAATTGATAGGGCCACATTCATTGAGTCTAGCACTGCATAAAGTGTTTCTTCAAACATAAAAACTCTGGACGCAGTAAGTGCGTTATGGTAGTGAATTTTCATAAAACTATTTTTTAATAGCAACAATGTGTTTTTTTAAGAAAGCAGGCATCACATTTGGTTACCAGTAAAATCTATATAGTAAAAACAATGTGCCATGTTTCATCAAAATAACTTTATTGTTTGAAAATGTAAAAAAAAATCCGAAAGTAAATTTAAAGTGTTCCCGAAAAAACTCGTTTTTTGGTCAACCTTATAGGTTAATAGCAAATTGAACTATTCAAATATTAAGCATTTGATCAAAATTCGCTACCATAACGCACTTACTGCGTCCAGAATTTTTGTTCTTACAAACATGTATTATATTTCGATGGAAAATGCAAAAATGCAATAACATAAGGCGTGTTTGATTAAAAAAAAAAGAAAATTTTTATCACCAACGACTTATGGGCCATCCTGTGATTGTAGAAATAATTTTTTAAGATGTAGCTCAAGACACCCTATAATTAATATATACAAATTTTTTTCATATCTTGTGTAATAACAGATATATTGAGCTTTTTTTAACGAAAATTCTACAAAAATTATATACCATTAACGATAAACTCTATAGCTAAGACTAGTGACAAGCGTCAGAGAAAGGATCTATTTGAAATGAATTTTCTGGAAACATTTTATTAAAATGAAGGACAATGACGGTTGAAACTAAGACTTCAGGGTTTGTAAAACATTCTTCTTGAGAGATTTTATTTCCATAGCCCGTATTAGATTCAAGTTCTTTTCCTAAATGTTGCCAATTTTGACGTTTAAATCGCAACTTTGACGTTTTGTGAAAAACCCAAATTTATTTTTGTTTAAATGCCTATAACTTTTTTGTCTTTTGACCTACAGAGCTAAATTTTGGTAGGTAGGTTGCATATAATGATATAAACCCGCGTATAAAATTCGGTTGCCCTTACTTTGTTAATTTTGGAGATATAAATTTTTTTCAAAAGAAAACACAAAATTTTCCGGGAAAACCTCGTCGGATTTTCCTGGATAACGAACATATCCAAGCCACTTGAAAAACGAAGGTACTCACCAATTTTGACGTTTAAAATCGCGATTTTGACGTTTTGAGGAGGACCCAAATTTATTTTTCTTTGAAAGCCTGTAACTTTTTTGTCCTTTAACCTAGGGAGCTAAATTTTGGTATGTAACTTGCCAATAGTGATATAAACCCGCGTATGAAATTTGGTTCCCCGTACTTTGTTGATTTTGAAAATATAAAAAAAATCGATATTTTTCGAAATAAAACACAAAATTTTCCGGGAAAACCTCGGCGGATTTTCCTGGCTAACGAACTTATCCAAGCCATTCGCGAAAGGAAGGTACTCACCACGTTTTATCAAAATCGGTCCATTATTTTTTAAGTTATAGGTGTGACACATAAATATATAAATATATATATATATATATATATATATATATATATATATATATATATATATATATATATATATATATATATATATATATATATATATATATATATATATATATATATATATATATATATATATATATATATATATATATATAAACATATAAAGTCTGAAACTGACCTCGGATTTGGGTTCCGGGGGTCCTAAATAGCGCTCATTTGAAGAAATTTTTTCAAAATTCGAAAGTCGAGATCTCCTCATTAGTGAATTTTTTTTAAGAAAATTCACTAAAAATACATTAGTGTAAACATTGGAAATATTCTTGACCTTAAACCATCAAACAACAGCATCCATTATTCAAAACAGACGGAATTAGTAAAAAAATACATCACGGGAGCGCTAATAGCAAGCGCTAAAGAAACCAACAGCTTCGGTGAATTTATACCACCCAGCGAACCTTGAGAAGGAACGAAGACTGCTTAGCGTAAAATAGATAATTAGTAAATAGTAGGAAACAAACTGTAGTTTCTATTTTAAGAGTGCTGCAACCATATTAA
Source organism: Tillus elongatus (assembly GCA_964006375.1). Taxonomy (NCBI): domain Eukaryota; kingdom Metazoa; phylum Arthropoda; class Insecta; order Coleoptera; family Cleridae; genus Tillus; species Tillus elongatus. The sequence continues at coordinate 250,716,314 of OZ023263.1, read as the reverse complement.
GGAGAATGTTGATCAATAAATTTAAAATTTATTAAAAAAATAATAACACCATAATAAAATTTTGATTAAAATATTGGCCAAATAGGGGGATTGATAAACTTAATATTCGTTTAAAATAACTGTAAGGAATTTAATAGATTTTAGGAATAATATTTGTGACAATTAATTGTTACTTTAAAATAAAGGTAGAGTTCTTGTTTTTAAATGAAAAATCAATGTTTATCTTCCTTATCGGTATTCTTGTGCGAGAAAGGAACATAAGGTTCTAAATTTCAGTCATTTAACATAAAAAAGGACAGCAACAAAGACTTCGAATCCTACAATCGACCCTGAGGTAGAGCAAGTTGAGGCGTACCGAAGAGGAAAGGAAGGTAAGAGGGCACTGACATATGTAGATAAGTAATATATATATATATATATATATATATATATATATATATATATATATATATATATATATATATATATATATATATATATATATATATATTTAACGCAATTTGAGTTTATAATTAAGACATTTGGTTAGACAAATCTGTAAGTATTGTATTCTTCAATACAAAAGTATAACAAAATAGATACATACTTTTTGTTCTATACCTTCCCCCTTCCAACAAAACAACACTATATTTAAAGAAAAAAACACAGTCGTTATGACTGTAACACATTACACATAAAGAAACACCGCAAAATTTCATATCTTTATTTATTTATTTACACACATAAATAAAACAAAACACAATTGACCCATATTTATTAAAATTACATATTTCAAATAAAATTAATATATAAAATAAAAAATAAAGTATAATAAACCTATAGCACAACAATATATATATATATATATATATATATATATATATATATATATATATATATATATATATATATATATATATATATATATAGCAAAAACTGAAACACTACATATCATCTCAATGTAAACCAATTTTAATTCGCAAAGAAAGAGTTATAAGGAAAGCATATAGGAAACTAGCTCTGCCACATGATAAACGAAAATAAACATAAAAGGTAAAGGATCCTATCCTGAGTCATTGTTAGTATCTTTACAATGTTTGCAGATGATTGTCGTTCTAGAGTGTTCTCCGCAAATGAATACTTTACAAGCGTCACATTTCAAATGAGTAAATTTACCTTTGGCTCTTCCACATGGTACGCATCTACCCCACTTCTTTGCAGGAGGCTCTTCCTCAGTAACTGGTCCTTCCAGTTTGTATTTCTGTAGAAACACTTTCATGTCTGTAGGAATGGAAACCAATAGCAACATTTTGTTAACAAAACAAAAAATTCTACCAGTTTTTATGGCTAAATTTTAAATTTTCTTTCGGGAATTTTTATATATTATAACATAAACCATTTATTTTACTGAAATACCCAACATGCGTTACAATTAAAGATTAAAATACTTACCAAATTTCAGGTTTCTAGACTTACGGAAAGTCGAGTTATAAGAATTTTGATTGTTAATTTTTTCACCTTCGGAAATATGAAGGTGTTTTACACACATGCTGCTCGTGTATTACTTACAGTAAGTGAGATCATATACACCTGCGCTGTGGTGAGGGTACGACTAACATGACACGAAATGCAAGTCCGACAAGTACGAGAGTAACCAGGAGTAGACCGCGGCCTTGTCCATAGCTTCGAATCGAAGTAAAATTACATCGACTTCCGGCCACGCAGTGGGGACGCATGCCTTCAGTGACCCTGTGATACGCGAGTTAACTTTCTTGTTAACACACTTGACTTTTTAAAAGAATTTATTGATTATAGTTACATAAAATACTTATGAATAATAATAAAAAATGATGAATATAAATTATGACAAGTTAAAAGAGACTCAAGCAATAACAATGTAGGAATGTCCGTCCGTGGTCTGGTAACTTCCATATATAGTCTCTGGTGGGGCGTGAACCGAGAGGTGGTTTCCACCTTAGTTGCAGTCTTGAGGGTGATCCTAGCAGGTGGCTGGTTGCTGATTTGAAGGTCTAGTTGTTTACCCATTTATGAATAGTCTATTCTTCTAATTGCGCTGCTATTAATTAACCCATTCGTCAGCGACCTTGGGTGTTGAATCGGGATCTGTACTTCTTATATACATTGTATGAGTTGGCTATTGTTATCTCGCGGTTGGCTTGCCAACTAATGTATAAAAGATATTTCGGGTCCTAATTCCCTTATATGATTATCCTTCTGATGGCGCTAGGATTAGTATCAAAATTGCTGTTAGGCCTTGAAAAGGTTTTATGGTGAATTTGATTCTCTAAAATGTCCTTATCAGTGCTCATCACAGGATACGATCTTCACTCACTGACTTACTATTTGGTGTAATAACAAAATATCCTGCATCCTCATCTGCATCACCCACTGCAATTATTAAAATATGAATTGCCCGGTTAAAAATGTAAACAATCATACGTATCGCTGAAAATAGAATCCGAGGCGATAATTGCGTGTAACGATTAATTGGACAGTCAGCTTTGAAATAAGGGCCATCTGCGAGAGCCGGCTTTGAAATTCTGTACAACATTGGAGAAATCCGATTAGAAGTGCGGTCATCCAGATAAGCCTGATGTAATTGGAAGGTTAATTTCAATTGACTGTTAAATAGTTACAGCATTGCCTCAGATTGCGTCTCTAATCAATGAGTTATTCTGCCAGCACTGACATGCTTATTTTAGTGTTAATGCATGAAGATTAATACCCTAGATAAGAGTAATGTAAACATTAACAAGAAATACATATGTGGAGACTCCTTCTCTGGCTTCATAAGGGTTTTCCTTCTCTGTAACCAGTTTTGCTGATGGACAGCAACATCAGTAGCAAAACCAGTTATAGTGAGGGAAACCAACACTTGTAAAGCCAGAGAAGAAATATCTACATTGGTATTCAGTTTAAAGCGGTTTTACCAAGTAAGGGCAGCAACAATTAATGAATTACCAATAAAGTTTAAAGTGCAAATAATTTTTCTTAGAATACCAAAATCTAATGTTCATTCTTTTACAATGTCGCTGAAACACCATCAAACGCAGTACGTACAATACGGATAGAGTAAAAATAAAATAAACCGCATCTAGATATTTCACATACCTTTTAAATTTTGCTAACTTTCATCAGAACCAAAAAAATTATGCTGCAAATTCAATTGCAACTTCCACATAGCTGTAATAATCTACTCTCCTCAGAAAAACAATCTCATAAAATAAATTTAGCGTCCATGATTTGACCACAAAGAAAATATTGGCATGCCTGTACCTATAAATTTCTGAAACGTTATGTTACTCAAGTTTTAACGAAAAAATTGCAATTTTTACCAAATCACCCCTTATTTATCCCTTACATCCTGAAGCGATCTTACCTAAAAACAATTTAATGTAGGGTGCTAACGGGATACTAAATTGGAAGATAATATCTCAATTCGTTTGAAAGTTATTGCGCCTACTAACAGGCGTACAGGTCGACAGGCCGATAGGCCGGTGGACAACAAAATCGTTCCAGAATCAAGTTTTCTATGTGTTTTGAGACTTTTTGCACCGTTTTAGCAAAAACAAAATTTCGAAATTTCTGCCGCCGATATTCCACCCGACACATTAAACCCCTAATTTAATTTCAGCACAGAATACCAGTTCTCTAAGAAACAAACCCTAAAACGTTGTATCACTCAAGTTTAAAGGAAAACATGTCAATTTACACCAAATCACCCCCCCCCCTTCCCCAGTCATCCCCTACCCCCTGTAGTGATTTTACCTAAAAACAATCCGAGCCATTCGTTTGTCAAGTGCTAAATGTGTACCAAATTTGAAGACGATATCCCAATTCTTACTATAGTTATCGTGGCTACAAACAGATCGACATACAGACCTGACAGATTGAGAGACCGACACACCGACGGACGAACAAACCGACAGACCGACAGATACAAAAAAATACGTTCCCCAATCATGTTTTCTATATGTTTTGATACTTTTTACGGCGTTTAAGCGAAAAAAAAAACTTGGAACATATCTTCATTGTATGAAGACCGCGGACGAGTTCGCATATCAGCTACAACGGACATTTTTCTCCCAAAAATATACAAAAGTATTTTTGAAAACGCTATGTTTTTGTAAGTATCATAGTAACTGGAATGAAACTTTACATGTGATTAGAAATGGTATAAGTAAACTTATGTTGTGAATTTTAAGTAACAAGTACACAATATTTAGAGTTTTTTCCAAATTAAAATTAAAATTTAAAAGACATGCGTTGAAACGACTTAGTGGTTAAAGTCCAATGCCTGATAGACAGAGTAGGTAATAGAACAGATATAAACCATAAATCAACGGTAACCAAAATAATATATACCAGGCAAAAAAATATCTTACCCGAACAAACAATCGTGAAATCTCGGCCGCAATTATGGAAAGTGATTGTTATTTAACTGGGGCATCCAATTAATTATTAAAATACACTATATTGTAGCTTTATGAACGGCAGCAAATACAGTTTTAGCGCGGAATAGATATATTATACTGTCGCATAATATAGTAGAAATGTAAACAAAATCAAGGCAAGTCTCTATAAACATGATTCTAAAATAGTTTATTTTATCTTTACACTTAAACATAAGACGTCATATAAGACCAAAACATCCTGGGATGTGTTTCAGTGGTAATTCTACTAATTCTGTAATTAATTGTTACGTATACTTTGAATATAATATCCCGGGCATGAAGCCGATCTAATGTATCATGTAAACAAAACGTTAACTAAAGTGTGCTTACATGGCGCAGAGACAACGTCGTTGCCTTCTATGCAGAAGGTTACGCGATTGAATCCAACTCGATAAATATTGTTTTTTATTATTTTATTGTGACATTTGTAAAAACAATAGCCCACATATTTTATACGCTTAGAACAAGATTTCATTTTGGTTTAAAACGCCTGAATGAGTTTGTCACCTTTGAGTCTGAAATTATAATTATTTATTTTATTTATTATTTTTGATATTGAAAAAACAGGTTTGATTAGGTTGACTAAAACAAAATCATACTGGCGATTAATGAGGAAAAATAACTGCTACGTTCATAATTTGGCAGATACTTTACTTTTCTAAATATGAATTAAGTTTCCTTCTGGAAATCCCCTGTATAACTTTAATGAAATTTGTAATATGAGTTTCTTTTAAAGAGACTTACACTATCTACAGATATAACAAAATTTAGTTCTTTACCTTCGTAGAAACTTGAGTTTTGGGCATTTTTCTTGAAAGGGGTTACTACGCATGATTTTTTTGATAATAGAGAGATATCGATGGTAACACTTTTGAAAGAATTCTTCAAATGTGCGCGCGCGTATTAGTGCATCTAAAATCGATCTTCAAGGTCTGTTTTAGTTTAAAATATTAACTGTACTAATATACCGTATAATAATAGTGTACAATTTTGATGAAAATTCGCTACTATAACGCACTTGCTGCGTCTCGAAAATTTGTAGATTTGACTAGAGCCTCGGTGGTTCTGTGGCAAGAAGGTGTGCCTCTGAACCAAAGGATACTGGGCTCGATACCATGGTTCTCATTTCACCTTTTCAGTACATACTGTTACATTAACATCAACCAAGTATGAGCCATTGTATTGGGCAAGTTAAATGCATGTAAGTTCCGCCCTTCGGAGGGGCGTGAAGCCGCCAGTCCCTTTTCCATGCGATGTTGGGCGCGTTGAAGTTACCTACCCTCCTTGCATAAAGGCAAGGTCCGAAAAAATTTCCCGGGTAGTGAGGTGAAACAGCTCTCTGGCGTCGGTGATTGTCCGTAGTCGCGGAAATAAACCGAGGTTGAAGAAACAAAAACACACATACAGATTCGACTATCAAAGGCGCAGAGCACAAGGGTTAGGAGATTCCAGGCATCATTGTATGTGACCTCGGTCTTGTATTAAATGTGTGATGTTATCAATTTCAGCAACACCGATTTTACTGCAAGCTGCTTTATTTACTGACATACACACTGGACCTGGTAAACACAATATGCAGCATCAGAGCAACATGTTTCAGTTTAATTAGAATACGTAATCAGCTAATGGAATTATTCACTCTGACTACAAACTATGAAATAGCAAATATAATAGAATTATAACGTAAAACACGGGAACGTACGCAATGTTTTAGGGTTAAATGATTTCTTAGCTAACATGACTATATATATATATATATATATATATATATATATATATATATATATATATATATATATATATATATATATATATATATATAACTGGAAAACTGCTCGAGTACAACCCGCCCACAAGAAAGGATCAAAAACGTTTCCTAGCAACTACAGACCTATTTCTCTCCTTTCAGTCGCCTCTAAAGTGATAAAAAAGTATATAACCACCGAGTTACTAAAATTTCTTGAAAAACACAGTCTAATCCACGACAGGCAGTATGGATTCCTCCAGCGCAGATCAACTGCCGACCACCTTTCCCTTGTCACCCATTCTTGGAATAAGTCTATGGAACAACACGGCGAATCGCAGATTGTCGCTCTAGACATATCCAAAGCATTCGACCAGGTCTGGCACTCAGCGCTGCTTAATAAACTACCGGCCTATGGACTACTACCAAAACTCTGTACGTGGACAGCAAATATCCTCTCCAACCGGAGCATTTCTGTTTTCGTGGATGGCCCTTCCTCTAAAATGTATTCAATTAATGTAGGAGTCCCTCAAGGTTCAGTTTTATCCCCTACTTTGTTTCTTCTCCATATCAATGACGTCCTCTCTAGCACATCCAATCCAGTTCACAGTTACGAGGACGACAGCACCCTCCACTCAAATATACAATATTCTAAGCCTGTCTGTTTAGCACATATAGGTGAGGATCGCAGACTCATGGAGGGTTCTGTCTCTGTGGACCTCCAAAAAATATTGAACTGGGGAAATAGAAATCTTGTACAATTCAACTCCAGCAAATCTCAGTCATGCTTTTTATCTCATAAGCGATACACCAACCCTAGACCCATCACAATGAACAACCAAGTTATTCAAAGTAATGAGTCATTTTCACTTGGTGGGATTTCTGTGGATAGAAATCTCAATTGGCACCAACATGTCACATCAATTGCAGAAGCGGCTGCTAAGAAGTTAGGTTTCCTTTTTCGGGCTCACAAATAATTTTCACCATATAATCTCTATACCACCTCATATACTTCACAAATAAGACCAAACCTCGCATACTGATCCCACATCTGGGGTGCTGCTGCCGCTTCTACACTCGCTATCCTGGAATCCACTCAGAAGAGAGCTATAAGTCTCATCGGTGACCTTACCCTCACCCAAAGGTTGTCATCCCTTGCCCACGGGCATTACTCAGAGGAGCTTTCTTCCATAGTTCCTCCACCTGCTGCCCCCAACAGACTTACCAGGGGAACAGAGCGAATGCACCCTTTAACTGTCCAGGTCACCAGACATAGAACATCTTGTTATGCCTGCTCTTTTTTTGTCCCGAGGACTTCCAAGTTGTGGAATTCCTTGCCGGAACAAGTTTTTCCTTCTCCCCCGAACCTCCAAACCTTTAAGTTCAGAATTAACAAATTGCCTCTTTTCTCCTTGTCAACACCCACGGTACGATAGTATTTAGGCTGTAAGCCTTCGTGGTGTGTTGTTGAAAAAAAAAAGAGAAACATTCCTTTGTAAATAATTCTTTTTTTTTCCTGAAGAACTTTTGTAACTTTAATGACATTTGTAACACATTTTTTTAAAGACACTTGCAGTACTTACATATTATGTCTAAGACCAAATTTAATTTTCTAGCTTCATATAAAATATAATTTTTTTCCAATAATCGTTAACTGAGACCCTAAAAGCGATCTCGAAGATCCATTTAAATTTAGAGAATTAGTTTTAATAATATATATTACTAATTGTGTAAAATTCTTATGAAAATTCACTACTATAACGCACTTTCTGCGTCCCGATTTTTTTTATGAATTAGCGGAATCCATGATATACAGAAAATCTCACGTCAGATACATTATTAAATATGTTACTATTATTATTATTATAACACTTGCTTTACAAAGTTCAATCAATATCATCGTCTTCGTTTAAAATTATTTTCTTGGTTCCATACTTTATCCCAACCTTGTATAATTTTACTTAAGGGGTTGTACTCAGTAAGTGGTGGACGTGCCGCCACCTAGTTGCGGAACCAACTAGTATGCTGTCACGCCAGCTCCAAATAACACAAAGTGTTTAAAATAGAGACTGGATACAGCTAACTAACAATTCAGAAAATTGTCAGCCCTGGCCCATTTCTACCCCAATATAGGGACAAAGTATGTAAGACTCGATGCACTTTCGCAACAATTAGAACCGTAGACCGGTTTCGCTCTCATTAGAGTTCTTCAGTACGGCATACTAATTGCAGCAAAAATTCATCGAAAATAATACGTATATCGTATAGCCAGTCTTAAAATACTCAGTAAGTGGTGGACGTGCTGCCACCTAGTTGCGGAACCAAGTAGTATGCTGTCACGCCAGCTCCAAATAACACAAAGGGTTAAAAAATAAAGACTGGATACAGCTAACTAACAATTCAGAAAATTGTCAGCACTGGCCCATTTCTACCCCAATATAGGGACAAAGTATGTAAGACTCGATGCACTTTCGCAACAATTAGAACCGTAGACCGGTTTCGCTCTCATTAGAGTTCTTCAGTACGGCATACTAATTGCAGCAAAAATTCATCGAATATAATACGGCTATCGTATAGCCAGTCTTAAAATACTCAGTAAGTGGTGGACGTGCCGCCACCTAGTTGCGGAACCAAGTAGTATGCTGTCACGCCAGCTCCAAATAACACAAAGTGTTAAAAAATAAAGACTGGATAAGGCTAATTAACAATTCAGAAAATTGTCAGCCCTGGCCCATTTCTACCTCAATATAGGGACAAAGTATGTAAGACTCGATGCACTTTCGCAACAATTAGAACCGTAGACCAGTTTCGCTCTCATTAGAGCTCTTCAGTACGGCATATGAATTGTTTAGTACGCCGTACTGAAGAGTTCTAATGAGAGCGAAACCGGTCTACGGTTCTAATTGTTGCGAAAGTGCATCGAGTCTCACTTAAGGGGTTGTGTTGATACTTTGGTTTATGAAATAATACATCATCTACGTAAAAGATACGTTAACAAATAATTCGCTGTAACTTTTTTCAGAGTTATTTTTCATCATAACACTAAAACAGAGGTTACGGTAGACATATACATATTTCAGTGCTTGTAGTGTCAAAACTTTTCAGTCGGCCAAAGTTTAACTGCTGGTGAGAAATAAACTTTATGCCTGAAGTTCGGCTATTATGATTAACGGTACTATTTCAAACAACTTAAGTGCCTCTACATTCCCGGTAGGTATGAAAATTTATCGACCATATTCATATGTAATACAGCCAATATTCATATTCCAGAAAAATTTATGAAAGTAATGTTCGTCGACTTATCTCTGCTGCATTCACTGCATATATATATATATAGCTGCGTTGTGGTTCTCTTCCATTTCTATAAAATGAAAGTCTTTGCGCAAATGTATGTTGCCGTAATGGTCTCATAAAGCCAAGCTGCCAAGGTTTTCCAGCCATGAAGGCCTTATCATTCACAGAAATTGTTTTTGTAACACTAAAATTTGTCCTAGTTTATGCAAAAGGTGAAATATTATACTTTTAAGAAAAACCATAAACTATAATATACAGTGTGTTTTAACTTATACCTGACATCCTAAAATCAACTTGGAGTCTGTAGCGGAAATGTCACTTGTCTTTGATGACTATACACGCTACCGAAATTTATGCGTCAAGATTTTAGAAGGTGATTTCTAACAAGAAATTAGGGCCACCAAGTCCTATAACAATCTTCCGAAAACTCAATATTAACGGATATACAAGTGTGAAAAAAAATGGTTCGTTTTTCTCAGCTACATTTTTTAATGAATTTTCATTAAGAAAATTCACTAATAGTATCGGTGGTAAGACTTTTGAAATTTTTTTCAAATAAACGCGAATTAGGGCCCCAAGAACCCAAATCCATGACCAGTTAAAAAGTTTATATACATATATATATATATATATATATATATATATATATATATATATATATATATATATATATATATATATATATATATATATATATATATATATATATATATATATATATATATAATCGATAACTCAAAAAATATCTAACCAATGAAATCTAAATTTGGAAGTCCCCTTTCTCTTGCTAATAGCCTGGATCAGTTCGTTAGACAGTTTTGACACTCAGCTATTTTTTAATGTAAAAAACTGCTTGAAAACGCAATAGCTTTTAAATTACTAGAAGTATTAAACGAAAACTTAACAAGCACGTACATATCATACAAATGGTCCTATATACCAAATTTAAACTCAATCGGTTTAGTAAATCTTCAGTGATAACCAAATGAAAAATAAGTATATTACGATATAACCTGCGTCCTCCTTTGCCTGAGGTCCTCGTTCCACCACGGGCAGTTGTGCTGCCGCAATCTCGAGGTCTATTTAATTGTCTATGGTACTCTCAACTCCCGCAGTTCCACTGATAGGTCTGACCTGTAGGCTTCCCAGTTATCCTTGCGGGGGTCCGGGTCCCATACCGTTTGTCTTTCGACTTTGGAGATTTCAAACCGGATGTATCTGTGGTCTGAGCTACTCATTTTCCCAGACACAGCCCAGCGGTTGACAAAGTCACCGAGAAACTTGGTGGAAACTGTTAGATCTAAAACTTCCTCACGCCATGTTGTGACGAAGGTGGGTTTATTACCTCTATTCAATATGTCTAAATTAAATTTCATAAAGAATTGTGAAAGTGTCTCACCCCTAGAGTTTGTGTCCGAGCTACCCCACAACTCATGGTGCGCGTTCGCATCCATGCCGATGATGGTCTGTCACCCACCTGCTCTGCTACCCACCATCAGCTGCTCTAATTCGTTGGGTGGAGGAGGGTCCGTGCTGTCCCCTGGCAGATAGGCTGACGCGCCAGTATTGTCCCTCGGCCCATCCGCTCCTCCACATCGGATTTTGATCTTTGTCAGGTCCCTGGAACATAAATTCTTAAAAAGCAGAAACTCTATCCCTTCCCTGACAAAAATGCAGGCCCTCGGGTTCTCGCTGGATCTGCTATAGATGGGCTTTCCAGCAGCTCCGCCGAGTCCCTTGATCTCTCTTTTATAGGAGTACGGTTCCTGGATGAGGGTCACATCCGTGTTCCTCAGAGCTATCAGTAGTCCGGTCGTGGCTGTCCTGTGTTGGAGGTTGACTTGAAGGAATCTAAGTCCCTAATTTCTTCCCCAGTGGGCGGAAACTAACCCTTCGCAGGCACCAGAATGCCTTGAAGGGGGTTCCTTCAATGGGTCTGTAAGACGCCTGGTCGATCGAGAAGGCAAGAGTCTGTCCTTTCTCCTCTGCCTTCCTGCTTAGAACCGACCAGTGGTGTGTCCTCAGTTTCAGGGTTCTGGATCTTCAGTCTACTGATCACCGTCTCCTGAAGGACGGTGTCAAAGATCCGTGCGAGGACCTTTCGTCTCTTTGGGAGTTCCTTGGGCTCGACGACTCTCAAGTGCGCCCCCTCCCAAATCTGACCGAGGCCCCCGATCGTTTTCCGCAGCCAGGCTCGCGACTGCGGGCCGGCACAGGTTATCCAGAGGATGCCCCCCGCCAGGCGCATCCGGTGGAACTGAGGCGGGATCTCCCCTTCCTGAAGAGAGTCCACCGCAGCTACCACCGCAGCCTGGATCAGGTCCGCCTTCCCCTGGTCTAGCGTGACATCAGGATAGCGTGTCAATCGCCTCCATCCCGAGGCCCTCTGCAGCTTCCTTATATGAGCCAGTTTGCGCCGGTGTAACTGCCTTGGTCCTTTTGGGACGTTTGTCTGTAGTAGGCGTGCTAGAACCCGAGCGCGGCGTCTTCTGAATCGCACTTCCCTCTTTCGCCTTTACAGGTGCCCTGGCCCTTTTGAGACGTCTGTCTGTAGTAGGCGTGCTAGAGTCCGAGCGCGTCCTTTTCTCTTGAGCCTTTACAGGTTTCTCGACCGTCCACGTCCCGGTCGCAATTTTCTGCGCCCCCCAGAACTACTTTCTTTGTGCGCCGGAGAGAAGCTTGGACTGCCGGGGTAGTTCCTCCACCCCTACAGTAGGGTCCTCACAGGTGGAGGGGCCCCTAAAGTCCGCGGACCTCGCCCCCCTTCGGTTGGATTCAGCCTCCGGCTTGGGTGTCGGGGACAGGTCTGTGGCCGAAGCTACCCCCTGATCCCCCATATCTACGTCGGTCGTAAGACCTCCAGATTCCGCTGCCGCCCCCTGGCTCGTCTCTATTAGACTCAAGGCACGAGTCTGTAGCCAGAGCCACTCCTCGAGCCTCATTGGTTTTGGTGTTTTGGTTCCATATAAATTGATGATTTTCATGTTGTTCCCACGAGAATGGGGGAAATATTGTCCACACCATCAGAACCCCCTGTGTGGTGCAAAGCGGGTTACTCTGGAGGGTTGCCCGGTACTCCAGAGGTTCCGTTCACGACACCATCGCCCTGGTGCCATCTATCCTAGGCACGGGTCACTTGACAGCGTAGATTGGGGGAGTTTAGTTCGACCTCCTTGTCTAGATCCGTCATGTTTAGTTATTAGCAGGGTCACCTCGTGCAGGATGCGGCTTTTCTCCGCGCATGATGGTCTTGGGGAAAGCTTCAACGAAAGTTTATGTTGTTGTTTTCACTTCCTCAGATTGCTCCATGGAGTCCTTTGGCCCGCGACACCTTGACCCCCTGAAAATGCCTTATATGAATGCCGTGAGGATTTTTGTCCACATAATGGTGTTGATTATGAAAATTTGTCGTACCTCGCCGCGTGAAACATGCCTCATCCCTAAAAAGCACCTTTCTGTGAAAGTTAGCATCTAACCTTATTTTCTGGCGCATAATGCGTGCAAATATAAGGCGTGCGTCATGGTCACCAGGAAGCAGTTCTTGGACAGGTTGTAAATGGTATGGGTGCAGTAGCTGTTGCTTCAGTATACTATTGACTCCTGTTTTTGAAATTCCCATTTGGTGCTCCAACAGCCCCGTACTAATGCTGGGAATCTCACTTACGATATCCATTACTTTCTGTTCTTCACGAAGACGGCGGACATTAGAATTACGGCCAGCATTAGGTCTGTGCACACTTAGCATTCCAGTCTCCCTTAGCTGTCTTTCGATAGACACAAATGTTCTGCAATCAGGAGTTTGCCTACTTAAAAATTTCTCCCTGTAGACTTGCAGACTTTCGCTGAAGTTATGTTGGCATAAATCTAACACTAAAAGCATATCTACTTGCTCAGAAAAACTATAAACATGAGCCATATTCCTAAAAATTACCTTATTAATTTGTCTCTTTGGCAAATACTATTAATGCAATAATTAGCTGTAGTGTCAAAATACGCATATATCAAACTCATTTCCATAGTAACAGAATTTAATTATTTAAGTATCGTTTAAAGGAAACTATCAGTGGTTAGCTTAATACAATTTTGCGCAAAAACTGAAAGAGTAAGCAAAATTTTACAAAAGCAACAAAAATTTGAAAAAGATCGGTCTTTGAAAAAGAATTAATCTGTTATTTATCTAACGGCCAGATAAATAAGTACGCCAAAAAAAGTTTGGGGTGGAGGTAGTTTACACCCTTGCAGAGGTGCAATTGCACTTGTTTTTATAACGACTAAACCACTTGCTCATTACAATATTTCTGTGAATTTTGAATATGATCGGATTACCTGGTTAGGAGAAAATTTTAATGATTTTCAAGCCCTCTGGCGGCTAAACGGTGCAACTTTGTATAGAGGTAAGCTGATCCTAATCGACCTAATTTTGGCAGAAAAATCTGTGGTAGGTCGGTTGTACATTGAATTCAGGGACACCTGTATAGTGTTATATGAATGTACTTAACTAAATTAGACATTGCTCTTCTTGCGAGACCATAATATTTTAATAAGGATGAAAAATAATAATGTTTGTAAGCTTGTAAAACGCATGTTACCTTTTTAGTGAATTTTCTTTAAAAAAATTCACTATTGAGGATCCCGACTTTTGAATTTTGAAAAAATTTCTTGAAATGAGCGCTAACTAGGCCCCCTAGAACTCATATCCGGGGTCAGTTTCGATTTATATATATATATATATATATATATATATATATATATATATATATATATATATATATATATATATATATATATATATATATATATATATATATATATATATATATATATATATATATATATATATATATATATATATATATATATATATACAGGGTGGTCCTCCGGGAGGTCCCACGATCGATTGCAGGAAAACTATCAATAGGAAAAACCTCAAAATTGGATATTACACTAAAGTCGTTGGGGACCACAGGTTAAAAATATTTTCAAGATGGCGGCACTTCCGAATATACCACAAGTAGGTGTCGATTCGCTTATTTTAAATGGAACACCCTATATTTTATTGCATTTTCGGATTTTACAATAAATTCTGAACACTTTTTGTAAATAATGTTCTATACCTATCATCAACCGTCCAGAAGATATTTAGACTTTAAGATAAAATTTGACATTTATGGCCAGTCATAAAGATACCGATATTTTTATAATAAGAACATATTTCGCTACGATTTTTAGAATTACCTTAAAAGATATTGCACTTCATCTATTTCCACATTGAGACTAACGATAGAGTATACAAAGTGTCCAAAAAAATTCTTGAAGTTTGCAATGAGAAATTGCAAAAATCTCGCGATTTTCAAATTGGAACCCCCCTTTTTTTATAACACTATCGTGTTAAGCTCAAAAAATCACTGATACTTCGTATGTGATTACCTATACCTAAATCGAACTGTTTTCATTTTATTTTGAAAAAACTCATTTCAAAGCCTAATATTTTGATAAATTTCCTACCATAAGCGTTAGCCATGGAAAATAAATTGCCGAGTGTGTTTATATGTAAACTTTGACAGTTTGTTGATTAATTAGCTAATAATAGCACGGTTAAATTACACATACGAAGATTATTTAAATTTATTTACTATTTATGGAGAATGTAATAAAGTAATTTCGCGAACGTGTAATACATTTGCTGATAGATATCCAGATAAACAAAAACCGTCACGTAAAATCGTCAAACGAATAGTAGTCAATTTCAAAAACTGCGGATCTGTCAAGAAAAAGGTGCAGAGGGCTAAACCCGTTGTTGACAACGAACAAATTGAGACAGCAATTTTGGGATATTTGCCGCATGCCCTGCAAAATCAACGAGGCAAGTAGCACTGGAGTCAGGATTGTCCAAAAACCTCCGTTCTGCGAATTTTACGAAAACATAAGTTCAATCCTTATGCTTGTTCAGTTGTGCAACATTTAAAGGAAACTGATTTTCCAAGAAGGATGGAGTTCTGTGAATTTATTTTAATGCGATTCCGAGAAAGCGAGCTGTTTTTAGATAACATCATATGGACAGATGAAGCAAAATTTTCAAAGAATGGACTTTTCAATCGTCGTAATTCTCACTATTGGAGTGACACCAATGTTCATCCTTCTAGAGAAGGACATTTTCAGGAAAGCTGGCAGTTTAATGTTTATTGTGCTATAAGGAATGACGGCGATGTTGCCCTGGAAATAATATACGACGATAATTTGAATGGTGAGAATTAATCCGAAATTCATAAAATACTTTGTGTAAACTCTATTTATTTACTTGTAGGTGAGCGTTATTTGGAAATTTCCATAGAAACACACTCGGCAATTTTTTTCCATGGCTAACGCTTATGGTAGAAAATTTATCAAAATATCAGGCTTTGAAATTAGTTTTTTCTAAATAAAATGAAAACCGTTTGATTTAGGTATAGGCAATTACATGCAAAGTATCAGTGATTTTTTGAGCTTAACACGATAATGTTATAAAAAAAGGGGGTTCCAATTTGAAAATCGCGGGATTTTTGCAATTTCTCATTGCAAACTTCAAGAATTTTTTGGACGCTCTGTATACTCTATCGTTAGTCTCGATGTGGAAATAGAATAAGTGAAATATATTTCAAGGTAATTCTAAAAATCGTAACGAAATATGTTCTTATTATTAAAATATCGGTATCTTTATGACTGGCCGTAAATGTCAAATTTTATCTTAAAGTCTAAATATCTTCTGGACGGTTGATGATAGGTATAGAACATTATTTACAAAAAGTGTTCAGAATTTATTGTAAAATCCGAAAATGCAATAAAATATAGGGTGTTCCATTAAAAATAAGCGAATCGACATCTACTTCTGGTATAATCGGAAGTGCCGCCATCTTGAAAATATTTTTAACCTGTGGCCCCCAACGACTTTAGTGTAATATCCAATTTTCAGGTTTTCCTATTGATAGTTTTCCCGCAATCGATCGTGGGACCTCCCGGAGGACCACCCTGTATATGTATCACACCGATAACTCAAAAAATAATGTGCCGATTTTGATAAAATTTGGTGAATACCTTCTTTTTGCAAGTGGCTTGGATAAGTTCGTTAGCCAGGAAAATCGGCCCAGGTTTTTTCGGAAAATTTTGTGTTTTCTTCCGAAAAAATTTATATCTCCGGAATTAACAAAGTAAGGGTAACCAAATTTGGTACGCCGGTTTATGTCCTTATAGGTAAGTTACGTACCAAAATTTAGCTATTTAGCTCAGAATACAAAAAGTTATAGGCATGTAAATAAAAATAAATTAGGGTTTTCCTCAAAACATCAAAGTTGCCATTTAAAACGTCAAAATCGGCAACATTTAGGCAAATAACTTGAATCTAATACGGGCTATAGAAATCAATTGTCTTAAGAAGGATGATTTACAAACCCTGAAGTCTTAATTTCAACCGTCATTGCCCTTCATTTTACTAAAATGTTTCCAGAAAATTCATTTCAAGTAGACCCTTTCTCTGATGCTTGGCAGTAGTCTTAGCTATAGAGTTTATCGTTTAATGGCATATAATTTTTGTCGAATTTTCGTAAAAAATCAATAAAGGTCAATATATCCGTTATTATACAAGAGATGAAAAATATTTGTCTATATTATTTATACAGTGTCTTGAGCTACATCTTAAAAAAATATTTCTACCATCACAGGGTGGCCCATAAGTCGTCGGTGATAGAAATTTTCTTTTTTTTTATCAAACACGCCTTATGTTATTGCATTTTTCCATTTTCCATCGAAATATAATGCATGTTTGTAAGAAAAGAAATTCTGTATGCAGCAAGTGCGTTATGGTAGCGAATTTTGATCAAATGCTTCATATTTGAATATCCCAATTTGCTATTAACCTATAAGGTTGACCAAGAAACGAGTTTTTCGGGAACACTTTAAGTTTACTTTTGGAAATTTTTGTACATTCTCACACAATAAAGTTATTTTATGAAACATGGCATATTGTTTTTACTATATAGGTTATACTGGTAACCAAAGTTGATGCCTGCTTTTTAAAAAAGAAAACACACGTATTTGCAATAAAAACATTTTAATGAAAATTCACTAGCATGACGCACTTGCTGCGTCCAGAGTTTTTACGTTTATGGTATCAATAATATAATATCTTAAAGAGGTGTTGCAATTTCGGACCTTCAAAGCGTCCACGTAAGAATTGATATATCAATGACCTAGATAGACAGTATTTGCCGGTAAAATAGCCTGACCCCGATCACTAATTAAACCCTTGTCAAGAAGAGCCCCAGAGGAAACGTAAGTCTATTCTCTTACCCTAGCGCAGTAGCTTAGCGTTTTAAAAATTAATACAGCGAACACATTTATCTGAATTAAAATCCATCGGGCTAGAGAATGCCGGTCAGTAGATGGAGACTTGAATCGTTCCTTGGAGAACTTTTCGAACAATACAATTCTATTGACTCATAAACGTTACGCCAGCACGTCTTGCAACATTTACCACTCTTAAAGTTTTATATGTACGTAAAAAGGATATAGTAACTTACAGTTCTGTCTTATTATTTAATTCCTTTAATGATGGGAATTAAATTTGTGCCCTTCTCAACGCATAGAAGTGTGTTTTCTACTACCGACTCGTTACTAATTAAAATGGAATTAAATCAGACGAGTAGTATAAAATATTTGGGCATCATAGTGGAGGGGCATCTCAGGTGGGTCAAACAGGTGGATCACGTTATTGGGAGAGTCATGTCCCTTATTTATAGGTTTATATTTCTCAGGGAATACCTAAGCGTGGATGAAATGAGGGTAGTATATTACTTATTGGTGCAATATCAGGTATCATTCGGTATTTTTTTCGGTTGAAGAGGCGTGAGAGTAACCTATATACTGCCCTGATAAGCCAAAAGTCGTATCTGCAGAAGGTTAACTTTTGAGTTAATAAAGGTTTGTGAAATAGCAACCGTCGTGTAGCCAGAAGATTGTTTTGCAAATCCTTAAGTTTCAGCTTCAACCGTAGTTGTCCCTTTTACAAAAATCTCTGCAGAAAATTCATTTCGTATAGACCATTTCTCTGGTGCTTTTGCAGTAGTTTCAATTATAGGGTTTATTGTTTAATGGTCTAAAATTTTTATCAAATGTTTCTAGAAAAGATTCCCTTGATGAGGAGACCACCATGTTTGAACTTTGAAAAGATTTCTTCAAATGAGCGCGAACTAGGCTCTTTGGAACCCATATCCGGGGTTAATTTCAGTTTTTGTCTGTTTTCATATATACTGGGTGGCGCATTTCCAAGGCAAAGATCAATATATCCGTTGTTATAGAAGATACGAGAAAAAATAGAAAATGTTAATTATAGGCTCTCTTGAGCTGCATCCTATAATATTAGTTTTAAAATCATAACTGGCCCATTAGTTGTTGATGATCCAATTTTTTTTTTCGAACACACCTTATATTATTAAATTCTTGTATCTAAATATAATATATGTTTGCAAAAAAATAAACTCAGGACGCAGCAAGTGCGTTATGGTAGCGAATTTCATTATCTCTTTCCAATTTCAATAGCTCAATTTGCTATTAACTTAACGCTCGTTGGATAGGAACCAGTTTTTTCCACAATATTTTAGGTTTATTTTCGAAAAACTTTTCACATTTTTAAACAATAAAGTTATTTTGATAAAACAGGGTGCCTTATTTTTACTATATAGGTTTTGTGGGTAACCAAATTTCATTCCTGCCTTCTTTAAAAGAAAATACATATTTGCTATTATAAACATTTTTATAAAAATTCACTAGCATAACGCACTTATAAAAATTTACGAAAGAAAACACAAAATTTTCCGGGAAGACCTAGGCCGATTTGCCTGGCTAAAGGATCTATCCAATCTACTTGCAAACGCAAGGTACTCGCCAAATGTAATCGAAATCGGCCTATTAGTTTTTAGCGAATTAAACAAAAATTTGCTAATGGGGAGATTTGTGTTTATATATATATATATATATATATATATATATATATATATATATATATATATATATATATATATATATATATATATATATATATCCGACCGATAACTCAAAAAATAATGGACCAATCTTGATCAAATTTGGTGAGTACCTTCCCTTTGCAAGTGGCTTGGATAATTGGATAAGTTTTTTAGCCAGGAAAATCCGACCAGGTTTTCCCGGAAAATTTTGTTTTCTTTTTAAAAAAAATCTTTGGAAATAACAAAGTAAGGGCAACCAAATTTGGTACGCGTGCTTGTATTATAACTCTGTACCAAGATTTAGGTCGGTAGCTTTAAAGACAAAGCAGTTATGGGCCGTAAAAGAAACAAATTTTGGAGTTTTCGTCAAAACGTCAAACTCGCAATTTAAAACGTCAAATTTGGCAATGTTTAGGCAAAGAACGTGAAACAAATACGGATTGTGAAAAGAAAATGTAGAAAGAAGAGTGTTCTGCAAACCCTTAAGTTTCAGATCCAACTTTCATTGCCCTTCATTTTACTAAAATATTTTCAGAAAACTCTTTTCCAATAGACCCTTTCTATGATGCTTTCGCTGTAGGTTTAGTGAAGTTTATGGTTTAACAGTCTATAAGTTTTGTAGCTAATTTTCGCAGAACAAATTCGTTAATGCACTTTTGCATTTTTTATCAAAATATGATGCGTTTGTAAGAAAAAAATCAGGACGCAGTAAGTGCGGTTTGGTAGCGAATTTTTTTCCGTTAATTTACAGTTTAGCTCCCGAACGCTTTTCAAAAAACGGTATTCAGAAACCTACCTGCCCCCACCCATAGATCCACAAACCCCAAGAAAAAATTCTTGTCCCCCCCCCCTAAGGAAGTTACGGGACCAGGAGTGAGAAGGGGTGCTGGGCGGGGTAGGTGTTAAAAAAGAAATATGAGCGGAAAGTTCTAATGAAACCTGAAACCATTTTTCACATCTTGAAGTCATATCCCCCTTAAACCCTGCCTACTCCGCACAGCACCCGTATCCCCCCCAAGTGCCGTAACTTCCTTGGCGGGTAGGAACAAGACATTTTTCTTGTGGTTTATGCAGCGAGGGTGGTGTATGCACGGGAGGGGGAAGTAAAATCCCCACGACGAATTAGCCACCCCCCAACCCCCCACCCCGGCCGCAAGTCGAACCGGGGGCGGGGTCTGCTTCGTAGTAGGCATTTTCCTTCCCCCCTCGTGTGCATACAAGCACCCTCGTTGCACAAACCACAAAAAAAACTTCTTGTTCATACACCTCAAGAAAGTTACATGACCTGGGGCAAATAGGGGTGCTGTGCGGGGCAGGCAGGGTTTAATGGGGATATGGCTTCAAATACACAGCTTTCAAGCAGTTTTATTCGCATTTTCTGCTCATATTTCCTTTTTACTACCTACCCCGCCCACCACCCCTATTCACTCCCAGTCCCGTAACTTTCTTGGGGGGTGTGAACAAGATATTTTTTTTGTGGTTTATACATCCAGGTGGGGTCCTAGTAATGTTTCTGAAAACAACTTTTTGAAAAGCGTTCAGGAGCTAATCTGCAAATTTACCAAATTTTTATTAAATCCTTCAAATTTCAATAACTCAATTTGCTATTAACGTAAACTTTGTTGGTTAGGAAACCAACATTTAAGTTTATTTTCGGAAAATTTGTGTATATTTTCAAATCACAAGTAATTTTGATAAAATATAGTACATTGTTTCTAACACATAGGCTATACCGGTAATCAGATTGATGCCTGCTCGCATTTGCTATTAAAAACATTTTTATGGAAATTAACTTCCATAACACACTTGCTGCATTCAGACTTTTGAAAAATGTTTATGTATTTACAAACAATAAAGTTATTTCGATGAAATATGGTACATTGTTTCCAAGTTTAATGCCTGCTTTCATCAAAGAAAGACATTTGCTATTAAAAATATTTTTAAAAAAATTCGCTACCATAACGCACTTGCTGCGTCCGGACTTTTTGAGTTATGTCAGATACGTATGTATATATATATATATATATATATATATATATATATATATATATATATATATATATATATATATATATATATAAATGGAAACTGAACCCGGATATGGGTTCCAGGGGGCCTAGTTCGCGCTCTTTGAAGAAATTTTTTCGAAATTAAACAGTAGCGATCTCCTCATCAGTGATTCTTTTTAGAGACAATTCACTAAATGAGAACGCCTACTTCACCACCCAAAAGGCAGCTCTGATTGATACTATCATCGGCAATAGACAGGATTTCAAGTTGCCCTTAATAGGCCCTTAAAAATACGTTATTTTGTCTTACAAAACGCATATAACTAATATGCTAAGCAAACTGATTTATACAGTGTCTGTATTGTCTCTTGTCAGGTATTGTAAATTTTCCCTTTGATAGTAATATTAATACTGAAGCATTTGAACTTCATTGAATTTCGCCTGTGGCATGCACTGCATATAATATTATATGTACTCGAGCAGGGATATATTTACTATGCACATTACCCAGGATCCTTTGAATAATATAATATATATATATATATATATATATATATATATATATATATATATATATATATATATATATATATATATATGCAACGTAAGCAAATAACTCAGGTATACAGGGGGGGCATTTAAGCTAAAATTACAAATTAACATTACGTATACATTTAGATTAGGTTAGGTTGAATGATTTATAAATAATATGAATAAGTAGGCACCTAATTCATTCTAAAGTAAAAGCTAAAAAATTGTTTCAATTTAGTTTCATAATTCACTTGCAGCTAATTTAATATTGAGCAAAGCAAACAAGAGTAAGAATAGAAAAAACGTAACATATTTTATCAAAATAACTTATTGTTTAAAAATTTTCCGGAAATAAACTTTAAATGTTTCTGAGAAAACCGGTTTCCTAGCCAACAACCCTGAGCTTAAGAGCAAATTGAGTTATTGAAATTTGAAGCATTCAATAAAAATTATCTACCAAAACGCACTTACTGCGTCTAGATTTTTTTCTTACAATCATATTTCGATAAAAAATGCACAAATGCAATAATATAAGCCTCTTTGAAAAAAAATATATACCTATCATCAGCGACTTATGCGCCACTCTGTGAAAAAAAACCTTTGTTTGCTTACCATTTTAGCCCAGAACCACGAGGAGTCTAGACAGCATTTTTCAAAAAGTCAACTTACAGCTAACATTTTCAACAACAAATACCTTACAAAACTTGCTAGGTAACCCAAAAGACAAAAATAACGCGTACAAAATGTCGGGAATTTATGAAATAAGTTGTAAAGATTGTAATCTTAAATACGTCGGACCAACAAAAAGATCGATTGGAATTAGATTCAAAGAACACATATTCCAATTACGTTACGGTACTGTAGATAAGTCTGCGGTCGCCCGACATATTTGGGATAATAATCATCACGTTGATAAAGATAATCTGAAATTAATAAAAAATGTTAGAAATCCAGGACAGCTAAATGTAATTATTGTAATAATTATAACAAAAAACGTATGAACACTTCACCAGCGCCAATTACGAGTCACTTGTTCGATTGGTTTGCTAAATAAAATTCTCTCGTTTTGGGCACGTTCTACCTATTAACATAAGTATACAGTTATTGCCGCCAAAGGAATCGTTGTTAATTTAGCTGGCGTTGAACCTTCTCAAAACTATATTACAGATGGACACTCTTTAGATAAAGCAGTAGAGACAGCGCAAAGACCTTGTCCGGCTATAAAAATACAATACACTGTGGAATTTGCCTACGACTAGTGTCTCATCTCAGTTCGATCTCTTTACCTGAGATCCGGTATATAAGTTGATGTTAGTTTTTTAAGTATTTACAATGTTTCATCCTCTGATGACGCTAACTTGGTTAGTGAAACGATCGTTAGGTTATTTAAAATGTGTTGTGGTGATTTGGGTTCTTCAAGTGTACTTATCAGTGCTCATAACAGGTTCCAATCTTCACTTAGTGTATTTATATCACACCGATAACTCAAAAAATAATAGGCCGATTTTAATAAAATTTGGCATTTACCTTCCTTTTGTAAATGAATTGGATCAGTTTGTTAGTCAGGAAAATTGGACGAGGTTTTCCAGGAAAATTTTGAGTTTTCATTCGAAAACAAATTATATCTCCCGAATTAACAAAGTAAGGGCAACCAAGTTTCGGAAACGGATTTATATTATTATAGGTAAGTCACCATTTAGCTCTGTAGGTTAAATGACAAAAAAGTTACAGGCATTTAAAGAAATATATTTTGGTTTTCCCCAAAACTTCAAAGTCGCGATTAAAACGTCAGAATTGGTAATATTTAGGAAATGAATCTGAAACTAATATGAGCTATGGAAAGAAAATGTCTCAAGAAGAATGTTTTGCAAACCCTGAACTCTTGGTTTCAATCGTCATTGTCCTCCATTTTACTAAAATATTCCCAGAAAATTCATTTCAAATAGACCCTCTCTGTGATGCTTTGTCAGTAGTGTTGGCTATAGAGTTTATCGTTGAATGGTATATCATTTTGGTCGAATTTTCGTAAAAAAATCATTAGAGCTCAATATATCCGTTATTATGCAAGTTACGAAAAAAAATGTATACATTAATTATAGCGTGTCTTGAGCTACATCTTAAAAAATATTTCCACAATCAGAGGTGTCCCATAAGTCGTTGGTGATTCAAATTTTCTTTTTTTTAATAGAACACGCCCTATGTCATTGCATTTTTGCATTTTCCATTGAAATATAATACATCTTTGTAAGAAAAGAAATTCCGGATGCAGCAAGTGCGTTATGGTATCAAATTTTCATTAAATGCTTCAAATTTGAATAGGTCAATTTGCTATTAACCTATAAGGTTGACCAGGAAACTAGTTTTTTCTGGAACAATTTAAGTTTACTTTCAGAAATTTTTGTACATTTAAAACAATAAAGTTATTTCGATGAAACATGGCACATTGTTTCTACTATATATGTTATACTGGTAACCAAATTTGATGCCTGCTTTTTTTTAAAAACATATTTGCTGTTAAAAACATTTTTATGAAAATTCACTATCATAACGCACTTGCTGCGTCCAGAGTTTTTGTTAGCTTGTTGGGTATCAGAGGGATAATTAACTGATGTCATCATTCAGATTGTTGCTCTAGACATATCCAAAGCATTCGACCAGGTCTGGCACGAAGCGCTGCTTAATAAACTTCCGGCCTATGGCCTACCACCAAAACTTTGTATCTAGACAGCAAATTTCCTCTACAACAGGAACATTTCTGTTGTTGTGCATGGTTATTTCTCTAAACTGTATCCAATTAAGGCAGGAGTTCCTCAAGGTTCAGCTTTAGCCCCTACTTTGTTTCTTCTCCACATCAATGACCTCCTCTCTAGCACATCCAACCCTGTTCACAGTTACGCGGACGACAGTACCCTCTATTCAAATATACAATATTCTAAGCCTGCCTCTTTATCCCAATTAGAGGAGGATCGCAGACTCATGGAGGGTTCTGTCTCCGTGGATCTCCGAAAAATATTAGACTGGGGAAGTAGAAATCTTGTACAATTCAACCCCACCAAATCTCAGTCTTGCTTTCTTTCTCATAAGAGATACACCAGCCCTAGACCCATCACAATGAACAACCAAGTTATTCAAAGTAATGAGTCCTTTTCTCTTGTTGGCATTTCTGTGGATCGTAATCTTAACTGGCACCAACATGTCACATCAATTGCAGAAGCGGCTGCTAAGAAATTAGGTTTCCTCTTCCGGGCTCGCAAATACTTCTCACCAGCTAATCTCTGTACCTTATATACTTCACAAATAAGGCCAAACCTCGAGTACTGCTCCCACATCTGGGGTGTAGCTGCCGCTTCTACACTCGCTATCCTGGACTCCATTCAGAAGAGAGCTATACGTCTCATCGGTGACCCTACCCTGACCCAAAGGCTGCCATCCCTTGCCCACCGACGTGCCGTTGGTGACCTCTCTCTCTTTTCTCTCTTTTATAGATATCTGCACGGGCACTGCTCAGAGGAGCTTTCCTCCATAGTTCCCCCACCTGCCGCCCCCAACAGATCTACCAGGGGAACAGAGCGAAAGCACCCTTTTACTGTCCAGGTCACCAGACATAGAAGATCTTGTTATGCCAGCTCTTTTATTCCGAGGACTTCGAAGTTGTGGAATTCCTTGCCGGTACATGTTTTTCCTTCTCCTCCGAACCTCCAAACCTTCAAGTCCAGAATTAACAAGTTGCCTCTTTCCTCCTTGTCCACACCCACGGTACGACAGTATTTAGGCTGTAAGCTCTCGTGGTGTGTTGTTAAAAATTATAAAAAAAATAAAAAAAATTCTGATATCCTTGACTTTACTAGCGAAATGATCGTCAGGTCTGGAAACTGTATTGCGATGAATTGGGTTCTCCAAATTGTACTAAGATTATACTTCACCAAGAAGTCAAGACTTTTCTTACTATCTTACATTTGTAGGTTTTAAAGAACGAGTAATGATCATAGACTATATTTTTGCTTCTGTATATAGTAATAAACACGTCTATAGGTTATTATGCTGATAGTTTAAAACCTGTAATATATTCGCTACGTTTCATTTAAAATGCCCTGAAATAGTAAAATATGAAACTGGATTGGTTTATTATCCCATCAAATATGACAAAAGATTTACGGTTCCATGAAATTTGATATTTAATGAGTTGTGTAGAATATTAATATTTAGCATCAATAAAATATATGCATGAATTGATACATAAATAAATTACGTTAGTGCCTCAAATGCCGCTGCGAGCACCGTTGAATTATGCCTGTTGATTTTCAAATACATTAGTTATGTACAAACCATTGATTTGAAAACTATTTTATGTATAAACATTGTGACGGCATCATATATTTCCGCAAAACTCAAACTCCATTTAAAGCGGCAATTTAAATTATATGAAAATGAGACGCATTAATTTTTTGTTGTCCTGCACCACTAAAAACTAAAACTTATAACATTAATAGTGAGTGGTTATTTTATTTAAAATGTCATGCCAAAAGAACTCACTAAAATTTTTATTATAAAAGGAAAATTATCTAGCTAGTCAGCCGTGAGTTAATAATTAAAAGTTCGGGGCGCAGCTAGTGCATTATAGTATTGAATCTTGATAAGAAGTGTACACTATTCGTTACCTATATTATTAAAACTAATTCTTTTAATTTAAATGGATCTTGGAGATTGGTTTGAGAGGACCTAGTAAGCGATTATTGGAGCTAGAAAATTAAAATTTTGAACATATATGTAAATATCGCAAGTCGTTTTAAAATATTGTTACAAATTTCATTGGATACAAAAGTTTTCGAGAAAAAAAAAATTATTCACAAGGGGAATGTACCTGACAAATTATAAATATAGTATTTTTCCTTATTACTTGCTTGAACGGTTTTGTTTCAGTCAACTCAATCAAACTAGTTTTTGCAAACAAAACAACCAAAAAGGTATTTTACATAGATTTTACTATGACTCAAGATTGAAGATTATAGCTTAATGGGAAATTGAGTTATCGGATATGAAATTTTTTACGAAAATTCTCTACCACAACGTACTTACTGCACCCAGATCCTCTTCATACTTTTTTAACTGATAAAATATTGTAGCTCTCTATGTGAAACTGACAAACAAGGCAATCTTAAATTCATTTGTGGAAAAATATTTTAAACAAATGAAATGAGGAGACAATTTAAACATAAATTGAATACGTTGGTTCGCCGCTTTGTCACGGGAGTTCTCCCCCTTCTGCATGCCTACAGCGACTCTCAATTGCATACACAAGAACAATATAAATGAGTGAAATTTCTTCGGAACAACCCCTAAGAAAGTTGTGGGGTTGCAGCGATAAAGGGTTCTGGGCGAAATAAACAGGATTTTAAGGAAATCTAGCTGCAAAATGGGCAAAAGGTAGCTCATAGAGGTCCAACTGGGTAGTTTTTTTCGAAATTTCCGCTCACATTTCCTTTTTATCTTCTTCCCTGCCCAGCACGCCTATTTACTCCTGGTCCTGTAACTTTCCTAGGGGCCGTTTGCAAGACATTTTTCTTCTGGTATGTGGATCCAGAATGGGTTGTAAGCATGTTTCTTAATTTTTTTTCTAAAAGTCGCCCCTGTGCTAAGCTACAAATTTACAGAAAATTATTTTTATTTCCAAAAGGAATGTACCTGCTAAATTATAAACGTGAAAGGTATTTTTCTTTATTATTTGCTTGGATGATCCATTTTAGTCAACTCAATAGAACCAGTTTCTGCAAACCAAATAACAAAATAGGTTTTCTAAAAGAAATTTGTAGTTATTTTTCAAATCTAGTACCCCCGGTGCCTTTATATGGGTTTGACTATGTATACAAACTGAAAATTCTAGTTTAATGGCAAATTGAGTTTCACTATTTAAAATACTTTGACAACAATTCGCTACCATAACGCACTTGCTGCAACTAAACCCTTTTCAACACTTATTTACTATTACTGTATCCATATTTTTTGAAAATGAAATAAATGTAAACAGTACAAAATTTTGAAATTAAAATTTAAATAACTTACCCTGTATATCTGCTTATATATGTAATTCAAACTGCTTTTTGATATTATGTAGTTTAATTTACTTCAAATGTTCCATAAAGAGTAAAAGTAAAGAAACCATAAGTACCTAGGTATTATACTTATATTAGTTTGAGGTAGGTGTATTTCTTCTTGAAATAATTTTGTTTCAGTACCAACATGCATTGATTATGAACCTGAATCTGATGTACACAACCACTTTCTTATTTGTTTGATTGGATGTTAGATTCATAATATACTACAGTCACGTTCGACGCCCGAAGGCATTTGTTAAAGCTATGTTAAAATTAAATGTTGGGTTATTATTTACCTAGTATTTGTATTAACGGTTGAACATAGGCAGTTGTTTTACATTCTGAGATTCTAAGGTATTAACGGAGTCGAATTCGAGGTTATGCGTAGAACGTACATGTTTCTCTCATGATTCATGTCAGCTAACAGATAACAAATAGTGGTGTTGTCAGATTAAACTATAGAGATGGAGATGGCTTTTAAATACCGTGAAAGTAGGAAGCTGATATTTATATGTATAATATAAATATAATATAATAAAACGTAGTTCTAGATTGCTTTTAAACAAATTAGATCACTTTCATTAAAATTTCTATTTATTTACCTTTTTGTGATATCTACAGATTTACATGACAGTTGTCGTAAATGGCAACGCCGTGGATTGTTCACTGTGACATCTTTTCGTAGCCTCTCCGTTTAAAACTTAATTTGGAGATTTTGTTTGTCAAGCGGGAGAGTAAACTAGTTTACGATGAGTCAGTCAAAAGTCAAAGTCCCCTTGATGACACCAACTTTGTTAGCGAAACGATCGTCCGGTCAAAAAAACTGTATTGTAATGGATTGGGTTCTTTAAATTGTACTTATCAGTGCTCATTACAGGTTCCAATATTTGCTCATTTGTGGATGTGATAGCTTGCCAGTTCTTTACATAAGAACAAGGCTAACCTGCGTCCGAATTTTAGAAAAATATATTTTTTTATTATTAATGAAAATGTACGTGAATACCACTGCAAGCTACCACAAAAAAAAACAAGAGAAACATTAAACAAAGCAATTTGTCAGAGCAATTACGTTGCAATCTAGCTAGAGTTTAATCAGCATTTAATTTATTTGACTTACTCCGTATGGGTACGCAGCTTTTTTTTAGTCTGAGATTGCTTTTGTCATTTTGAACGTTCTTATTAATAGAGTGCTTCTTAGTTGCTGCAACGTCTTTATAAAGACTGGGTGTTATCTATTGAATAACATGAAGTACTAACTGTCACTTGGTTGTACGAGAGAACTAGGAAATCCAGGAGATATATCATAGACTGTGTTTGTTTTCTATGTGCATTTCATTTCATGGGATCAATAAAGAAGCAAATTTTCATTGACTAATGAGAGTAACCAGTCTCATCGACTAATAAAATAGTGCGTTCATTGACTTAATATATAATATGATCATGTAACGACGAATGTTATAATGTGGGCATGAGTTGTAAAATGTGTAACACGTTACAAACTAACATTTCTCGGACGCTTGAATAGTAGTCAAGATGGAAACTTATAATAAATAATAAATGATTTTAAGGTATACCTATCATCATAGACTATATATTTATGCTTATGTGTGATAATCACGTTACTATGAGTATTATTCCGCTATCTAAGCCAACAGCCTACTTCAGTATACAGGTCACCAATCTAGTCGTTTTTTTTCTGTTGGAGGGGAAATCCTAATGGACACCTGGCACCTTAAATGGCCCTTTGCCAGGTAGTGCCGGATTCCTACCGGCTAACCCCCCCCCTCTCCTCTAGTCATTTTGGCTTTCTCGGAACTGCATAGGAGCATTATTTCAACCATAAGCTTGCTTATGGTTTTCCAGTTGTGTTCGTCGGCCAGCATTTTCTCTACTATATTTTTTGCAGTTCATCGTTCTACATCGTTCACCACTTCTCTCCTGTTTTCTGTACATCTTGGGCACTCGAAAAATGTGTGTTCAGCCGTATCCAGCTCGCCACAGTATATGCACTCGTGACTTTCTGCCACTTTGGATCTGTGCCTGTAATACTGGAAGCACCAATGCCCGGAAATCATCTGGGTGGTATAGTAATCCACCTCACTATGTCTTCTATCCACCCAGTTCTTTAAATTGGGTATCAGTCTTTTTGCTCACTGTCCCTTGTTGGTATCTTCCTTCCACCCCCGCTGCCATTTCTCCATCGTCATCTCCATTGCTCTTTCTTTGTTAATCCCGTTGTGTATGGCACATCTTTCCTCTATCAACATATGGATTGGTGGTGTTTTAGCTATGACCAGCAGTGCCGCTCTTGAGGTGGTTCTGTAGGCGCAGGCAATCCTTATTGCAGCTTTCCTTTGTACCCTTAGCAGAATATCTCTGTATATTTTCTTCTTTATGGCTCGTTGCCATATTACCGCTCCCTACATGATTATTGATTGGGCTACTGCAAGGAGTACCCTTCTGATTCCCTCTCGGGGGCCTCTAGTATTGGATAGTAGTCTGCTTAGGCTTCCTATTGCTTTTTCAGATTTTGATGCGATCTTTCTTTCACCAATCTAGTAGTAGCAATAGTGGTAGCAGTAGTGGTGAGGCTAACGCTAGGAAAGTTAGCACAATGGGCCCTTTTTGCCAACCCCAGCAACCCAGCAACCATGCTCTACACTTCCGTCACCAAACTGCCTCGACATCGAAATGAAGACCATGACGGTCTTCCTTTGGACGGAACTTACCTGGCTCCTCTGCAGAGTCCTTGAACCTAACAATTCTGTTCGAAGACTCCCAAAAGCCTCGCTTTCACACAGGTAGTGGTAAGACGTCTCTTCATTCTCGTCAGATTCCTGGGAAATGGGATTCCTCTCGACACCTATCAATGTTAGGTGTCTTCTAAGAGCGATATGGTATGGTAGACAAATCATGTGTGGCACAATACGTATAGGATAATAATCACCACATTGACAGGGAAAATTTGAAACCTGTCAAATGTTAGACATAAAACTATGCTTGATACTTTTGAAAGCGTTTATATATCAAAGTCGATTAAGAAAAAAACGTCATTGAATCGTGCGGCACCATTAATTTAAAGCCCTTTATTTTCACGGTCTCCAATATTCACATAGTGAATTTCTTGATCAAAAAGAACGTGAGATTCCTTAAATATCGCGCTGCCTTTCATTTTAAGCCCATTATCCTTTAAATTAGATAAAAGCTAATAAATTTGTCAACCAGAAGATTAAAGTAGTTCTTCGACCTCGTCCATTTAATATTGACACAATAGACAAACTATGGGTCGCCGACTACAATTTTTACTTCGGCTTAGTTCGTCTACCTAGGTGCGGTATAAATACATGTTGGCTGCTAATTTAATTTAGATTTTTTTCATCCTCTGATGTTGCTGACGTGGTCAGTCAAACGGCCGTATGATCTGTTTAAAATATGTGTTATGATTTGGGTTCTATAAGTGTACTTATCAGTGCTCATCACAGATTGCAGTTTTCACATAGTGAAAGCATATCTCTTCAAGGCGAGAGAGGGAGAGATGGGGAAAGATAATTATGATTACGACGACAGGGCGACATTGCCTTTATGTTGTGATTATGATATCAGGTTTTCTTCTGACGAAATCGCCTGCACTGACAAATTAATCGCAAGGACTATAAATGTATTGAGGTGGTTATAAAATGGGTTTGTCAAAATGTACCTATGAAAAATATCTAAAGAAATGTATTAAAAAATATGATTAACTATCACAAAATTAAAATCCAGGCACCTGTTAATACTAAGCGCATGTCTATGGTGATTGTGCAGGTTAGTAGTGGATCTTGAACGAACCATCAGCGGCCAGTTCTGTGCCGAAAACGAGCGTCGTCGGATGCGTCGTTTATTATCGAAAATTCCGAAGCGTCGCGACGTTGCGAACACGAGGTCCGGTATCGGTTACACAAATTTAAACCAAAAATCTCTTACGAATAAATAGCATCTGGCTACATCGACCCAAAATAAATTTTACACTCTAAAATCCAAGCCACATAGAATGTAGTTCAACGATTTTGTATATTTTGTATTTATAATATTAATAATAAAGTCAGGTATTTTTTAACTTTTGACTCCTATAAGAAAAACTGTCTACAACAGTTACAATACTTTTAATATTTATTTAAAGCATGTAAACAGTGAGTTATATAAAGAATCTGGACGAAACAAAGTTGTAAAGTTTTCGTTGTAAAAACTCGATTTAAAAAGTTCCTAATCGATGTGTATTATATTACAAAACTTTGGAGCAGCTGCTTGAATGTGTTTTAACATTTAATGGTGTATTTTATATGATTTATATTAAAATAAACGTGTATTAATAAGTTATGTGAATTCAAGATGCAGGCACAAAAAGATTTTTGGGGATTTTTACTGGTTTTCCTTATAAGTCTTCACCTGGAATATACAGGTTTGTTGAAAATTAATTTTCTAGTCTATATAATAACTTTAGGCTTCATATGTGTGTGAGATGATTACTGTATGGCCTCAAAAGTCAGGTATTTAGCCTGTAAACTGTAAATTTTAGGCTTCAGATTATAGAGCAATCAACACAGGTTTATGAAATCGTATTTTCATGGCCACAAGTATTTATCTATATGATGCAATTGTTCGTGTTTATAAAGTCGAGGCTGGCGCCGATTATTTCCGCAAACTTAACGAGGTATTTTTAAAGTTTGGCCCAAACTGTTGATACTTACAAACTTATTGTGAGTCAAGTCTATTTTTACTTCCAATTGAAATCTTAATTCATAAAATAATTTTGAATTCTGACATCAGTTTTCCATTACATTGAAACTATGAATAACTGATTATGAAATAGCGTGAATTAAGCCTTTTGTGTGTTACCTATTTATAAGAGTACTGGTCAATATATTGCTTTCTTTATATACAACTCTCCTGCAAATTGATATAAAAATAATGTTTTCTGAGATATAATATTTAATTAAAAATATCTTGACTGAAGTGTTTTTAATTCGTAGCGGTAGGCCTGCACAAGAGTTAATAA
Source organism: Tillus elongatus (assembly GCA_964006375.1). Classification (NCBI taxonomy): domain Eukaryota; kingdom Metazoa; phylum Arthropoda; class Insecta; order Coleoptera; family Cleridae; genus Tillus; species Tillus elongatus. The sequence goes on along the minus strand of OZ023263.1, from coordinate 250,683,160 downwards.
TATGTGCAATATTAGCAAATTTTCTGAAGAAAAAATTGCGATATATATATATATATATATATATATATATATATATATATATATATATATATATATATATATATATATATATATATATATATATATATATATGTTCAGAAAGATTTCCGCGGTCTTTAATGTGAGACATACTTGGTTCTCGGGTTGAACCGAGTCCAGAATTTATGAAAACTCGGCGTTTCGGCTCCTGTTTTGGAGCCATTTTCAATAGGTAAAGGAAATATGTAAGGATACTCTAAGGCCTCAATCTGGCTGCTCCTTAGAGTGGTGGACAAAGGTGGGTAAAGGAAATATGTAAGGACACTCTAAGGCCTCAATCTGCCTACTCCTTAGAGCGGTGGACAAGGGTGGGTTGGGTTGTTGTAGCTCGATTACGGGGCCTCAATCTGCCTACTCCCCAAATCTCGCCGGAGATCGTCTGTGAGGGCTCAGTGTGTTCAACCCTAGGCCTCACAGAGATCTGGCAGTTCGTTGCAGGTCTTGTCTTATATATGTCGTTCCGTCTACCTGCTTCGTTATCAGTGAAAGTAGTGGGGTCACCGTCCAAGTAGTAGTCGGAAATAAATAGACGCATCCGCAATAGAATATATGAACACACCCTTGCAGTTAGAAAATCCGACCCCTCATTGGCGCTGGCCATGTATCATATTCATACAGGGCACAAAATAGACTTCGATAATGCCAAAATAATAGCACCGGTTTACAACTTCAAAACGAGAATTATCCGTGAAGCAATCGAGATTGAAAAAGGTCCCGATTGTTTAAATAAGAGAGATGATGGTCTTCGCCTTCCGACCACTTAGAAACCTATTATATTATCTTCATTAGAAACACACAAACAGAAAATAAATTCCACAGACAATTATATTTCCCCATCATCTGTCTCACCAAATGCTGCTGACCCTCTTAATCCTCCTCATCCTCTAAGTACCGTACTAAGCCCGTCACTTAATTGACGGTGACCCCACTACTTTCACTGATAACGAAGCAGGTAGACGGAACGATATATATATATATATAAGACAATACTTGCAACGAACTGCCAGATCTCTCTGAGGATTGAACACACTGAGACCTCACAGACGACCTCCGGCGCGATTTGGGGAGCAGGCAGATTGAGGCCCCGTAATCCAGCTACAACAACCCAACCCACCTTTGTCCACCGTTCTCAGGACTAGGCAGATTGAGGCCTTAGAGTGTCCTTACATATTTCCTTTACACACCACTCTAAGGAGTAGGTAGATTGAGGCCTTATAGTGTCCTTACATATTTCCTTTACCCACCTTTGTTCACCACTCTAAGCAGTAGGCAGATTGAGACCTTAGAGTGTCCTTACATACTTCCTTCACCTCCTGAAAATGGCTCCAAAACAGGAGCCGCAACGTCGAGTTTTCATAAATTCTGGACGCGGTTCAACCCGAGAACCAAACTGGCAAGTGAAAACAACTACGCTACTACTTTCGCTCATAGCTGAGCGCACCAGTGTGAAATACCAATAATAATCCAAATATATCTCAATTGATGTGTTTAGAAGATAAGCAAAGATTGTACACTGTGATGAGCACTGATAAGTACAATTTGGTGACCCCAATAGCGAAGCGATAATTAGGTCGAAAAACCGTATTGTGATGAATTGGGTTCTTCAAATTGTACTTCTTGTTTAGAAGACTTTGAAATTACTATTAACGAAAATTTAATAATAGTTTTATAAATCACTACCCCTATCGATATTTCCTAGACAAGCTACAAGCATACAACAAAGAAAGAAAAAAATATTACAATTTACATAGGAAAATACAAAGTTTTTAAAAATTTACATATAGAGCCGATTTTACTTCAAGCTGAACAAATTATTTAATAACAAACATGAACAAAACTGTGTTCAAATTTGATTGAGGTCTATAGAGAGGCCACGATGAAAAGCTTTTGAAAAAATTTATCCAGATGAGCGCGAATTTGGGTCTCTAGAACCCAAAACCAAGGTCCGTTAAATTTTTTATATGTTCGATGTGTTTCGGGAACCTCCCTTCTTCACAGAATAAATGACTTGTTGCACAGATGGAAAATAAGGAGCAGCCTCATGCTCTGGCACTTAAATAGGAACGAGGCACGGCCTCGTCATATGGTCCACGTTGGTTTCCAACACCTTTCAGAAGGTTACGTGGCTTCTACAGACCTGTCTGCGCCCAATGCCCAGGAGACAACGAAGGACTCGAACTGATGAGTGTGAACTATAGAACGATCATCGATGAAATGGGCCTCTTGCAGCGTTCTTGATTCTGAAGTCTCGATGTGCTTCGGGGTCGAAAAGGGATAGGCGGCCTTTTCAGCCAATCACACGCCGTTCGAAAACGTAAATCTCCAGGGTGACATCTTTGGGTTTACCATCATTGCTTGAAGTGCCCAGTGTGACCAGCTGTGTTTTGGTGTCCATAGTCGGCAGGTGCGTGTGGCAAAAAGGTGTCGAAAATAACGACAGAACGTATACACTTTATTTGTTTGATGTACTTGTTGTGATTTTTTGATCGGTTTACGTGGACTGCAGTTTCAAACCGCCCTGGTTCGTCATCAGTAACGTGCTGATGATAAACGAGAGCGGTTCGAAACTGCAGTCCACGTAAACCAATAAAAAAGCACAAAAAGTACAGAAAACAAATAAAGTATATATATATATATATATATATATATATATATATATATATATATATATATATATATATATATATATATATATATATATATATAAAGTGTGTCCACGGATTGAGTGTGGGTAAGATATAAGTGACGAAAAATTTTTGAATTAGATTATGATATTCTGGGAATCGCTCCTGCTTTGTCTTAAACTAAGATGTTGAGGAAATGAACAAAATCAATTAATATACAGGGTGGCTTAGAACTGATTTAACAAAATGTGTTAAGAGTAAATTACCTTCGTTTATAAAGATACGGCAAAAAGTTATTACAAAACTTGTTTAGAATAAAATTTATGACAGGCTCTCAGTTTTCATAGATCAACCCACTTTGTATGTTCAAGTAAATTATTAACATTTTTTCTCTATCAACATGAAGCTTTTTACGTGTGGTTTTGTGAACGCAGATGCGCAAAGTAAGTTACCATGCAATGTTAAATAATAATTTATTAGTAAAATACAAAACGCTTATTGCTAACAAAAATTAAAAGGAACAACGAAAAAAAAAATTATTCAAATGTGCTGCCACCAAACGATACACATAACTGAGCCCGTTTAGTAAATGCTTTGTAGGCATTTTGAATATGTTGAATTGGAATACCGTCAATTGCCTTTCTCAACCTCAGTTTCAACAAATCAAGATCGTTGTTTAATGGAGCCGCGTAGACTTTCTGTTTGAGATAGCCCCATAAATAAAAGTCCATTAAGGTAAGATCGGGACTTCTGGGAGGTCAAGGTATTGGCCCATATCGACCAATCCACCGCCCAGGAAATTCGCGATCTAACCATTCTCGAACGATTCCTGTTGCATGGGCTGGGTGGCCGTAATACTGAAAGTATGCTGTTTGTCTATCTTCTAGTGACATGTTATGCAAATGGTCTTAAAGAATATTTTCCAGCACTTCCAGATAACTGTACTGGTTCATATTCTGCTCAAAAAATATGGCCCAATTATCCCAGTGTAAGAAACACCACACCACACATTTACTTTTTTATGACATTGTCTTATGCAATTAACTCTATAATTTGGATTCTCCATAGACCAATGCCGTGCATTTTGGGAATTTACCACCCCATTAGTGGTGAAAGTGATTCGTCCGAAAAAATAATACTTCTGCTAAAATTGTGATGTTGTAGATATTGCTCACCGTACCATAAACAAAAATCTAATCGTTTTGACTCGTCATTTTCTTTCAAAGTGTTTATAAGTTTTGCTTTGAAAGGTTTCACCTTGTTGATACGATAAATTTGTTGCAAATGCGATTTACTAATATTGCCAATATCTAATGCCCTTCTTTTTAATGATAATTTCAGCTGCAGCAATGTTTTCTTCGGTTCGGTCGAATTTTGTCTTCTTAACATTTAAAACACTCCCAGTACGCATAAATTTTGTAACAACTTTTTTTACACCAGTAGCGGAAACCGAATAATTTGGCCAGCGTTCAAGGGATTTTCTTATCACTCCCTGATAAGAATGTTCTTCACCCAAACCATAGCACTGCACAATAAACACTTTTTGTTATGTTGTTAACATTTTTAAATACAGAAGATTGCCGTTCGTGACAATTAAAATTGACGTTTAAATTTTTCAAATAAGTAGTATCCTGGGAAACGAACAACAAGGCAGAGCTCAAGTAGCCATGCAACTCACCAATTATTGCTTCGTAATATATATATATATATATATATATATATATATATATATATATATATATATATATATATATATATATGTATATATATATGTATATATATATATATATATATATATATATATATATATATATATATATATATATATATATATATATACATATAAACATATAAAAATTCACACTGACCGTGTATGTTGGTTCTAGGAGGCCTAGTTCGCGCTCATTTGAAGAAATTTTTTAAAAATATCCAAAATTGGGATCTCTTCATTAGTGAATATATTTAAAGAAAATTCACTGAAACGGGAAGGGGTAGACGAAAGAAAACTGGAAAACCTGGTCTAATTAAAAAAAGTGCGGAAGCTGTTACGAGATGAAAAAATCAGCTGGAGTCAGCGAGTTGTGGTTGCAAAGAAATTACGAAATCGCCTTAGAAACTGTCATGATGGCGGTACTTATCAGTGGTCATTACAGGTTCTGATCTCTGAATTTTAATATGGAGAAGCAAGTTTAATTATCAAATAAATTCAGCTAATAAATGTCTGATATAGCATTATTTTTATATTTCACTGTATAAAGGCTAGATATACATGAAAAACTGGCTATATTTTTAAGGTAAGAGATGCCTTGATAAATTTTTAAGACATTGATCTAGTTTCGTACAAGGCGAGTCCTATATCTGGACGTCAGACAAGTTCTTTTGTAAACGTTATAATCTGTTTGATCAGAAAACACAGAAATAAATCATATAAGTAGCGAAAATATCATCTCTTAAGAGCTCTTCACATTTCTATAGCCAGATTACGAACAAAATGTCAACTTTGTTTCTCCTCTTATAACCGACTATGTATCAAATCAGTTTTATCTTTAAGTAAACACTGTTCTACAAGGGTTACTTGATAAATAATGAACAACACGTTGGAGATAATGCAAATTTAATGAAATATCACAAGCTAAGTTATATTTTAAAATAAGAGATTTTTATGGTCGCTCACAGTGTCAACTCGACTTAAAATAATAAATATTTATGGTATTTATGGTATTAGTAGATACCTGTCGCCCAAACTATGTAAATGATAATTAACAACATATATAAAAATAAGTTAACCAAATTTTGTTTGAATTCACACTTAAAAACTTTACACACTGAGATTAAATTAAAAACAAACATAAATAAAATTTTGTTTAAAGAAAAATTCTTATATCCAAACCTTGTATGTGTGTACATACATTCCGAAACCATCCTATATTCTTTGTACATAATATGTACAAAGAATACAGGATAGCATTCCGAAGCCATCCTATATTCTTTGTACATACATATGTACAAAGAATCTAGGATGGCGTCGGAAGATGCGTCCACTCTTTCAGTAACCACAGACTTTAATAAATTTAGTGTTGCAGCAAGTATCGAAGCGTTAAAAAAATAGTAACGAGAAAGGCAAAGGTCTCCTTTACAAATAATGTTACCTTTCCTATACTTTCACTTTGATTTCCCCTTTGTTTTCATTTTCCCTTTTTTTCCCTTTTTATCTTTTTTTTTCTTTATCTATTTTTTTCTTCCCCTTTATATATATATATATATATATATATATATATATATATATATATATATATATATATATATATATATATATATATGTATATTTTTTTTCTCCTTTTTGTTCTTTTCTCTGTTTTCTTAATAAACTACTAAGCAAAAAACAAGGATACTTTATCGCCTAGAGAATATCCAAACGTTAGAAACTTTCAATTAAAATAAAATAGTTTAGTTAAATTTACATTTATATAAATTAAATTTCTGCAACCAAACAATTTACCATAACAAATTAAATCTCTCCAAGACATCGCAGTAGGGTAGGATATCCAAAACTGAGGTGTGTTAAATTTGTTTATGTTTATTATATATATATATATATATATATATATATATATATATATATATATATATATATATATATATATATATATATATATATATATATATATATATATATATATATATATATATATATATATATATATATATGAAACAGGGTAGTTTAACACATTTTTTGTACTCGCAATAAAACAAAATACACCATTATATAAAAATAAACGGGGTGATAACAAAATATAAACCTATTTATAGGGAGATACAATGCTGCTAAATCAAAGATAGAATGATGCAATTGATAGTTCATCCATTAAATGGAGAAATCGTGTACATGCACGTATATGTGTATATATGTAATGCACTCAGGTGATATAGGTATAGAAAGGAAATTCATATAAATTCAGCACATAGTTTTCTTTTAAAAGCTAAATAAAGTTTTAAAATGTAGATCATAAATTGGAAAACACAAGAATAAATAAAACTCACAAATGTACTGATGGATAAATTAATAAATAAAAGCAAATATATTGCAAAAGAAGATACCTATGTATTAGCAATAAGATCTAAAAGTGAAAGGTGCACAAAAACCATGAAAGATCCAACGAAATGTGTATACGACAATTAGCAAGTGCTTATAAACTGTGTGAAGTGAACAAAAAAGGCAGATACAGACAACAATAAATAGAGTTAAATTAGCTTTAACTTATTATGTAACAGTGTTCCTAGATAAAAAACGTTGAAATATAATTAAGGTGAATTTAGGTTAGGCAGTTGTCAGTAATGACAGAGAATCATGTTTTTTGAGTAAATAGGTTATGTTACTGTCACAAAATTCTATAAAGGTAGCTTTGCAATGATCAATACAAACATAAATAAGGCTCTGAACTGTGTAAAAATTAATAGAATTAAGTAAGCAATAGGAGAGACATTTTGAGTGGCAACCCTCGTTATGAGAAAAAAGAATAACAACGAGGACTTTTTGGAGAATTTCAAGAAATGAGTAGCAACTAACTGGGGATTGAAGAGAGAATTAGTTAATACTGGCGGTTTGAAAGGCAGCACGAGCATAAAATCCTAGTGGAAGACATACAGGGGGACTCGACAGACCTACACAAAGTGAGTTTTTTTTATCTATCAAAATAACCACTTACATTTTGAGTAGAGACGCTCCACTAGTATTGTGGAGCTGCATAGAACGAATCTCTTCTAAAGAATTCATTCATATTAAATCAAAGCGAAGTAGAGTATTATCACCTGTATAGAAAGTAAATAAAAAAGTGTCCATATTGCTCAAACAACATAAAACTATAGTTAAAGAATACTCTTCGTGGAGGGCAGGTACAACCTGTATAGCATCAGACAGGAGGTGAAATTGCCTATAGGTTAAGCATCTTGAAATTAGAATATTAAGAATAGTTTGATAAACATTTAATAATATGTAAACTATTGATCAATACTCCCAAACTTAAAAATAAGAAACCATTCAATAACAAAAATTTGAAACAAGTAGTGGCCAAAACTAGCATTAACTAGATAAATTTGAAATTATAAGATCAATTTTAAATAGTAAGATCATAATTTGTGATTTTTTTTATATATACAATTAGAATAAAGTCAGATTTGTCATTTCATTTAAATCTTTGTTTGATTACTTATTTATCAGTATATTTGTGGCTATATTCAATAAAAGGAATCAAAGCTTTAGGAGCTTCAGTCTCAAAACTAAAAAAAAAGGAAAAGAGGTTTAGGATTTTGAACTCCATAGGTACCCTGAGGTTAAAAGAGCCGTGTCATCAAAGATAAGATAATCAAGGTAAGAGAAAGTCTTCTAATACATATATATATATATATGTACATTTGCTAGATATAAGCTGTGTTTTTTTTTTAAGAAAAGGTCTCTATAACATAACAGTAAGCATTGTGTTTCTTCCTACTCCAAGGTTACAAAACAATATAAAAAACTAATTTTCTCATACACGTCTTTATTTCATTTACTTCATTAAAACACAATATATACCAATTTACATAAATGCATGCACATTTCTGATAAAATATAGACTTTTCAGAATATAATAAATAAACATTTTTTTTAAATATATATACTATATAAAACCCCAACATATTATATATATATATATATATATATATATATATATATATATATATATATATATATATATATATATATATATATATATATGTGTATGTATATTGGTATATATGTATCCGAGCGATAACTCAAAAAATACTAAACTGATTTCAATAAAACCTGACAAAAATCTTTTTTGGGCAAAAGCCGAGGTAGAGTTCGTTAATCAGCCTTTATGCTCAAGTTTTTCCGGTGCAAAATGGGGAAAACTTTTTGAAAACCCTATATTTTGGTAAGTGTTAGAGTAACTGGAATGAGGCTTAACATTTGGATATAAATAGAGAGTTTTTTCCAAATTAAAAATAAAATCTCAAAGACATCCGTTGAAACGACTTAGTGGTTAAAGTCAAATGCCTGACAGATAGAGTAGTTAACTGCCACGCGTAGATGATTTATACAACAGGTATAAACCATACATCAACAGTAACGAAACTAAATATATACCAGGCATAAACCATACTACGCGAACCAACAAACGTAAAATATCGGCCGCAATTATGGAAAATGACAGACGACATGAAATTAAAAAATTGCCAAGTGATTGTTATTTAACTGGGGGATTCAATAATTATGATAATACACTATATTGTAGCTTTATTAACGGCCACAAATACAGTTTTAGCGCAGCATAGATATATTATGTTGTTGCATAATATAGCAGAAATGTAAAGAAAATCAAGCCTAGTCTATATAAAAATGAATCTAAAATAAATTATTTTATCTTTAAACTTAAACATAAGACGTCATATAAGACCGAAACAGTCATGTGATGTGTGTCAATGGTAATTCTACTAATTCTGTAATTGTTACTTATACTTTGAATATGATATCCGGGGCATGAAGCCGATCTTAAGTATCACGCAAATAAACCGTTAGTTGACGTGTACCTAGATGGTGCAGAGGGCATTGCGTTTGCCTCTTAGGCAGAAGGTCACGCGATCGAATCCAGCTCTATAAATGTGTCTTTTTTATGTTTTATTTTAACATTTGGAGAAACAATAGTGTACAGATTTCATACGTTTTGAACAAGATCTCATTTTTGTTTAAAACGCCTAAATAAGTTTGTCACCTTTGAGTCTGATTTTATAAATTTGTTATTATTGATATTGTAATTGATTAGGTTGACTAAATTAAGTTTTCTTCTGGAAGTCTTTTGTATAACTTTAATGAAATTTGTAATACAAGTTCCTTTCAAAGATACTTACACTATCTACAGATAAAGCAAAATTTAGTTCTTTAGCTTCATAGAAAATTGATTTTTGGGCATTTTTCTCAAAAGGAGTTAGAACGCAAGATTTTTTTTTATAATAGAGAGATATCGATAGTAGTACTTTCGAAAGAATTCTTCAAATGTGCGCGTACTAGGACCTCTAAAATCGATATTCAAGGTCTGTGTCAGTTTAAAGTATTAACTTTACTAATATGCCCTATAATAATAGTGTAAAATTCTTATGAAAATTCGAAACTATAACGCACTCTTCTGCGTCCCGATTTTTTTTTTAAGTTAACGTCGGCCTATTCTCGCGATTATGGCCAATCACTGACGCCAGGGAGTAGTTTCACCTCACTATCATGGAAATTTTGGCGAACCCCTGTCATTCTGTAAGGCAGTGGGGATCGTTAACGTGCCCAACATCGAACATCGCATGGACACGGAACCGACACATTTACGCCCCCTCCGAAGGGAGGAACGTGCGGATGTTCGACTTGCTCAAATACAATGCGAGAACCTCGGTTGATGTTAATTTATTACAGTTAGTACTGAAAAAGTGAAAGGAAAACCCTGGGAACCGAACCCAGTGCCCTTCGATTCAGAGGCACACGTTCTTACCCCTGGACCACTGAGGCTCCTACTAAATTTTTGGATGCGCCCGTAATTAAGACTCGCAGATTGAACCGGTTTATACTGGTTTTTCAGAGGCGCATGTTCAATTGAACTATCACATGATACTGAGGTAATTGAATCACTCAAACGATCTGATATTTTTAATTCAATCTCACCTTTCAGACAGGCATCAATTTGCACAGTACAAAGGTCAGTTCACATCTAAACATCTGGTGTACCTTAAGGTTTCATACCGCCACCACGTATATTCAAGAATGTCATGGGCTGGGAGGCAAACACTTAGTGTATGCAGATGATATAAAGTTTTTTGTGGAATAAATTTGGATGTCTCTTGCCGTCGTCTGACCTGAATTGTTCTAAATGTATGATAGTTTCGCACTTTAAAGTAAGCAATATTACGATACAAAGGTAACATAAAATGAAAAATCGGAGGGTTATTAGTGAATTTTCTTTAAAAAATAATTACTAATGAGCAGATCCCGACTTTTGAATTTTGAAAAAATTTCTTCAAATGAGCGCTAATTAGGCCCCTCAGAACACATATCCTGGGTTAGTTTCAATTTTTATATGTTTTATATATATATATATATATATATATATATATATATATATATATATATATATATATATATATATATATATATATATATATATATATATATATATATATATATATATATATGTATGTATGTATGTATGTATCACACCAATAACTCAAAAAATACTGGGCTGATTTTGATTAAATTTGGTAAATACCTTCCTTTTGTAAATGGCTTGGATAAATTCGTTAGTCAGGAAAATCGGACCAGGTTTTCCTGGAAAATTTTGTGGTTTCTTTAAAAAAAAAATTATATCTCCAGATTTAACAAAGTAGCTCTGTAGGTCAAAAGACAAAAAAGTTATGGGCATTTAAAGAAAAATAAATTGGGGTTTTCCTCAAAACGTCAAAGTGACAATTTAAAACGTCAAAATTCGCAACATTTAGGCAAAGAACTTGAACCTAATACGGGCTATGGAAAGAAAATGTCTCAAGAAGAATGTTTTACAAACCCCGAAGTCTTAGTTTCAACCGTCATTGTCCTTCATTTTGCTAAAATATTTCCAGAAAATTTATTTCAAATAGACCCTTTCTCTGATGCTTGACAGTAACCTTAGCTATAGAGTTTATCGTTTAATGGTATATAATTTTTGTCGAATTTTCGTAAAAAATCAATAAAGCTCAATATATCCGTTATTATACAAGATATGAAAAAATATTGTATGCATTAATTATATGGTGTCTTGAGCTACATCTTAAAAAAATATTGCGACAATCACAGGGTGGCCCATAAGTCGTTGGTGATACAAAAAAATATTTTTTTAGTCGAAAACGCCTTAGGTTTTTGCATTGTCCATCGAAATATAATGCATGTTTGTAAGTTAGAAATTCTGGACGCAGCAAGTGCGTTATGGTAGCGAATTTTGATTAAATGCTTGATATTTGAAAAGCTCAATTTGCTATTAACCTATAAGGTTGACCAAGAAACGGATTTTTTCGGTTACACTTTGAGTTTACTTTCGGAAATTTCTGTACGTTTTCAAACAATAGAGTTATTTTGATGAAACATGGAACATTGCTTTTACTATATATGTTATACTGGTAATCAAATTTGATGCCTGCTTTCTTAAAAAACACACATATTTGATATTAAAAACATTTTTATGAAAATTCACTATCATAACGCACTTGCTGCGTCCCGAACTTTTTTTTGATTAGCAGATGTCACTTAGCGACCACGTTGAATCGCTTGTTCTATCTCCGTCAAAGGCCCATTTATTCGTTTTGATAATTTAAGGACAGCCAATACATTATTGATGACGTTTGTTAGATCAAAACTGGAGTGTGTCAGTGTTGTCTAGGATCCCATCTCCACTACATATATTGCAGCTATTCTGCCCTGATAAGACAAAAGGTCGTATCTGCAAAAAATCGAATTTTCAGGTTTCCGCATATTGCGAAACATATGTATGAGTTCTATCGCTATAATAAGTTCCACTGACGTAAACGTTTTGCAGGTAGGTGAAACCAATCTTACTGCATTCATCATATCTGCAAAAATAGCTGTTCTGCTACGACAAAATGTCGTATCTACACTATACTAAGTCAAAATCTCGTATATGCAGATTTTAATTCAGTTACGGCATTTGGACTTAGCATCATGGTGACATCCCTTTAAGTATATAAACACCGAATTACTAAAATTTATTGAAAAACACAGTCTAATCAACGAGAGGCAGTATGGATTCCGTCAGTGCAGATCAACTGCCGACATCCTTTCCTTTATCACCCATTCTTGGAACAAGTCTATGGAACTACGCGGTGAATCCCAGATTGTCGCTGTACGCATATCCAAAGCATTCGACCAGGTTAGGCACGCAGCGCTGCTTAATAAACTACCGGCCTATGGCCTACCACGAAAACTCTCTACGTGGACAGCAAATTTTCTCTCCAACCGGAGCATTTCTGTTGTCGTGGATGGCGATTCCTTTAAACTGTATCCAATTAATGCAGGAGTTCCTCAAGGTTCAGCTTTAGCCCCTACTTTGTTTCGTCTCCACATCAATGACCTCCTCTCTAGCACATCCAACCCAGTTCACAGTTACGCGGACGACAGCACCCTCCACTCTAATAGGCAATATTCTGAGCCTGTCTCTTTAGCCCTATTAGATGAGGATCGCAGACTCATGGAGGGTTCTATCTCCGCGGATCTCCAAAAAATATTAGACTGGGGAAGTAGAAATCTTGTACAATTCAACACCACCAAATCACAATCTTGCTTTCTTTCTCACAAGAGATACACCAGCCCTAGACCCATCACAATAAACAACCAAGTTATTCAAAGTAACGAGTCCTTTTCACTTCTTGGCATCTCTGTGGATCTAAATCTCAATTCGCACCACCATGTCACATCAATTGTAGAAGGGGCTGCTAAGAAATTAGGTTTCCACTTCCAGGCTCACAAATACTTTTCACCAGCTAATCTAGATACTTTATATACTTCACAAATAAGACCAAACCTCGAATACTGCTCCCACATCTGTGGTGCTGCTGCCGCTTCTACACTCGCTATCCTGGACTCCATTCAGAAGAGAGCTATGCGTCTCATCGGTGACCCTACCCTCACCCAAAGGCTGCCGTCTCTTGCCCACCGACGTGCCGTTGGTGACCTCTCTCTCTCTTTTATAGATATGTGCACGGGCACTGCTCAGGCTGCCCCCAACAGATCTACCAAGGCAACAGAACGAATTCACCCTTTTACTGTCTAGGTCACCAGACATAGAACATCTTGTTATGCTCGCTCTTTTGTCTCGAGGACTTCCAAGTTGTGGAATTCCTTGCCGGCACATGTTTTTCCTTCTCCCCCGAACCTCCAAACCTTCAAGTCCAGAATTAGCAAGTTGCCTCTTTCCTCCTTGTCTACACCCATGGTACGATAGTATTTAGGCTGTAAGCCCTCGTGGTGTGTTGTTGAAATTAAAAAAAAAGTGAAGGGAATTTAAAAAACCGTCTAAACCAGATTAGCAAACTGAAAGTGCTCCAACATTGTAACTCGATGCGTGTATTCAAATGTTCATCAAAAACTGATGAAGAGAGACGACACGAAATCTTTGCCTAATTTTGGAGAATGAATAAGGATCATCAGGAGGGTATGTTTATCCTGCAACAAAACATATTGAAAAGAAAAGGAACACATCGGGTGAGGAATCCCGTAGAAATAATACTATTATTTATTATTAAAAAAACGTATAATGCTTGAATATTAGAGTTTGTAAAAAGCCTTTCTTGCGAACTCTCTATCTCTAGGCTACGATATGAACTGTTGAATCCAAAAGTCGTATGTTGCAAATTTCAAATTCACTAGAATAGATACATTATTTTGCCGTTCAGCTTAGGCGTAGTTTAATATAATACAATGGTAACGAAAAGAAAATAAATTATATGATCACTTACATAGACGGCGTTTACTATTTCACAAAACCTCTAACAACCCAAAACTTAACATTCTGCAGATATGACTTGTCTTAGTAAGGCAGTATTGAGCCAGTGAGAAAAATAATTACTTTTCTACGGGATCGTATTCTAAAGATGTCCCCTGTGGGTCCGGGGACTAATTAAAAGAATAGGCCCAAGGTAACTCCTGCCTGTCGTAAAAGCCGACTAACTGGAATCAAACACTGGTGGGGGTCTTGTCCATGTGGGCCTGGAGGGAGGCGGATATCTCTGGGGAGTGATGTACACCCGGATTTTGAGGCCTCCACTCTGGGCTTAGAAATGGATGGTTGCCCCCGCTTGGTTGTTGCTCGGGAGCGGGGTTCCGGATGGGTGCCGCCTTGGGTTGAGTGCTGGCGGGTGTCGTGTGTCTAGACGACCCGGAGGGGGTTGACAACTCTGATGAGTGATAACCGGAGTTTGGGCCCCCCACTGTGTGCTTCGGAACGGACGGACGGCCTCGCTTGTGCGATCTCGGGAGCGGGGCTCGATGGGATGTCGCCTTGAGTCTAGCACTGTTGGGTGTAGGGTCTAGACGAACCCGGAGAAGAGCTGAGATCTTTAGGGGTGGAATAAAACTAAGGGTTGAGGCCTCTTCTGTAAGCTTCGAAACGTTTGACCTCACTTGGATGCTGCTCGGATGCAGGACTTCATGATACTGCACCAAGTCAAACACTGACGGATGTCTGGTCCAGACGAACTCGGAGAGAGTTTATCTCTCTTTGAGCTTTGAGACCGGCAAGCGACTTCGCTCAGATAGCAATACATCTGTCAAACAAAGTTTCACGTCGCAGGTGTCGTCTCCTGTCGGAAGCTCGATTTTTTGCGTAAAATTTAAGCCAGCGCTGGCAGGTGTTGAACCTGGACGAACCCAGATGTGGCTGGGGTCTCTAGGGGTGGATTACACCTGGAAACTTTGGCCTACTCTGTGAGCATCGATACAGGCTAACGACCCTTCCTGGATGCTGCGCGAGGGCGGGACTTCATGATACCGCCTCGAGTCAATGAAACACTGGCGAAGGTCTGGTGCAGGTGAGGCAGGGGGAGGCAGACATCTCTGGGGAGTGATATGCACCCAGAGTTTGGCGCCTCCACTGTGGCCTCAGAGACTGACAATTGGCCTCGCTTGGTTGTTACTCGGGAGCGGGCTTCCAGATGATACCGCCCTGGATTGAGCCCTGGCGTGTGTCGTGTGTCCAGACGTCCCGGGGGACTCTGATCTCTGATGAGTGGTAAACACTAGGAGTTTGGAGCCCATACTGTGTGCTACGAAACGGACGGACGGCCTCGCTGGGGTGATGCTCGGGAGCGGGACTCGATGGGATGTTGCCTTGAGTCTTAACACTGTTAGGTGTCAGGTTTGGAAGAGCCTGGGGGGAGCTGAGATCTCTAGGGGTGGATTACAACTGGAGATTAGATGCTGCTCGAGGGCGGGACTTCATGATACCGCCTCGACGCAAACACTGACGGATGTCGGGTCCAGATGAACTCGGAGAGAGGTTATCTCTCTTTGAGCTTCGAAACGGGCAACCGACTTTACTCAGATGGCAGTACACCTGCCAAACAAACTATCACCCTCAAGAAAAGATCAAATACCTCAGGGAGCTGGCATTGATGGGTGAAATCTAAATAATTAGACGTGAGCCACAATAGACCTAAGGTCGCGGTGGAGGGACTGAAATTGCCCACTCACAATAAAATCTATTCTAAAAAATCTAAATTCTAAAGATGCCCGAATGATATTTAGCTACGCACTTGTGTAATTTTTAGTACATTAGACACACGTAAACATATGTTTTTGCCTCACAAACAAACTTACTTGAATGTTCGTCTCCTCCTACTACCTGCAAAATTGTACAATTTACAAAAACAAGTTAATATTTTTTCCTCTTCCCTGTGATATTTTGAATTGTCTTATAATTTTTATGTGGTTTTATTCATTTTCTTATTGTAAGAGTGACTATTTTAAAGTATAGAATAGTAATTTCCTGCTTTTTGTTTCGATATTTTGTTATAATTAGTTCTTCCTAACCATGAAATGGCGCACTGTTGACTGGTTTGGTAGTTTAATAGATCATTTCTACAATTAAAGTTATAAGTATTATTATGAGATATTATAAATGTCTTTCTTCACATCATCTTTGGCGGTGTGCGATGAAAAATCACGAAATATTTACAAACATTTACGTTACGTAATCTGTCACAAATAAAATGGAGAGAAAGTGCGAAAGTAATCAAAGAGTCAAAGTTAAAGTCATATTAAGAACGAAACGACGCCCTCGTGGCGCAGGTGGCTAGGTGCCAGCCTGCAAAGCGAAAGGTCCCGGGTTCGATTCCCCGGCGAGCCAAGTTGACTTTGTCTGGAAAATTTATAAAATATCAAATGATGGGAAAGAATGTGCTAATGGCCTGAGATGCCGCAGTCAATATAATTTAAAAAAAAAGAACGAAACCGCGGTTTTTGAGATAATTTTTGTTTTGTAAGCATTATTGTATGATGATTTTACGTAATCTCTAGTAACCCCAAAAGAGTGATTATTTTGTAATTGGTGACTCAGCAAATCGAGTAGAAACACGCTAGAAAAATACTGCAAATTTATTCACCGATTCTTAATGCCGAATGCAGATATGGGACCCCTCATTTACATTACTTTTCCAATACATTACAACTTGCCGAGAATTTATATAAAATTTGATTCCTCGCAGCTATTTGAAACAAATTTGTGAAATTTGCATATTTTTACACTGATTTCTATTCGTATCTGAAAATAGAATTCCCAAATCGTATAAGTAAACCATTTAGAGCATATTTCACACGTACACACATAAATGGTCTGAGCAGTGACATTTTATAAATCGACAAGTTTCATAAATATTGCAATTCGAGGCTCAGCACTCACGTCGAGGCTTAGAAAATATACTTACCTTAACAAACCTTTCTTAGTGCATCATAATTTTAGCTTGAAATGTTCTATGCCTCTTACTCACATCTAATATACATTTTATCGCAAGTCCCGGAAGACTGAAATGATGCTGGCTAGCTACTGATGTAATCCAATGCTCGTAAAAGTATCAGCCAGTGGAGTAGTTGTATTCGCCCGCTAGTTTTCTTCACATGGCTTCTTTTTTAATGTATTGTGTGTACGTGGAAGCTGCTATGGATGCCTAGAACTATCACAGAACCAGATTGCCCTCTCCTGTATTCGTCAATGCGCATATAAAGGTTTGCGCTGTAATTATTGTGAAGAACACTTGGTTTCCAAATTGGACCGCATCTAGAATGTATTGAAACTTGTTTGACTCCTGTTTTGGTGCTATTTTCGACAATTCAAGTAAATATGAAATGATCTGCTTTGTTTAGGTACGAAAGATGCTCTCTTTTCTTAATACCAGAAAAGCCTCTGACCTCGACGAGATCCCAGCAATTGTTCCAAAAAATGCGCACCAGAACTTGCTCCTGTCCTGACTATTTTGGTTTCAGACATCTTACAATAAAGGAATATTCCCTAGTAAGTGGAAAACTGCTCGAGTACAACCCGTCCCCAGGAAAGGATCCAAAGCGCTTCCTAGCAACTACAGGCCTATTTCTCTCCTTTCACTCGTCTCTAAAGTGATGGAAAAGTATATAAACTCCAAAAGGTTCAGTTTTAGCCCCTACTCTGTTTCTTCTCCACAAAAATGATCTCCTCTGTAGCACATCAAACCCAGATCACAGCTACGCGGACCACCGCACCCTCCACTCAAATATACAATATTTTAAGCCTGTCTTTTTAGCCCAGTTAGATGAGGATCGCAGACTCATGAAGGGTTCTGTCTCTGTGGATCTCCAAAAAATATTAGACTGGGGAAGTAGAAATTTTGCACAATTCAACTCCACCAAATCTCAGCCTTGCTTTATATCTCATAATATATAAACCAGCCCTAGACCTATCACAATGAACAACCAAGTTATTTAAAGCTATGAGTCCTCACTTGTTAGCATTTATGTGATTTGAAATCTCAATTGGCACCAACATGTCACATCAATTGCAGAGGCGGCTGCTAAGAAATTAGGTTTCCTCTTCCGGGCTCGCAAATACTTCTCACCAGCTAATCTCTATACCTTATATACTTCACAAATAAGGCCAAACCTCGAATACTGCTCCCACATCTGGGGTTCCGCTACCGCTTCCACACTCGCTATCCTGGACTCGATTCAGAAGAGAGCCATGCGTCTCATCGGTGGCCATACCCTTACCCAAAGGCTTCCATCCCTTGCCCACTGACGTGCCGTTGGTTAACTCTCTCTCTTTTATAAATATCTGCACGGGCACTGTACGGAGGAGCTTTCTTCCATAGTTCCTCCACCTGCTGCCCCCAACAGATCTACCAGGGGAACAGAGCGAATGCACCCTTTTACTTGTTTCGCCCGCTCTTTTGTCCCTAGGACTTCCAAGTTGTGGAAGTCCTTGCCGGCACATGTTTTTCCTTCTCCTCCGAACCTCCAAACCTTCAAGTCCAGAATTAACAAGTTTCCTCTTTCCTCCTTGTCGACACCCATGGTACGATAGTATTTAGGGTGAGTTGGGCTATTCTAGCTCGATAACGGGGCCCTAATCTGCTTAGTGGGTAGATTAGGGCAGCGCCTACTGCCCAAATTTTGTGCAAAAACAGTTATATCAGCATTTGTAGGAAAAAATCCAAGATTTAAAATATTTTAATAAGAATTCGCTTTCATGGCGTACTTGCTGCATCTAGAGTTTTTGCCGGTCAGTTTAAAGTTCTCACAATAAAGCTTATTAAACGAATATTTTACAACAAACAAATTCATTACCACAGCCACCTTAATAAGCAGCAGAACTACAAATCAAATTAAATAAAATTCCATTTTCACAGCGGGAGTGCTTTAAATAGACCAATATTTTATCTATTTCTCTATGGTTCAGCAACTGTCATTATAATATAATTACACATTTTCTTAATGAGACAAATGCTAACGAAGATGCGATTTTTTTTTTAATATGAGACAGGAGGTATATTTAATAACGAAGTTAGGTAACAAGTCAGCAATACTGTATACAACCGGGGCAATAAAACACGAATAATTTACTGTTGCCTTAAACAGTTTTATACTAAATACTAAATATTTATAATTTGGTACAACTTTTCATTATGAGTTTTTGGGAAAGCAATTAATGCAGACTCCACAAATGTTTTGCATTTTTTTGGATATTTTTATTTGAACATTATTAACAGAAACAACGTGGAGTTCACAAAGCGAGGCGAGTCATGAGAGTATTTTGGTCGAGGTGACCTATATCTCAGCTACATCATGTTGGAGATTCGGTTATACTCCAGATGTGTTAAAGATAATAATAGGTGCAGATAATAATAAACACAATTCACTTCTGATTAGACTACTTGTAATTTCGTTGACACTGTTAGCAACACGTTGTTTAAAAACACTTTGTATTTATTACTTATATTATTAAGTGCAGAATGAAAAAAAAAGTTCGAGACGCAGCATGTGCGTTATTGTAGTTAATTTTTATTAAATGCTTCAAATTTGAATAACTCAATTTTCTATAAACTTATAAAGTTTAATTTTGGTAAGTAGTAAGGTCTTTCCTAAGGCAACATATTCACCAAATTTGATTAAAATAAGTTTGTAATTTTCGGAGAAAAACTTTTTTTCGAAAGAAAATTCAAAATTTAAATAACTTAATTTTGTATAAACTTAGAAAGGTGAATTTTGGGACGTAGTAAGGCCTCTCCCAAGGAAACATATCCGTTAAATTTCATTAAAACAGCTTTGTAATATTCGGAGAAAAAAAAATGTTTCCAAATAAAACTCAACATTTTCCCGGAAAACGCTGTTTCATTTTCCTGGCTAACGAACTCATCCAAGCCAATAATAAAGGAAAGGCACTTGTTAAGTTTCATCGAAATCGGTTAATTAGTTTTTGAGTTATCGGATGGATATATACATACATATATGTATATATATATATATATATATATATATATATATATATATATATATATATATATATATATATATATATATATATATATATATATATATATATATATATGTACAAGTCTCTGACTTCTTTATATGGACATGATGACATGATGTATTATTATATACCAGTAAAGCATAAATAAATAAAATTAAAATTATATATATATATATATATATATATATATATATATATATATATATATATATATATATATATATATATATAAATTGAAACTGACCCCGGATATGGGTTCTAGGGGTCCTAGTTCGCGCCAATTTGAAAAAAAATTTGTAAAGTCTCACCATCGATGGATCTCTATTAGTGAATTTTTTTAAATAAAAATTCACTAATATAGTGAGACATGATTAGAAAATATAGTGGTACTTTAGGAAACACGTTATTATCCAAAATAATTACCCAACATTTTCCCTTTGTGGTATGTTTAGTATATTTATCGATATAAAATCACACCATTTGACAAACAAGTTTTCAACTTATTCTTGTTAGAACCTCGGTGGTTCAGGGGTAAGAACGTGTGCCTCTTAACCGAAGGGTACTGGGTTCGATCCCAGCGTTCTCCTTTCACCTTTTCAGTACAAACTGTACAACTAACATCAACCGAGGTTTTGGCATTGTATTTGAGCAAGTTGAATATCTGCACGTTCCGCCCTTTCAAAGGGGGCGTAAAGCCGTCGATCCCGTGTCCATGCGATGTTGGGCACGTTAAAGATTCCTACCCTCCTTACAGAAAGGCAGGGGTTCGGCAACATTTCCAGGATAGTGAGGTGAAACTGCTCCCTGGCGTTGGTGATTGGCCATAGTCGCGGAAATAGGCCGACGTTAAAGAAACAAGAGACGAACGAACTTGTTCTTGTCCGATATGCAACTTTGACAGCTCAGCTCTAAATATAGATACCAAAATTAAGTGTTACAAATTTAATATTATAATACGGTGTAGTACCATACACAAAATGAAGCAACATATTAATTATATGAAGTACTTATTGTTAACTAAAATCCAAGGAATACCTTTTCTGTTTAATTAGGTTTGTTGGCTTATATACGTCGATAGTTTTGAGCTACTTCAATTGCGATTAAAACATGTATCTTTTGTTTCGCACCCTTGATATTTATAAGGATATCTTAATATATTCTTAACAGTACCAAAAATAACTACTATTCATTCCAGATAAAAGGACACAATGCTTTGGAATTTACATTTCAAAGATCATCAAATGCTAATTAAAAAAACTCTAGACGCAGCAAGTGCGTTATGATAGTGAATTTTCATAAAAATGTTTTTATTGCAAATATGTTTGTTTTCTTTTTAAGAAAGCAGGCATCAATTCTGGTTACCACTATAACCTATATAGTAAAAACAATGTGCCATGTTTCATAAAAATAACTTTATTGTGTGAAAATGTACAAAAATTTCCAAAAGTAAACTTAAAGTGTTCCCCGAAAAACTCGTTTCTTGGTCAACCTTATAGGTTAATAACAAATTGAGCTATTTAAATATGAAGCACTTGATCAAAATTCGCTACCATAACGCACTTGCTGCATCCAGAATTTCTTTTTTTACAAACATGCATTATATTTCGATGGAAAATGCAAAAATGCAATAACATAAGGCGTGTTTGATTAAAAAAAAAAAAGAAAATTTGTATCACCAACGACTTAGGCCATCCTGTGATTGTAGAAATATTTGTTTAACATGTAGCTCAAGACACTCTATAATTAATATATACAATTTTTTTTCATATCTTCTATAAGAACAGATATATTGAGCTTTATTGATTTTTTTACGAAAATTCGACAAAAATTATATACCATTAAACAATAAACTCTATAGCTAAGGCTACTGCCAAGCATCAGAGAAAGGGTCTATTTGAAATGAATTTTCTGGAAACATTTTAGTAAAATGAAGGACGGTTGAAACTAAGACTTCAGGGTCTGTAAAACATCCTTCTTGAGACATTTGATTTCCATAGCCCGTATTAGATTCAAGTTCTTTACCTAAATGTTGCCGATTTTGACGTTTTAAATCGCAACTTTGACGTTTTGAGGAAAACCCCAATTTATTTTTCTTTAAATGCCTATAACTTTTTTTGTCTTTTGACCTACCTAGCTAAATTCTGGTAGATAATTTAACTACAAGAACGTAAACTGGTGTACCAAATTTGGTTGCCCTTACTTTGATAATTCCGGAGATATAATTTTTTTTCGAAAGAAAACACAAAATTTTCCGGGAAAACCTGGGCAGATTTTCCTGGATAACGAACTTATCCAAGCCATTTGCAAAGGAAATTTATTCACCAAATGTAATCAAAATCGTCTGATTATTTTTTGAGTTGTTGAGTCGGTGTGATATATATATATATATATATATATATATATATATATATATATATATATATATATATATATATATATATATATATATATATATATATATATATATATATATATATATATATATATATATATATATATATATATATATATATATATATATATATATATATATATATAAACATATAAAAATTGAAACTGACCCCGGATATCTGTTCTGGGGGGCCTAATTAGGGCTCATCTGAAGAAATTTTTGCAAAATTCAAAAGTGGGGATCTCCTCATTAGTGAATTTTTTAAAGAAAATTCACTAAAAAGCTGCTGTACTACACACAAAGCAATGCGTTATTAGTGATCTCGACTTGAAGCAATTTCTTAAAATGAGCGCGAACTAAGCCCCTTAGAACACATATTCGTGGTCAGTTTCAATTTTTTTTGTTTTATATATATATATATATATATATATATATATATATATATATATATATATATATATATATATATATATATATATATATATATATATATATATATATACACCGATAACTCAAAAAATAAATGGCCGATTCTGATTAAATTTGGTGAGTAAATTATTTGTGCAAGTAGCATGGATGAGCTCTTTAGCCAGGAAAAACGAAGCAGTTTTTCCGGGAAAATTTTAGGTTCTTTTCTGGAAAAAATTCATATCTCCGGAAATAGCAAAGCTATGGCAAGCTGGTTTATGTTGTAAAAACCAAACTCTGCGCCAAAATTTAGCTCTCTATTTTGAAAGGAAAAAAAGATGGGTTCGTTCCCAGGGTACTCCTTTCACTTTTTCAGTACAAACTGTAACATTAACCTCAACCGAGGTTCTGGCATTGTATATGAGCAAGTTGAATGTCTGCAAGTTCCGCCCTTCGGAGGGGGCGTAAAGCCGTCGGTCCCGTGTCCATGCGATGTTGGGCACGTTAAAGATCCCTATCCTTCTTACATAAAGGCTGGGGTTTGGCAAAGTTTCCAGGATAGTGAGGTGAAACTTCTCCCTGGCGTCGGTGATTGGCCATAGTCGCGGAAATAGGCCGACGTTAAAAAAAGAAAAGACACACATTCTTTCACATCCTCACAACGTGTGTAAATATGGTATCGGTGACAGATATTTCGAATTATCTTTTTGTCAAAACGGCGTCAACGTCTCAAGACCTACGGAAAACATGATTTCGGAACAAAACCTTTTTGGTCGGTATGTTGGTTGCTCGATCTGTCGGTCTGTGGGTCCGTGGATCTGTGGGTTTGTATGTCTGTAGGTCTGTCGGTCTGTCAGTCTGTCGGTCTGTCGGTCTGTCGGTCTGTTGGTCTGTCGGTCTGTACTTCTGTCCGTTAGTGGGCACGATAACTTTTGAACGAATTAAGAAATCGTGTTTATATTTGGTACACACTTACGCCCGTCAAATGAGCGGTTCGGATTGTTTTTGGGATAAACCGCTGCAAAGGGTAGGAGATTTTTTTTCTTAAAGCTCGAGTTATATAATGGTTTAGAGATTGCTTATTAAAAAATCCAATTACATCACTACCTAATCTGGTATTTCGTGATGAAATTAAAGTAGGGGTTGAATGCGAGCTGAAGGAACATGAATTCAGTTTTGAAGGCATATAACATCGGAATATTAAGAGTTTAGTTCCTCCTCATATCCTTTTTATCGTGAAATTCAAATTTCATTTTTTAATTTTAATGGATCTGGGGTTGACAGTGTGAATTTAGCACTGGTGTGGTGTCCCAAAATAACCGGAATATCAGCATAACTCTAAATGTTCAAGTTGCGGAAAAAAAGTTTCAGGCACGAGCTCCTTCTACCCAGGATATAATTTTGGCGATGACCTTCAAGGTTCAATAAAAGTCAGTTTTATATTTAATCGAGTCATCCACCCCAAATACATTTCATGAAAATGTAGTAGAAGTAGATCATAGAGTGCCGTGAAGTTAATTCTATTTTGACCATCCATAATAAATATTTTAGTGAATTTTCTTTAAAAAAATTCACTAATGAGGAGATCCCGACTTTTGAATTTTGGAAAAATTTCTTCAAATGGGCGCTAATTTGGCCAGCTAGAACACAGATCCGGGGTCAGTTTCGATTTTTATATATATATATATATATATATATATATATATATATATATATATATATATATATATATATATATATATATATATATATGAGTGTGTGTGTGTGTGTGTGTGTATCACACCGATAACTCAAAAAATAATAGGCCGATTTTGACAAAATTTGGTGAATGCCTTCCTTTTATATATGGCTTAGACAAGTTTGTTAGCCAGGAAAATCGGCTGAGGTTTTCCCGGAAAATTTTGTGTTTTCTTTAAAAAAAAATTATTTTCTCCGGAAATAACAAAGTAAGGGAAACCAAATTTGGTACATTGTATTACATCGCTATAGGTAAATTACCTACCAAAATTTAGCGCTGTAGGTCAACAGACAAAAAAGTTATGGTATTTAAAGGAAAATAAATTGGGGTTTTCCTCAAAACGTCAAAGTGACAATTTAAAACGTCAAAATTCGCAACATTTAGGCAAATAACTTGGATCTAATACGCACTATCGAAAGAAAATGTCTCAAGAAGAATGTTTTACAAACCTTGAAGTGTTAGTTTCAACCGTCATTGTCTTTCATTTTACTAAAATGTTTCCAGAAAATTAATTTCTACTAGCCTCTTTCTCTGATGTTTGGCAGTAACCTTAGCTATAGAGTTTATCGTTTAATGGTATATAACTTTTGTTGAATTTTCGTAAAAAATCAATAAAGCTCAATATATCCGTTATTCTACAAGATATGAAAAAAATTATACATTAATTATAGGATGTCTTGAGCTACATCTTAAAAAATATTTCTACAATCACAGGCGGCCCATAATTTTTGTTTAGTCGAAAACGCCTTATGTTTTTGCATTTTCAATCTAAATATAATGCACGTTTGTAAGTAAAGAAATTATAGACGCAGCAAGTGGGTTATGGTAGCGAATTTTGATTAAAGGCTTTATATTTGAAAAGCTCAATTTGCTATTAACCCATAAGGTTGACCAAGAAACGGAATTCTTCGGTTACACTTTAAGTTTACTTTCCGAAATTTTTGTACGTTTTCAAACAATAAAGTTATTTTGATGAAACATGGCACATTGTTTTTACTATATAGGTTATACTGGTAATCAAATTTGATGCCTGTTTTCTGAAGAAGAAAAAAACACATTTTTGCCATTAAAAATATTTTTATGAAATTTCACTACCATAACGCACTTGCTGCGTCCAGATTTTTTTCAATAATTCTAAACCAATTCACTATATTTGAGCTGAGAGAGTGTGTTGCATTTTGTCTCTATTTTTTCAACAACCTACTATAATATATGAAGAGCAATATTTCAATAATGGACGTATTTATAGTTGTGATAGTTTGTGTAGTCCTCTGGGAATATTGATCCTGCATTCGCTGGAGGAGCAATTGGATTTAGCTGCAGTAAAGCAACTAGTGTCATGAAGTTAAACATCTTTTCACAGTTTCCGCTTATCTTTTAGAACGCAAGAGACAGTATTTTCTGTGACGAGTCTGCTAAGCTGGACGGGTTCGAAATAAAAATAAAACCAATCCAGCAACGTAGAAATAAGCTAGGAGCGCAATCCTATTCTCTTCAGGTCGTTACTTATTAAAATAGAGTTTTTAATTGTGTAAAACAGTTTAGCTATAATAAAATTTAAATAGAACAACAATAAATGAAAGATAGCGAGACCTAATTCCTTAATTTAAAACAATTCAAAATTAGCAGCAATACAAAAAATACTATATTATTGCGGACAGTCAGCAAGCTAATTAATTTTTTGCAGAAAATCAATATTTACACAAGCATTCATTCAGTTATAAAGGTAAATAATTTTGCGGTGTAATAAGCAATAGTTGTTATATGTTACTACGACCTGAAGTATTTAATCCACGTTAAAATTTTCATACTATAGTGATTACCACTTTAATAAAAAAAAACGTTTTTTTTAGGGCTTAAAATAATTTAAAATAAACATTATACAGTAGGTGTAAAAATTCTTGAACAAATTCGATAAAATGCATAGTATAAATCAAAAGCCGGTCATCTTTATTATTGCAAAGTGGCATTTTGATTCAAAACTCACACCCACCATCTTAACTCTCTGAAAGGTAACTATACTTCATTTTTAACGATTTTTTTTTAATTCGATAATGAGGAGATCTGTGTTTATATATATATATATATATATATATATATATATATATATATATATATATATATATATATATATATCCGCCCGATAACTTAAAAAATAATGGACTGATCTTGATCAAATTTGGTGAGTACCTTCCTTGGCTTGCTTAAGTTTGTTAGCCAGGAAAATCGGACAAAGTTTTCCCGAAAATTTTTGGGTTTTCTTTCTAAAAAAATTCATATCTTCGTAAATAACAAATCAAGGGCAACCAAATTTGACACGCGTGTTTGCATTATAAGGAGTAAACCCTGTATCAAAATTTAGGTCCCTAGCTTTAAAGACAAAGAAGTTATGGGCAGTTAAACAGGCCAATTTTGGAGTTTTCCTTAAAACGTCAAACTTGCAATTTTAAACGTCAAAATTGGCAATGTTTAAGCAAAGAATGTGAAACACCCTGTATATATACCCTGTATACGCAGAGAACCCTTACACCCTGTATACGCAGAGAGCCCTTATAGTACGAGAAACACCTCTTGTGTAACATAGGAGTGATGGCCACATTCGGATCATTTTGTATATGCATCGCCCTGTATACACACGGGGCTCATCTGTATTCACAGAACCTTCTAGTAAAAGAAAGTCCTGGAATATTCTGAAATGGAACACTCTAGAAACGAGGTGGAAACTACGACGGGTATATAAAGGTGGAAGTAAGCCAGCTCAGTTGAGTTCAATTAGATAATGTTGAAGTGACTCGAAGCAGCAATAACCATTGTGAAGAGTTAGAGAGTAGCGACTGTTGTTCCAGTGTAGTGACTTGTGTGCAGATTAGTGATTGTAAGGCCAGATAAACTAAGTGTTTTGTGAGAGAGACATTCTAGAACTTTTATTGTATCCATATTTAGAGAGTAAATAAAGTTGTTTTGTTAAAATTTAAAGTCTCGCTGATCCAAAATCCGGCAAAAACGCAACAATTTGGTGTCAGAAGTGGTACAAGTGAGTGAAGAAGTGAACAAGTAAGCTAGCTGTAAATGGTACACAGCATATCGACTGACTAGGGCGAGATGGATGAAATCAAAGAGTTGATGGAGTTACTGAAGAGACAACGCGAAGAAGAGGAAAAACGGCGACAAGAAGATGAAAGAAGACGGCGCGAAGAAGACTAGAGAAGACGACAAGAGGAAGAACCGAGGAGTCTTGAAGATAAAGAAGAGCTCAAGAAGCAACACGAAGAAGACAAAGAAGACCTCGAGAAGCAACGGGAAGGAGACGAAAAACGGCGACAAGAAGATGAAAGAAGACGACGCGAAGAAAACGAGAGAAGACGACAAGAGGAGGAACAGAGGCGTCTTGAAGACAAAGAAGACCTCCGAAGTTTGTTCCACAATATGAGAGTCGATGTAAGAGAAGAAATTAAACAGATCAACGAACAAATAGAGAATGTGGACAATAAAATAGGAGTGGGGGACAGGAAAGTAGAAAATGTAACAGAGAATTGAATAAACGATGGGAAGAAGTGGAAGGGTTGAAAGAACAAATGAAGATGACCATGAAAGGCACAGAACTCACACATAAAGAACTGACAGAACAGGTGATTGGCCAGACTGATAGAACTGAACCACGAGGAGTTACTGTAATGTCCCCAGTTCAAAATCGTCCGGAAGATGATATGCCAGCCCTGCAGCAGCCTCATGGAACCTTAAAGCCGCCGACTTTTGACGGAGAAACATCGAGGCCCGTGTACAGGAGGCATTTTGAGGCGGCAGCTCTCAGCAATGGGTGGAGCGAACAACAGGCAGCAACTGCTCTAATTCTCTCGCTTCGAGGTAAAGCCCTAAAAATCATCCAAAACATCCCAGAGTCAAAACGGCAAAACTACTTAACAGTGATACAGGCCCTAGATTTGAGATATGGTAACAAATACATGAGCCAGGTCTACCACACACAACTAAAGACAAGGGTCCAGAAGCCAAATGAGACTCTGCAAGAATTTAGTGCCGAAGTGGAGAAACTTGTCCGACTGGCGTATCCCCAAACCCCAGGAGAATTTGTCAACCACATCACCTTCATCGATGGGGTACTTCAGTGTTACAAAGCACTTCAATAGATGTAGGTGCGGTGTTGCCACATCTTTTGAAGTGCTTTGTAACAATATAATAGCTTATGCTAAATAAAGTTGTTCCTATTCTTATACTTATTGGTGTTTGCAGAATTTTATATATGCCAGGGTAGTTAAGTTTATGAATTAGTAGAAACTGCAGAATATTACTTTCATTATTAGGCCGCAAAAAAGCAAAATCCAGTGAATCATAGAGCATATAAGACAGTTAGAGGAATTTATATAAAAGAGATATATACAGCTGTAATATTTCAACATAATTGTCATTTAATTACATTGAAAAGCATCCATCCGCGCCACAAGCCATCTAATACAAGTATTTATCTCGGCGGAGTACAAATCCACTTCCATCCCCAAGCACTCGACTTTTATATTCAGATTCCAACAAGGACTTAGTGTAATATTAATAAAATATTTGCAATTGCCAGCGAAAAGTGAAGTGTTCATTAAATGTTGAGTGGTCAGCGGAGCGTGCATGCATTGTAGCTTGAAGCAATCATAAAATTTATACAGACGAGTACTTGAAGTCTATATAACGCACGCAAGTATCTCCCTAATAATATCCTCGGTATTCAGTGGCGCAACAGAAAAGGGGAGCGTAGAGGGGTTCTCGTTCCATCCCCCAGAGCTCTGATTGCCACTTAAGTAACTAAGCGAGTCTGTTTACGGACATTTTTAAGCCACTTGAGATCTGCATAGAAAACATTGTTACCTACCCAAAAGATTATTCAGTCAAAAAAAAACACACACACCCAGCTGCTTCAAAACTAAACGCTTCAAAATCAAAGACACTTGTATACATACGATCAATTTAATTTAATCAAGGCAGTGCGTGAATGGAATTTTACAATTCAACAACAAACACGAAAACGTAGTCTAAAGAATTCAAAAAGTCTGGACGCAGCAAGTGCGTTATGGTAGTGAATTTCCATAAAAATATTTTTAACTGAATATATGTCTTTTTTTTTAATGAAAGCAGGTATCAAATTTGGCTAAATATTTTTTACACAAAATTCTGCTAAAAGCATACATGAAAATTCAAATTTTATATCTAATCTATAATTAATATTGAAAATAAAATAATTTGTTTGCACGAAAATCCATTGAAACCTCATTTTCGCCGAATTTCATTTAAAAAATGTTCCATCAATTGAATAGTTTTTCATACAAGAATTCTCAAATGTTTCTTCAAAGAAATTCATTAAATTCATTTATACGAAAAATCGCTATTAAAAGAACATTTTGTACAAGAAAATTCGCTAATAAAAATAAATGAAATAAATTAAAAAAAAACAGGTCCGATTTTGCTGGCCAACCAACCATTTCAAGTTATTTACCGACCTACCAAAATATAATTTTTCACAAAAACTTTTTCGACGACACGACAAAGATTTCATGAAAATTTGCAAACAATTTTTCAAGAAAATCCGTAAACATTTTTTTAAATAATAACTTGTTAAACATTTATCATTAATTACCAAAATGTCACAAAAACATCTTACAAAAAATGAAGTCTATGAAGCACAAATAAAATTCTGCGAAAACTGGCTAAATATCTTTTTACAAAAAATTTTGCAAAAAGAATACATAAAATTCAAATTTTATACCTAATCTGTAATTAAAATTGGAAATAAAATCTATTTTTTTTTGCACGAAAATCCATTAAAACCTTATTTTCAATGAATTTCGTTTAAGAAAGGTTCCATCAATTGAAAATTTTTCATACAAAAATTCGCAACAAACGTTTCTTCAATTATTCATTAAATTCATTTATAAGAAAATTCGATATGAAAAGAACATTTTGTACAAGAAAAGTAACTAACAGAATTAGAAATAAATGAAATAAATTAAAAAATATTGTACATCTGATATAAATACAGAACTAGATGCTTTTTCTGTGGCTTCACAGAGAAAATTATTTTGCCTGTGGATGCTGTAAAAATTGTATCCGGTTGTAGAGAAGAAAACATCCTCTTCTCATGTCACAAATCTCTACGTCTATGTTAACTGTGGCATGGTTTTACCAACAAAGGGCAATATCTTCTTCCCCGCCCAACGCCGCTATTCACTTCTGGTCCCGTAACTTTCTTGGGGGCTGTTTGCAAGAAATATTTTTTTGTGATTTTTGCATCCAGAAGGAGATTTAAGCATGTTTCTGATTTTTTTTTCTATAAAGCCCCCGTGTGCTTATCTGCAATTTTTATTTACAAAGCGAATGTACCTGCCAAATTGTAAACGTGGCAGGTATTTTTCTTTATTAGTCGCCTGGATGATCCGGTCTAGTCCACTCAATCGAAACAGTTTTTGCAAACAAAATAACAAAAATGGTTTTATAAAACAAATTTATCGTTTCCTGTGGAACTCATTGTGTTATTTTTTAAATTTAGTACCCACGCGTGCTTTTATATAGGTTTTAGTATGTATCAAAACTGAAGATTCTAGTTTAATGGGAAATTGAATTATCACCATTTGGAATATGTTTACGAAAAGTCGCTACCATAACGCACTTGCTGCACCTAAACCCTTTTTAACATCTATTTACTATTGCTGTATCCCTACTTTTTGAAAATGAAATAAATAAATATAAACAATAAAAAATTTTGCAATCATAATTTTAATATTTTACACATCTGAGTATTGGTATAATTTAAACTACTGCACGATAGTATGTAGTTTCATTTATCTCAAATTTTCCATATACGAGATGAAGAGTAAATAATAATGAAAATTTACTGAAAACTAAACGTAAACAATAAGTACCTTATTCCCAGATTCTAAGGTATTAGCTGAGTTTTATTATTGGTTTATGACGTCTGTAAACAAAGAAGAAGAAGAAGAAGAAGATCACCTCGAATTCGACCCCCCCCCCCTTCTGTCAGTTTGCAAAATAACAAATGACAATGACAAATAGCTGTCAGATTTAACTAGAAGAGGGCGATGCGTTTTAAATATTTTGAAGAATGGGAAGGTTAATATTTATACATAATAAAACGTTGTTCTAGATTGCCTTTGAACAAATTAAATAACTTTCATTAAAATTTTTGTTTATTACCATATATTTTCCTCATATCTTCAAATTCAGATGACAGTTTTGGCAAATGGTAACCCCGTTGATTCTTTATTGTGACATATTTTTGAAAAGCGTTCGGGAACTAAACTGCAAATTTACCGAAAATTTGCTACCAAAACGCACTTACTGCGTCCAGATTTTTTTCTTACAAACGCATCATATTTCGATAAAAAATGCAAAAATGCATTAACGAATTTGTTCTACGAAAATTAGTTTAAAAAAATTATACACCCCTACTCACTCCTGGTCCCGTAACTTCCTTGGGGAGTGTGAACAAGAAATTTTTTTTGGGGTTTGTGGATCCAGAGGGGTGGGGGCCTAGGCAGGTTTCTGAAAACAGTTTTTTGAAAAGCGTTCGGGAGCTAAACTGCAAATTTATCGAAAATTCGCTACCAAAACGCACTTACTGCATCCAGATTTTTTCTTGCAAACGCATCATATTTCGACAAAAAATGGAAAAATGCATTCACGAATTTGTTCTACAAAAATTAGCTAAAAAAATTATGCACCCCTACTCGCTCCTGGTCCCGTAACTTCCTTGGGGAGTGTGAACAACAAATTTTTCTTGGGGTTTGTGGATCCAGGGGGGCTCTAGGCAGGTTTCTGAAAACAGTGTTTTGAAAAGCGTTTTTCAAAAAACTGTTCAGAAACCTGCAGGTGAGGTCCTAGTAATGTCTCTGAAAACAATTTGTTGAAAAGCGTTCGGGCGCTAATCTGCAAATTTACCAAAGTTTCATTAAATCCTTCAAATTTCAATAACTCAATTTGCTATTAACGTAAGCTTTGTTGGATAGAAAACCAACATTTAAGTTTATTTTCGGAAAATTTTTGTATATTTTCAAACCATAAGTAATTTTGATAAAATATAGTACATTGTTTCTACCACATAGGCTATACCGGTAATCAGATTGATGCCTGCTCGCATTTGCTATTAAAAACATTTTTATGGAAAATCACTTCCATAACACATTTGCTGCATCAAGACTTTTGAAAAATGTTTATATATTTTCAAACAATAAATTTGTTTCAAGGAAATATGATACATTGTTTCTACTATATAGGCAACCAAGTTTGATGCCTGATTTCATCAAAGAAAGATATTTGCTATTAAAAATATTTTAAAGAAAATTCGCTACCATAACGCACTTGCTGCGTCCCGAGATTTTTTTCTAGACTGTTCGTTTGAAGCTTAATTTGGAGCATTTGTTTGCAATAGCAGCGTAACTCTGATATGTCTGTCTGACCTTGTCTAACATCATAGGCACCCGTTCAGAGGTAATTTCAGGTTATGTTCGTTATTTATTTTTTATTTAATTATAACTCAGAATTTACTAATCCCATTAAGTTGAAATTTCGTTGAAAGGACCCCTGATGCGATATCTACGCGCGTGTACAGTTCTAGTTTCATACTGCAAGTAATTTAAAAGATATTGCCTTTTCAAACAGTTTTTAACATTTTTTTGCTGAGTGTATGTGAATGCCAAAACTACCTAACGAACTTATCCAAGCTATTAACAAAATAAGGGGATTGCCAAATGTGGTTTAGATTGGTGAAGTATTTTTTAATTATCGGTTGGATATATATATATATATATATATATATATATATATATATATATATATATATATATATATAAACTTTTCAACTAACCTTGGATTTGCGTTTTAGGGGCCCTAATTCGAGCTCATTTGAAGAAATTTCGATACTTCTCTATTAGTGAATTTTGTTAATGAAAATTCACTAATATTCGAATTCGGACTTCACTATCTAAAAGCACTTTTGACAATAGTATTTGAAAATATTATGAAAACCAAGTTCTGACGTTTCGTTTTTCCAGAATCATCAAATTTGATTTTTTAAATGGGAGCCATAATTAATTTAAATGTCATTATGTTAGACTTGTCTAAACAATTTTACTGATGTATCATAAGATGGGTCTAAGTTAAAAGATTAACAACTATCATCAACTTTTAATTAAATTCGACCCTTTTATCATCCTTAATATAAAGGGGGTTGAAACTCAGACAAAAATAGAGAACAAGATTAGAGATTTCAGAGAAAGTTGAAAAAAGATAACAGCTTTCAAAAAGTTTCATCCGAATAAGCGCCATCTGATGCCGAGAATAAGAAAACAAAAATATTACACGAATTGCACTGGAAAAAACCTTTCGAATGTTTTCCCGAAGCTCTATAGTTGCCATAGTTACCAAGATATTAATGTCCCTCACCTAATAAATCACCCTGTATATCTCGGCTCCGGTGCACTTTTGGAATATTTTTTTACCACTGTTACATATGTTGTATGAGGTACTATCAAAAAATGCTGGTTTTATTCGTGGCCGCTAAAAAAAAAGGTGATCCCAAAATGACCATATCCCATTTGATGAATATAACGAAGATTCATAACGCACTTGCTGCGTCCGGACATTTTGGAAACTATATAAATCCGATCACGTAATTCTCCGTTTCTTTTGTTCATGTAGGTCTTTTTTCTGTGAGTCACTGTGTACATATTTTAACAATAATTCGCTAAAAATGACATACTCATTTATATTTTATTGTTTTCAGTGCGGACATGAAAAATTGGCTATTCTTTTCGAATACACGGAAAAAATTAACAATTGCGATGCAAATATCGGCCGGTATCGAATAACATCCAAATCGCATCAATACTGAATGTGAGCCAGAACCGTGATTCCCAAAATACGCATAAAGCAAACAACTCACCGATAACGATATATCACATTTACACAATTGATACGTTCATGAATTTTTTACGACTTTATAAAATTCTTTCAGCAGTGAAATTTTAATTGGATTTCCTGAATATTTCCACAACTAGTCAGCTTATCGATGTGCTTTCCCGTTTGCAGTTCAACGCTAACGAAACTTTAAATTACTTTTGTAAATGGCAAAAGTATTTTAGATTACTAATCATTTTAAAATTTCATAGAGTTTCGGCCACCTCTTTGGTTTCAGCTTAAAAATATTTAATACAAAATCACCTGTTACATTAGTTATTCAAGTACAAGTTATTTATTTTATAGGACATCTCAACGGGGTTGGTGTATTAAAAATTTCGGGACGCAGCAAGTGCGTTATAGTAGCGAATTTTCATAAGAGTTGTAAACTATTATTATATGGCATATTAGTAAAGTTAAGGCTCTAAACTTACATAGACCTTGAAGATCGATTTGAGAGGTCCTAGCACGCGCACATTTGAAGAATTCTTTC
Organism: Tillus elongatus; assembly: GCA_964006375.1. Taxonomy (NCBI): domain Eukaryota; kingdom Metazoa; phylum Arthropoda; class Insecta; order Coleoptera; family Cleridae; genus Tillus; species Tillus elongatus. The sequence continues at coordinate 250,647,879 of OZ023263.1, read as the reverse complement.
GAAAGTGTTACCGTCGATATCTCTCTACTATCAAAAAATCTTGCGTTCTAACTCCTTTTGAGAAAAATAACCAAAACTCAATTTTCTATGAAGTTAAAGAACTAAATTTTGCTATATATGTAGAGAGTCCGTTATGTCCGCATTCTTTCTGAGGAAAAAAACTCGTTTAATAACCACATCAAAAACAAAGTCCTCTTAAGCTCCAAGGGCAGCAAACCTGGACTCTTGCCAAATTTATTGGGAATAATTTTTGCAAGAGCACGTTCCCACCTCTTGTCTCCGGGGATGAAATTGTTTCTACCGCCCTGGGCAAGGCTAAACTTTTTGCCTCGTTGTTCGCCGGCAATTCTACTCTCAACCCACCTCCAAATGTTCAACCACCAACAGTCCCCAATGTCGCGCATAAAACGACTGATATCATTTTCAAAACTAAAAAGGTACGAAAGATGCTCTCTTCTATTAATACCAGAAAAGCATCTGGCCTTGATGAGATCCCAGCAATTGTTCTCAAAAAATGTGCACCACAACTTGCTCCTGTCCTGACTCGTCTGTTTCAAATATCTTACAATAGAGGCATATTCCCTAGTAACTGGAAAACTGCTTGAGTACAACCCGTCCCCAAGAAAGGATCCAAAGCGCTTCCTAGCAACTACAGACCTATTTCTCTCCTTTCAGTCATCTCTAAAGTGATGAAATGTATATAAACACCGAATTACTAAAATTTCTTGAAAAACACAGTCTAATCCACGTCAGGCAGTATGGATTCCGTCAGCGCAGATCAACTGCCGACCTCCTTTCCTTTGTCACCCATTCTTAGAGCAAGTCTATGGAACTACACGGTGAATCCAAGATTGTCGCTCTAGACATATCCAAAGCATTTGACCAGGTCTGGCACTCAGCGCTGCCTAATAAACTACCAGCCTATGGCCTACCACCAAAACTCTGTACGTGGACAGCAAATTTCCTCTCCAACCGGAGCATTTCTGTTGTCGTGGATGGCCATTCCTCTAAACTGTATCCAATGAATGCAGGAGTTGAGATGAGCTTTCTTCCATAGTTCCTCCATCTGCTGCCCCCAACAGATCTACCAGGGGAACAGAGCGAATGTACCCTTTTACTGTCCAGGTCACCAGACATAGGACATCTTGTTATGCCCGCTCTTTTGTCCTAAGGACTTCCAAGTTGTGGAATTCCTTGCCGGCACATCTTTTTCCTTCTCCCCCGAACCTCTAAACCTTCAAGACCAGAATTGACAAGTTGCCTCTTTCCTCCTTGTCACCCACGGTACGATAGTATTTAGGCTGTAAGCCATCGTGTGTGTATGTATATATATATATATATATATATATATATATATATATATATATATATATATATATATATATATATATATATATATATATACGCAACCTTAAGGAGACCGCGCATTTTGAATTGATTTATATATATATATATATATATATATATATATATATATATATATATATATATATATATATATATATATATATATATAAATCAATTCAAAATGCGCGGTCTCCTCAAGGTTGCGTTTTTTACGAAATTGCGCTACAAATTAAGGACTATTAAACCATAAACTTAACTAAAACCACAGCGAAAGCATCAGACAAAGGGTCTACTTGAAATGAAATTTTTGGGAACATTTTAGAGAAATAAAGGCCAATGACAATCTACTTGCGACATTTTTTCTACATAATCCGTATTCGTTTTATGTTATTAGCATAAACGTTGCTAATTTTGACGAAAATCCTAAATTTTTGTAATAATGTCAAGGATGTTCCCTAACAAAAAATATAAACTTGATATGGCTCCCTCAAATGAGACATTCGGTAAGAAATTTTGTAAAATTGTACAGGATGTTCCATAAGAAAAAAATGAGATACGAGGGCGGGTCAATAAGTCAGTGACTTTTTTAATTTCCCGCCTCTTCATAGGAAAGACAACACCGCTCATGTCAACAAGCATCTGTCAGTTGACTCCTGTCAAATTTTGAATAAGCTGCGTCATTTTGTTTTTGTTGAGAACAGACAACCTCTAAAGTTTTAACGAAAATGAAAAAAATTGAATTTCGTTTGCTCATCAAACATTATTCTTTGCGGAAAAAAAACATCACTCAACCCAAGGCTAAGCTTGATAAATACCATGGGGACTCTGCACCATCAATTTCCATGGTGAAAAAGTGGTTTACTGAATTTCGTTGCGGTCGTACAAGCACAAATGACGCCGAACGTTCTGGACGCCTAGTTGAGGTCGCTACACCCGAAACAATTGAAAAAATTCACGATGTGGTGTTGGCCGATCTGAGATTTAAAGTACTGGAGATTATGCAAGACATAGGCATATCACATGGCTCAGTGGTTTCGATTTTGCATGATCACCTGGGTATGAGAAAGCTATCCGCAAGATGGGTACAGCGTTTGCTCAAAATCGACCACAAACCAAATCGTGTGACAGCTTCGAAGGAGTGTTTGGCGTTGTTCAACCGCAATAGGGACGAGTTTTTGCGCCGTTTCGTAACCGTGGGCGAAACATGGATTCACCACAACACACCAGAGACCAAGCAGCAGTCAAAACAGTGGGTTTCTCCGTGCGAATCAGCGCCAAAGAGAGCCAAGGTGGGTTTGTCAGCCATTAAAGTCATGGGACCGTTTTTTGGGATACACGCGGTATAATTCACATTGATTACCTTCAAAAGGGAAGAACAATCAATGGCGAATATTATATAAACTTATTGGACCGATTCAATGACGATTTGAAGAAAAAGGCCGCATTTGATCAAGAAAAAAGTTATTTTCCACCAAGACAATGCAAGGGTGCACACATGTGTAGTCTTCATGGCGAAATTGCATAAATTGGGCTACGAATTGCTCCCTCATCCGCCCTATTCTCCAGATTTAGCCCCGAGTGACTATTTATTGTTTCCAAACGTAAAGAAATGGCTCGGCGGAAAGAGATTTGACTCCAATGATGAAATCATCTCACAAGCAAATACCTATTTTGAGGACCTCGACAAATCTTATTATTTGGAAGGGATTGGAGAAAGGTTGGACGAAGTGTATAGAGCTCAAAGGAGACTATGTTGAGAAATAAAATGATTTTTTGTCAAAAAACCTCTGTTTCATTAAAAAGTCACGGACTTATTGACCCGCCCTCGTATGTCACTCTAATGAGGGACATATTGTATTTATATTAGTATTAGTCGTGCAGGCAGGAAAAGATATCAGGAAAATATGGAACGTTATTTCAGACGTTGCATTGGGCAGAGGTAAAGACCAGGGAAGAATTGAAGCCGGGAGAATAAGCGACAATGAAGTGGTACGAGATAAAAAACAAATAGCAAATATTTTCAACAGGTATTTTGTGTCAGTAGGTGCTGGGAACTCTAATGTTGGCACACAAACGGCGCATTATCAGACTGCAAGATCAAGCGCCAGTTCGTTTTTCCTGCGCCCTGTTTCTGGTAGTGAAATTACTAATATAATTGGCAAATTAAAGGCAAGATCTGCACCTGGCATGGACGGATTTAGTGGTAGGCTTTTTCAGGTTGGTCATCTTTTTTTAGTTGAACCAATCGTACACATAATAAACAGAATTTTTGAAACAGGTTTGGTGCCCGAGCAGTTTAAGATATCTGTAGTTTCGCCCATATTCAAAACAGGAAGCCGAATTGACCCCGCCAACTATCGTCCCATAAGCTTACTTAACACGTTGGCCAAGATATTTGAGAAAGCTCTTTATTTGCGACCTACTGAATATTTTAATAAAAATAACTTAATATCTGTTAGTCAGTTTGGCTTCAGGGAAAACTATTCTACTGAACAGGCCCTACACAAACTTTGCTCGAGTGTATTGGCTAATTTTGATAAAGACTTAAAAACGGTTGGAATATTTTTGGACCTTCATAAGGCATTTGATACGGTGAGTCATGAGATACTGATGCAAAAACTGGACCGGGTGGGTGTAAGGGGTGTAGGTCTCACTTTAATTGGGAACTACTTGAACAACCGACAGCAAGTAGTAAAAATAGGTAATGTTCTAAGTAATCCACAAGTAATAAAATGTGGGGTTCCTCAGGGATCTATACTGGGGTCCATACTGTTTTTGGTCTACATAAACGACACCCTTGAGAAATTTGAAACCCGCTGAGATCTTGTAGCTTATGCGGATGATATTGTTATGATTTATGGTGCAAATACCTGGACCGAAGCTGTTGTGTGTAGTTCTAATATTTTTCAAAACCTTGTTGCGTCTTTGGCTTCTAACAATCTAAATCTGAGCGCAAAGAAATCGAAGGTTATCACTTTTTCACCTACGAGGGTGGGTCTCCCGTAATACGAGCGAAATATGAAATAATCAAGTGCGAGGCTAACGTAAGGTATCTGGGGATCATCATAGACTAGCATCTGAAATGGAATTGTCATCTTGAAACCCTCAACAAAGGACTCAGAAAATTTGTACATATTTTTTATATTCTACGAGGCATCTTAAGTCAAAGGATTTTGCTTCTGACGTATGATAGCTTGGTCCAGTCCATTTTGAGGTATGGAATATCGTGCTGGGGATCGGAACATGAATCCTCTACGCATCACACAGAACTTTATAATTAAAACTATATTGAACAAGGAGATTAAATATCCCACTAACTTGTTGTATAACCAGGCAACCAATGTACTTAATATCACTGAATTGTACATAATGGCACTCATACAATACACGCACACAAATATAAGCCTACAGAAATTGTTAACGCATGGTTACAGTACAAGGGGCAAAATAGGTGATTTTATGACGGCTGCGGCGTGTAGGAAGAACATTTCACAGCGCTATGTATCGTACCTTGGTCCAGTGCTTCTTAATCTTGTGCCACTGGAGATTTAAAAAAAATGAAAGATAATTATAAGTTTAGGAAACAAACTTTTGAAACATTTAATTGAGTACTTTGAAACATTTGAGCAAGTGATACGGGAAAAGAGGGAATGATGTTTTCATACTGCGTGTATATATCTGGATAATTAATGTGCATGACAAGAGTGTGGATGTGTGGGAACGTGTGACTGTGCGTGCGCGTACGTGCGAGACTAGGTGGGTAATTTACTTGGTAAGTGAGTGTTATTTTTAATTGTGATTGGGCAGGTATATATTGAAACGGGAAACAAGTTGATTAGTGATCTATTGTAAATATCGGATCTTACTATGTTTTTGTTGTGATGAGAGGGGAGTAGACTTTAATCACGGCCGATTGTAGAGATCATATAATGGTAAAGAATAGGGATAAGATTGGAGAACCGGACCATACGGGCATGATACGTCCTGTTATACTGTTGCTGGGAAGATGCATGCAACTGCTCTGTGCAATATGTAGCAGGAGTTTTTCAGCACATACAAGTTCTTCTGAACTTACGTGCTACTGTTCTTAATTTGAGTCAGTAAGTATTATTGTATGTATGGGAAATAAATAAATAAATAAATAAATAAAAAAAATTACCGAGTTATGCAGTACATAATTGATTATAACTTTTGTGCAAACATTTTTTTCGTGTATCTATGACTAAGGAAGGTGTTTTCCATTTACTTTACGCTGGGACACTCTATATAAACATCATGGAACCTTTGGAAGCACCCTCTATAAAATCTTGTATAATTATGATTTGTAAAACTACCGTGTGTGAGGTCATAATGTTTGTAAGTGTTTGGTGACCACGTAAATTAAGTACCAAAGCATTATGAAATTAATTCTGTGCTTTAATGAAATTATATGGCGCTTTTGCATGCAACAATAAAAAGTCCTCATGAAACTGAGCATTCTTTCGTCAGAGTGTAGATATTTAAACCCTGGTGAGGGTTGAATAGGACGTTATTAAAAATACCTGACGTGCCTGACTAGTTAATGGCGGAAACAATACTAGACGTACCTAAATGAGTGGCAAAGTCCTAAAATGCAGACAGAAATTGATTTTGGTTCAATTTCTTTTGCTTTGAGTTTACTTTGGCTACAAGATCTAATTATACAGAGTGTTTTGTAAAAAACAAACCTTTCAATTATTTTATTTACAATAATTGTAAATGGTTACGTTTTTTATAGGCTCATCATTGTAAATTTAATCGTATATTTTATTTTATTGTGATGGATTGTCTTTAATATCATTTACGAAAGGCACTGAGAGAAAGGAGACAATATCGGCTAAGCACATTTTGAGCAACAACTTTTTGACAACAATATTTGAAGAATGCATACCAAAGAAGAAGAAAAAGCATACCAGGAAGATATTTTCTAAACACCTTAGGAAATTTATGTATTATTTATTTTTGCATACATCTGCTCAACAAGATACTTTCTATTTAAATAGCTAGATATCCAAACACAGCAATGAACAAATCAACTATAACTAATATATATATATATATATATATATATATATATATATATATATATATATATATATATATATATATATATATATATATATATATATATATATATATATATATATATATATGTTCAGAAATACTTCCGCGGTTTTTAATGTGAGACATAATTGGTTCTCGGGTTGAACCACGTCCAGAATTTATGAAAACTCGACGTTTCGGCTCCTGTTTTGGAGCCATTTTGAAGAGGTAAAGGGAATATGTAAGGACACTCTAAGGCCTCAATCTGCCTACTCCTTAGAGTGGTGGACAAAGGTGGGTAAAGGAAATATGTTTGTTGTTGTTGTCCGTTAGTCTAAGGGATCGTGTTACTAGTGTTCGAACCACGGAATTTAGTTGCGATGGGTGATTGATGAGATTGGGCGTTACGATAACGATTAACAAACACACAAAAAGAAAATAAATTTCACAGACAATTTTACTGCCCCATTATCTGCCTCAACAAATGACGGCGACCCTCCTCATCCTCTAAGTACCGTGACCGAAGCCCCCCACTTAATTGACGGTGACGCCACTGCTTTCATTGATAACGAAGCAGGTAGACGGAACGACATATATAAGGCAAGACTTGCAACGAACTGCCAGATCTCTCTGAGGCCTAGAGTTGAACACACTGAGACCTCACAGACGATCTCCGACGAGATTTGGGGAGTAGGCAGATTGAGGCTCCGTAAACGAACTACAACAACCCAACCCACCTTTATTCACCGCTCTAAGGAGTAGGAAGATTCAGGCCTTAGAGTGTCCTTACATATTTCCTTTACCCACCTTTACCCACTACTCTAAGGAGTAGGCAGATTGAGGCCTTAGAGTGTCCTTACGTATTTCCTTTACCCACCTTTGTCCACCACTCTAAGGAGTAGGCAGATTGAGGCCTTAGAGTGTCCTTACATATTTCCTTAACCCACCTTTACCCACTACTATAAGGAGTAGGCAGATTGAGGCCTTAGAGTGTCCTTACGTATTTCCTTTACCCACCTTTGTCCACCACTCTAAAGAGTAGGCAGATTGACGCCTTAGAATGTCCTTACATATTTCCTTTACCCACCTTTACCCACTACTCTAAGGAGTAGGCAGATTGAGGCTTTAGAGTATCCTTACGTATTTCCTTTACCCACGTTTGTCCACCACTCTAAGGAGTAGGCAGATTGAGGCCTTAGAGTGTCCTTACATATTTCCTTTACCCACCTTTACCCACTACTCTAAGGAGTAGGCAGATTGAGGCCTTAGAGTGTCCTTACATATTTCCTTTACCCACCTTTGTCCACCACTCTAAGGAGTAGGCAGATTGAGGCCTTAGAGTGTCCTTAAATATTTCCCTTACCTCCTGAAAATGGCTCCAAAACAGAAGCCCGTTTCCATAAATTCTGGACGCGGTTCATCCCGAGAACCAATTATGTCTGATATATATATATATATATATATATATATATATATATATATATATATATATATATATATATATATATATATATATATATATATATATATATATAGAGAGAGAGAGAGAGAGAGAGAGAGGAATGATTTTGAAATAATGTATTGTTCACCAATGAGGCGACATTCCAAAACAGTGGTCTTGTAAACAGGCATAATGTACACTTCTACGCTGATGCCAATCCACATTTTGTGAGAACTGTGGACCAGCAACATAGGTGGAGTGTAAATGTATGGGAAGAAATAATTGGAGACCAGATAATAGGACCACATTTTTTTATGGACACCTCAATGGAAACATTTTTCAAATTTTTTCAAACGACGATTTGTATAATTTGCTGCAAAACATACCACTACAAGCATTGAGGAGGATGTGGTTCCAGTTAGATGGAGCGCCTGACCATTTCAGTATTGGAGTCTGAAATAGTCTGGATGCAAAATTTCCGGGCCGTTGGATCAGAAGAGGAGGACCAATTCCGTGGTCTCCAATGTCACCAGATCTAACGAAACTGGATTTTCTCTTATGGGGATACGTTAAATATCTGGCCTACAAAACACCCCCCACAACGGCAGCAGACATGTGGGAAAGAATAAGAGAAGCATTTGATTCAGTTACTGCATTGATGTTACGAAATGTAAGTAAATCTTTAACAGGTTCAATAGGTGTCTACAACCAAATGGTAGAGTGTTTGAACATTTGATGAAGTAGTTATTGTGTTTTTGTTAATTACCTAAATTATGTTACCTTTAATAATCTTTTATTCTGAATGATTTTCTCACTATTTAAATAAATATTATATAAATCTGCGATACAAAAAGAAATAAAATTATTATGCCAAGGAGTAGCAATTTCTTCGATTCCTTGTGCCGTGCCGCCTGTGATTTTTCTCATTTTCTGTGTAAATTTTTGGAAAAAGCTTATAATATCAAAAGTAGGTTAAGATAGATACGACAAATATTATATTCTCTCTATGAGCACACTTTAAGCTTTCTAACGGCAAAATAATATACAGGGTGTTGAATTAAAAAAATTCAACTAATATGAAGGTGAATGTAGGGATGTTTGAAGAGAAATTTTGAACACCTTGTATGAACGAATCCAAATGTAAAGACAGCTCAGGATGAACTAGGCCAATATTAGATTGCACGAAAATTTTTCAGGGTAACTAACGAAAAGTGTCAGAGATATAACAGTCTGAAGAAAGTATTTTTTTGACTAAACTGGTAAACAAAACTTTATAACTCGGCAACACTGCATTTGACAATCTTAAAAAAATTTAGTTGAATATAACCTGCAGAGTCTTCATCTACCATATAAAAAACTATAGTTTTCCATTTAGGAAAAATAAAATTTATAGTATTACTCTTTTTTTTGTACACCCTGTTTACTTAAAAATAGTTTTTGGGTTGTAGCAAAGATCACACGTTATAAGTTTCATTAACAATTTTTTATCAACTACAACGGTTTAGTAACTATGGACCGACGCGCGCTTATTGGGCAACCCTGTATATATATATATATATATATATATATATATATATATATATATATATATATATATATATATATATACAAATTGAAATAAAATTGAAACTGGCCCCGGATATGTGTTCTAGTGTGTCAATACCCGCTCATTTGAAGGGATTTTTAAAATTCAAAAGTTGCGATCTCCTCATTAGTGAATTTTTTAAAGACAATTCACAAAAAATTAATCTGGTTGCAGAAAAAAATAAGCACTTGTAAAGCCACTGGAAAAGTCTACGACTGTATTAAATATGGAACGGTTTCACTAATTTGGGTAAGAACAAACAACCAGATAGGCTATTCAAATTGAATTAAGTCTTAAAAACTTTCACCTCCACTTAATAAATTATTTTTTTATAAAAAAACTCGCAAAAAAAATCAGAATAACAACAATATGACCATACAACGGTAAAATGGAATGAAAGACTGAAAAAGAATTAATAAAAAGTAAAGTCACTAACTATGATTAGAACTCGTCTTATTAGAGGCCTCGATTATCTGATGCACACCGCTTAAACCACTCGACCACGGTTGACATGACAGATGTATGTACTAGCACGTATATACGCTAGTATGTTAATTTTTTAACGTCTTTTTTATTTACACCAAACAATTCTTATTTACAATGAATTTTTGCTCATATTTCAACGAAATAAAGAAAAATACCGACCTAGACACAGATCTAGGAACTTCTCAGTCATGTCGTGTCGTATTTTTCACTCACATTAGTACAACTACCATAATTAACAATTTTGACTTTATCACTTTTTTTAATCAGAGGTTTACTTATAACTTTTTGTCTTTTAACTAAAACATTCTAATTTTGGTACATATGATACTCCTTTTGAGGGAAACCAGTGTAGCAAATTTTGTTGCCATAGTTTTATTTCTGCCGGAGATACTAAAATTTTCAGCAAGAAACGCAAAATTTTCCTAGAAAAACTCTTCCAATTTTTCTGGTTAACGAACTTACTCAAGCCACTTATAAAAGAAAGAATTGTAATTGTAATACACAAACATATAAAAATTTCAACTGACCCTGTATATGGGTTCTAGGGGGCCTAGTTAGCGCTCATTTGAAGAAAGTTTTTCAAAACTCAGAAGCCTAGATCTCCTCATTATTGTTTTTTTAAAGAAGATTCACTTAAAAAGGAAATCACCCGGTATGTCTTAAGTTTAATATTGGTTTATGCAAGTAAAAAGCAATTTCAAAGGCCACCCTAATAACTAAGTAATATTCAACGGATATGTTAATATCAATCCAGAGCTCTTTGCATTAACCTTTGGACTTTCAGTCGGCAGAATAATTAATATTAGATTAAAAATCAGCAAACTGAAAAAAAATCGCCTTCACTAATTGACATTCAGCTTGAGATAAGTTCTGGATAATTAATTCCAAAAGCGTGAAATTAAAGCAATGTTAAGGGATGAATCTAATTATATCATTCTGTGAAAAACTTTCTCTGCTAATCAATAATCAATAGAACACCAATGCTAGTCGCATCTGTGTTCAGGGTCCGAATGTAAATTGCGCTTTTAAATTGAAAAAAGAAGGACAAGCTACAAAATACAGTTTACGCACCATTTTAAAAGATTGACCTGCCTGAACTGAAATTCTGCTAATCAATCTGTACTTTAGAATTTTCCTTCTTCTAGAATCGACGTAGTTTTTTAATCCGTCTTTGTGTCAACCCTTTCTATATATTTATTTAACCCTTCATTAGCCGCGCCAGCTTCCGAAACGCCAGTTGTCTCTATGGGTCTATTAGATCCATAGTTACAAATAGCCTCATTTCGTTACAATTTCTAGCCTCGGTGGTTCAGTGCTAAGAACGTGTGCTTCTGAACCGAAGGGACTGGGTTCGATTCCAGGGTACTCCTTTCACTTTTTCAGTACATACTGTACAATTAACATCAACCGAGGTTCTGGCATTGTATTTGAGCAAGTTGAATGTTTGCACGTTCCGCCCTTCAGAGGGGGCGTAAAGCCGTCGCTCCCGTGTCCATGCGATGTTGGGCATGTTAAAGATCCCTACCCTAAATGCCTAAATAAGTACAAAATGAATAAAAAATTAAAAAAATAGGAAAATATCTATTCTATTTTCTATTACAACGAAGTAACAGCAAGTCATGAATTACAATATATGTAGATATCAATTATTACTATAGAAAATTGAATAAAACACCAATATACCTGAAAACTTAAAAAAAATATAAAGAAATTTATATTTTATTTTTTACACATTTAGACAATTATTTACGTCAATTCGCAAAAAAATATTAATTTGGATTGAAGTTCTTGTTAAAAAAAATATAATAATAATAATAGTAATAGTAACTCTGCAGCCTCTGTAGCCACACAAAAGCCCTAGTTCTCTAAATCCTGTGACAAGGCCAGACTTGAAAAGGTCAAAGCTCACAAAAACCTTCTACACAATCCCAGTCAAGAAAACCTTCAAGCATTTAACGACGCAAGGAACCGCTATGTCCGCATTCTTTCTGAGGCAAAAAACTCGTTTAATAACCACAGCAAAAACGAAGTCCCCTTAAGCTCCAGCGGCAGCAAATCCTTGAGGACTCTGGCTAAATTTATTGGGAATAATTTCTGCAAGGGCACGTTCCCACCGCTTGTCTCCGGAGATGAAATTGTTTCTACCGTCCTGGTCAAGGCTGAACTTTTTTCCTCGTTGTTCGCCGGCAATTCTACTCTCAACCCAACTCCAAATGTTCAACCACCAACAATCCCCAATGTCGCACATAAAATGACGTATATCACTTTCAAAACTAAAAAGGTACGAAATATGCTCTCTTTTCTTAATACCAGGAAAGCCTCTAGCCTTGACGAGATCCCAGCAATTGTTCTCAAAAAATGCTCAGCAGAACTTGCTCCTATCATGACTCGTCTGTTTCGGACATCTTACAATAGAGGCATATTCCCTAGTAACTGGAAAACTGCTTGAGTACAACCCACCCCCAAGAAAGGATCCAAAGCGCTTCGCAGCAACTACAAGCCTATTTCTCTCCTTTCAGTCGTCTCTAAAAGTATATAAACACCGAATTACTAAAATTTCTTGTCAGTCTAATCCACGACAGCCAGTATGGATTCCGTCAGCGCAGATCAACTGCCGACCTCATTTCCTTTGTCACCCATTCTTGGAACAAGTCTATGGAACTACACGGTGAATCCCAGATTGTCTCTCTAGACATATCCAAAGCATTCGGCCAAGTCTGGCACGCAGCGCTGCTTAATAAACTACCGGCCTATGGCCTACCACCAAAACTCTGTACATGGACAGCAAATTTCCTCCCCAAACCGGAGCATTTCTATTGTCGTGGATGGTCATTCCTCTAAACTGTATCCAATTAATGCAGGAGTTCCTCAAGGTTCAGCTTTAGCCCCTACTTTGTTTCTTCTCCACATCACTGACCTCCCTTCTAGCACATCCAACCCAGTTCCCTGTTATGCGGACGACAGCACCCTCCACTCAAATATACAATATTCTAAGCCTGTCTCTTTAGCCCAATTAGATGATGATCGCAGTCTTATGGAGGGCTCAGTCTCCGTGGATCTCCAAAAAATAAATTTTCGTTTAAATCACTTAGAAAATTTGAGAGATATTGCGTTTTCAAAAAAAAATATTTTTTATTAAGCAAAATTGGCCGTTAATATTTGATGAACGAACTCATCAAAGCCATTAGCAAAATAAGGGTAATTCCCAAATTGATCAAAATCAGTGAAGTATTTTTTGAGTTATCGGTTGGATACATACCCATGGAAATGGGTCCCAGGGGCCCTAATTCACGCTCATTTGAAGACATTTTCCCAAAGTTTTATCATCGATACCTCTTTATTAGTGAAGTTTCTCAATGAAAATTCACTAAAAAAAAAAGAAAAAAATGAGAAGAAATTCAAAGTTACCTTGTGGTTTTGACACGAGAAGTCTTAGAGGATGTTTGACAAAATCTTGTTAATACAGTCACAAGCAAAGCTTTATTGTAAGACACATTGTCTAATTTTAGTCACAAATAAAAAATAAATAATAATAATAAAAAAATATTTTTGACAAAATTTTCTTCGCGGATTTCTGTGAAAATATTGCAAATTTTTAAGGAAAAAAATATTAGAGGTGGATTCAAAGAAAACATTTTCCTAATAGGCAGCAAAAAGGCTATTAAACTGCTAACTCTACAGGTAAAAAAAGGTTTAGATGCCTGCTATTCACGTGCATATTTACCTGGGGATTTGCCTTCTTTCAGTCGAGTACTGATTTAACTTCATTCAACAATAAAAACATATATAAGGTGCGATGTAAGCAACTTCGGGAAGTTCTCCCGATCCCTGTGCTAACATTTTGAATTACTTTTCTACAAGAGAACGTAAAGAATTGTGGATCAAGTTTTCCTTTCCAATTTCCATAACATTCTTGTGATCCCTTTATATTCTGTAAACACGTTTCCTCGACAAGTTGTATAGGAAAAGCTCATGTGATGAAATTCTACATTATGCATATCGTACGACAACCATGTCACTCAGAAGATTTCTAAGAAATGTGTTATCCGAAGACGCTCCAATATTTATATTCCCAGAAATATAAGAAACATGATGATATGTGACCTAAGAGAAAGATGAACGTGTGGAATTACAAAACGTATATGTAGCCTTGTTCTTTGCTTTTGATATAAGCATTAGTAATGCTATATGTTATCATCATCACAATCTACAGGCGTTGTCGCTTTGTCATCACAACTAACTGTGACTCTTTGTCCCCGCAGCTCTACTAATTTCATTGTAGCTTATGTACTTCATTAATAGTGCCAGGTTTCCCTGAACTGTTCTTCTTAGTCTGCCTCTTTTCTTTATTTCTAGTAATTGTTCTTTCGTTGTTTCAATAATGTTTTCAGAAACTTGTTATGTCTCAAAATATGTGCGTCGATTTTTGCCTTCCTTTTCTCAATTTCCTCCAGCAAGCATACTTCTTTTCTCACCTCTTCTAATACATTTGTAATGGTCTTTTTTGTCTTCGTCATTTTTCTTAAGATTCGCATTCTAAAGCTTTTAATCTGTTCATCGTCGGCTTAGGTAATGTCTAGACTTCCTCCTTATGCACCATTGCACTGAATACATACGACTTTAGGAATTTCGCCATCGGGGCCAAGTTAAAACGGTTTATTAATGAGAAAGGAAATGTGAATGCTTGCTTTGCCATTGAGATTTCGGTTCTCAGATCTTCGGTTTATTAACATTATCTGTAATAATACTCCTATGGTACGAAAATATATCTACTAAACTAATTCGTTTGGAATCCCACTGAGTTTACGAAATTGCTTGTTCCGACTGTTCCCGAACTTATGTAGGACAAACAAATAGACACATCCACAATCTAATATATGAACACACCCTCGCAGTTAAAAAATCCAACCCCTCATCGTCGCTGGCCATGCATCATATTTATACAGGACACAAAATAGACTTTGATAATTCCAAAACAGTAGCACCGGTTTACAACTTCAAAACGAGAATTATCCGCAAAGCAATCGAGATATAAAAACGTCCCGATTGTAAATAAGAGAGATGATGGTCTTCCCCTTCCGATTACTTGGAAACCTATTATATCTTCAATACAAACACACAAAAAGAAAATAAATTCAATAGACAACTTAATTTCCCCCTTATCTGTCTCAACAAATTCCGGTAATCCTCTTAATCCTTTAAGTACCGGGACCAAAGCCCCTGACTTAATTGACTGTGACCCCACTACTTTTACTGATAACGAAGCAGGTAGACGGAACGATACGCACGATACGGGGTTGAACACAATGAGATTTTAAAGACGATCTCCAGCGAGACTTGGAGAGTAGGCAGATTGAGGCCCCGTAATCAAGCTACAACAACCCAACCCACCTTTGTCCACCGCTCTAAGGAATAGGCAGATTGAGGCCTTACAGTATCCTTACATATTTCCTTTACCTCTTTCTTTCCGAAAATTTATATATATATATATATATATATATATATATATATATATATATATATATATATATATATATATATATATATATATATATATATACATTAAAACCCTGGCTATGGGTTCTAGGGGGCCGAGTTCGCGATCATTTGGAGAAATTTTTTCAAAATTCAAAAGTCGGGATCTCCTCATTCGTGATATTTTTTTTAAAGAAAATTCACTAAAAATGCAACTCCACAAAATTATCCTACTGGATGCAAGAAACTAAGTGGGATGATTTATTTGTAGGAAATAAATGATGCAGTTTATTTATTTTATGAAAAGCTTTAGCACGTTTTTGAATCTGTACTTCCTATGACATTAAGATCAAGATATCCGTGTTGGTTTAAAGAGAAATTAGGCAAATAATAATGATTATGTTTAGAGAGTAAAAATATATATCTGAACTCTATAACAATCAGATTATCGAATGTCCCAGACAGCTCTAGACATATCCAAAGCATCCGACCAGGTCTGGCATGCAGTGCTGCTTAATAAACTCCCGGCCTATGGCCTACCACCAAAACTCCGTACCTGGATAGCAAATTTCCTCTCCAACCGGAGGACTTCTGTTGTCGTGGATGGCCATTCCTCTAAACTGAATCCAATTAATGCAGGAGTCCCTCAAGGTTCAGCTTTAGCCCCTACTTTGTCTCCGTGGATCTGCAAAAAATATTAGACTGCGGAAGTAGAAATCTTGTACAATTCAACCCCACCAAATCACAGTGTTACTTTCTTTCTCATAAGAGATACACCAGCCCTAGACTCATCACAATGAACAACCAAGTTATTCAAAGTAATGAGTCCGTTTCACTTGTTGGCATTTCTGTGGATCTAAATCTCAATTGGCACCAACATGTCACATCAATTGCAGAAGCGGCTGCTAAGAAATTAGGTTTCCTCTTCCGGGATCGCAAATACTTTTCACCAGCTAATCTCTATACCTTAAATACTTCACAAATAAGACCAAACCTTGAATACTGCTTCCACATCTGGGGTGGAGCTGCCGCTTCTACACTCGCTATCCTGACTCCATTCAAAAGAGAGCTATACGCCTCATCGGTGACCCGACCGTCACCCAAAGGCTGCCATCCCTAGCCCACCGACGTGCCGTTGGTGACCTCTCTCTCTCTCTTTTATAGATATCTGCACGGGCAATGCTCAGAGAAGCTTTCTTCTATAGTTCCTCCACCTGCTGCCCCCAACGGATATACCAGGGAAACAGAGCGAATGCACCCTTTTACTGTCCAGGTCACCAGACATAGAACATCTTGTTATGCCCGATCTTTTGTCCCTAGGACTTCCAAGTTGTGGAATTCCTTGCCGGCACATGTTAACAAGTTGCCCCTTTCCTCCTTGTCAACACCCACGGTACGATAATATTTAGGCTGTAAGCCCTCGTTGTGTGTTGTTGAAATAAAAATAAAAAATCGTTGGAGGATGAAGTCGTTGATAAGAGATAGTACAAAACATATATGAACAAAGCATCAAGCTCGACGTAAGGTGTTTTTGATCTAATATCAGGAATTTAAATATCAGTTTTTCGAAAATTATGAACTTGCAGGGAAACATTGCTGACGCCTCTAGTGAATACTTTTATTCTGTGTATGCATCATCTGCTGCCAGATGTTAATGTGTGTTGGGGATGCAATAATTTGTGGCCTTGTAAAAATACAATAACTATTTGTTGTTTGTAATTCTGAATCGTACAATTTCTAAAAGACAAGTCATCATTGCGTTGGACATAGCTGCAGTTTTAGATATTCAATGTTATGTAGAAGCATTTACACAAAGCTTTTGAAATCGTACACACTAGTTTGTCGAGCTTTTTCTACTACGCAATTTCAAATCAAAAGTACCCTTCTACTCCAAGCTTATACAGCGTTTCCCATGTTTGATATATAATACTCGTGGAGCTTGATTAAATTCTTATAGACTCAACAGAGCGATGTAATGATGAAACTCTGTGTGTGTATGTGTGTGATGGTGTATGTGTGGGTGTGTGCATGATGGTGTGCGTGTGTGTGTGTCTGTATATGTGGGGCCCTTATGCAACAGGTCACTGAACGAGTTTACATGGTATGTGCATTTTAAAAGTGTTTATCGCCGATGTACGAATTTAGCGTTTCAGTTATTACATTACCAGTTGTAAAGTCCCTGATTATATCTACTCATTATGTCCAAGCGCTCGATCTAGAGTCCACGTTTGTAAACACACCATACATACAAATGCACTGGTATGCAGGTTGAATGCTCGTTTGTTGGTTTTGTAGCGACATTTTTGGCGAGAATCATCGTTTTATATACTCTAGTTTTGTGAAAGGTATCATTTTCACACAACACGTTCACAAAATAATTAACATTTTTTGATGTTTTCACTTTACAGTAATATTAAAGCTTATTTCATAATAACAGTCTTTCACAACAATATTAATATCCTAACAGGGCTACCTATAATAATCAGTGAATTTTCTGTAAAAATTCACTAATAAGGAGATCGCGACTTTTGAATTTTGAAAAAAATTCTCCAAATTGCCGGGGTAGTATATTTTATGAAAAGTATACGTAACAATTGATTACAGAATTACCAGAATTACCATTGAAATACATTCAAGCATTGTTTCGGTCTTATATGACGTCTTATGTTTAAGTTTAAAGATAAAAGAAACTATTTTATCATCATTTTTGTGGACTTGACTTGATTTTGTTTACATTTCTACTATATTATGCGATAGCATAATATATCTGTGCTACGCTAAAACTGTATTTGGGGCCATCCATAAAGTTACAAATACAGTGTATTAATAATTGATTGAATCCCCCAGCTAAGTAACAATCACTTGGCAAATTTTTAATTCCATCTCGTCTGTCATTTTCCATAATTGCGACCGTAATTTAACGATTGTTGGATCGGGTAGTATGTTTTATGCCTGGTATATATTTAGGTCGGTTACCGTTGATGTATGGTTTATACCTGTTTTATTAATTAATTTACGCGTGGCAGTTAACTACTCTGTCCCAGAAAATTCATTTCAAATAGACCCTTTCTCTGATGCTTTGGCAGTAGTTTTAGTTCCGTCGGTAACCTGTCTCTCTCTTTTACAGATATCTGCACGGGCATTGCTCAAAGGAGCTTTCTTCCATACTTCCTCCACCTGCTGCCCCCAACAGATCTACCAGGGGAACAGAGTAAATGACCATTTTTACTGTCCAGGTCACCATATATAGAAGATCTTGTTATGCCCGCTCTTTTGTCCTGAGGACTTCTAAGTTGTGGAATTCCTTGCCGGCACATGTTTTTCCTTCTCATTCTCCTCCGAATCTCCAAACCTTCAAGTCCAGAATTAACAAGTTGCCTCGTTCCTCCTTCTCGACACCCATGGTACGATAGTATTTAGGCTGTGAGTCTTCGTGGTGTGTTGTAGAAAAAGAAAAGAGTTCGGGACGCAGCATGTGCGTTATGGTAGTGAATTTTTATTAAATGCTTCAAACTTGGATACCTCAATTTTCTATAAACTTAAACAGTTGAATTTTGGCATGTAATAAGGCGTTTTCCAAGGCAATATATCCACCGAATGTCATTAAAATAGCTTTGCAATTTCGGAGATGAAAATTTTTTTCAAAAGAAAACTCAAAGTTAAAAAAAACTTAATTTTTTATAAACTTAGAACGTTGAGTTTTGGTGTGTAGTAAGGTCTTTGTCAAGGCAACGTATCCACCGAATTTCATTAAAATAGCTTGGTAATTTTAAATTATTATAAATAATTAAACTCAAAATTTTCCCGAAAACCCTGTCCGATTTTCATGGCTAACGAACTCATCCAAGCCATTAACAAAAGAAAGACACTTGCCGAGTCTGATCGAAATCTGTTCATTATTTTTTGAGATATCGGTGGATACATACATACATACATATATATATATATATATATATATATATATATATATATATATATATATATATATATATATATATATATATATATATATATATATATATATATATATATATATATATATATATAAACATATAAAACTTGAAACTGACCCCGGCTATGGGTTCTAGGGTTCCTAGTTCGCGTTCATTTTACAAAAATTTTGCAAAGTCTCACCACCGATACTTCTCTATTAGTGAATTTTTTTAAATAAAAATTCACTAAAAAAATATAAATAAACAAAAGAAACAGAAGCTTACGCGATCGAATCGAGCTTGTTGAATATTCAGTTTTTATGTTTTATTTTGACATTGGAGAAACACTAGTGCATAGATTTCATAGGTTTTGAACAAAATATCATTTTTTTCAAACGCCTGCACAAGTTTGTCACCTTTTAGTCTGAAATTATAATTTTGTTATTGTTGATATTAAAAAAACTCTGGACGAAGCAAGTGCGTTATGGTAGTGAATTTTCATAGAAATGATCTGGCACAAAATATTATTATAACTTTTTTTTCTTGTAACATAGAAATCTAAATTTTGGTGTATAGTTTACTTTTTATATCGTAAACCTACCTACCAAATTTGGTTATCATAGATTTTTTATTTTTTAAGATAAAAATTTTTTTCAAATGAAAACTCAAAATTTTTCCGGAAAACCTCCTCCGATTTTTCTGATTAACGAACTTATCAAAGCCATTTACAAAAGGAAGGTATACGCCAAATTATATCAAAATCTGCCCATTATTCTTTGAGATAAACATTTTTTTCGAATGAAAACTCAAAATTTTCCAGGAAAACCTCGTCCGATTTTTCTGACTAACACACTTGTCAAAGCCATTTACAAAAGGAAGGTACACGCCAAATTTTATTTTAATCGGCTTATTTCTTTTTGAGATAAGAATTTTTTTCGAATGAAAACTCAAAATTTTCCCGGAAAACCTCATTAGATTTTCCTGACTAACGAACTTATCCAAGCCATTTACAAAAGAAAGGTACATACCAAATTTTATTAAAATCGGCCTATTATTTTTTGAGTTATCGGTGTGATACATAAATATATATATATATATATATATATATATATATATATATATATATATATATATATATATATATATATATATATATATATATATATATATATATATATATATATATATAAACATATAAAAATTGAAACTGACCCCGGATATGGGTTCTAGGGGTTCTAGATCGCGCTCATTTGCAAAAATTTTTTTAAAATTCAAAAGTCGGGATCTCTCCATTAGTGAATTTTTTCTACGAAAATTCACTAAAAACCGATTTGATTAGGTTTACTAAAACGAAATCATAGTGGAGATTAATCACTGATACGTTTATAATTTGGCAGATACTTTACTTTTCTAAATATGAATTAAGTTTTCTTCTGGAAATCTTTTGTATAAGTTTATTGAAATTTGTAATATAAGTTTCTATTAAAGAGATTTACACTATCTACAGATATTGCAAAATTTAATTCTTTAGCTTCTTAGAAACTCGAGTTTTGGGCATTTTTCTCAAAAGGTGTTAGAATACAAGATTTTTTTGATAATAGAGAGATCGATGGTAACACTTTTGAAACAATTCCCCAAATGTGCGTGTACTAGTACATCTAAAATCGATCTTCAAGGTGTGTGTAAGTTTAAAGTATTAACCTTACTAATATGTCGTACAACAATAGTATTCTTATGAAAATTCGTTACTATAACGCACTTGCTGCGTCCCGAATTTTTTATCAAATTAATTTTACATCACAGCATGGCCCATAAGTCGTTGGTGATACACATTTTATTAAAAAAAATCGAAAACCTCTTTTTCATCAAAGTATAATACATCTTTGTGAGAAAACAAATTAGAGACGCAGCAAGTGAGTTTGGGTAGCGAATTTTCATTAAATGCTTTAAATTTTAATAACTTCATTTGCATCTAACTTAAAATTTGTTGGCTAGGAAACAAGTTTTTCGGTAATATTTTAAGTATTTTACTTTTTGTACATTTTCAAACAATAAAAATGATTGAAACAATAAAGTTATTTTGATAAAATATGTTTTTCTCCCTCAGTGCTCGTCCGCGGCCTTGCCGCTCAGATAGCACTGCAAGGATGAAATATGGTACATTGTTTTTACTATAATATAGGTTATACTGGTAACCAAATCTGATACCTCATTCCATTAAAAAAAGACATATTTGCTATTAAAACATTTTTATGAAAATTCATTTCCATAACGCAGTTTCTTTTAAAAAAATCATCTAGAGGAGGCTAACTAAGAGCACAAAACCTATAGTTTTACGTAAGGCCAATAAATCTTAAAAATGCATAATATGCAAATTTAAATAAAACACTATTTTATCACTGTGGATGCAGTTAAAGAATGCATGCAGGATGCGCCAGACGCTTCAATAGAGATTGACGATTTAAATTTAGAATGAAAGTTGTTTGATGTATTTCGAGAATCTCGTCTAAATTGGCCGTTGGATGAATCTTTAAACTGCACTTTACAGTATTAATAGCATCATCAAGTAATAAAGCTGCGGTACTAAATAAATATGCATGTTCACTATTACATTGTAATAGACTCTTGAGGATCATGCTTCTGGTTACCAAGAAAATAATATTTTACAGTTAGTAATTATCGTAGAAAAAATTCACAAATGGGGAGATCCGCACTTTCGAATTTTTTCATTTTTTTCAAATGAGCGCGAACTAGGACCTCTAGAACCCAATTTCAGTTCTTATATGTTTATATATATATATATATATATATATATATATATATATATATATATATATATATATATATATATACAGGATGTGGCGACAAGATATTTAGTTAGCCGTTTGTTGGGCTTTCTCGTGTAAAAAAAGTGTACACTTTGTATTTGTATCCAAATCGCTGCATTTCCCTGATTTAGTTCTGTAAAATCAATGTGTTGTCAAATATTTTGTAAAACCAAAATACAATTCAACAAGGTAGGTAGTTATTTATTATAAATGAGTACAAAACTTAACTAATAGCTAGTGGAAAACTAAAATACACAAACAAATAGAAAAAAATTGTGAAACTTATAAGAAATGCTCAAAATTACTCCCACTGACGTGGAGGCATTTTGTTATTCATCTCATAATGTTATGGTTCGTAGCCTTTCTAATTTGTCTCGAATTCAGTGATTTAAAGCCACGTAAAACTCTACCTACCACGTCTTCTTTTGTGGAGGCAGGTTCGTGGTAAACTTTACTTTTGATGTAACCCCAGATGCTTGCATCCAGAGGCGTTAAGTCAGGGGACCGTGGTGGCCATATATGTGAGCCGCTATTGGCAATCCACCTGTCTTTAAAATGTTGGTGCAAAAAATCATGAGCTTAATGGAAACTGTGGGGCGGGCTCCGTCTTGCTGATATGGGCTTGTTCTAGCTTCTTCTAAATTTAATGTGTTGAGAGAAACCAGAATCACTTCATGCAAAATATCATTATAACTCACAGCAGTGAGATTTTCATCGTATATTTTAATCCTAAAAAACTTATCGTTCTTAATTGCACAAAACACATTGAATGACCACCTGTTTTGCAAATAGTTTATCGTGGTAACACGGGGATTCTGATTTGACCAGAAGTGACTATTGTGGCGATTGTGCATGCCATTTTTTGGATAACTTCCTCTCAGCGCACCAAATAATTCTCTTTCAGAAATTATCATCTTGTGTTTTCAATAGGAACTATTCAGAGAACTCAACACGTCTAGGAAGATCGTTTGGTTGCAAACCATGTATCGGGTAGTAAGAGAAGGGCCTCCAATGATGCTTTTTCAAAATTCTGTGAATCGTTCTCGCTGACAAGAGCAATTCTTTTTCGCAATCCAGGATGGATACCTTGAGATCAGCAACAAAAAAAGTTCGGGACGCAGCAAGTGCGTTATGGTAGTGAATTTTTATTAAATGCTTCAAATTTGAATAACTCTATTTTCTATAAACTTAGAAAGTTTAATTTTGGTAAGTGGTAAGATCTCTCTTAGGAAAAGTTATTCGCCAAATTTCATTAAAGTAACTTTGTAATTTTCGGAAAAAAAAATAAATAAATTTGAATAACTCATTTTCTATAAACTTACAAAGTTGAATTTTGGTACGTGGTAAAGGCTCTTCCTAAGCAACATATATTGTAAATTTCATCAAAGCAGCTTTGTTATTTTTGGAGAAAAATTTTTTTTTTGAAAGAAAACTCAGAATTTTCTTGGAAAACCTCGTCCGATTTTCCTGGCTAACGAACTCATCCAAGCCATTAATAAAAGAAAGGCACTTGCCGACTTTCATCGAAATCGGTTTATTATTATTTGAGTTATCAGACGGATACATACATATATATATATATATATATATATATATATATATATATATATATATATATATATATATATATATATATATATATATATATATATATATATATATATATAAACATATAAAAATTGAAACTGACTCCCAATATTTTTTTTTTTTTTTTTTTTTTTTTTATGTCAACAACACACCACGAGGGCTTACAGCCTAAATACTATCGTACCGTGGGTGTTGACAAGGAGGAAAGAGGCAACTTGTTAATTCTGGACTTGAAGGTTTGGAGGTTCGGAGGAGAAGGAAAAACATGTGCCGGCAAGGAATTCCACAACTTGGAAGTCCTCGGGACAAAAGAGCGGGCATAACAAGATGTTCTATGTCTGGTGACCTGGACAGTAAAAGGGTGCATTCGCTCTGTTCCCCTGGTAGATCTGCTGGGGGCAGCAGGTGGGGGAATTATGGAGGAAAGCTCCTCTGAGCAGTGCCCGTGCAGATATCTATAAAAGAGAGAGAGGTCACCAACGGCACGTCGGTGGGCAAGGGATGGAAGCCTTTGGGTGAGGGTAGGGTCACCGATGAGACGTATAGCTCTCTTTTGAATGGAGTCCAGGATAGCAAGTGTAGAAGCGGCTGCTGCACCCCAGATGTGGGAGCAGTATTCGAGGTTTGGCCTTATTTGTGAAGTGTATAAGGTATAGAGATTAGTTGGTGAAAAGTAGTTGCGAGCCCGGAAGAGGAAACCCAATTTCTTAGCAGCCGCTTCTGCAATTGATGTAACATGTTGGTGCCAATTAAGATTTCGATCCACAGAAATGCCAACAAGAGAAAAGGACTCATTACTTTGAATAACTTGATTGTTCATTGTGATGGGTCTAGGGCTGCTGTATCTCTTGTGAGAAAGAAAGCAAGACTTAGTTTTGGTGGGGTTGAATTGTACAAGATTTCTACTTCCCCAGTCTAATATTTTTTGGAGGTCTACGGAGACAGAACCCTCCATGAGTCTGCGATCCTCATCTAATTGGGCTAAAGAGACAGGCTTAGAATATTGTATGTTTGAGTGGAGGGTGCTGTCGTCCGCGTAACTGTGAACTGGGTTGGATGTGCTAGAGAGGAGGTCATTGATGTGGAGAAGAAACAAAGTAGGGGCTAAAGCTGAACCTTGAGGAACTCCTGCATTAATTGGATACAGTTTAGAGGAATGGCCATCCACAACAACAGATATGCTCCTGTTGGAGAGGAAATTTGCTGTCCAGGTACAAAGTTTTGGTGGTAGGCCATAGGCCGGAAGTTTATTAAGCAGCGCTGCGTGCCAGACCTGGTCGAATGCTTTGGATATGTCTAGAGCAACAATCTGGGATTCACCGTGTTGTTCCATAGACTTGTTCCAAGAATGGGTGACAAAGGAAAGAAGGTCGGCAGTCGATCTGCGCTGACGGAATCCGTACTGCCTGTCGTGGATTAGACTGTGTTTTTCAAGGAATTTTAGTAGTTCGGTGTTTATATACTTTTCCATCACTTTAGAGATGACTGAAAGGAGAGAAATAGGCCTGTAGTTGCTAGGAAGCGCTTTGGATCCTTTCTTGGGGATGGGTTGTACTCGAGCAGTTTTCCAGTTACTAGGGAATATGCCTTTATTGTAAGATATCTGAAACAGACGAGTCAGGACAGGAGCAAGTTCTGGTGCGCATTTTTTGAGAACAATTGCTGGGATCTCGTCAAGGCCAGAGGCTTTCCTGGTATTAAGAGAAGAGAGCATCTTTCGTACCTTTTTAGTTTTGAAAATGATATCAGTCATTTTATGCGCGACGTTGGGGACTGTTGGTGGTTGAACATTTGGAGGTGGGTTGAGAGTAGAATTTCCGGCGAACAACGAAGCAAAAAGTTCAGCCTTGCCCAGGGCGGTAGAAACAATTTCATCACCTGAGACGAGAGGTGGGAACGTGCTCTTGCAGAAATTATTCCCAATAGACTTAGCAAGAGTCCAGAAGGGTTTGCCGCCGTTGGAGCTTGAGAGGACTTTGTTTTTGATGTGGTTATTAAACGAGTTTTTTGCCTCAGAAAGAATGCGGACATAGCGGTTTCTTGCGTCGTTGAATGCTTGACGATTTTCTTGACTGGGATTGTGTAGAAGCGTTTTGTGAGCTTTGACCTTTTCAAGTCTGGCCTTGTCACAGGATTTAGAGAACCAGGGCTTTTGAGTGGCTGAAGAGGTTTTCTGTGTACGTGGAATAAATAATTCCATGCCAGCTTGGATAATTTCGGTGACGTTTTCTGAGATATCAGAGGGGTCAGGATGAGAGAAGCAGACAGACGCCCATGGAAATGAGGAAAAGTAATCCCGCATTTCGTCCCAGTTTGCGGAGTTGTAGTGCCAAACGATACGTGGGTGTGATGACTGTGTGACCTCGGGTTGCATTGCACAGGAAGCAGTGACCATGCCGTGGTCTGAGCGACCAAGGGGGGCGGTGACTGATATCTTATAGCAGTCAGGATTTGTAGTAAGAAGGAGATCCAATGGATTTGAGCTGTGTGTTGGGATACGAGGAAAGTAAGTAGGTTGCTGAACCATATTGGCCAAAGAATTGCTGACTGCAAAGGCCTCCGCTGCTCTCCCTTGTGGATCGGTTTTTGAAGATCCTAGCCATTCCTTATTATGGACATTGAAGTCGCCAAGAATAGTGACCTCGGAGGAAGGATATTCAGAAATCAGATAGTCGGTTTTTTCAGAAAGGTAGTCAAAGAGCTGGACAAAGTTGTTGTCAGAAGGTGACCGGTAAATGCAACAGATGAATTTAGTTGCAGCCCTGAGAGAGAGTTTTATCCATAGTATGTCTTTTCTTCCAGCTTCTAAATTGGGAAGTCTGGTGCAGGGTAGATTGCTACGGACGTATGCGCACACGCCTCCATGCAATCTAAAGGCAGTAAGGAGCTCATACCCCGGGAAATTAAGGTGATTAGTGGCTGTTTTGGCACTGATTTGGGTTTCGGTGAGGAAGAGGAGTTGGGGCCTGTTAGCCTGGAGGAAATGGTGGACTGAGTTCAGGTTAGAATTTAGGCCACATATATTCGAAAAGGATATGTTAAATCTTGATGTTGGCGCCCCCTGTACACCCCTCTCCCGGAGATCCGAATGGAGGGGTATTTTGCCTCCGGAATATTTTATACAAGGAGGAGCCATCATCATTTTTGCTTATAAGGGAAACCGACTCATACACCAGAACCGGAAACGTCCGTTGGGACTTCACCGGCCCCTTGATGCATGGGGTGGTACCTCCTCGGGCGTGAAAAAATCCTTTACTGTTACAATATGGGTTCTAGGAGTCCTAGTTCGCGCTCATTTGAAAACAATTTTTGCAAAGCCTCACCATCGATAACTCTCTATTAGAGATTTTTTAAAAATAAAAATTCACTAAAATGCTAATACGTTCACTTCATTTACCTCGTTATCGACGAGTGGGTACGTTTCTGTACTTTTGGGCGAAAACTTCCATGCTGTGAACAATTTTGCAGCAACCTGTTTATCATGTGTTGGCTGGGTTTCGGTTTATTCCGGTACTTTTCTACAAATGCACAACATGTTTGGCCCACAATTCGTTGGCACTCACCCTAAATAATTAGAAGCTCTAAAAAATTGTCGTTTCTGTATTGCAAATTTGCTATTTTTGCACCCCGTTGACCGATATCTCGATTTTTATGACAATAAGCTTCACTTGACGCTCTTTTGACATGTAGACGTCAACAAGCAATATTAGCAAGTTCCAAAGTGAATCCAGTAAAATTGAAATATTCGGGAAACGGTGGAATTTGGGTATAGGGAATGCTAATACACGTTGAAAGGAAAAACCGATGCGAAACGAAATACCTTATAAAATATAGGGTGTTCTATTTGAAATACGCTAGTATTTGTGATTTGAATTTTATCAAATGGGACGGAAAATTCTTATCACCCTGTACATTTAAAAGAAGTGCTATCAAATGCTATTTGGTAGGTGGTAGTGATATGCCATAATGTTTTACTAACTTCTTTTATAAACAACATATCCATAACCAAATCATGTACACCAAGCGTCTTATTTAAGGCAAAACAATTAATTTTTTGATGTATACTAAATAAGCTCACATAGAATAAAAAAGGTATCAATTAACTTGCAAGAAAACAAATTTGAAAATTGTCGTTTTTAATTTAATGGAAATAACTAGGCGGCTAACAGAGAGCTTCTGATATGACTTCAGCCAATTGTGAGATGTTTCATTGCTGGAGGCACCGGTTATGCTACGCCCTTTTATAATAAGATGTACCGGGAAATCGTGGGAGTTCTCTTGAAATTGCGTAGGAAATTGAAGACGTCTGCATTTTCTTGATTGCTGCGGTTTTTGTCTCATTCCTGGCTTAGAAAATTTGTTTGCGTTTGGCAAAACAACCGATAATAAGAAAATGCTCTCCCAGAATAACGTAATTTGTTCTTAAAATTATATGAGTTATGTAAATCTTATATACAACGTTTAATACTCTTATTAGCTAAATTGAAGGTTTCGGTAATTAGTGACATTTAAAATGACAATGTCTGCCTATTCTATTCACTTAATTAGGATACTTTAAATTCCAAGGATCATGTTTGCATAGACTAATACGACCAAATTTACCGCAAAAAGTGAACAAATTTAGGTAATATAGGAATTTAAGTGCAGAGATGTCTTAACTGGTTTCAGTTTCTAGGATATGGAATTTTTTTGCAAAATCATTTTAGTGATTTTTCTTAAAGGAAATTTACTATAAGGATATCCCGACTTTTCAAGTTTAAATTTCAATTTTTTAATGTTTATATATATAAACATTATATATATATATATATATATATATATATATATATATATATATATATATATATATATATATATATATATATATATATATATATATTGTGAAACACACTTATGGAATAAAATTCATTATTCAGCAAAACACAGTTTTTGTGGAAAACGCTGAGACACGTAAAGTTTAATTTGTCGAACGTTATCTTATAACCATGGTTAAAAAAACTAAACTCCCATCATTTTACCCCCACCACCTTATCAATATTTTTTTTAAATAGCATCCCTAATGAATTGAAGTAAACGGTGCAAATTTCGAACATTTGTTGTGAAGTGATAACACACAAATCTCTTTATTCCCTAATAATGCTTTACTCTTATGAAATTTTGGACCAAACACTCCATTTTTAGAAATATTTTAGTAGTATTTTGATCATGTAACGAGTTGATCTGTGTTTATGTGGCAATATCTTTGCAACCACACGACATCTTGTGTTAATAATTTGATTATACTCCTCATAAATAAAAGTTATATTTAAAAGTCGTCGCATATTTTACTTATATCGGAAGATGACGTTTAAAATTTTCATCTTCTAGGCAACCTGATAAACTGACTAATAATTATTTCTTATCGCAAATAGTGCTTAAATATCTTCAAATAGGTGGGACTTAGGTATAGGGAATGCTGATACCAATTGAAATAACAATAAAAATACATGAACTAACGCTATAAAATATAGGGTGTTCTATTCAGAATAAGAGTGTTATTAGGTTTTAATGTTGTCACGATTGACCGGTCTATTTTGGACCCCCTGTCTAACTTGTATTAGCTTCAGTAAATTCCAAATATGTTGTGACATTTTACAATTTGCACTTTGAAGTTTCAACTCTTCAGGTTCAAAAATAAGAGAGATACAGGTGTGTAAATGTGACAATATTTTTTTTTAAATTAAAAAAAAAGTCAAATATCTCAAAATGGTTGATAAAAATGACATAACATCATGTTAGTGAAACCTACCATAAAATTTGACGAGCAATCTAGATCCGTAATAAAAAAAATACCATCTTCTATTTTAAATAAGAAGGTTGACCTCTATTTCCGGTATAGCCGGAAGTCCCATACTAACGTCAATATTTTCAGTGAACTAGAAATTTTGAGAAACCCACGTGCGTGAATTTTCAGAATTCAAATGTGAGCCGTACTCCAGAAGCTGACACCGGATATATTTTCTAGGGGGCCTAGTTCGCGCTCACTTGAAGAAATATTTTCAAAATTCAAAAGTCGGGATCTCCTTTTTGGTGATTTTTTAAAAAGAAAATTCGCTAAAAGAAAACGCCCCTTGTGTGAATTCACTCGCGTCTCAAACAGTTCGCTACAAATCCTAGCTATTTACTAGATCATTTGAGCTAGAGCTTGAGCCTTGCGGGAGATATATAATTGCCAGCAGCTATTCAGGGGGTGAGTAAAAACCCATTATGTGTTTTGTTGGAGAAACATAATTGGTACGCCCTTGTCTCTTTACTTTCATTCGGTTGCACTATAATTTAAGTTTCTACCTGGAATGATTTATCTCTGGATTTCACAATCCTTTCCAATTTGCTGGTAATCTTTACCCTCTAGACGTCTGTATCGCATTAGGCTTACACCTGAACAATGCCATACAAAGAATACTTATATACCGTTAAGTCCTTTATTGTAAATAGCTTTAGCTGCCTTTGACGCATCAAGATGCACCCAGTGGATTTTCTTCATTAGAAATAATGCTTCTACCTAGTTGGCCATTCTGTATTACTGACATTATGTTATGTCAACTACGTCACCTAGCGTTACGCGAAAGCTCGGTAAAAGCAAGCTTTTCACAAGCTACAGGTCAGTTCTACGCCAGATCTCATCTTCGCTCCTTCTTCGCTCCTTGGAACCCTGAGTTCCAAATCTTCCACTTAAACATCGCTCGTCTGTTTAATCCAGTTCAATTCGACAGTGCTGTTCTACGTTCGACCTCCTCTTCTTAAATTTTTGGGAGTCCGAGTTCTCAATTTTCTAGTTAAACACCACTCGCGTGTTTAAGCCAGTTCAGTGCTACAGTTCTACGTCAGATCTCATCTTCGCTCCTTCTTCGCTCCTTAGAACCCTGAGTTCCAAATATTCCACTTAAACATCGCTCGTGTATTTAAGCCAGTTCAATTCTACAGTGCCGTTCTACAACGAATCTCGTCTTCGACGCTTTTTGGGACTTCTAAGATCCTGAGATTCTACCTAAATAGCGCTAGTGTGATTACGCCAGTTCAGCTCAAGCTCCAATCTTCCTACAGAAGTTCCGTTCGTACAGTATTACAGTGAAAAGTCAGTGTATTCTTCGAAATTAGAAAGTGTACTAGCAGTTAAATGCAATAGCAATTAGCTAATAAGATTGTGAAATCTCCTGAGTAACCCATGAAATCAAGTTTAAAACTGCAAATTGTAAATAAGTGTTAAGTTCAAAATGTACATAGTAACAAAACAACATATATAAATATAAAAAGTGTATTATTGAAATCTTCTGGAATCCAGTGCACCTAGAGTTATCAATACAGTCCACATCTTCAACATATTCTTCTTCCAACGCTATTAGCAAAGCCGACTAGAGGGTAGGATCTATCAACCTGCAAAACATTGGGGTAAGAAAACAAGCTCTTTCTTCCCCATGTTTTAACAATCAAGTTAATGACATTAAATACATTACAAAATATTTAATACAAACCGCTATAAAATAAAAGATCTTTAGGTGCTACATTAGAATTAAAAAATAATTACGTTTGCGAGTCCACATATTCTGCTGCTCGCTGCTCAGGAAACATATGCATATGTTATGTAAAGCTCAAGCACTAGAACTCAAAGAAATTAATGATATTTTCAGAAAGCAGTTATAACAGTGTTCAGTGGAGGTTACTGCAAGTAGTTTCGCAATTAAGATTGCATTTGAGATGTAAGTTAACTGCTGAGGTTGATGGAAAGTTTCCAATTGATTTTCGTGACGCTTATCTGAAACAGACCGTTCAGAAGCAGCGATTACGTAAATACGTTCATCTGTAAAGCAACACAGTCTGCTAAATTACTGGTAATCTCTGCAGCATTTATAACCGTTAAAGTTCTTTTAAAGCATGTTCGACACTCGGTTTGTATTCAGACAGATGTGGCCATTAGACATTAGGCTGAATGTTCGCCTAGCCACTAGCTAACGACTGTTGTAGGTAGACAAATAGTTTCCTTAAAGCTCTTACATATTTTAAAAAGTCTTCAAAGTAAATAAATATTAGCGTCAAACTATTCGTTTTATATCTAACTGATGTTAGAGCTACGTGAGTCCGTCAACAAGGCTTACTTATAAATTTTGTTTAAAATGAATAAAGCTTACCAAAATTGCTGCTTCGGAAGTGACGGAATATAACTAATCTCCTAGGCATGTAACTACAACTTGAAGAACCAAATCCATTTAAATACCTACACTTTTCATTGTTCAACCGTAGACCTGAAAGTATCAACCTATCATTATCCACAGCTCTAAGTAGTAGGTAGATGGAGGCTTAAGAGTTCATTTCTTTTCATATTCCTTACCCAGTTGAACATGCCCTAAAAACAGGAGCCGGAACGTCAAGTTTCATATCAATATATTCTGAGCGCGGCTTAACCTGAAAAGCATATAGTCATATATATATATATATATATATATATATATATATATATATATATATATATATATATATATATATATATATATATACAGCGTGGCGCATTGAAAACGAAACAATATTGAGGGGACATATTTTGCCTAAAATGTGGTACCCCAGGTTGTAAAGCTGTTTACATAAGAAGAACCGGAAGATCGTTAGGCACCAGAGTCACGGAACACCTTAGGAGCAGAAACCAGCTCAACAATGACACATCAGTATTTGGTTGCCATTTGAGGGAGAGTAGACACAATTTCAACAAAAATACAGATGCTGTAATCTTGCACCCTTCAAGCTTTGGCATAGAACAATTCGTCTTAGAAGAGATTGAGATTTTCAAACATTCTAAGTGTCAAACCAGTGAAGTTTTGAACTTGACCAACACAGATTTAACGAACTTTCCTTCATTCTATAGCCAATTGGTGTAATTAGTGCTGCTGAACTCTATGGTTTTTCTAGATGACCATGAACATTGTCTTTGAAGATGGCTGCTCTATGGCTCCCTGACCATTCCTTGTTATTTTTGTCGTTGACATTTCACTTCTGACACTTCTGTCGCACCTGCGCCGGTGCACCTTGTCCGTTTCAAGTTCACATAATGGCCGCCCTTCATCACGTTTGTTAAAATCGCCGATCTTTCGCATTGATTTTTGTCGTTGAAGTCAATTTTCTGGCATTATTCAGAGGTATTATTACACGCCCCCTAGCACAATGGATGAAGTTGTGACCTGTGGGAACCTTCATGTATAGTTCCGAGTTCAATTTTTTGAGAATTGTTCAAGTGAGTATGGTTCATTTTTTTCACTTGTTTCTTTGCCCTAGTGGCTCTCATTGGGTTTCTTGCTTAACTTTGCCTGCCTTCTGTGTTGTTTAACTTGTCAGTTTCACTCATTGGCTTTGCTATTGCCTCAACAATAGACTTGCTTATTTTAGTGTTCAAACTATCAGTTATTACACTTTGACAGTTTTTGTGTCTCAGTGCTTTTTTAGTTGCTTGATGCTTTGCTTTTAACTTTGTTAACGTGGTTTGCATGTTCAAATTAATATTTTAACTGTGGTTACTGTACCTATAGTTTTTAGATTTTGACTTGACTGTTGGTCAGTGTTTCTTCTGTGTGACCTGTGGACTTTTCTGTGAGGATCACCTTGTCATCATTGTGTTCGGTGATGCACAATTGCCTACCGGAAAAACTAATGTTTTTCTGACAGACCTGACTTGTTTGTGTTTTTAGATTTTCCCCTGAGGATGACCTGTTTGAGGGTCGAAACGCGTCGGGAGTGAAGTAAATTTTGGTGTCTGGAGGAGAAGCCGCTACATTCAACGTTTAAATATGGTGATAACACCTTATATTTTAAATAGGGAACATAGGTCGAGTGTTACATTATTTGAAAGCTCTTTCTTTTCTGAATTCAGCAAACTAATTTTTTTTGAAGTTTTACAACTCGTTTAAAAATTAATCAGAGTTGGAATTGCAAGAACGTGTTTCATTTATTCTGATAAGAAATGCACAAATTAGTCAATTTTTCGTTAAAAAAACTAAAAAACAAAAATGTTTATTCACTTAAGTAAGTGTTCAAATTGTTGACCACCAGCTTCCATACAAAAGTACAAATTTTGTTCAAAACGAGCTCTGACATTCTGGAGCACTTGTGGAATTATTAGCCGGAATTTTTCAACAATGCGTCGTCGTAATTCTTCCAGAGACTCCGGTTCTGTTGCGAAAATTCTACTCTTTAAATGGCCTCATAAAAAGAAGTCCAAAGGAGTTAAATCCGGTCATATAGGCGGCCACTCAATAGCACCTCTACGCCAAATCCATTGCTCTGGAAACTCGCGGTTGTGAAAAGTGCGGTGGAGCTCTACCTTGTTGAAACACTAATTGATTTTTTTGATAGCGATCATCATTTTCAACAATGTCAATTAGTAGAGGGTAAACGATATCTTCTAGTAACTCCAAATACGTTTCGCCACTCAAACTGCCATCAAGAAAAATTGGTCCGATTAAACGGTCTCCAAAAATGCTAGTCCAGACATTCAATTTCTGTGGAGTTTGAGTGTGGACTTCTTGAAAATTTCTTGTATTATTATCTGCCCAATAACGACAATTATGACGATTGACTGTAGAGTTTAATAAAAACGTACACGCGTCTGAAACACAGATACGTTCCCGTTATCAGCTATTCGTGCAGTCATAACTTCACAAAACTCCAGCCGCCGATCAAAATCATCTTCATTCAGGTATTGTACAAGATGAATTTTATACGGGTGAAATTTATGATGCTTCAATATTCGCTGAATAGTTCTTCTTTTGATGTTTGAAATAGTGGCCAATTTTCTCGTGCTCAAAGTTGGGTCTGCAGCAATTTGTCTTAAAAATTCAATCTCAGTAGTCTTATTTCTAACCGGATATTCACGTTCAGGATCCCGTTTTTGGTTGGCTACCGAACCACTTTCTCGAAACTTTGCAACTAACTCCAAAATGTATTTTCTGTTAACATGTCTGTTCGGATGTCGTTCATTAAACAAATTTGCGGTACGGTTGGCACAGTCATCGTTTTTGAAATAAAGAGTAGTTATTTCAACTCTTTCTTCTACAGAATACACCATTGTGAAATTAGTTTTCGGTAGTACTATCAAATATCAAACCGACCGATAAACTGAAATAATAAACCGCATTTCTCTCATTCCGATAAGAAATGTTCTGGTAGTCAATTTTTTGTTTACAAACCAACAAAACATTGACTATCAGCACATATCTTATCGCAATGATTAAAATGCGTTTTTGCATCTTCAATTGTGAATAATTTTTAAACGAGTTGATAAAACTTCAAAAAAATAATTGTGTGCTGAATTCAAAAAAGAACGATATTTTAATCGATGTAACACTCGACCCATGTTCCCTATTTAAAATATAAGGGTTGTTGTTACCACCATTAAGAGGTTGATGTGACAAAGTTAAGTTTTATGTCAAAATATGTCCCCCTCAATATTAAAATTGACGTGTTTCAGCGTTTCTTAAAAAAACAATTCTGAACGCAAATCGGTCTGTTTCCT
Organism: Tillus elongatus; assembly: GCA_964006375.1. Taxonomy (NCBI): domain Eukaryota; kingdom Metazoa; phylum Arthropoda; class Insecta; order Coleoptera; family Cleridae; genus Tillus; species Tillus elongatus. Next base: position 250,612,604 of record OZ023263.1, on the reverse strand, counting down.
TTTCAATGCGCCACCCTATATATATATATATATATATATATATATATATATATATATATATATATATATATATATATATATATTGTTACGGTCTGGCCGTGTATATGACTATTTTGCATAAATTCTATATAAAAAGGATACCAAAACCCTATTTAACAAACTTTCTGTATGCACTGGACACTTAAAAACACTAAATACTATTATTACACTACTATTTCACTTTAGGTGGATGCATAGTTTGGTTAAAATCTTCATTTGTTTACTATCCTGTTGTTTACTATTTTTCTTCTGATAAGAAAGCCAGCCACCGGAAGGTGTCTCCCCCTATAGTCGAGTAAGGGAACTTGAATTCCTTTAAAATTGTATTTAATTATCTTCCAGTTGATTTTATCTTAATCAATTTTCATATCAACCAGGCGATCAAGAGATAAGGGCGTGAAATTTCAGTTGATTTATGCACTCTTTGTATTATTTTCTCGCAAGTCCTTGTAGTGAATATTTAAGATACTTAAATGGAAAATATAAATGTTAGAGAATTTTCACAATTATGATTTTAAGAATTTAGTTGAAGCTATTTGTATAAGTGAGGAAACCCCTGTGCCTGGGTAAGCGATTGGAGATTGAAATTAAATAACCATGGTTGCCTTCATATTTTGAACATTTTAGGGTTTTCTCTTCCGGCCTGTTTTTTGGATTCCTGGTAAATTTTTGTATCGGGGTTCCTGTATTTCAGTATTTCTGGATTTCTTATGCTTGGATTCTGTCTTTCGAACGGTTCTGGTTGTTATGCTGCATGCATAAAACCAAGTATGGCTAGTATGGGATTATCACATTGGTTCATCAGTAGCTGATTGAGTTGGAAAACCAAATTATATTCATGGACAGTTATTAGTTATGGGAACAAGTGTAATTAGTGAGGTCTTGGAGCCGTACCTGGAATAAACAGCTAAGTCGTAATTTTATGTAAATAGTTTTAAGAATCGGCAATAAGTAATTGTTCAAACCAGAGTTCACATTTTTACAGTATTAGTGTTAGCATTAGCTTACTTGGAATTCGCATAATTATCCATTAATTGCGGATGTACTAATTTTATATGAGTCTGATGTAAAGAAAACTGCAATTGCAATTTTGGGAAACAATTTAATATTTCCTTTTATCACCGAATAGTGCGGGTTAAGAAGAGTAGAAGTTATTTGTTTCATTAAATTTTGTTGTTAGGAGATATGTCATATGCTAAGAGGTTAGTTAGTTCATTAGTTCGATGCTAGAAAGTGACAGTTCGGGAATTGTAGAGTAGTATAGATTAGAAATCATAGAGGAAGAATCACATATTAGATTTTGTTAGGAGATACGTCATATGGTAGGAGGTAATCTAATTCGCATGATTATATTATATTTTAGTTTGAACTTTTACGTTATCTTATAGTGACAGTTCGGGAAATGGTAGATTTTAGAGTAGGATAGATTAGAAATCATAGAGCTATTAAGTTTTATTTTATTTATTTAATTCGAATGATTATATATTTGAGCCCTGAATTTTGACCTTATCTTATTTATTTAACAACCCTCTCATTGACTGCATACCACATCAAAAGAACTGGCAACGTAACCATAGGCCAAGAGTCTAGGAAGTACGTAACAATATATATATATATATATATATATATATATATATATATATATATATATATATATATATATCTGATAATAATACTTATTGGGGTCACTTTTGTTAAAAAGGTGTTTCCCAAAAGCTGCAGGACAAATAGTTTTCGGGATACAACCGCTAGCTTACTTTAGCGGGACGCCTCGAATCAATGAATATAAATTATTAAAATACTACATAAGTACCCAATAAGCAGAATTATGTGAAGACCGCAAAGTAAGGGGAATAATTATAATATAAATGTTATAATGTTTTACTAAATTGAAGAGCACCACTCAAACATATCAACGCAGTGCACAAATTTTAAACATGAAACCACTTTTCCTGAAAAGTCTGTAAATCGGATTTGATAAAACAATATTAGGCTATCAGGCCGGCTAGTACGGCAGAATTTTTATCGGGCATCATTATTCTGTGGGAGGAAAAAATGTATTATGGATCTGTCGATAATTGAACGTTATGTGTTGCGGTTTATATAACTTTTCTGAATATTTCACATCAACAGCCCGACATCCACGAAATACAGTTTCAGAATTTCGTATGTTACCGCATAAATCCCGATCCCGCAATTCCCTTTATGGCGGCTTAACATGATATATATATACAGGGACATTTGTCATGTATCTGAGTCACCGGGAGATAAAGGATTACTTTATAATTCACAACACTCCATCGTCACTGGTGAAGTTATTTCATCCTCAAAGTACAGTCCACATTTCTGTTTTCAAGTAGTATTTGAGAAACTATTACGTGGAGTTGTTTAACAGGTACCTGCAGAGTTTAAAGTGAAGTTTTTTTGAAAATTTAAAAGTCAGTTTTTAGTGAACTTTTATTTAAAAAAAATACTAATAGAGAGGTATCGATGCTGAGACTTTGCAATTTTTTTTTCAAATGAGCGCGAACTAGGACCCCTAGAACCCATAACCGGAGTTTTCAATTTATATATATATATATATATATATATATATATATATATATATATATATATATATATATATACATATACAGGGTGTCCCACGTCGAGTAATGTATTAGATTATTTCCGAAAATATACATTTTTGAGTGCTGAAAATTTGTATACGGGGGTTTCCGAAGATGTTCTATTTAACGGAAATAATTTACAAAATGGCGGACTACCGGTTACACCGTAAAGAGATATAAACATCGTTATTTCAAATAGAACACCCTGTATATTATTGCATTTTTACAATACTCATATCATTTTCGGTTAAAAGTTATTAGAGTATGCTCCCCCTATCTTCAACTGTTTTCGAGTTATGTCAGTTTATTTAATAATTCTGTTCAAGGGGAGGCTGACTTAATGAAGGGGATTTCGTGTCGTGTTAGGATGCTGAAAATTCTTTAATTTGTGAGACACGTTCCAAGGCCATTAAGCTTCGACATGATTGTGACGAAAAATTGTTTCATATACAGTGTGTTTTGTAGGATGTATTAGAATTTGGTGTGCTTTAAACTAGAATAACTCATTTATTTCAAATAGAACACCCTGTATATTATCTTCTCATTGAATAGAGCAGATAATTCTCTTTCAAACTGTATTAGCATTCCCTATACCTAAAGTCGATAATTGTCGTAATATTTGCGGTTTACCACAAAAAAAAATAATTTAATATTTATATAATTTCAACAAATAACAGAGAATAACCAAAAGTATTGAAGGTTGAAAATGATTATGACTAGCTAAGAAACTCATGATTGATATTGTTCAAATTGTGTACCATTTGCACTAATACATCGCTCTAAGCGTATTACAATTCCTTCACTTGTTGTACACCGTATTTCTGCGGGATTAATATTATCCAAACAATTACGGACTCTATCTTTAAGTTCTTCCCTAGTGTTGACTGGAGTCACATAAACATCTGATTTCAATTTACCTCATAGGTAAAAATCCAGAGGAGTGAGGTCGGGCGACCGTGGGGGCTAATTGTATGTTCCGCCGTGTCCCATCCACCTCTCTCCGAATTCATCATTTAAAAAGCTCCTCACCTCTGCTGAATAATGAGCAGGAGCCCCGTCTAGTTGATACCAACGATTCACATACGCAGTAAGTGATAAATTGTCCAAGAAATCAGAGACAGTGGTTCGCAAAATCTCTAGGTATTGCACAGCTGTGAGATTATTATCGTAAATGCATATTTTATCATTCATCCGACGAGCAAACAAGTTGAAGCGGAATTTTCTCTGAAAACAGCGTTCTCTTTTGACATGAGGATTGTCTTCGGCCTAGTAGTGAATATTATGTCTGTTAAATATTCCTTCGTGGGACATCTTTGTTTCGTCGGTCCAAATTATGTTTTTCAGAAATAAAGGATCGTTGCGGTGTCTTTCAAGGAGAGTGTGACAAAATTCATTTCGGTGGGCTGGCCAGTTCGGTTCCAAAGCTTGTACACTTATAAATTTATAATTATGCATCTTATGCTTTGACAATATTCTCTGTATGGAGGAACCTGCTATTTTAATGTCATGTTCAGCTGAACGTACTGACGCCTTTGTTTGAGCTTCGAAATAAGAAAACACAGAAATTTGTGTGTTTTCGTCTTCTGTAACTGGAACTGATATTGATGTTTGTTTAAACGTGCAACTTTCCGTTCTTGTGAAATTGGTTTCATAACGCCTGAATTTCAACGCAGTCATTGGCGAGGACTCCGGATAGTTATCATTAAACAGCCAACATGTTCTACTGACCAATCTGTTGCACTCTCCATTAAAATAACATATATTTAGCAATTGTTCGTTTAAATAGCTGGCATTATCCATTATAACGTAGAATTCCTATTAATTCAGAAAACAAAGACAAAATAACTTACGTTGTGAATGACAGAAATATACAACTGACAATAAACGTGAAAATGTCAAACATCACATAGCACTCTTAGAATTCATACAGATTTTAGTCATACTCCTAAATTTGTCTTTTTTTTGGTAAACCGCAACTATCTCGACAATTATCAACTTTAGGTATAGTAAATACTAATCAAGTTTGAAAGAGAATTATCTGCTCTATTCAATGAGAAGATAATTTACAGGGTGTTTCATTTAAAATAAATGAGTTATTCTAGTTTAAAGCACACCAAATTCTAATACATCCTACAAGACACCCTGTATATGAAAAAAATTTTCCCTACAATCATGTCAAAGCTTAATGGCCTTGGAACGTGTCTGATAAATTAAACAATTTTCAGCATCCAGCACGACACGAAATCACCTCCATTAAGTCAGCCTCCCCTTGAACAGAATTCTCAAATAAATTGAGATAACTCGAAAACAGTTAAAGATAGGGAGACCATACCTTTATAACTTTTAACCTAAAATTATATGAGTATTCTAAAAATGCAATAATATACAGGGTGTTTTATTTGAAATAACGATCTATTTACGGTGCAACCGGAAGTCCGCCATTTTGGAAATTATTTCCATTAAATGGAACATCTTCGGAAACCCCCGTATACAAATTTTCAGCACTCAAAAATGTATATTTTTGAAAATAATCTAATACATTACTCGACGTATGACACCCTATATATATATATATATATATATATATATATATATATATATATATATATATATATATATATATATATATATATATATATATATATATATATATATATATATATATATATATATATATATATATATATATATATATATATATATATATATATATATATATATATATAAATGCAGATCTCCCCATTAGTGAATTTGTGTTCTACGAAAAACTCTCTAATAGAAATTTAACTTAGTAAGAGAAACCAGCTTTTAAAATAATTTTTAACCCCCAGTTTAAAAATTAAACTAGCTTATTGCCCAAGCTAAACCTAAGTTACCAAAATATACTTCCAATACAAATGAAATTCGATATTAGATACTGCTTGAGTAAGAATACATACATTTGAAAACAATACCTACCCTTAAGAACAACTGATAGTAGAAGGCATTTAAAATACAATTGAATTCATCTCTCCCTATACATTTACAGAGAGGAGATCTAGAAATCCAGAGAAATCATCAATCATTTAATAAAAAGCTTTGTTGCGGGAACGTTCAAATTCCCGTGGCAAGCGAACTTAATAGCGTATTTTTACCACGTAGTAACGAAAAGATAGCACTGTTATGTTTTCGATATTATTTCTGTATTTATTTATTGCTTTGCGCTTATCGAATACAAACTCGATACAGTGGCCTTTCTTGAGCAAATATAGAACAGATATTCTCCGGGAATAATAGAATGCCATAGGTAGTATCGGAAATATAAAATATTTTACTTCCGCATAGTTCATGAATACCAAGAGGTAAGTTGTAAGGAAAATGCTATGTAAATAGGGGAACTATGATTCACTTTATAGGTCAATAATGCAACAAAATACTGTACAGGAAAATGCGTTATGACAGGTAGCTTCTACGACTGTGTGATTAGCCTAGGATTAAAGTTGTTTCCAGCAGAGGAAATAATTAAAAACACAAAGACGTGTTGTTGAAATGTAAATGACTTTCTTAGAAGTTTTGTACATATACCAATTCTTCAGAGAAAAAAGCTATCGTTGGCTAAGAACTAATAATGGCCTACAAATTTGGTAATCGGGGTATTTAGTTAATCCAGCTGGAAGATATTATATATAGGGTGGCGCATTGAAAACGAAACAGACCGATTTGCGTCCAGATAATTTTTTTTAAGAAACGCTGAAACACGTCAATTTTAATATTGAGAGGGACATGTTTTGACATAAAACTCAACTTTGTCACATCAACCTATTAAGGGTGGTGATTACAAGCCTTATATTTTAAATAGGGAACATGGGTCAAGTGTTACATCATTTCAAGCTCTTTCTTTTCTTAATTCAGCACACTAACTTTTTTGGAAGTTTTATCAACTCGTTTAAAATTAATTACAGTTGAAGATGCAAAAACGCATTTCACTCATTCCGATAAGAAATGTGCTGATAGTCAATGTTTTGTTGGTTTGTAAAAAAAATTGACTATCATAACATTTCTTATCGGAATGAGAGAAATGCGGTTTATTATTTCAGTTTGTCGGTCTGTTTGATACTTGATAGTACTATTGAAAATTAATTTTACAATGGTGTATTCTGTAGAGGAAAGAGTTTTTTTTTTGCAAAAACGAAGACTGTGCCAACCGTACCGCAAATTAGTTTAGTGAACGACATCCGAACAGACATGTTAACATAAAATACATTTTGGAGTTAGTTGCAAAGTTTTGACAAAGTGGTAGCCACCAAAAAACGGTATCCTGAACGTGAATTTCGGTTAGAAATGGGACTACTGAGATTAAAGTTTTAAGACAAATTGCTGCAGACCCACCTTTGAGCACGAAAAAATTGTCCACTGTTTTAAACATCAAAAGAAGAACTATTCAGAGAATATTGAAACATCGTAAATTTCACCCGTATAAAATTCATCTTGTACAACAACTGAATGAAGATGATTTTGATCAGCGGCTGGAGTTTTGTGAAGTTATGACTGGACGAATAGCTGATAACGGGAACTTTCTGTTCAATATCTGTTTTTCAGACGAGTATACGTTTTTATTGAACTCTATAGTCAATTGTCATAATTGTCGTTATTGGGCAGATAATAATCCAAGAAATTTTTACAAAGTCCACACTCAAACTTCACAGAAATTGAATGTCTGCACTGGCATTTTTGGAGGCCGTTTAATCGGACCAATTTTTCTTGATGGCAATTTGAGTGGCGAAACGTATTTGGAGATATCGTTTACCCTCTACTAATTGACATTGTTGAAAATGATGATCGCTATCAAGAAAATCACTTAGTGTTTCAACAAGATGGAGCTTCTCCGCATTTTTCACAACGTGTTAGGGAGTTTTTGAACAGAAAGTTTCCAGGACAATGGATTGGGCGTAGAGGTGCTATTGATTGGCCCCCTAGATCACCGGATTTAACACCTTTAGAGTTCTTTCTATGGGGCCATTTAAAGAGTAGAATTTACGCAACAGAACCGGAGCCCTGAAAGAATTACGACAACGCATTGTTGAAGAATGTCGTCCAATAACTCCACAAATGCTCCAGAATGTCAGAGCTCATTTTAAACAAAATTTGTAATTTTGTATGGAAGCTGGTGGTCAACAATTTGAACACTTACTTAACTGAATAAACATTTTTGAACGTTTGGTTTTGTTTTTTAGTTTTTTTTTAACGAAAAATTGACTAATTAATGCATCTCTTATCATAATGAATGAGATACGTTCTTGCAACTCCAACTGTGAATAATTTTTAAACGAGTTTATAAAACTTCCAAAAAAATTAATGTCGTGAATTCAGAAAAGAAAGAGCTTTCAAATGATGTAAGACTCGACCCATGTTTCTTATTTAAAATATAAGGGTTGTTATATATATATATATATATATATATATATATATATATATATATATATATATATATATATATATATATATATATATATATAGTTAAGTTAGAACGAAACCCTTTGGCCTAGTCGATCTCAACCAGTCATCATAAGGAAGGTGCAATGAACAGCTTACTCAGCATATTAAGTTACTTCGCATGTGATAGTGTTTCTACCCAGCACGGAGTGTGTGATCTTGCTAGAGACGTTATAATCATTATTACGGAAACATTAGACGTGTTCACTGTAATCTTCATTCGCTCCTGTAATTTATACAACACTTGTAAAATTCAGAGCATTTATATTTTTATAAGTAATTAGTTATTGAATGTAGTTTGCCTGTCTGTTTATATCTTAAATAAAACCTTTTTTAAAAGATTCCAATAAAATTGGAATACGTTATTGGCGCTGCGAACAGGATACCAGACGGCCTTAATTAACACATAAAAGTTCAATTTAAGCGTCGGGTTGTTTCAGCAATTTGCTGGTATACAAAGAACCTCACTCATTCGCATCACAAGTGGTCCAGAAGTAAGAAGACTGGTACAGACAGTATGCTGAAATCCCTGTAAGTACTCCTTCCTTAATTTTTGATTGATTTACTTGTGTCCTTTTGTAATATTACTATTTAAGAAATTTTAACAGTCAGTCAAACACATATAATTTATTTCTTAGCTTGCTTAATTGAATAATCATTATTTAAAGTGATCAATTCAAAAATTATAGCTGAAAATATTTTTATAACTAATCTCATATTGGGAAAAATATTTTTTCCGTGTTTTATTTTATTTTATGGTTGAAAGAGATAGATCTCCTATTAATTTTAAAATGACTCAACCAAACCAAACCAATTTACTTCACTCACAAAATGAACTTACGCAGATAGTGCAAGCGTCGGTTATGGTTCCACCCTATACAGGGGGTAGGAAACATTTAAATTATTTTTTAAACCAATGCGAATTATTTATAGAAACATATAGACAAGACGACAGTTCTCCTAATGCTTCACACATTAATTCAATGATTTTATAATTTATAAAATCAAAAATTACAGGTGATGCTAGAGATGTCCTAATTAGTTTACCTGAACAGTCCTGGAGCTCTCTTAAAGAAAGTCTCAAGGCATAGTTTGCGGATGCTAGATCCGAAGACCTTTTGTTAAACGACTTGACTACTTGCTTCATGCAAAAAGCACATTCTTTTATAGATTATCATAATTTAATTAAAACTAAATTACAGTCTTTAGTAGAGCATATCAATTTACAGAATTTACCTACAGCAATTATTTTGTATAAAAAGCAATATTTTGAGAATCTGGCACTGAATACTTTCAAAGCAGGTATCATAGAGCCATACCATAGTTACTTAAGATTTGCACATATAACTTCTTTAGAAGCAGCTTTACTAGAATGCCATAAACATGATAATGAGCAAATGCAAGCGAATTTTTTAAATTCTTTAAGACAAAAACAACAATCATCTAATAAATATATTCCAAACCCTACTAGAACCCCATATAAAAATCAAAACTTTAATAATAACCCTTTTCAAAGAAACCCTCACAATTTTGCACAACCACAAAACATAATACCCCGTGTTAATCAAAGTAACCCAAATCCTAGAGCTAGTGGAAGTAATCAGAGACCAATAACCTATAACAGGCCTCAAAATATTTCACAACAAGGTCCAACCCCTATGTCGATATCTACTAGAAATACTAAACCTCCCTCAAGACCCTCTAGAATAAATAATTATTTTCAACAAAAATTTCCTAGAGCATTAGGTCATGAAGAACTTCATTTTCATGAAGACCCTCCTAAGCAGTTTATAAATGAATCGTACGAAAATTATGCCGACGATACAAATTTCGAAAATCAATTTTCAGATCAAGAATATTTTGACAATAATTTACAAGATGAGGATTTTCTCAAAGAAGCCTCGGAAGAACAGAATTTATAGATATAAATTATATATCAGGTGTCCCAAAACTCCCATTTATAGTGTGTCCATCTTTAAATATGAAAATTCTCCTGGATACGGGGGCATCGAACAGTGTTATTAACCCTAATGTAGCCGAATGTTTTAGCAAAAATTATTTTACTAATGACCCATTTATATTAAAATCTATAGCTGGTACAGTACAAGGTAATTATAGATTAATTACTCCTATTTTAAAAGAATTTGGCATTAATAACAAAATTACATTCTGCGTTGCCGAATGGCATAATAGATTTGATGCTTTAATAGGTTCCTCATTATTTAGAGAATTAAAAGCAAAATTAGATTATGAAAACCAAGTTCTAAAAATCAATAACATCGAAATACCATTTTTTTTCGACTTGAATCCCGCGAATTTTAAACCATTTAAACAGATTTGTCGAGATACTATTAAAATTCCGGTAAATATAGAGAATGGCTCCGTTCTGCTACCTGAAATGAATGAGTCTATCTTTAGCACCCAAAATTCAATTGCTTTAGCGTGTAATGGTATTTGTACGGTTCCTATAGAAAGAAAAACTCCAAATTTAATTCCAATAAATTTTTACGAGCCAATGGAAGTCGAACCAATTGTAGCTTATGACGTACAATCCCAGTTACCTAAAGAAAACAAAGATGATACTTATATCGATTTGTCTAGCCTTAAGAACATCTCATCTTAATGATGAAGAAAAAGGAAAACTACTACATTTATGTAAAAAATATAAAGACATTTTTTATAACGAAAATTCGGATTTAACGTTTACACACACTGTTAAACATCATATAAGAACACGAGATGAAACTCCCATTCATGTAAAGTCATATAGATATCCTTTTCATCTAAAAAACGAGATTCAGTCCCAAATTCAAAAACTTTTAGATAATAAAATAATTCGCCCTTCCATCTCGCCCTATTCAGCTCCGGTGTGGATCATCCCCAAGAAAATCGATTCTAGCGGTAAACGCAAATGGAGACTTGTTATAGACTATAGAAAACTAAATGCCAATACTATAGATGACAAGTACCCTTTACCACGCATAGAGGAAATATTGGACAATCTCGGAAAATGCACATATTTTAGCACTATTGATCTTGCTCAAGGGTTCCATCAGATAGAACTCACACCCGAGAGTATTGAAAAACTGCTTTTACCGTTAACAATGGGCATTATGAGTACCTTCGGGTCCCGTTCGGATTGAAGAACGCGCCGAGCAGTTTTGAACGCATGATCGATAATATTTTCCGGGAATACTTGCATAAATTTTGTTTCGTCTACATGGACGATATAGTAATTTTCTCTAAGTCCATCCAAGAACATCTTATACACATAAAACAAGTTTTCCAAAAACTAAGGGAAGTAAATTTAAAGGTACAACTTGATAAGTGTGAATTTTTGCGTAAAGAGGTAGCTTTTCTCGGACATGTGATATCACGGGACGGGATAAGACCGAATCCCAATAAAATTGTGGCTATTCGAAACTACCCTCTTCCGAAAAATCAAAAGCAGATAAAATCCTTCTTAGGTTTGATTGGATATTACCGAAGATTTATAAAAAATTTCGCAAAAATCGTTCATCCATTAACTAAACACCTCAAGAAAGACACCCCTATGAACATAGATGATCCCCTATACATCCAAGCTTTCGAGCATGCAAAAGAACTAATTTCTAACTCTCCTATTCTTGCCTACCCTGACTTTGAAAAAGAATTCTATTTAACGACCGATGCTAGCAACACAGCAATCGGAGCGGTTTTGTCCCAAGAACAAAAGCCTATCGCTTTTTATTCTAGAACTCTCAATAGTGCAGAGGAAAATTATTCCACCATCGAAAAAGAGTTACTTGCTATTGTAACAGCCTGCAAACATTTTCGCCCTTATTTATTTGGCAGAAAATTCAGCATCGAAACTGATCACAAACCCCTAGTTTGGCTTTTCTCTATCAAAGAACCGAACTCTAGACTAGTAAAATGGCGTCTTAAACTAGAGGAATTCGAATATGATATTAAATACAAAAAAGGAAAAGACAACGTTGTTGCCGATGCCCTTTCGCGAATTCCGACTCAAGAAATTAACGCTATTGAAGATGACTCCTTAGACCTTATGTCACTACTAAATAACGCTGAAGATTTGCAAGAACTTACCGACGAAGATTTACAAAGTCTTGGCATAGAATTACCCATTTCGAGTGATCCCGAAACAGACGCTACCGTGCACTCTTCTCAGGAACACCCTGTAGGTGTTATACCATTGACAGAAAAACCACTTAACGTTTACTCGCACCAAGTTATTTTCAAATATGGTCAAAAACACTCTATACAAAAACAAAAGATATTTAAAAGTAAGGAAAGAACGATTGTTCATATTTTACAGAAACAAAAACATCGTGAAATAGAACGCTTTATGAAAGAATATCTTAACACTAACGCTCTTACTGCATTTTATTTTTTGAATGAAGAATTAATGTTAGAAACTATAAATTACGTAAGAAACAATCTAAATTCGTCAATTAAATTAGTAAGGTGTGATAAAATGCTTAAAGACATAGAAAACCATTTAGATCAACAAGCGCTTATCATAGATTATCATAAGTCGAATCATAATGGCGTTAATGAAACTTTTAATCATTTCAGAAACGAATATTATTGGCCCAAGATGAAAGACCACATAAACGATATTATTAATAAATGTGAAACTTGTTTAAAAGGTAAATACAAACGAAATCCATATAAGATTCCTTTCCAAGGCCCTTTGGTTGCGAAAAGACCCTTTGAGGTTATACATATTGATACCTTTTCTTTTAATAATTATAAGTTCCTTACGATTATTGATCTTTTTAGCAAATATGCCCAAGCATATTTTATAAAAGACGGAACCGGTCTTACTATAGTTAAAAAGTTAAGACACTGTTTTACGCACCATAATTATGCTTTAAGGGTAGTTTGCGACCCCGGTAAGGAATTCGATAATAATGTACTAAAAGAATACCTAAAGACCTTTAAAATACAGCTACATGTTACGTCCCCTCAGAATCCAAATTCAAATTCACCCATTGAGAGATTTCACTCAACACTCATCGAGAAAGTAAGATGTTTATTAATAGATAATCCTAAAGAAGATATTTAAGAACTAGTAACTACCGCACTTATAGTTTATAATCAATCAATACACTCCACAACAGGCTATACACCTTTTCACCTCCTATATGGACCCTTTGATAAATTAGATCCTATAGATCCCACAGCTACAGTTTATGAGAAATATAATTCCAAAAGACTTAAAGAAATCATCCCCTTTTATGATCAGATATATAAGAAAACTAAAGAAAAATTAAGCAAAAATTTAGAAAAATTAAATGAAGCGCGAGAAAATGTACCCATTATAAATGAAGAAAAACCAGCTATAAAAACTCATCGAGTGAAAAAACTAGATTCCCCTTACAAAATTCACAAAAATGTAAAACAAAAGGGTATAAAAATTAGTCTACCCCTTAGCAGAAAGAAACAAGCACACGTTAGTAATGTAAAACGAGTAAGGAAAAAATTTGTGTTTCAGAACGATACTAGCGCTCCTGGTACGTCCGATCCCGGCCCTTCAAATTCATCCCGCTAAAACTAATGTATATTTTAAAGACCCGATAGGTGTCGCTAAAATAATCAATCATTTTCATCGAATCTATTTTTATTTCAACCTTACTTTATTGGAAGAAAATTATCAAAATTGTATCAGAAATAGAGAATTGCTTAGTAAACATTCTTACCCCTATCAACAAATAATCAATAAGCAAATAAACGATATCGAAAATGAACTTTCTAAATTAACTCACTCTCGTAACAAAAGAGGTCTAATTAACGGTCTAGGATCTGTGATCAAAACAATAACAGGTAATCTCGATCAGGACGATCTCAAATAAATCAACAAAAATTTAGATTTGTTGTTTTCAAATCAAAATGGACTTATGTCACAAGTTTCCGACTTGGTATCTTTTGCTTCTCTAATAACTGATAGATTTGAACATGAACAAGACGTGATCAATAAAAACCTTGATCTCATTAAACAATCTTTTAAAGAGCTTAAGGAGTTTCAACATCAGATAGGTTTATACAGCTTTCAAAAATCTCTAAACGATAATCTTTTAGAGCACATAAAAATACTTTAGAGAACAATTAGTCTTCCTTTTAATGGCCTCACTAATATAGAGATTTTCACTTCTCGTGATTTAACCCACATAAGTGACCATTTAAAACTAATCTATAGCAATGCTGAACTGATAAGCTTTGACCGCAATCACATATTTAAAATTTTAGAATTTACTCAACTTAATTTAATTGCATTTAGGGACACTATTGTATGTCAATTAAAAATCCCGATTTTACATCCGACCTCTGGCTCCTATTACCACATTATACCTGTCCCTTACCAAAATACCCTTCTTGTACCTCCGAGCTCTTATTACTTAGAGACTCCCGATAAGAACTTGTGGACCAAAGAACACTGCCCTAGAATTGAAGAAGCTATAATATGCAAAGATGAATTCTTCGAAGAAGACTGTTTCCTGAACCAGCTCAAGAACTGCACCCTTGCCAAAGTAATCAACCAATTTTCATACTCAGTGCAGTTCTACAATGGCAACGTCCTGGCAATAACCAATCAACCTCAAGAGTTCACAGAACAGTGCCCACAAAGTTTGAAAAGACATCGTTTAGAAGAAACCAGCGTGCTAACTGCCGTAGCCGAATGCAGAATAATAATCAATGGAAATACCTATGAAGACACCCATCAAAATATAACCTGGGAACAAGAAACATTGATTCCCCTCGATAAATCAATAGCGACGATCCAATATAGACCAATACATCTCAAGGACAACGTCAAGCTAAAACAACATCTTCAGAAGATTCACTCTACCCGTATACACCCACTGATACACAGCACCCATATAGGAATAACCATCTTTATTATTTTGTTTCTTGTGATAATAGCAATAATAGGTTACAGAAGAAGAAGCAGTTTACCAAAAATCAAGCATAATCGAAAGAACGAGGGCGTTCTTGTATCTGATGATGGAGGAGTTAAGTTAGAACGAAACCCTTTGGCCTAGTCGATCTCAACCAGTCATCATAAGTAAGGTGCAATGAACAGCTTACTCAGCATATTAAGTTACTTCGCATGTGATAGTGTTTCTACCCAGCACGGAGTGTGTGATCTTGCTAGAGACGTTATAATCATTATTACGGAAACACTAGACGTGTTCACTGTAATCTTCATTCGCTCCTGTAATTTATACAACACTTGTAAAATTCAGAGCATTTATATTTTTATAAGTAATTAGTTATTGAATGTAGTTTGCCTGTCTGTTTATATCTTAAATAAAACCTTTTTTAAAAGATTCCAATAAAATTGGAATACGTTATTATATATATATATATATATATATATATATATATATATATATATATATATATATATATATATATATATATATATATATATATATATATATATATTGAAACGAGTAGAACAACCCACATGCACTCACGAACACACTTTAAAGTACACAAGTATTTTTTATTCTTTTCCCAAATATTCCAGGTTTTTCCAATCCGATTAGATGGAGATGGGTGAACACAAGAGAAAAATATAATTTAAAACAAAGTACTCTAGAAGTAAAGCTAAAAGCGGAAACATCAAGGCACCTTGTTGAGAGCAGCTTTGTAAAAGAACAGTTTAATGTAAAACTGTTATTTAAACACAAAAATGGAGTTACTTGAGTAAATAATAATAAGAAATATTGTTTTGTAATCAAACATAAGTAAACTACAAGCATTTGAACTGATATAAATAGTGCAAAGTGAAAGTGTTGTGACAATATTACAATAACTATGTCAATATATAAACTTTCAAAAGACCAAAACTAAGACCCTGCTTGCTGTTTTATCACGGAAAAGGCGTGATATTAATATACAGAGTTCGGACTGCACAGTGTTTTATAATTAAGTTTTATTTAGGCCTCTGTAAATAGCTTTAAGTATTTCAAATGTAAACTAAATTTAAGGTGATATAAATGTATTACACAAGCTTATAAAAAGAGTTGGGTTGTAGAACAACTACTGAAAGCAAGCTTAATTAATTCTCTATATATTTTCAGGAATTCAAAACCAATAATACAAGCTTCTTTCAAAATTCTAAAAATGTAAAAGGTATCTCAAAGTATATATATATATATATATATATATATATATATATATATATATATATATATATATATATATATATAATTTAAAACAAATTATAAAAACTTTTACCTTATAAAATAGAAAAAATATTTTATAGGAATTTTATAGAAAGCTTTTCTTTTTTTTAAATATTATCTTATTAATTATAACAAATTTTTATTTAGGACAATTATATCCACCTGAAATTCCTCACAGACTGTTTAATACTATAAAGTCTTGGTACCTGCTGTCCTCGTTAGGTTGGCTATCCTATTGACGATCTACCACTGTCATTTATTATGCTTGGCAATAATAAAAAAGGGTTCAAATGAACTTGTTATTGGTAAATTCCAAAGTAATGCTCTTGATGTTCTTGTAGAAAGTTTCTGCATAGCAACGGGTTTTGCTCGTATCTATGCAGTTTTGGTCACCTTGGCAACGATGAGGTACGTAAATTCCAATAACTTTTTGTTAGTATCTTTTATGTCATACTAGTTCATTATTGTGTTTTTATTGCTTAGTTACCAACTGCCGCAACTTCGCTACCTTTGGAACATTCAATGCCTGTAAAGTTAAATTTCGAAGTATTTTTGAGCAACGAACTTCGAACTATTTTTAAGAATTACATATTTAGAACTTCGAACTACTTCAACATCGCTAGTGCGAACATATTTTCGAACCGAAGGTGCGGTTCGAGTTCGGATTCGATTCGGAATTTCGAAGCTTCGCACACCTCTTATACCTTATATACATGGCCCTTAATTAGGGAACAAAGTACCAGGGCTAACGATTTTTCAAATCGTTAGCTAGTGGTACACAGTCTCTATGTATATAACACGTAGTGTTTATCTGAGCTGCCGTGATAACTAATTACCTGACTACACCACCGATAGCGACACTCTTGTACATCTCACTAGGTTCTACGAGGCTGGCTACCTTTAGTCGAACTTGCTGTTGGATGTATTCTGGCTGTAATTTGGTATAGTGCACTGGTGAGCTCTAATGAGAGCGAAACCGGTATGCGTTTTCAATTATAGACGGAATGCACCTAGCCTTATATAGATTTTATTTGTTCACAGTACAAATTGGTAAAATAATAGGTATTAATCCTACGTATTGTAATGAAGTCCGATTTATTGCGATTATTTGAATAACTAATGAGCCGTTTAGGCGGTATAAATAACGGATATTTGTTGAACAATAAATCTGACTCATTTTAAAGTATGAAAATTCGCCAGAGCCCAAACGCAGTTCTTGTAGAATGGACCGCTGTACGCCAGTTTGACACGCGCAATAAGATGTGTCCTAGGCGCATGTCAAGCGAACCGTGGAGAGCAGACACATCGCGAGACAGAGGGTTTTGAATCAGCGCCGTGGCAACAGGTAGCCGCCGTCCGTATCTTGCGTGGTAAATTATTAAAGCGTTGAGTCAGGTGTGATGCCTGGAGAAAGGTTATTCCGTGTCGCTATAGAGTAGCGAGGAGGCCGTGTATTGGCCTGGTGGTAATAAGGAATAACGGTATAGGACGACTGTGTTCTGAAAAGGGTATTAATTTACAAGGTTAGTTTGCAGAAGTATAACTTATAAATGGTTGAACTGACTGTGTGTTATTAATGCTGTTCTACGTGAAGTATTAACAGCGGACTTAGGATTTCACGTGTAGATAGAGTTTATTGGATTTAGTGGTGACTAAATGGTCACGATTGCCCATCTAAGGGAGATCTAAGTAAGGTGAATAATTATGCCGTACTGTAGTGGAATTAGGGTGTTTTAGCGAATCAAAGCGTACTATACAGGGTGAACCGCGATCTCTTGAAGGGACGTACGTCCTTTGAGAAATCGTGTATTTATTCTGGAGGGTATGCGCTCGCTGAACTAGGTGGTTAACTAGCTAAAGTGTCCAGCCTAGGTAAGGGCCAAGCTGGTCACGTTTCGTACCCATTTAAAGGAAACGGGAGCATGGACAGTGCTGAGGTAGGGTAGTATTTAGTGTGCCCGACATTGTGTGCTGTATTGGTGCGACTATGTTTGCTTTGAGGGACGGAAAAGTCCTCGGAGGAAGCAGAGATCAATCCAGAATGGTGTGCAATCGCTGGAGGGCATTGTAGGCGAGTTAGGGTGTTCCATATTAGGTAACGAATTACCCAGTGGTATTCATTAGCGAGTTAGGGTCGTGAAAGCGTGGGAACCGTTTGTTTGCTCACGTCGCGGATCCACTCTCCATTTGAGGTTTAGGGTAGCCTGTTTTACGCTTGCCGTGCTTTGTTATGCTTTGTTGGCTGTGTGAATGCTAGCCGCCCGCTTAATTAGCATTAATTATTAGGCGTATTATTTTAGGTGCATATCACTGTATTTTTGAATGGTACACATTTGTGGTATCAATTGTAAAATAATGTCTTGCCAGAGATAACACTATCTGAATTGAGATATGTGTCTCGATATTGGCACGATTTGTAGCGAATTTTTAGTTTTAATTATTTGATTGATTTTTATTGTTGCCGATTTCATTTTTGTAAATATCTCGAATGTTATTAGAGAGCTTTTATGTAACTAGTTGCGTTTCACTGCACTGCCTGTAGGTATTTGTACTAGTGTAAATGTGTTAGGGCTAGAATCCTGTGACGGATTGCGACTAGCGTAGGCATATCGTAGTCGATAGTTGCCTGTTTAGAGTATTTCTGCTTCCAACTTTATATGTTAGGGAAAACAGCCATTAGTCGGGACTAAGTGATTAAAACCCACTTACTCCTCGAGAACTCTACGGGACAGAATAACTTACGACCCCTGGCTATAGTTTTCATCTCCACTCGAGTTACCCTGGGACAAGGCTGTTATGAAACAGTAGCTTTGTGGTGCTCTACGAGGGCCTTAGCAGAAGTCCTCACGGGGATCTGACCCCGTCCTATTCAATAGGGAACAAAGATGGCGCCCGAGGATAGTTTAATTAAAAACGTTTAAGTCTCGCCCGAAGGACGGATTGGCAAATTATCCGTCAGGCCATCTGCTGAGCCGGAGTTCATCACAGTATAAACCACTATATCATATACTAACACCACTTGCTATTATTAGTGTGTGTTCATTTAATGTATTTAATATCTAACATAACATAATTAATCCACTTTTGTTCACAATATTTTCTGGCTTATATTTCCGGCTTTAATTTAAAATAAACTGTTTGTTTATTTACGCTACCATTTGAAAACTATGTCATAAATTCAAGCTATAAAAGTCGAAAATAATGATTCATAAATATCATATCATTCACCAGCAGAACCATGTTACCGATAAACGATTAACCACCTATTTTTTTTACTATATAATATTAATGAAGCTAAAATAACATCAAAGTAACCATGGAGTATGCATTAAAAACCCATAGTAATATTTCCATTACCAAACAGTTATAGCTATAATTCAAGACGAATAACTGAAATTAAAACAAAATATTATTTTCTCGCAAAAAAATTTCACGTCAGGAAGGCAAATGCGTAGTGAATTTTCAGAAAAATATTTTAATAAAAAATGTCATTTTAGTAAATTTTCATTAAGAAAATTCACACCACATGAGCAAAAAAAACATTATGGCTGCCATGATAAAAACAAACGTTGATACCTGTAGCTCAAAAACAAATGACAACCCGAAGTTGAGAATTGCACATGAAGATTACTCTCTAAAAAGTGTCCTGATAATGTGCAAGTCTTAAACATGTCAGATCAACGCCTACTTAGATATTGAAGAAAAAATAAATCAACAAATTTTGCTTTTTTCAAAATAACTCGAAAACGAAAAGAGGCATGTCAAAATACAAGTCATATTTGGAACGAGCATGAAATTCTACAAATCATTGCTAATTTAACCGTTTTCCTATCTCTAATAATACCGGAAATAGCAATACATTCCCATCCAGTTTGGAACACACCGTATATATATCCAACCGATAACTCAAAAAATACTTGACCAATGAAAACAAAATTTAGAAATATTCTTTCTAATAGCTTGGTTGAGTTTGTTAGGCAGTTACTACACTCAATTACTTTTAGAAAAAAATGCAAAAAACTGTTTGAAAACGCAATATCTATTAAAGTAGTGGAAGTATTAAACTAAAACTATACAAGCACGTAGATGTCATATAAGCAAATTTAACCTCAATTGGTACAGTTAATCTTGAGTTATAACTAAATAAAAAATGAATAATCTACGATATGACCGAAAATTACCTCTGTATGGATGCCTACAATGTTAGACAAGGTCAGACAGATATATCAGCGTTCCGCTGCCGTTGCAAACAAAATTTCCAAATTAAGTTGTAAACGGACAGGCTGCGAAAGTATGTCACAATAAATAATCAGCGGGGTTGCCATTCGCGACCATCCTCATCTGAATTCGAAGATAGAAAAATGTAAATAAATAAAAACGTTAAAGAAACTGACTAAATTTGTTTAAAAGCAAGGTAGAATTACGTTTTATTATGTATAAATATTAAGCTTCCTATTTTCAGGGTATTTAAAAGCCATCTGACTTCCCTACTTTAATCTGACAACAACACTATTTGACATTTGTTAACTGCGAGGAGTCATGACAGAAACGTGTGCGTGCTAAGCATAACCTCGAAACTTACAGATGTCATTAACAAACAAGAAGATAAAGAAGATAACCTATAAATTGACTCCGCTAATACCTTAGAGTCTTACAATATAAAAAACGACCTAAGACCTATATTCTAAGGTTAATACAAACAGGAGTAAGAAAATAATAATCAAACATTTAATTTAACCTAACTTTAACGAATGCCTTCGGCCGTCGACTGTAGTATAATATTATGATTCTAACATCCAATCAAACAAATAAGAAAGTGGTTGTGTTATTCAGGTTGTTAATCAATGCATGTACGTACTGTATTACTAAAGTCAAACAAAATTGCTTCAAGAAGAAATATAAATAAGTCAAACTAATATAAGTATAATACCCCTTATCTAGTATATGGATAATGTGAAGTAAATAAAACTACAAAATAGCATATAGCAGTTGAAATTATATATTTTTTTAATTCCTAACTTAACTTTTATATCTTACACACTTAAACATTTAAATTTGAAACTGACCCCGGATATGTGTTCTGAGGGGCCTAGTTCGCACTCATTTAAAGAAATTTTTTGAAAATTCAAAAATCACGATCTCGGCATTAGTGAATTTTTCAAGGATAGTTCACTAAAAGCCCAAGTTATCGCAACACGTTGTTACAATTAACAACATTTCCAACTATAGTAAGTTAATTTGAGCAGAAGTTGAACAAAAATAAGGTTGTTTATATACTATACCTAAGCCTTGTAGTTAACATACAGCAGTTTGGTTATAACCACGTAATCACGTAATGGTTTTCATCTTAACGGAATAAAGAAGTAATCTCTGGATCATAATTTGATTTCTTTCTTGACATGTCGACAAGTTTTTCCCGCAATCAATCAAAATTCGGCAAATAAATATAATATAAAGTATGTACTTCCACTTTATATGGCGGCTGTCATATGTATGAAATATATCACCGTTTCTAGCATATGTATGACATTTATAGGAGTGGAACACCCATTTGCTTATGTTGTCTCGGAGACATTTTCCTCACATCCTAGGGGAGCGCAGTCTATGGGACCAAGCACTCCTAAAGAACTGAGAAATATGTTCTTTACTTATCTACATTTCCACCGGGAAACTCTTCCATGCAGAGGTGCTTGTATTCTAAAAGAAATATAATGTGCACTCAAAGTTACATTTATTCTTTTATGACCCCCATCTCGAATATTTTCATTATATATTTATCTTTGTTATCTAACTTTGCTTACAGATTTTATGGCGCTGAAACAAGACCGTCCTTTCTTTGTTTGTAACTAGGACAAAAACATTGTAAGAGTTAAATCAGTTGTCAGCCAACTTAAGAGCAAATTAATTGTGTATTAGCGAATTTTCATTAAGAAAAAATTCGCTAATAGAGAGGTCACGATGAAAAGCTTTTGGATCCCTAAAAACCAAAACCAAGCTCCGTTAAAATTTTTATATATTTATATATATATATATATATATATATATATATATATATATATATATATATATATATATATATATATATATATATATATTTATTTATTTATTTCTGACATACATTTTACAAGGTACAATACAAATAACCTCAGGCTTGTGGCTGTATTAAATGTACAATTTTAAAGCAAGGTATCTAAAATATTTGCAGTCTCACCATCGATATCTCTCTATTAGCAATTTTTCTAAATAAAATATGCTGAATTTTTTAAATAAAAATTCGCCAATATGAACAAAATAGAAATATCACTACCAAAAAAAAAAGAGAGAACAGTACACTTGCTCCCAGCCATCCAATAAAAGACCACGTCCGAGGTTGCCTAACTCGAGAGATAGAGCGGCAACCGAGTTTTTAAGCGGGGTATCGTTGTTCGTTTGACATGTTAATTTAACCAGGGTTTATATATTATTAATTTTTAAGTTCCGATTTTAAATAGAGACTAAACTTATTGTGAAATGTTGCTATCTTTACACAATTTTTAGTCCTTGTTGCATACGTATTGTACCTGTGTCAAATAAAATAATTAATTTAATAATATAACTTATTTTATTGGTTGGGGTCTTGGAGAACTATTATGATCAAACAACTTTGTTGTTTGGCAGTGATTTAGTTCACAAGCTTTTCATATATATATATATATATATATATATATATATATATATATATATATATATATATATATATATATATATATATATATATATATATATATATATATATATATATATATATATATATATATATATATATATATATATATATATATGAGACATGCTTGGTTCTCGGGTTAAACCGCGTCCAGTATTTATGGAAACTCGACGTTTCGGCTCCTGTTTTGGAGCCATTTTCAAGAGGTAAAGGAAATATGTAAGGACACTCTAAGGCCTCAATCTCCCTACTCCTTAGAGTGATGGACAAAGGTGGGTAAAGGAAAGATGTAGGGACACTCTAAGGCCTCAATCTGCCTACTCCTCAGAGTGGTGGGTAAAGGAAATATGTAAGGACAATCTAAGGCATCAATCTGCCTACTCCTTAGAGTGATGGACAAAGGTAGGTAAAGGAAATATGTAAGGACACTCTAAGGCCTCAATCTGCCTACTCCTTAGAGTGGTGGACAAAGGTAGGTAAAGGAAATATGTAAGGACACTCTAAGGCCTCAATCTGCCTACTCCTTAGAGCGGTGGATAAAGGTAGGCTGGGTTGTTGTAGCTCGATTACGGGGCCTCAATCTGCCTACTCCCCAAATCTCACCGGAGAGATCAGATCTCTCTGAGGCCTAGGGTTGATCACACTGAGACCTCACAGACGATCTCCGGTGAGATTTGGGGAGTAGGCAGATTGAGGCCTTAGAGTGTCCTACATATTTCCTTTACCTCTTGAAAATGGCTCCAAAACAGGAGCTGAAACGTCGAGTTTCCAAAAATTCTGGACGCGGTTTAACCCGAGAACCAATCATGTATCATATATATATATATATATATATATATATATATATATATATATATATATATATATATATATATATATATATATATATATATATATATATATATATATATATATATATATATATATGTGTGTGTGTGTGTGTGTGTGTATGTATGTATCCGAGCGATAACTCAAAAAATACTAAACCGAGGTCGAGTTCGTTAATCATTAAGTTTTTTCGGTGGAAAATCGGGGAAAACTTTTTGAAAACGCTACTTTTTTGTAAGTATCAGAGTAACTGTAATGAGACTTTGAATGTGGCTAGAAATAGTTCAAATAAACCTATGTTGTGAATTTTAAGTAATTTGGTAAAGTGTTTAGAGTTTTTTCCAAATTTAAAATAACATCCAAAAGACATGCGTTGAAACGATTTAGTGGTTAAAGTACACGGTGAATCCCAGATTGTCGATCTAGACATATCCAAAGCATTCGACCAGGTCTGGCATGCAGCTCTGCTTAATAAACTTCCGGGCTATGGCCTACCACCAAAACTCTGTACCTAGACAGCAAATATCCTCTCCAACCGAAGAATTTCTGTTGTCGTGGACAGCCATTCCTCTAAACTGTATCCAAATAATGCAGCAGTCCCTGAAGGTTCAGCTTTAGCCCCTACTTTGTTTCTTCTCCACATCAATGACCTCATCTCTAGCACATCCAACCCAGTTTACAGTTACGCGAACGATAGAACCCTCCATTCAAACATACAATATTCTAGGCCTGTCTCTTTAGCCCAACTAAATGAGGATCGCAGTCTCATAGACGGTTCTGTCTCTGTGGATCTCCAAAAAATAAAAGACTGGGGAAGTAGAAATCTTGTACAATTTAACCCCACCAAATCTCAGTCTTGCTTTCTATCTCATAAGAGCTACACCAGCCCTAGACCCATCACAACGAACAACCAAGTTATTCAAAGTAATGAGTCCTTTTTACTTGTTGGCATGTCTGTGGATCGAAATCTCAATTGGCACCAACATGTCACATCAATTGCAGAAATGGCTGCTAAGAAATTAGGTTTCCTCTTCCGGGCGCGCAAATACTTTTCACCAGCTTACCTCTATACCTTATATACTTCACAAATAGGGCCAAACCTCGAATACTGCTCCCACATCTGGAGTGCCGCTGCCGCTTATACACTCGCTATCCTGGACTCTATTCAGAAGAGAGCTATACGTGTCATCGGTGACCCTACCCTCACCCAAAAAATGCTGCAATACCTTTCCCACCGACGTGTCGTTGGTGACCCCCCCCCCTCTCTCTCTCTCTCTCTCTCTATTTTATAGCTATCTGCAGGGGCACTGCTCAGAGGAGCTTTTTTCCATAGCTCCTCCACTTTCTACCCCAAACAGATCTACCAGAAGAACAGAGCGAATGCACGCTTTTACTGTCCAGGTCACCAGACATAGAACATCTTGTTATGCCAGCTCTTTTGTCGCTAGGCCTTCCAAGTTGTAGAATTCCTTTCCGGCACATGTTTTTCCTTCTCCTCCGAACCTCCAAACCTTCAAGTCCAAAATAAACAAGTTGCCTCTTTCCTCCTTATCGACACAGTACGATAGCATTTAGGCTGTAAGCTCTCGTGCTGTGCTGTTGAAATATTTACAAAAGTAGAATGCCTGACAGACAGAGTAGGCAACTGCGTAGATTAATTCATATCACAGGTAGAAACTATACATCGACGGTAGCCAAACTATGTATGTACCAGGTAGAAATCATGCTACCCGAACCAACAATCGTGAAATCTCGGCCGCAATTATCGAAAATGACAGACGGCGTGTAATTAAAAATTTGCCAATTTAACTGGGGGATTCAATCAATTATTAAAATACACCATATTTGTAGCTTTATTAATGGCCCCAAATACAGTTATAGCCCAGCATAGATATATTATGCTGTCGCATAATATAGCAGTAATTTTAACAAAATCAGGGCCAGTGTCTATAAAAATGATTCTAAGATAGTTTCTTTTTCTACGTGATCGAACCCAGCTCGATGAATGTATGTTTCTTTTATGTTTTATTTTGACATTTGGTAAAACAATAGTGCACAGATTTCATACGATTTGAACAAGGTCTCATTTTTGTTTAAAACCCCTAAATAGATTTCATTAAAGATAGACATTTCGGGTCCTATTTTGGAGGTATTTTCAAGAGATTAAGGAAATATTAAAGGCAATATAGGCAAACTCTGTTGCTTAAATCTGTCTTGTCCTTAGAGCAATAGATACGGGTTGGTTGGGCTTTTGTAGCTCGATTACAGGTCCTCAATCTGCCGACTCTCCAAATCTCTCTGGAGATCGTCTCTAAGGTCTCGTGTATATATATATATATATATATATATATATATATATATATATATATATATATATATATATATATATATATATTTCCTATGACAGAGCATTATTCAATTGACACCTTGTATGTAAAAAAGCGATATTTGACTTTAAGCATCTTCACAGGAAGTAACAAGTCTTACGGTTCCCAATTCTATTGTACACGTTTACCTTGTTTATCAATTTAGGGTTGGCAAATCCAATAAATTTTCTACAACAAAAACGTCGACGTAATAAGGGACTTATTTTCACGGTAGAATAATTTGAGAATCATTGGAAGAGATGGGCGGAAGAAACTGCGAGCAGAGAATCAACGAAGTTCTTATTTTATGGCAGAACCTGGGGTGGAAATGAATTTTGCGGCGCGGATAATTCCATCATGCACTCAAACGTATGGTCATTGTATAATTTAACGGCCATCTTTAATATTTCCTCTAAGATTATTATTCATTTATAAGGACATGTAAGAAATGGTGGTAGAATTAATTAGCCTTCTTATTCTGCAATAATTTTACACTTCTTACTACTTAAATACAAGTGTCTCGTATAGCACAAAGAATTGATTGGGACATACAGAAACCCCATCAGTACATGAAATGTTTGCTTCCTACTTTCATCAATGTTTAGTGGATTTTTATTTAAAAAAAAAAAACAATGGTGAGACTTAAAAATTTTTTTTTCAAATGAGCGCGAACTAGGACACCTAGAAACCATATCCGGGGTCAGTTGCAATTTTTATATGTTTATATATATATATATATATATATATATATATATATATATATATATATATATATATATATATATATATATATAGTTATATATATATATATATATATATGTGTGTGTGTATCCAACCGATAACTCAAAAAAATTGTAAAAGTTGTGTTTCCGTTCGAAAAAAAATGTTTTCTCCGAAAATTATAAAGCTGTGTAAATTAAATTAACCTGATATATTTCTTTAGAAGAGACCTTACCAAGTGCCAAAATTCAACTTTCTAAGTTAATACAAAATTGAGTTATTCAAATTTTAAATTTTCTTTCGAAAAAAAATTTTTTCTCCAAATATTGCTAAGCTTTTTAATGAAATATTGTGAATATCTTGCCTTAGGAAAGACCTTACCACATCCCAAAATTAAACTGTCTAAGTTTATAGAAAATTGAGTTATTCAAGTTTGCAATATTTAAAAAAAATTCACCACCATAACGTACTTGCTGCGTCCCGAACATTTTTAGTGAATTTTTTAGAAAAATTGTATATATATATATATATATATATATATATATATATATATATATATATATATATATATATATATATATATATATATATATATATATATATATATATATATATATATATCCAACCGGTAACTCAAAAATCAATTAACCGATTTCGATGAGACTCGGCACGTGCCTTTCTTCTATTAATGGTTTGGAATAGTTCGTCAGCCAGGAAAATCGGACAGGGTTTTCTGGGAAAGTTGTGAGATTCCTTTCGAAAAAAAAATTTTTCTCCGAAAATTATAAGGCTGTTTTAATTAAATTCATCTGATATATTTCCTTAGAATAGACCTTACCAAAAGCCGAAATACAACTTTTTAAGTTAATACAAAATTTAGTTATTCAAATTTTAAATTTTCTTTCGAAAAAAATTTTGTCTCCAAATATTGCGAAGTTTTTAAATGAAATATTGTGAGTATCTTGCCTTAGGAAAGACTTTACCACATCCCAAAATTAAACTGTCTAAGTTTATAGAAAATTGAGTTATTCAAGTTTGCAATATTTAATAAAAATTCACCACCATAACGCACTTGCTGCGTCCCGAACATTTTTAGTGAATTTTCTTAGAAAAAATTCACTAATGAGGAGATACCGACTTTTGAATTTTGAAAAAATTTCTTCAAATGAGCTCTTCTAAGACCCCTAGAACCCACATCCGGTGTCAGTTTCTATTTTTATATATATATATATATATATATATATATATATATATATATATATATATATATATATATATATATATATATATATATATATATATATATATAAATAGATAGATAGGTGTCACACCGATAACTCAAAAAATAATTGACCGATTTTGACAAAATTTAGCCTGTGCCTTGCTTTGGTAAGTCGTTTGGATACATTCGTTAGTCAGGAAAATTGAACAAGGTTATCTGGGAACATTTTGGGTTTTCTTTAGAAAAAAATGTTTATCTCAAAAAATCGAAAAGCTATGGTTACCAAATTTGATACGTAAGTTTATGATATTAAAGGGAAATTATACACCAAAATTTATATTTCTTTGTTAAAAGAAAAAAAAGTATTTCGTCGCAGATAATTTCTATGAAAATTCACTACCATAACGCACTTGCTGTGTCCAGACTTTTTAAATTTGATTTGTTCCAGACTGAAAATATTTAACTGCTTTCTACACCCACTGTTTAATTTTAGACGTTATCCATAACGATATGTGTTTTAGCGAATTTTTCGTAAAATGAAAAATTCACTAATGAGGAGATCTGTATATATATATATATATATATATATATATATATATATATATATATATATATATATATATATATATATATATATATATATATATATATATATATATATATATATCCAACCGGTAACTCAAAAATCAATTAACCGATTTCGATGAGACTCGGCACGTGCCTTTCTTCTATTAATGGTTTGGAGGAGTTCGTCAGCCAGGAAAATCGGACAGAGTTTTCTGGGAAAGTTGTGAGTTTCCTTTCGAAAAAAAATTTTTTCTCCGAAAATTATAAAGCTGTTTTAATTAAATTTAGCTGATTATTTCCTTAGCATAGACCTTACCAAATGCCAAAATTCAACTTTCTAAGTTAATACAAAATTGAGTTATTCAAATTTTAAATTTTCTTTCGAAAAAAATTTTGTCTCCAAATATTGCAAAGTTTTTAAATGAAATATTGTGAGTATCTTGCCTTAGGAAAGACTTTACCACATCCCAAAATTAAACTGTCTAAGTTTATAGAAAATTGAGTTATTCAAGTTTGCAATATTTAATAAAAATTCACCACCATAACGCACTTGCTGCGTCCCGAACATTTTTAGTGAATTTTCTCAGAAAAAATTCACTAATGAGGAGATACCGACTTTTGAATTTTGAAAAAATTTCTTCAAATGAGCGCGTTCTAAGACCCCTAGAACCCATATCCGGGGTCAGTTTCACACCGACAACTCAAAAAATAATTGACCGATTTTGACAAAATTTAGCCTGTGCCTTGCTTTGGTAAGTGGCTTGGCTAAGTTCGTTAGTCAGGAAAATTGAACAAGGTTTTCTGCGAAAATTTTGGGATTTCTTTAGAAAAAAATGTTTATCTCAAAAAATAGAAAAGCTATGGTAACCAAATTTGATACGTAAGTTTACGATATTAAATGGAAACTATACACCAAAATTTATATTTCTTTGTTAAAAGAAAAAAGTATTTCGTGCCAGATCATTTCGATGAAAATTCACTACCATAACGCACTTGCTGCGTCCAGACTTTTTAAATTTGATTTGTTCCAGACTGAAAATATTTAACTGCTTTCTACACACACTGTTTAATTTTAGACGTTATCCATAACGAAATGTGTTTTAGCGAATTTTTCGTAAAATGAAAAATTCACTAATGAGGAGATCTGTATATATATATATATATATATATATATATATATATATATATATATATATATATATATATATATATATATATATATATATATATATATATATCGTCTCTAATGTGATGGAAAAGTATATAAACACCGAATTACTACAACTTCTTGAAAAACACAGTCTAATCCACGACAGGCTGTAGCGCAGATCAAGTGCCGACCTCCTTTTCTTTGTCACCCATTCTTGGAACAAGTCTATGAAACTACACGGTAAATCCCAGATTGTCGCTCTGGACATATCCATAGCATTCGACCAGGTCTGGCACGCAGCGCTGTTTAATAAACTACCGGCCTATGGCCTACCACCAAAACTCTGTACGTGGGCAGCAAATTTCCTCTCCAACCGCAGCATTTCTGTTGTCGTGGAGGGCCATTCCTCTAAACTGTATCCAATTAATGCAGGAGTTCCTCAAGGTTCAGCTTTAGCCCCTACTTTGTTTCCTCTCCACATTAATGACCTCTTCTCTAGCACATCCAACCCAGTTCACAGTTACGCGGACGACAGAACCCTCCACTCACATATACAATATTCTAAGCCTGTCTCTTTACCCCAATTAGATGAGCATCGCATACTCATGAAGGGTTCTGTCTCCGTGGATCTCCAAAAAATATTAGACTTGGGAAATAGAAATCTTGCACAATTCAACCCCACCAAATCACAGTCTTGTTTTCTTTCTAATAAGAGATACACCAGCCATAGGCCCATCACAATTAACAACCAAGTTATTCAAAGTAATGAGTCCTTTTCACTTGTTGGAATTTATGTGGATCTAAATCTCAATTGGCACCAACATGTCACATCAATTCCAGAAGCGGCCGCTAAGAAATTAGGTTTTCTCTTGCAAGCGCGCAAATGCTTTTCACCAGCTAATCTCTACACCTAATATACTTCACAAATAAGACCAAACCTCGAATACTGCTCCCACATCTGGGGTGCTGCTGCCGCTTTTACACTCGATATCCTGGACTCCATTCAGAAGAGAGCTATACGTCTCGTCGGTGACACTACCCTCACCCAAAGGCTGCGCTCCCTTGCCCACCGACGTGTCGTTGGTGACCTCTCTCTCTCATTTATAGATATCTGCACGGGCACTGCTGCCCCCAAAACATCTACCAGGGGATCAGAGCGAATGCGCCCTTTTACTGTCCAGGTCACCAGACATAGAACATCTTGTTATGCCCGCTCTTTTGTCCCGAGGACTTCCAAGTTGTGGAATTCCTTGCCGGCACATGTTTTTCCTTCTTCCCCTAACGTCCAAACCTTCAAGTCCAGAATTAACAAGTTTCCTCTTTCCTTCTTGTCAACACCCACGGTACGATAGTATTTAGGCTGTAGGCCCTCGTGGTGTGTTGTTGAAATAAAAAAAATAATATGTTGTGATGAATTGGGTTTTCCAAGTGTACTTATCAGTGCTTATGACAGGTTCCAATGTTCACTTGGAAAATATTTAAGTTGTGTTATCACTTTTAATACGATTTGTGAAAGCGAAACAAAATCTGTAAAATACTGGCGATCAATACAAGCACCATAAAAAAATCGCATAAAGCTGAAACGGCTTCATAAAAATACGTAATATGCGGAAGAATATAAGTGCTATCCTAAAATTCCTTTAATACGTGTAAAATAACATTATTATGTATTTATAAGGGTGATCCTAACATATGTTTGTGCCTTTTTATGTTATAGTAGTCTTAGATAAGAGTTATTAGGTGCAGAAAAACCCTGAGATATAGGAGACGGCACACAGAGAACACCTATAGAGCGGTGATCGTAACCATATATTTTATATGCAGTTACCATCCGAATGTATAATACCCCTAGCATATATTTACCCTGCATGAATATCGGCCGGTGTTTTCTCGTTTTTATTTTCAGAAAGACCGAACAAGTATGCCAATATAGTGGAGACTACGCTGTTTTAAATGGGATTAGGTATATAAGTATTCATTAGTGCATCGCCTATTTGAATAGAGTTTTTCAGCGGTCGGATAAGAGCCCCTGATCATAACGGTAACTGCACGAGCTGTCATGATTCTGTTAATTAAAGGTCGTTCCTTTTCATTTCCAGCTGAATATTGTGAAATTCTTCCAAGTTAGAAGGAAAATTGAATTTAACCTACGAGGGTAAATTAACACTTAGTTTATTGCGATAATTTGAGAGCACTAAAATAGTTAGATATTTTAAGCAAGTAAAGTAAGAAGATTATTGTCTGGCCTTGCACTTAACAACACCAAAACTTAATAATACAGTGTCTAAGTTGGTAATTTCTCACGAGAAAATCTAAAACGTTTTTGCAAAGATATATAGTAACATTAACCTAAAAAACAGTGAAAAAGTCTAGACGCAGCAAGTGAGTTGTATTAGAGAATTTTCATAAAAATATTTAAAAACCAAAATCCTCAAACAGTACAAAATTAAATCTCTGTTTGCTACGAGTGCCTTATGGAAGTGAATTTTCATACAAATGTTTTAAATAGCAAATATATCTCTTTAATGCAAGCAGATATCAATTTGGTTACTGGTATCACCTATATAGTAGAAACAAGCTACCATATTTTACCAAAATAACTTATTTCTTGAAAATTTACAAACATTTTCCTAAAATAAACTTAAAATAGGTATATCCGAGAAAACTGGATTCGTAGCCGACGAACCTTACGTTAATAGCAAATCAAGTTGTTAAAATTTGAAGCATTTAATGAAAGTTCGCTACCGAAACTCACTACGCCTAGATTTTTTTATTACAACATGCATCATATTTCGATAAAAAAATGAAAAAATGCAATGGCATAAGTGATGTTCGAAAAAAATTGTAGGTATCACCAACGACTTATGGCCAACCTGTGATTGTCAAACTAATTTGAGAAGATGCAGCTCAGCCCTAAAATTGACGTATACAATTTTTTCTCGTATCTTGTATAATAACAATTATATTTGGCTTTACCATAGAAATGCGTTACCCTGTATATATGTAAACAGTTTCGGATATGGATTCTGGGTGGCCTATTTTGCACTCATTTGAAGAAACCTTTTTAAAATTCAAAAGTCGCGGCTTCCTTATTAACAAATATTTTCTAGGAAAATTAGCTAAAAATCATAGACCTCTAAACCATAAACTTAACTAAAACTACTGCCGAAGCATCAGAGAAAGAGTCTGTTTGAAATAATTTTTTTGGAAACATTTTAGTAAAATGAAGGACAAAGACGGTTGAAGCTGAAACCTAAAGGGCTTGCAGAACACTCTTCTTGCGACATTTTCTTTACATAACCCGTATTGGGTTTAGGTTATTTGCCTAAATCTTGTCAATGTTGACGTTCTAAATCGCGACTTTGAAGTTTTGAGGGAAACCCCTATTAGTGAATTTTCTTAAAAAAAATTCACTAATGAGGAGATCTCGACTTTTGAATTTTGAAAAAATTTCTTCAAATGAGCGCTATTTAGGGCCCCCGGAACCCAAATCCGAGGTCAGTTTCAGACTTTATATGTTTATATATATATATATATATATATATATATATATATATATATATATATATATATATATATATATATATATATATATATATATATTTATGTGTCACACCTATAACTTAAAAAATAATAGACCGATTTTAATAAAATTTGGCACATACCTTCCTTTCGCAAGTCGCTTGGATAAGTTCGTTAGCCAGGAAAATCCGCCGAGGTTTTCCCGGAAAATTTTGTGTTTTCTTTCAAAAAAAATCGAAAAAAAATTATATCTCCAAAATTAACAAAGTAAGGGCAACCAAATTTCATACGAGGGTTTATATCATTAGAGGCAAGTCACCTACCAAAATTTAGCTCCGTAGGTTGAATGACAAAAAAGTTACAGGCATTCAAAGAAAAATAAATTTGGGTTCTCCTCAAAACGTCAAAATCGCGATTTTAAACGTCAAAATTTATGAGTACCTTTCTTTTGCAAGTGGCTTGGATATGTTTGTTATCCAGGAAAATCCGACGAGGTTTTCCCGGAAAATTTTGTGTTTTCTTTCGAAAAAAATTTATATCTCCAAAATTAACAAAGTAAAGACAACCACATTTTATACACGGGTTTATATCATTATAAGCAAGTTACCTACCAAAATTTAGCTCTGTAGGTCAAAAGACAAAAAAGTTATAGGCATTTAAACAAAAATAAATTGGGGTTTTTCACAAAACGTCAAAGTTGCGATTTAAACGTCAAAATTGGCAACATTTAGGAAAAGAACTTGAATCTAATACGGGCTATGGAAATAAAATGTCTTAAGAAGAATGTTTTATTTAATTTAATAACTAGGTATTAATTTATAATTTTTATATAAATAAATGATTAAACATGAATTATGACTAAAATGATTAGAACGCCCGCTGGAATACGACATTAAAACAAACTTCCAACAACTGACTCGTTGGTCTAGAGGTATGATTTCCGCTTAGAGTGCGGGAGCTGCCAGGTTCAAATCCCGGTCAAGCTTAAATACGTTTTGTTTGCTTTTTTTTAAACCGATTTCAAACAAGGAGGAGGTTCTCAATTCGCCTGTATGTTTTTTATGTGTTACCTCAGAACTTTTTAGTGAATTTTCTTAAAAAAAATTCACAAATGAGGAGATCTCGACTTTCGAATTTGGAAAAAATTTCTTCAAATGAACGCTTTAGGACCCCCGGAACCCAAATCCGAGGTCAGTTTCGGACTTTATATGTTTATATATATATATATATATATATATATATATATATATATATATATATATATATATATATATATATATATATATATATATATATATATTTATGTGTCACACCTATAACTTAAAAAATAATGGACCGATTTTGATAAAATTTGGCACAGACCTTCCTTTCGCAAGTCGCTTGGATAAGTTCGTTAGCTAGGAGAATCCGCCAAGGTTTTCCCGGAAAATTTTGTGTTTTCTTTCGAAAAAAATCGAAAAAAATTTATATCTCCAAAATTAACAAAGTAAGGGCAATCAAATTTCATACGCA
Source organism: Tillus elongatus (assembly GCA_964006375.1). Lineage (NCBI taxonomy): Eukaryota > Metazoa > Arthropoda > Insecta > Coleoptera > Cleridae > Tillus > Tillus elongatus. The sequence continues at coordinate 250,577,699 of OZ023263.1, read as the reverse complement.
GGTTTATATTATTAGAGGCAAGTCACCTACCAAAATTTAACTCCGTAGGTTAAATGAAAAAAAAGTTACAGGTATTCAAAGAAAAATAAATTTGGGTTCTCCTCAAAACGTCAAAATCGCGATTTTAAACGTCAAAATTGGAGAGTTCCTTGAATATAATACGGGCTATGGAAATAAAATGTCTCAAGAAGAATGTTTTACAAACCCTGAAGCCTTAGTTTCAACCGTCATTGTCCTTCATTTTAATAAAATGTTTCCAGAAAATTCATTTCAAATAGATCCTTTCTCTGATGCGTGGCAGTAGCTTTAGCTATAGAGTTTATCGTTAATAGTATATAATTTTTGTAGAATTTTCGTAAAAAAAATCAATAAAGCTCAATATATCTGTTATTATACCAGATATGAAAAAAATTGTATATATTAATTATAGGGTGTCTTGAGCTACATCTTAAAAAATTATTTCTACAATTACAGGGTGGCCCATAAGTCGTTGGTGATAAAAATTTTCTTTTTTTTTTAATCAAACACGCCTTATGTTATTGCATTTTTGCATTTTCAATCGAAATATAATTCATGTTTGTAAGAACAAAAATTCTGGACGCAGTAAGTGCGTTATGGTAGAGAATTTTGATCAAATGCTTAATATTTGAACAGCTCAATTTGCTATTAACCTATAAGGTTGACCAAAAAACGAGTTTTTTCGGGAACACTTTAAGTTTACTTTCGGAAATTTTTGTACATTTTCAAACAATAAAGTTATTTTGATGAAACATGGCACATTGTTTTTACTATATGGATTATACTGGTAACCAAATTTGATGCCTGCTTTCTTAAAAAAAAACACACATTATTGCTATTAAAAAATAGTTTTATGAAAATTCACTACTATAACGCAATTGCTGCGTCCCGAGATTTTTTTTTAATGCCTATATCTCTTTTGTCTTTAAACATTTGTACTGCACCAAGAATAAATTTCAGTCCAATACCTCAATTATTTTGTTTTATTCAAATACAAAAATGCTATGTCCTTATTGTAAAACCCGGTATTTAAATTTAGTTTCATAATTGTAACTTAACCGTTATTTCGTTGCTAATCTAACGTTCGTGATGTTTTGAGTCGAAGTGTTTTTTTAACGACTATGGCCCCACAGAAGGGCGGAACGTGCGGACATTCAACTTGTTCAAATACAATTTAACAACCTCGGTTTTTATAATTTAGCGTCGGTCTATTTCCGCGACTATGGCTAATCACCGACGCCAGCGAATCCTCGAAATTTTGCCGAACCGCTAGCTTTGCACGCTACATTGCGTGGACAAGGGACCTACGGCGTCACGCCCCCTCCAACGGCTGAACGTGCAGACATTCCACTTGCTCAAATCCCACCCCTATAACCCCGGTGGATGTTAATTTAATAGTTTGTACTGAAAATGTAAAGGGGAACCCTGAGAATCGAACCCAGTACCCTTCTGGTCAGAGGCACATGATTCGAAGTTTTATTACATGATTTGTATCTTTACGGCTATTTTACTTATAAATATGTGTTTCTGGTTCACCTTTTAATTGTTGGCTGTTTGGTGTCATGTTGGTCAAGTAGAGAAAACAACAGCAATAATGTGCTAAAACTGCATATATTTTAATTTTGACAAACATTAAAAAACACATACAAAGCCGTTTATTAATTTCATTAGGCGTTCGTTTCAATGTAACATAAAAAAATCTCTGGACGCAGCAAGTGCGTTCTGGTAGCGAATTTTTTTTTAAATATTTTTAATAGTAAATGTCTTTCTTTGATGAAAGCAGGCATCACACTTGGTTGCCTATATAGTAGAAACAATGTACCATATTTCGTCGAAATAATTTTACTGTTTGAAAATATATAAACATTTTTCACAAGTCTAGATGCAGCAAATGTGTTATGGAAGTGAATTTCCATAAAAATGTTTTTAATAGAAAATGCGAGCAGGCATCAATCTGATTATCGGTATAGCCTATGTGGTACAAACAATGTACTATATTTTATCAAAATTACTTATGGTTTGAAACTATACAAAACATTTTCCGAAAGTAAACTTAAATGTTGGTTACCTAACCAACAAAGCTTACGTTAATAGCAAATTGAGTTATTGAAATTTGAAGGATTTATTGAAAATTCGGTAAAAAATTGTTTTCAGAAATAGTACTAGGACTCCACCTGAATACAAAAAGCACAAGAAACATTTCTTGTTCCCACCCCCCAAGGAAGTTACGGGACTGGGAGTGAATATGGGTACTGGGCGGGGTAGGTAGTAAAAAGGAAATATGAGCAGAAAAAGCAAAGAAAACTGCTTGAAAGCTGTCTATTTGAAGCCACATCCCCATTAAACCCCGCCTACCACGCAGAGCACCCCTATTCGCCCCCAGGTCACGTAACTTCCTTGGGGGGGGGGTATGAACAAGAAGTTTTTCTTGTGGTTTATGCAACGAGGGTGATTGTACGCACACGAGGGGGGAAGGAAAATGCCTACGACGAAGCACCCCACGCTTTGACTTACGGTGGGGTTAGGGGGCTGAGGGTGATCGTCGTGGGGATTTTCATTCCCCCCCTCGCGTGCATACAGCCACCCTCGTTGCATAAACCACAAGAAAAATGTCTTGTTCATACCCGCCAAGGAAGTTACGGCACCTCGGGAAATGAGGGTGCTGTGCGGAGTAGGCAGGGTTTAAGGGTGATATGGCTTCAAGATGTGAAAAAGACAACTTGCAAGCCCGTTTTATTCACATTTTCTGCTCATAATTCCTTTTAACTACCTACCCCGCCCAGCACCTATACTCACTCCTGGTCCCATAACTTCCTTGGGGGGTGTGAACAAGAAATTTTTCTTGGGGTTTGTGGATCCAGGGGGGCCCTAGGCAGGTTTCTGAAAACAGTTTTTTGAAAAGCGTTCGGGAGATAATCTGCAAATTTACCGTAAATTCGCTACCAAAACGCACTTACTGCGTCCAGATTTTTTTCTTATAAACGCATCATATTTCGATAAAAAATGCAAAAATGCATTAACAAATTTGTTCTACGAAAATTAGCTAAAAAAATTATAGACCGTTAAACCATAAACTTCAAACCTGCAAATAAATATCCAAAAAAGCATCAACTTAACTAAACTGACAGCCAAAGCATCAGAGAAAGGGTCTATTTTAAATGAATATTGTGTAAACATTTTAGTAAAATAAGGGGCAATGACGGTTGAATCTGAAATTTAAGGGTTTGAAGAACACTCTTCTTGCAACATTTTCTTTCCACAATCGGCGTTTGTTTCACATTATTTGCCTAAACATTGCCAATTTTGACGTTTAAAATAGCGAGTGTAACGTTTCGAGGAAAACTCCAAAATTTGTTTCTTTAACTGCCCATAACTTCTTTGTCTTTAAAGATAGGGACCTAAATTTTGGCACAAAGTTCACAGTTTATAATAAAAACACGCGTACCAAATTTGGTTGCCCTTACTTTGTAATTCACGGAAACAAAACACAAAATTTTCTGGGAAAACCTGGACCGATGTTCCTGGCTAACGAAATTATCCAAGCCACTTGCAAAAGGAAGGTACTCACCAAATTTGATCAAGATCGGTCCATTAATTTTGGGTTATCGGTCGGATATATATATATATATATATATATATATATATATATATATATATATATATATATATATATATCTAACAGTTACATCCAATGTAAGGAAATAGGTACCTAGGACACCTTAATTTTTTCAAAATATCTCAAAAACCGACAACGATCTACCCTGCAAGGGGTAGTAAAATAGCAAGATAATTACCTGCAGGTACTGCAGACAACAAAACATTTGCTATGTAACTGCATGGCTCAGTTCTGGAAAAGGCTGGAATACCTTGGAGGGGTGATTGTAACACCCCCAGGCAATAGGTAAAGTAGCTCCCAAAAAGATAATAAACTATATAAAAATTCTAAACTTTTTAAACAACGTACAAAAATAAAGAATAATGTACAGGGTGTCCTATTTCGGTGGCAATTGCTGGGTATCTCGATTATTAGTATATATTGAATTATTATATATTATTATATATATATATTATTATATTATTATATATATATATATTATTATATATATTGAAACCCATAGAGTATATGAAAACTTTACAGTCCTAGAAGAAGTTTTAAAGTCGGGCGCTACATAAGTCGACCAGTCCTTTATTAAAGTTAGCCTATAGATAACAAAAATTCTATCAAATTTAATGGGTGTGTTACCCCCGGTCAGCCCTTTACAGAGCTTGGATTTATTTACTCTTACCCTCAGTTGGCGCTCGTGTTGAGGTTATTCCACCTGCTGAATTTGATAGATACGAGTACTTGCAGATAAAACGATTTTCGAGCATATTAATTTCTTTTTTAATTTTTGGGGCAAGTTTGGACACTTAAAGCTCTTGACATGGAAGAAGAAAAAGAATTTTTATGTACTAGAAGGCGACTTTTGAATTTTAAAAAATTCCTTCCAACGAGTGTGTGTGTGTGTAGCTGCAGACACCGACCGGTTTCGTCCTATTTTGGATGCTTTAGAATGCCATACCTATTTTTTTTATTTAAATAGGAGTGGAGAATGCCTCGTAGAGCTATCACACGCAGTGTGTGCGAATACGAGGTGGTGTGGGACTCACACCCATGAAACTCCACTCCCGATGGAGTAACGGACCTTGGGTCCATTCATCCGTCGGTTAGAGTACCCACATGACTGTAGGGTTAAATGTTACCGTTCTGTTATAGCCGCAGGGGCTTATGTCTGGGACGAAGGTGCTCTTCGTAGTCTGCGACCCTATGTAGAAAAGCATTTGGATGAACGACCCCATACATATACTCCAACAAGTCGACATTAAGGCAAGTACTGTCATATAACTGCAGTGACGAATAGGACGCAGCTCCATCTCTGGTTTTGTGACTGTTGTAGGCTTCCACAGCAGCTCTCACATACACAGAGTACAGCAGGAGGAAATAGTCGTCTTTCGATAACGTTTTGTATCTCCTAAAAATAACGAAGCTATGCCAACCAAGTTTGGTATGCAGGTTTCTGTTAGAAAACGTATACACTTATCAAAATTTAGATCTCTAAGAAAAAAGAAGAAAGTTATCAGCTTTTAAAGGAAAGAGTGGGTGCCACTGGAGATCAGAGAACAGCACAACATCAAGATATTGTGTGTAGTAAACAAAATCTATTGTATATTACAGACCCTGATTACGTTTTTTGGCTCAAAAAGGTCAAGAAATAACAAAAAAATTAGTTTGAAAACTATATAGTTTATCTCCTTAAAACGTGTCGCGATTGGCAACATTTGGACAAAAACCTTAAATATATTAAATACTACAGACAATGATTAAGTTTTATTGGCGAAAAATGGTCACTAGATACGAGAAGAGTTACTTTTAATTTTTTTCGTTTTCCATCTGAAAATATCAGTGAAGATTTGAAAGTCAAGATGTGTGACTTTTAGACAAATATTCTGAAACTGTTGCGGTCTATGAGTGGCAACTATTGTCTGAAATCTCTTTAAGGAGGTCCTAAATTTATGTTTCAACTATTACCCTCCTTTATTATCTGATTAAAATAATTGTAAAAAATGCATTTGCAATAGACCTTATTTGTTGCAAATATCTCAAGACCGTAGAAAATTCACATACGACCTTATGTGATTATGGCCAGGAAATCATACCCCACTTCGCATGTTCACTGTTTCCGAGTAGTTGAGGCGACTAGCCTTTTTTAATTCGTTTAATCAGTCTTAACGTCGCCTGATCAGATTACATATTTGGATAATTTTTTTAGGGCATTTTTGTAGAAAAAAAAACTAATGAGATACGGAAAACCTTTAATTCAATGTTAATAGTAGAGCAGATTGTTTGTTGTTGCCCTAACTTGGTGAAACGCTTCCATACTTAATACATACGTAGATACTTTTCCTGCGGCTTCATAAGTGCTCGTTTTCTTATCAACAACCGGTTTCGCTTTTTACAGCATCGGCAGGGAAACAAATTTCTCTGTGAAACCATAGAAAAGTTCGCTTCGTCTGCATTTATATCAGGGTGTACAATTTTTAAATTACCATTAACTCTAGATGAATTTTTGCATACAGATTTTTTAACCTAATTTTCTAATCTTCATAATCATTTATATGAAAATTTGCTACCATAACGCACTTGCTGAGTCCAGACTTTTGTATATATTGAGAGTAATGTGCTTACGTGTCAAATCCGATCTATGTTTTGCAATTATGTAAAACAATATTTTCCAGGTCTACAAAAGCAATGAACGTATCTCTATTTCTCTCAAACTTATTTTTTTTAATCCTATTTGTTTATCTTTTATGAATAAATTGAAAAGATTTTGAAATAACTATCGTATGTTTTGTCTAGGCCTAGAAAAGAAATAAACGTGTCTATTCTTCTTAAATCTCATTTCCTCTATTGTTTGAAGTGCCAGCATTTTTTAAATCCGACTCATCTTCATCTAGGATACTCTCATTTTTCATTCTTATTCGCGAATTTTCATTAAGAAAAATTCGCTAATAGAGAGGTCACGATGAGAAGCTTTTGAAAAAATGTCTTCAGCTGAGCGCGAATTTATATATATATATATATATATATATATATATATATATATATATATATATATATATATATATATATATATATATATATATGTATGTATGTATGTATCCGAGCGATAACTCAAAAAATACTAAACCGATTTCAATGAAACTTGGCAAAAATCTTGTTTTGGCGATTCCGGTGGATCATCGGGTACAACTTTTTGAAAACGCTATATTTTTTAAATTATTAAAGTGAGTGGAATGGAATTTTTCACATATATAGATCATTGAAAGATCTTCCCGTATATTAATTTTGAGACGTTTCTCTCAACACAAATTTAAGTTATCCTGAATTAAAGAAATTTAAAAGTTACGACACGCTCCTAAAAGTTTATTAAGGCGTTGTGTAATGTGCGTGAGAGAGGTTGACATAACCGATGTCTTAGTTTGTTTTCTTTGAATGTTGTAAAACTTTAAAATGTGCCTAATAAATTGAAACAGCCAGAGTTGTCAGTTTCAAAATTTTATTACACAAACTTGGGAAGTTTCCCTCGTTAGGAAAATTAACGGTACTATTTATTTCTAGAATTGATTTGCTACTCAAAAAGCTATATGGTAAAATGGCAGCTAAAGAGCTTAAGCCCGATTTTAAGTTGTGATCCAAACAATAAGTAAAACAAAACCTTATAGGTTGAATAAAACTTTTACAATTATAACATTTTTTGTGAATTTAGTCTTGAGAGATTTATCTATAGATTTGGTGTTCTAAAATGACCAACAACACGATTCTTCGTCACGTGGTTAGAAATTGAATTGCTATTGGTTTGTTCTGTTATTTGCATTCTTATTGCAAAATGACGCGGTTTTTGTAGCGTCATATGTCATCTCAATTTATTTTTATTTTAGGTTAATGAAAGGATAATAGGTTGTTTGCCGATTAATAATTCTAGTTTATATGAAAAGCTTGTGAATTAAATCATTCTCGAAAGTAACAAAGTTGTTTGATCACATTGCGAAGTAAGTGAGTTGTCCAAGACCCTAACCTTTCAAATAAGTTATGTTAAATTATTTCACACAGGAACAGTACGCATGCAATTAGAGCTGTTAAAAATTGTGTAAATATTGCAAAATTTTAAATAAACTTAGTTCTTTATTTAAAATTGAAACTTAAAAATTAATAATGCATATATAAATTTTGGATAAATATTCACTTCAAGCGAACAGCCATAGCACGTTAAAAAAACCGATTATCGTGCGATTACCGAAGTTAAGCAATCTCGGTAATGGTCGGTGCTTGGATGGGTGACCGCCTTGGAGCATCGTGTACTGTAACCTCTTTTTTTAGGCAGTGACATTTCTGTTTTTTCTTCTTAGCAAATTTTTATTTAAAGAAGTAAGAGTATTTTATTCCAAAAAATTTGCTAATAGAGAGGTATAGATGGTAATTAAAATTAATAATTTATTTTTACTGGCAGAAAGAAACTGTTTTCTAACTTATCATCAATAATATAAAATATATGTAATTTTTCGATTTTGTATGTGTTCACTTGCATTGTGGTTTCATATCCAAACCACTTGCAAAAGTTAAAATAAATGTTTTTTTTTGCAACAAAGAAGTGTACTACATCATTTTTCTACACATTAAGATGATATATACTAAATGTCATTAGAATTGGAAATAACATTGAAATTCGTGCTTCAAAGGGTTAAAGACAAAAAATTATGGACAGTTGAAGAAAAAACATTAGAAATTTTCCTCAGAACGCCAGTCACGATTTGAAACGTCAAAGTTGGCACAGAGTAACTTTACTGATATATATATATATATATATATATATATATATATATATATATATATATATATATATATATATATATATATATATATATATTGATATGGTTACTAAAGGGGGCCACATATACATATATACACAAACACAAACAACAACTTACCTTTGGTGTATGCAATGTTTTTGCACTGTAAGGCAGGGAGAAACTAAATTTTACAGATATATATGTGTTGAAATGAGGCAAGGCAGGTGTAAAGGTATGACCAGTTTAATTAGATAGTTTAAGGTATTATTGTTTGATAGCTGTTATGTAATTTAAGATGTTATTGTTTGTTAGAATTAAGGATATTGTTAGCTTTAAGAATAGTAAGATGTCAAAATTTGAGTGTTAAATTGTAAGAAATGTCATGTCATAACCTATGTTTAAGTCAGCTGTTTTTTATTTAGGACAGACGTCAAACTGACACTAAAATTATAGTTAGGTTAATTATTCTCTCATTGACTAACAACAATCAGAAGTATGTATGTATCCGAGGAGATGATGAAAAACGATTATTGTGTTAAAATTTGTTAGGATATTTTATTTGAAGCAGGCAGATAACAGTTTTTTGATTAGTTACGCTGGTTACAAGGAAAAATAATAAACAAATGGAAAAATTTTGATAAAAGTATCAGATTAAAATTTTTGAGATGAAAAAAGTTTGAAATTGTCATTAAATTATTAGATGGGAATTTTTGGTAATAAGGATATAGTTTGAGAAATTAGATAGAAGGGGTTTGAAAAGGGATAGTAGCAAGAGGAGAAAATTTAGTCTAGAGGATACAAAAATCTAGAGGGTCGCTGATCCGATAGTCCGACTCAGCAAATACAGGAGAGGCAGCAGAGGCAGCAGCAGTCTGAGTGAGTAGTGTAAAACTAAAAGGAGTAATAAAACTCGCTAAAAAAAATAAGTACATAAACTGTGCTTTGGTTTTTTATACGACATTCAAGATACTTATAGAGGCAGGGGATCTTTTGGCTATAACTAACTGATAGTCAGCGTGGAACTCTGTGTCTATTGACTAAGTGCCACAATACAGTGGAATTAATATAAACACCAATAGGTGTCGGTACCGTTAACATTTATTTTATTTTCTTTCGTTCCCTTTTATAGTGTAAAATTCAAATAGGTATAAGTAATACATAAGGTTTAGGTTTTTTGTCATATATTTAAGTGTAATAAATATTAAGTTTGGTGATCATTTGAAACCTTGGCCTTATTTTGTTTTCTTTTACACATATATGAGTATTTGGAAGGAAAGAACTGAAATTAGATAGGGCAGAATATTTCGAAATTACAAAAAAATAAAAAAAAAAAGAAACCAAAGGGGACTGGAACCCACTTGCTTACTAAGCTCCCTGAGTTGAGAGGCAGTTCATATATGTGATTGGTTGTTTTCTGTGTGTTAAACAGGAAAAAAAAAATACATTGAGTACATCCAGTTGTAAGTTACATACACAAATACATATATTTCATAATAACAACATTTACAACACATTTCACTAAACTTATAAAAGTTAAAAGCTAAGATACCTAAAATATAACTAAAAAACTAAATATATATATATATATATCAATTCTATATATTAAATTAAATTTAAAATCCATAGCTTATTACATTTTTTGAAATTCTATAACAATTGGCACTAAACGAAAGGGCTTCGAAAGTCTGTGCAGCAAATAAAATACTATATCAATTGTCGCCTAAACGTGGGAGCTTTCGAGGTCCACGAGTAAAATAAATTAAAAATAAATAAATAAACAAAACATAATAAGGAAGTCGAGAAAATGCCTAGGGGAATAGAAGAACAGACACCCGATCTAGGTAAGGTAGACGACACAAATACGACAAAAGAAAAACCTGACAATAACAATGAAATGTTCATGAAATTAATGCAGAGCATGAATATTATGAATGCAAATGTTAATAAGATAAATGAGAGCAATAAAATTATGAATGAGAAAATGAATGAAAGCATAAATGGCCTAAAACAAGACATAAATGAAAGCAAGAAAGAAATGAAAGGGGATATGAATAGCATGAAACTAGATATGAATGACAGGTTCAAAAGACAAGAGAATAATATAAACAAGATAAAAGAAAGTATGACTGAGAAATTTGTTGAACAAGAGCAGAATATGAGGCAAGTGAATGTGAGATTGGATAATATAGAGGAGAAATTAACACAGAAATTAGAAAAAAGTGTACAAGAAGTGAAAAAAGATGTAGAAATGGGGATGGAAGAGAAAGACGAGGCAGTACGAAAGTTTGAAAACAAAGTAGAGACAAAGATGGATGTAGTACGCAAGATAATAATAGAGAAAATCAAAGCAAATGATGATGAACCGATGGATAAAATCATAGAGAGAGTGAATGAAAGAAATCAGCGAATGAGAGGGCCTAGAAAGATGCGCAAACATAAAAGAAACAGATATGAAACCAAAATGGAAGAGAGATTAAGAGAAACGAATGGAAATTTGGAGAATCTAAGAGAAGAGCTAGATGTAAAGCTGACATTGGGAAATAAAAGTCTGAGAGAAGAAGTAGAAGAATGTTTTGGGCCAAAATGGACAAGAGCAATGGGGAATAGAAGAAACAAAAAGAAACAAGAATGCCTAGAAGAAATAAGGAATAAGGGTGACAAATTTAAACGGAAACGTATAGGAAATAAGAGGTATAGACGTGAAAACAAGGATGGCAACGATGGCACGAATAGGTATAAATGCCAGAGAAACGAGGATACCTACAAAGACGATTCTAGCCTGGAATACGATGCAAGACAGGCAGAAGAGTCTGATAACAATCATGAGCAGTGGAGAAGACCACATAACGGATATGGAGACTACGCAGCAACAAAATATGAAACGACTACGAAGAATTAATGAACTAGAATGAGATGAATGACCTGGGAAGTCTTTAAACTCACCAACATTTTTTGAAATAAAATAACAATTCAAAATTCAAAATTAATGACCTGGGAAGTCTTTAAACTCACCAACATTTTTGAAATAACATAACAATCAAAATTCAAAATTGCAGACCTGGATTAAGTCTATCAACTGAACCAAAACTAGTTCGACCAAATAACACGCCAAAATTCAAAATTTAAAGCAAATGTCAAGCATGAAAGAAGAGTATAGGCAAATTCAAAACCGAGGTAGATAACGTTAGTAATCAGCCAAGCGTGGGGAAGGATCGTACAACAAACAAGCATTAGAATTGCCCGTAAAAAAATGCAATCGAAAACAAACGAAGTAGTGGGGACAAGTTTAAACCCAAGATAAGAGGACCAGAGCTGCCAACAAATGAGGAAAAAGAAAGAAAAATATATGAAGAAAACAGATATCAAGGCCAATTATGTAAAATTCGTTAAAATTATGGAACATTTAGTAGGATAGACAACTAAATAAGGACCTCTGAAACAAGGAATAATTGGAAAAGTCAAAAATATATATGTACGAACAGTGAAATGAATTTAATAGATGGAGAAGCTAACCAGTGAATATGTAAACCCATAGAGGGCATATTGAGATAATGAAAATATATATAGATGATTATGTGCACAGTAGTTGCAAGATATAGGGGAATGAGATGAAAAAGTCAAGTAAAAGGAACATATATTGACTGATAAACAGTAGTTTCAGATTAATAATGAGAAGAAAAAAGTTGGGTATCAGAAGAATAAAACGAATTGAAAAAGGAAAGGACCTAATATCAAAAAGAAACATATAGAAACTTACAATGATAGCAGCAATAGAAAAAATAGTCCAAATATGGGGGTATATACAAACATGTCGTTATAGAGATCGGTTCATTATCACGCGTACGAACACACGCAATGAGAAAAGGGGAACTCGGTAATAAAAAAATAATGATGGTCAAGAGGTAAATTAAAGAAACCAGGATTAAATTTAATAGACCTGTGATGAAAGAGATAAATTAAACAATAAGGAATTTGAAAAGCAAGAGATAATTTTTACTTTACTTGGGGGGATACTTAAAACTAAATTTAGCCTTGACATAGTCAATTAACAACATTTTTCATTTGATGTTGATGGCATTTCATATAACATGCAGCATGCAGACTTAATAACTAAGTCAAACGTTGCTTGGGCAAACGTGACATTAAAAAAGGAATATAAATTGAAGAAATCCCAGACGATCGACGCACTGACATGACATATATTTTTTTTAAAGCACTTAAACTAACGAAGCACTATTTTAAATAAAGGCCATAAACACTTCGAAGAACTGAACACTTATGAAGCTGGAACAAACATGCAGCAATAATGAAAACAGGATCAGTATTCGACAGTAGCAGAAATTTGCAGACACAGTAGTATTTTTCTTAAAATAATTGTGGGCACAGCAGTGGTCTTCAAAAACATAATTGACAAAATATTGGCACAGCGATGTTCTTATAAAACAATTAAAGGCACGCTAGTGTTCCTCTAAATTGTAAGCACGCTAGTATCTTTTTAAACATGCTTATAAGCACAATAATGTCTCTCATGCATAAGTGCATCTGACACGTAAATATAATAACTTCTCGTGTTCGCAGCTAGATCACTTGGGTCTCAGATGATAGTTCTGATTACACAGCATAACTTCTTACAGGAATGGCAGTGACTGTTTCTGAAATGCTAAAAAATGTATTAAGGGAGGAAAAGATTATATTGCTATAAACTAAAAGCGTGAATAAAAAATTTTTTCCTAGCTTCAGAAGGCAAGCCTCTAAAGCAGTAAAAATTTATTATTGGGGATTTGATATGGTTACTAAAGGGGGCCACATATACATATATACACAAACACAAACAACAACTTACCTTTGGTGTATGCAATGTTTTTGCACTGTAAGGCAGGGAGAAACTAAATTTTACAGATATATATGTGTTGAAAGGAGGCAAGGCAGGTGTAAAGGTATGACCAGTTTAATTAGATAGTTTAAGGTATTATTGTTTGATAGCTGTTATGTAATTTAAGATGTTATTGTTTGTTAGAATTAAGGATATTGTTAGCTTTAAGAATAGTAAGATGTTAAAATTTGAGTGTTAAATTGTAAGAAATGTCATGTCATAACCTATGTTTAAGTCAGCTGTTTTTTATTTAGGACAGACGTCAAACTGACACTAAAATTATAGTTAGGTTAATTATTCTCTCATTGACTAACAACAATCAGAAGTATGTATGTATCCGAGGAGATGATGAAAAACGATTATTGTGTTAAAATTTGTTAGGATATTTTATTTCAAGCAGGCAGATAACAGTTTTTTGATTAGTTACGCTGGTTACAAGGAAAAATAATAAACAGATGGAAAAATTTTGATAAAAGTATCAGATTAAAATTTTTGAGATGAAAAAAGTTTGAAATTGTCATTAAATTATTAGATGGGAATTTTTGGTAATAAGGATATAGTTTGAGAAATTAGATAGAAGGGGTTTGAAAAGGGATAGTAGCAAGAGGAGAAAATTTAGTCTAGAGGATACAAAAATCTAGAGGGTCGCTGATCCGATAGTCCGACTCAGCAAATACAGGAGAGGCAGCAGAGGCAGCAGCAGTCTGAGTGAGTAGTGTAAAACTAAAAGGAGTAATAAAACTCGCTAAAAAAAATAAGTACATAAACTGTGCTTTGGTTTTTTATACGACATTCAAGATACTTATAGAGGCAGGGGATCTTTTGGATATAACTAACTGATAGTCAGCGTGGAACTCTGTGTCTATTGACTAAGTGCCACAATACAGTGGAATTAATATAAACACCAATAGGTGTCGGTACCGTTAACATTTATTTTATTTTCTTTCGTTCCCTTTTATAGTGTAAAATTAAAATAGGTATAAGTAATACATAAGGTTTAGGTTTTTTGTCATATATTTAAGTGTAATAAATATTAAGTTTGGTGATCATTTGAAACCTTGGCCTTATTTTGTTTTCTTTTACACATATATGAGTATTTGGAAGGAAAGAACTGAAATTAGATAGGGCAGAATATTTCGAAATTACAAAAAAATAAAAAAAAAAGAAACCAAAGGGGACTGGAACCCACTTGCTTACTAAGCTCCCTGAGTTGAGAGGCAGTTCATATATGTGATTGGTTGTTTTCTGTGTGTTAAACAGGAAAAAAAATACATTGAGTACATCCAGGTGTAAGTTACATACACAAATACATATATTTCATAATAACAACATTTACAACACATTTCACTAAACTTTACAGGAAAATAAAAGTTAAAAGCTAAGATACCTAAAATATAACTAAAAAACTAAATATATATATATCAATTCTATATATTAAATTAAATTTAAAATCCATAGCTTATTACATTTTTTGAAATTCTATAACAATTGGCACTAAACGAAAGGGCTTCGAAAGTCTGTGCAGCAAATAAAATACTATATCAATATATATATATATATATATATATATATATATATATATATATATATATATATATATATATATATATATATATATATATATATATATATATATATACAGATCTCCTCATTAGCGAATTTAAAAAAAGATCGCTAAAAGAGTTGTGATAACTTATTTTGCTGTAAAGATATCGTGTGTGAAAAGAAATACTACATGCAATAATATTCACACACAGCATTATTATGCAGCCAAAAACAGACGTCGATAAGTTACTACATAGTTAAGCGAGTAGAAAATACATGCCAAGAATCTCTGAATCCCATCCAAGTTTCCAGTGCAGATTGAACCACAGTCTCAGTTAGCCGTGACCTACGATATAACTCCTGCTCTCCAGGACTCCAGGACCTCGTATCCTATCTGTGAGCAATCTACCGCTCCCCTATATGCAAACTTCTCTATATTGCTTTAGAATAAAAACTGGCTGGCTTCTGAATACTCTGGTATTGTCGACCTAGATATATGTATGTATATTCAGAATCGAATACTGAATTGTGTATGGAAACTTATATATTACATAGCAAAATTCAAATCACATACTAAAACATAAATTTCAGTTTTATCTGCAACAACGAAAATGTAGTCAAATTTAGGAAATGAAACTTATGTTTATATATAGATACTATTTTTAGGCGGACATTATATTTGAAGCAGCTTGCGAATAAAAAGTGATCCCAAGTAATACAAAACTGATGATTTTCAGTAAAATGATAATCCATAAAAACCTTTACAGCGGAAATACTTTTCTTAGGTCCAATCAATGCAACATCATCACAGCTTCACGACAATTCCTCCATGTCGTCCATCAGTTCTTTTCATTTCAATCAAGTTTCTGCACTTTTTTTAGGCCAGATTTTCCAGAAAATTTCTTCTTGGCCTACCACTGTCTTTCTTTTTCAAGTATGTGTCTTTCTAACTCAATGAATACTAACACATTGATTTTAATTTAATGAAGGTACACAATTTATATAAAAGATAAAGTTTAACATGGCTGCTAAGTCAAAGGCTTAAGCTTTAATGCAAATTAAACACAGGGCATGGGCTTTTGCACTTACATTTGGTAGGGTGTAAAATGTACAAATAAAAACTAAAGATACGGTAAAAGTCGATCTATTCAGAATTATTGAGTTTATATTACGCTGATTGCAGTGCATTTGCCAAATTGAATAAAGTTACATATAGTATGTAATTAATTATAGGTGTTCTGATGATTTGCGGTTAAATTATTGATGTCTTGAAAACAAATTGATACAGATAAATAAAGTACTTAGCTGATAGTTTTATCAATTGTTCGACGTCATTCAGACTTCTGCCATCGAGGAGGCAAGTCAAGGCTGCCTACATCTTTATCAGAATGCTGCGGGGGCCCCACTGTTCCATATTATATATCTCCTTCCTACGGGAGTAGCTTCTAGATGATATAAACCAATGGATGTTCCTTATAAACCAATGGAGGTTGCGTTTTAGTGAATATTCTAACAAAATTTACTAATGAGGAGATCTCGACTTTTGAATTTAAAAAAATTTTCTTCAAATGAGTGCTATTTAGGACCCCTGGAACTCAAATCCGAGGTCGGTTTCAGGCAGTATATATATATATATATATATATATATATATATATATATATATATATATATATATATATATATATATATATATATATATATATATATATATGTATGTATGTTTATATATAAATGTCTCCCACCTATAACTAAAAAAATAATGGACCGATTTTGATAAAATTAGGTGAGTACCTTCCTTTTGCGAGTGGCTTGGATAAGTTCGTTAGTCAGGAAAGTCAACCGAGGTTTTCCTGGAAAATTTTGTGTTTCCTTTCGAAAAAAATCGAAAAAATTTTATATATCCAGAATTAACAAAGTAAGGGCAACCAAATTTCGTACACGCGTCATTATAGGTAAGCTACCTACCAAAATTTAGCTCTGTAGGTTAAAGGACAAAAAAGCTACAGGCATTTAAAGAAAAATAAATTTGGATTTTCCTCAAAACGTCAAAGTCGCGATTTTAAACGTTAAAATTGGTAATATTTAGGCAATGAACCTGAAAATAATATGAGCTATGGAAGGAAAAGGTGTCAAGAAGATTGTTTTACAAAGCCTGAAGCCTTAGTTTCAATCGTCATTGTCCTTGATTTTACTAAAATATTCCCAGAAAAATCATTTCAAATAGACCCTTTCTCTGATACTTTGGAAGTAGCGTTGGCTATAGAGTTTATCGGTTAATGGTATATCATTTCTGTCGATTTTTCGTAAAAAATCTTTAAAGCTCAATATATCCGTTATTATGCAAGATACGGAAAAAAATTGTATACATTAATTATAGGGTGTCTTCAGCTACATCTTAAAAAAATATTTCTACAATTAAAAGGTGGCCCATACGTCGTTAGTGATTCAAATTTTCTTTTTTTTAGGGAATTTTCTTTAAAAAATTCACTAATGGGCAGATCTGAGTTTATATATGTATATATATATATATATATATATATATATATATATATATATATATATATATATATATATATATATATGTATATATATATATATATATATATATATATATATATATATATATATATATATATATATATATATATCGTACCGATAACTCAAAAAGTCCAGGATAGCGAGTGTAGAAGCGGAAGCAGCACCCCAGGTGTGGGAGCAGTAGTCGATGGTTGGTCTTATTTGTGAAGTACATAAAGCATAGGGATTAGCTGGTGAAAAGCATTTGCGAGCCCGGAAGAGGAAAGCCAATTTCTTAGCAGCCGCTTCTGCAATTGATGTGACATGTTGGTGCCAATTGAGATTTCGATCCACAGAGATGCCAGCAAGCGAAAAGGACTCATTACTTTGAAAAACTTGGTTGTTTATTGTGATGGGTTTAGGACTGGTGTATTTGTTATGAGAAAGAAAGCAAGACTACGATTTGGTGGGGTTGAATTGTACAAGATTTCTACTTTCCCAGTCTAATATTTTTTGGAGATCCACGGAGACATAACCTTCCATTTGTCTGCGATCCTCATCTAATTGGGCTAAAGAGACAGGCTTAGAAAATTGTATATTTGAATAGAGGGTACTGTCGTCCGTATAACTGTGAACGGGGTTGGATGTGCTAGAGAGGAGGTCATTGATGTGGAGAAGAAACAAAGTAGGAGCTAAAACTGAACCTTGAGGGACTCCTGGATTAATTGGATACAGTTCAGAGGAATGGCCATCCACGACAACAGATATGCTCCGGTTGGAGAGGATATTTTCTGTCCGAGTACAGAGTTTTGGTGGTATGCCATAGGCCGGAAGTTTCTTAAACCAGCGCTGCGTGCCAGACCTGGTCGAATGCTTTGGATATGTCTAGAGCGACAATCTGGGAGTCGCCGTGTAGTTCCATAGACTTGTTCCAAGAATGGGTGACAAAGGAAAGGAGGTCGGCACTTGATCTGCGCTCACGCATATACATATTAGTATATGTATATGATATATTAGGTGGTTCTGATTGTAAATATTAGTCTACAATAAGAAAAATTAGTAGGAAAATTGTGAATTTCATTGACTAAGGAAATAAGGTACTAGTGAATGTTATAATGGAAATATATCAATTTTAAAACGTGTAATACGTTACAAGGTAATGTTATTGTAACATGAAGAAAGTAACTAACTAATAACTAATAATATACTTAGTTGCAACTAATAGGCTTATATACAGCGACTTTTCCTTTTTAGATAGTGGTTTACAAAAACTACCGTCCTTATAACCTCTAGCATCTTCGTTTTTGGATTTACGCTACTTTGTGCCTCACTACCTAATTACTCTTTTGTTATTTTAGAACAGTCTTCACAGTTGTTTTTATGAGTGTTAAGTAGCGTTAACTTAAAAGTGCGGCATACACCAAAACGGTTTCAACATGTTAAAGTTAAATGTTAAAAACCTGGATTTTAATTATATTATAACTGTAGGAATTCTAGTTAGAAAGCATCTGTAAATTTATTCACCCATTTTCATTCTTTAAGCGATAACAGACGCCAGTAATGTTACCAGATAACAATAATTTATTCTGATTGCTTTTAATTAAGTGATGGGGTAAAGTTCTCCAACCCTCTGAGGCTGTAACATCTCGAGCCATAACTCATTTCCATTTTATCTTGTGAAATATTGAGAAGGAAGAATGTAATGAAAATATATACACGAGGAAAGCCACACTGAACAGTTGTTTAACCTCAACTTAGTCCACATGAATTTATTGTTATATTTCAGCTTCTCCTTCGGCTTCCCGTCGAATATAAATTCCCATATATTTTATATTTCCTAGTTATGTGCGGTTATCCAGGATTCTGTTTTATTGGCCTTTTATATTTTGATAATATAAAATGATAATGACTACGAGTTACATCTGTGGCCACACATTAATATTTTACAATTATTTAAGGAACAAAAAGCTTATAGACAGGTGTCCTGCTTTCCCATTCAGCAATAGTGTAATATTTATGTGTTTTACCTTAATAAATCGAAGAACTAAATTTTCAAAATTATGAGATTCGTACATATGATAGTTCACGAAAGGCAAAGCCTATGTATCTAACACATTATAAACTTGATTTTTGAGCTACAACATGGGTTTTTATTTGCTTCTTGAATATTTGGAGATTATATGTTTTTGGAAATATGTCTTCCAGGAGGACATTCCACAGCTTATATGATTTATGCAAGAACTAATACTTGTAACTAACTATTCAAAATGGGTAATTTAGCACTAAAATTGTGCACTTTTAGACTAAAATAATGGATGTTTAAAGGTCACAAGCGTCGGTAGTAACGAAGCAATTTATAAGGAGCAATGTCGTCAGTAATCTATATAGAAGAAGCAGAGCTCTCCAACTTCTCTCCTGTGGTCAAGAGAACAGACACTGACTATGATAGATGAAGATCCAGAAGATGAAGCGCTTGTTTCTGAACAAAATCAAGGGGGGGCAAGGTTGTTTTTGATGAAGCACCTCAGGCAGCAGAATAACATATCCTTCTCTAATATATGTGGCCTAAATTCTAACCTGAATTCCGTCCACCATTTCCTCCAGGCTAATAGGCCCCAACTCCTCTTCCTCCCCGAAACTCAAATCAGTGCCAAAACAGCCACTATGTATCTTAATTTCCCGGGGTATGAGCTCCTTACTTCCTTTAGATTGCATGGAGACGTGTGCGCGTACGTGCTTAGCAATCTACTCTGCACCAGACTCCCCAATTTAGAAGCTAGAAGAAAAGACCTACTATGGATAAAACACTCTCTCAGGGCTGCAACTAAATTAATCTGTTGCATTTACCGGTCACCTTCTGACAACAACTTTGTCCAGCTCTTCGACTACCTTTCTGAAGAAAAAAAAACGACCAGCTGATTTCTGAATATCCTTCCTCCGAGGTCACTATTCTTGGTGACTTCAATGTTCATAATAAGGAATGGCTAGGATCTTCAAAAACCGATCCAGAAGGAAGAGCAGCGGAGGCCTTTGCAGTCAGCAATTCTTTAGCCAATATGGTTCAGCAACCTACTTACTTTCCTCGCATCCCAATACACAGCTCAAATCCCTTGGATCTCCTCTTAATACAAATCCTGCTATAACATATTACTCACCGCCCACCTTGGACGCTCAGACCACGGCATGGTCACTGCTTCCTGCACAATGCAACCCGAGGTCACACAGTCATCACACCCACGTATCGTTTGGCACTACAACTCCGCGAACTGGGACGAACTGCGAGATTACTTTTCCTCATTTCCATGGGAGTCTGTCTGCTTCTCTCATCCTAACTCCTCTAATATCTCACAAAACGTCACCGAAATTATCCAAGCTCGAATGGAGTTATTCATTCCACGTACACAGAAACACTCTGCAACCACTCAAAAGCCCTGGTTGTCTAAATCCTGTGACAAAGCCAGACTTGAAAATGTCAAAGCTCATAAAACGCTTCTGCACAATCCCAGTTAAGAAAACCGTCTTGCATTTAACGACGCAGGAAACCGCTATGTCAGCATTCTTTCTAAAGCAAAAAACTCGTTTAATAACCACATAAAAAAACAAAGTCCTCTTAAGCTCCAGCGGAAGCAAACCCTTCTGGACTCTTGCTAAATCTATTGGGAATAATTTCTGCAAGATCACGTTCCCACCTATTGTCTCAGGGGATGGAATTGTTTCTACCGCCCTGGGCAAGGCTGAACTTTTCGCCTTGTTGTTTTCCGGCAATTATATTCTCAACCCACCACCAAATGTTCAACCACCAACAGGCCCCAATGTAGCGCATAAAATGACGCATATCATTTTCAAAACTAAAAAGATACGAAATATGCTCTCCTCTCTTAATACCAGGAAAGCCTTTGGCCTTGACGACATCCCAGCAATTGTTCTCAAAAAATGCGCACCAGAACTTGCTTCTGTCCTGACACGTTTGTTTCAGAAAACTTACAATAGGCATATTCCCTAGCATATTCCCTAGTAACTGGAAAACTGCTCGAGTACAACCCGTCCCCAAGAAAGGATGCAAAGCGCTTCCTAGCAATTACAGGCCTATCTCTCCTTTCAGTCGTCTCTAAAATCATGGAAAAGTATATATACAATGAATTACTAAAATTTCTTGAAAAACACAGTCTAATCCACGACAGGCAGTATGGATTCCGTCAGCGCAGATCAATTGCCGACCTTCTTTTCTTTGTCACCCATTCTTGGAACAAGTCTACGGAACTACAGGGTGAATCCCAGATTGTCGCTCTAGACATATCCAAAGCATTCGACCAGGTGTGGCACGCAGCACTGCTTAGTAAACTTCCCGCCTATGGCCTACCACCAAAACTCTGTACCTGGACAGCAAATTTCCTCTCCAACCGGAGCATTTCTTTTGTCGTGGATATCCATTCTTATAAACTGTATCCAATTAATGCAGGAGTTTCTCAAGGTTGAGCTTTAGCCCCTACTTTGTTTCTTCTCCACATCAATGATCCCCTCTCTAGCACATTCAACCCAGTTCATAGTTACGTGGACGACAGCACCCTCCACTCAAATATACAATATTCTAAGCCTGTCTCTTTAGCTCAGTTCGATGAGGATCGCAGACTCCGTGGATCTCCAAAAAATATTAGACTGGGGAAGTAGAAATATTGTACAATTCAACCTCACCAAATCACAGTCCAGCTTTCTTTTTCATAAGAGATACACCAGCGCTAGATCCATCACAATGAACAACCATGTTATTCAAAGTAATGAGTCCTTTTCACTTCTTGGCATTTCTGTGGATCGAAATCTCAATTGGCACCAATATGTCATATGAATTGAAGAAGCGGCTGCCAAGAAATCAGGTTTCCTCTTCAGGGCTCGCAAATACGTTTCACCAGCTAATCTCTATACCTAATATACTTCACAACCTTATATACTTCACAAATAAGACCAAACCTCGAATACTGCTTACACATCTGGGGTGCTGCTGCCGCTTCTACACTCGCTATCCTGGGCTCCATTCAGAAGAGAGCTGCGTCTCATCGGTGACGCTACCCTCACCAAAAGACTGCCATCCTTTGCCCACCGACGTGCCGTTGGTGAACTCTCTCTCTCTGTTTTATAGATATCTGCACGGGCACTGCTCAGAGGAGCTTTCTTCCATAGTTCCTCCACCTGCTGTCCCCAACAGATCTACCAGGGTACAGAGGAAATCCACCCTTTTACTGTCCATGTCACCAGCCATAGAACATTTTGTTATGCCCGCGCTTTTGTCCCGAGGACAAGTTGTGGAATTCCATGCTGGCACATGTTTTTTCTTCTCCCTCGAACCTTCAAACCTTCAATTCCAGAATTAACAAGTTGTCTCTTTCGTTCTTGTTGACACCCACGGTATGATAGTATTTTCGCTGTAAGCCCTCGTGGTGTGTTGTTGAAAAAAAAAATAACGTTCCAATTTTTGACGTACCTCTGCTTTATAAAGCCCCAAAAGCTGCTGTGATAAAAACAAGCTTTTAATCCCAAACAGACACTCAAGCCTCTTTGGTGCTCCTTGGCAATATTGGAAGCATATAGGTGCTAGCAATGGTTCTCTGCAAGAGTTATACCAAATGTAGAGATTGTGGATTTTTTGGGAATATTTTGCCATCTATCTGAATGTCTGGACCCTGCATGCCACTCATCCTAGAGAAGAGGTAATGATGTATCTTTAAAGCGTTGAAAATAATCAGATTTGCAGAGCCCCAGTTGTGGATTTTAGGTAGGTCATCAGGGAGTTGGTTTAGCTATCATTGATGAGGAGCTGGAAGTATATACAACGAGAGCGAGTTGGTTGTAGCAGGACTTTACCGTCACATGGAAGATCATTTTTTATCACTAAAAGTTTGTATAAACATATATCGTAAGATGCTCAATTTACAAGATACAGGGTGACGAAAATAAAAACATAAGAAATATTTTTTTTATTTTTCAAACGCACCGTTCAAAACATATTGATTTTATTACAGCATACTACTTAGTATTCAAAGGCTGATATTCCCAAGAAAAAATTAAGTGCCTTATGTTGTCATTGGCGTAGATACAGGGGGTATGCAAATATTTTTATTAAAAAACTCAGTACGCATTGACAATTTAGTATTTTTGTTTAGCAATTTATCAAAAAATTTAATTTGGTACAAAAAGGTGCTCTCGCTTTAATTCAACAAGTGCAGCCGTTTTCGAGAAAAATCGCAATAATCAAAACAAGTCTAGAAAAACGTAACAAAAATGAAACCAAAAAATTGAGATGATTTCACAATCCACTAGGCAAATTTACAACAGATGTTCAAAACAAGACCCATTTCGTTAAATGCAAGATTGAAATCTTTTCTAACTCACCAAGGCGAAAAAACTAAGTACTCGAAACAAATCTGAAGAAACGTAACTAAAATGAAACAAAAAATTTAAAGGGTTTCGTTGACTATGTTGCCTTAGTTGCCTTGATTGTGTTGCCTTAGTTACCATATTAACTTCTGACAGTGACAATTTATGTGTACTGACTACGTTACGTTCGTTACTTATAACACCTTTTGAAATCGTTTCATACGTTTACAACCTCTTTAGATTTTTTTCGAATCAACAAAATGACACACATACTTTCATTTCTAAACGTCACACAGTCTGGGAGTGACATACTTAAACATTGAAATAAAAGGCTTCTCCTCAAGACACCAAAATTTATTTTAGATTTCTCTTACTTCCTACGCGTTTTAACACTCCAAGAGGTCATCTTCAGGGGATAAATCTCTAAACCTAACAAGAGAGGTCTGTCAGAAAAACATTAGTTTTTCCGGTAGGCAATTGTGCATGTCAGAGCACAATGATGACAATGTGATCTTCACAGAAAAGCCAAAAGTTAAAGTCATTAGTCACACAGTAAAACACCAACCAACAGTCAAGTTAAAATTTAAAAAGCTACAGATACAGTAACGAGAGTTAAAATAGGCTAAGTTGCACATGAAATTACATTAACAAAACTAAAAGCATCAAAGCAACAAAAAATTGCAAAGGTCTAATATTTGAACATTAAGAAAACAAGTCTATTGTAGAAGCAACAAAGCAAAGCCAGTGAGCGAAACTTACAGGTTTAACAACTCAATAGGCAGGCAAAATCAAGTAAGAAACCCAATGAGAACCATTAGGGCAAAGAAAACTGTGAAACATTAAGTGAACAAAAACAAAATGAGCCATACTCACTTGAACAATTCTAAAAAATTGAACTGGAAACTATACAAGAAGGTTCAACAGGTCACAACTTCATCCATTGTGCTATGGGCCCTGCAACACTACATTTGCATATTGCCAGAAAATTGTCTTCAAAAACAAAAATCAAAGAAAAAGATCGACGATTTTTAACAATCATGATGAGGGGCGGCCATTATGTGAACTTTAAACGGGCAGGGTGCACCGGCGCAGGTGCGGGAAGAAGTGTCAGAAGCAAAATATGTCAATGACAAAAGAGTAAGGAATGGAAGGGGAGCCATAGAGCAGCCATCTTCAAATTATAATGTTCATGGTCATGTATCAAAACCATAGAGTTCAGCAGCACTGTTACACCAGTTGGCTATAGAATGAACGAAAGTTAGTTACATCCGTGTTGGACAGGTTCAAAATATCACTCGCTTGGCACTTGGAATGTTTGAAATTCTCAATTTTCTCTAAGACGAATTGTTCTTCGCCAAAACTTGAAGGGTGCAAGATTTCAGCGTCTGTATTTTTGCTGAAGCAGTGGCAACTCTCCTTCAAATGGCAACCAAAGACTGCCATGTCATTGTTGAGCTGGTTTCTACTTCTAAGGTGTTCTTTGACTCTGGTGCTCAAAGATCTTCCGGTTCTTCCTATGTAGACAGCTTTACAACCGGGGGTACCACATTGTTTCACATGTTCAATGTTTAAGTAACACACATACACTTCATTTATAAATTCAACAACGGTAATTCTTCAGAGGCAGCGAGGGAGTATCGAAGAAGGTTTCCAAACAGACGACATCCACACCGTCGGTGTTTCTAAGAATTCATAGGCAAGCAGTAAACGATGTCATTGGAAGATGAAACGACATAATTACCAGAACCAATACTAAAAACATAAGAATTGAAGAAGAAATTATAAAGCAATTCATAAGATACCCCATTAGGAGCACACAAAGAGTTGCTGCTGCTCTTAATGTTTCTCAGTCTATCGGAGTTTAAAACATGCTAACTTACCTCCATACCATTTACAACGTACTCAATCATTACCTCCAGGTGATGAACAGTGGAGAATAAATTTTTGTCAATGTATTATACACAAAATTGATACGAAGTTGATTATTAACGAATATTTTGTGGACGGATGAGTCTTGTTTTCCGCGCAGAGGAATTGTAAATTATCACAATCAGCATGTATGGTCGCCTGACAATCTACATGCTGTGTGACCCGGAAATTTCCATCTGGAATTCAGTGTTAATGCTTGGTGCGTAGTGTACAACTACTGTGTATTTGGAGTATATTTTTACCACACCGAATAAATTCTGAAAACTTACACTTTCTGCAAACAGAACATGCCGGTATGTGGAAAGATGTTCCATTAAATTTAAGTAGAATGGCTTGGTTCCAACTGGATGGTAGTCCAAATCATTACAGCAGCAACGCTGGAAATTAGCTAAACACCAACATCATGGCAGGTGGATTGGTCGTGGTGGGCCAGTAGCGTCGCCCCCACGATCTCCTGGTCTACCCCCCTTGATTTTTTTGTTTGGGGGTTCTTAAATGAAAACGTGTATGCAACTCTGGTTGAAACCAGGGAAAAACTAATTCTAAAAATTGAGAATGCCTGTACAGAAATAAGAGTTCACCATCTAGAACGGGTCAAACAGTCAGTTAGAAAAATATTTCAATTATACATAGAACGAATTGGTCTTGTTTTGAACATTTCTTATAAATTCGATTAGTGAATTGTGATATTCATCCCAATTTTAGCGTATTTTCATTATAAAAAATTCGCTAATAGAGAGGTCACGATGAAAAGCTTTAAAAAAAATTTCTTCAGATGAGGCCGATTTTGGGTCCCTAGAACTTAAAACCAAGGTTCGTTCAAATTTTTATATGTTTATATACATAAACTTTTTGAAAACGCTTTATTTTTGTAAGTATCAGGGTAACGCATACTCATACTCATTTATTAGTGGTCAAAATTATACATTACGTCTTACAAAGAAGCTGTGCTTGTGTTTCTATCAACATAATTTTGTAAAAATCCTCAAATAATCAAACTGTCAAAACAATTTTAGTTAATGTCACTTTCTGAATTTTGATCAATCTTGCTTTTTCTTCTCTTTCTTCTTCCACAAACATTTCTATAGCCGTTATAGAGATTTATTTTCACTCTCGCCTCACTATTTGTCTTCGTTTCAACCAAACCTTCTCAAAAAAACATAAGTCTAGCACAGAAATGTTGACATTTTACATGACATACAATCTTTTATCAAACTGGAGTGAGACTTTACACGTGGCGAGAAATAGTGCAAAGAAAACCTAGGTTGTACATTTTAAGTAATTTGGTACACAGTATTTAGTGTTTTTTCCAAATTAATAATAAAATCCCAAAGACATGCGTTAAGAGAACTTAGTGGTCCATTGCCTAACAGACAGAGTAGTTACCTGCCACGCGATCCATACAACAGGTATAAACCATTCGTCAACGTTAACCAAACTAAATATGTACCAGGTATAAAACATACCACCCGAACCAACAATCGTAAAATCTCCGCCGCAATTGAAAATGACAGACGACATGAATTTAAAAATTTGCCAAGTGACTGGTATATAACTGGGGGATTCAATCAGTTATTAAAATATCCTACATTTGTAGCTGTATTAACGGCCTCAAATACACTTTTAGCGCAGCATACATATATTATGCTTTCGTATAATATAGTAGAAATGTAAACAAAATCAAGACACCTATTCATAAAAATTACCCTAGAAGAGTTTCTTTTATCTTTAAACTTAAACATAAGACGTCATATAAAACCGAAACAGTCGTGGGGTATATTTCGATGGTAATTATATTAATTCTGTAATTAATTGTTACGCATACTTTGAATATAATGTCCCGGGAATGAAGCCGATCTAATGTATCATGTAAACAAAATGTGAGTTGATATATGCCTGGATGGCTGAGTGGCATCGCGCTTGGCTCATAAGTAACAGGTTACGCCATCGAATCCAGCTCGATGAATGTATGTCTTTTTATATATACATTTTTGACATTTGTTGAAACAATGGTGCACAGATTCCATACGTTTTGAACAAAATCTCATTTTTGTTTAAAATGCCTAAATAAGTTTGTAACCTTTGAGTCTGCAATTATAATTTTGCTATTGTTGATATTGAAAAAACTGGTTTGATTATGTTGACTAAAACAAAATCATACTGGCGATTAATAAGGAAAAATAACTGCTACGTTTATAATTTGGCAGATACTTTACTTGACTAAATATGAATTGGAAATCTTTTGTATCTCTTTAATGAAATTTGTAATACAAGTTTCTTTTAAAGAGACTTACACTGTCTACAGACATAGCAAAATTTAGTTCTTGAGCGTCATAGAAAATTTAGTTTTGGCCATTTTTCTCAAAAGGAGTTAGAACACAAGATTTTTTTGATAACAGAGAAATATCGATGGAAAAAATTTCGAAAGAGTTCTTCAAATGTGCGCGTACTAGGACTTCTAAAGTCGATCTTCAAGGTTTGTGTAAGTTTAAAGTATTAACTATACTAATATGGCATATAATATTTCACTCCTAAACGCCACATAGACTTGGATAGACATAATATCCTTTCGTAGAGTATTTAATTATGCCGTATAAGAATAGTGTACAATTTTTATGAAAATTTATTACTATAACGCACTTGCTGTATACCGAAATTTTTCTTATAGTCTGTTTCCCAATTCTTGCTCTAAATAGACGTATAGTCGGTGTCCCCGCTTATTCAATTATGTCTGATCAATAAGCTTATAAAAATTTGAAGGTGATGTTTAGAACCGTCACAAGATGTCCACTTCTTTATTATTACTTTCAGCTTAGGTAGCTGTTTTCTCTTTAGTTAGAAACTATAATGCTTGTTATAATATAATATACCTGCTGTATATGTTTTGTTTAAGATACTTTACTAGTTTTGCATAAAAAAATAATCAGCGCCTACCTACTTCTATTATATCACCTTATTAACATCTGATCCAATTGAAATACCAGCTTTGGAAGATGTTTTCAGAAACAGATAACAATAAAACCCAATTCTATATATAGGATGGCGCATTGAAAACGAGACAGACCGATTTGCGTCCAGAGACAATTTTTTTTAATAAACGCAGAAACACGTCAATTTTAATATAGAGGGGGAAATGTTTTGACATAAAACTCAACTTTGTCACATCAACCCCCTAAGGGAGGTTATAACAACCCTTATATTTTAAATAGGGAACATGGGTCGAGTGTTAGATCATTTGAAACCTCTTTCTTTTCTGAAATCAGCACACTAATTTTTTTGGAAGTTTTAAAAACTCGTTAGAAAACTATTTACAGTTGGAGTTTACAAGAACGTATTTCACTCATTCCGATAAGAAACGTGCTGCTGGTCAATGTTTGGTTGGTTTGTAAATAAAAAATTGACTATCAGAATATTTCTTATCAGAATGAGAGAAATGCGGTTTATTATTTCAGTTTATCTGTCGGTTTGATACTTGATAGTACTATCGAAAATTAATTTCACAATGGTGTATTCTGTAGAAGAAAGAGTTGAAATAATTACTCTTCTTTTTCAGAAACGATGACTGTGCCAACCGTCCGCAAATTTGTTTCATGAACGACATCCGAACAGACATGTTAACAGAAAATACATTTTAGAGTTAGTTGCAAAGTTTCGACAAAGTGGTTCAGTAGCCAACAAAAAACGGGATTTTGAACGTGAATTTTCGGTTAGATATGAGACTACTGAGATTGAAGTTTTAGGACAAATTGCTGCAGACCCAACTTTGAGCACGAGAAATTTGGCCATTGTTTCAAACATCAAAAGAAGAACTATTCAGCGAATATTGAAGCATAATAAATTTCACCCCTATAAAATCCATCTTGTACAACAACTGAATAAAGATTAGTTTGATCGGCGGCTGGAGTTTTGTGAAGTTATGACTGCAGGAATAGCTGATAACGGGAACTTTCTGTTCAATATCTGTTTTTCAGACGAGTGTACGTTTTTATTAAACTCCACAGTCAATCGTCATAATTGTCGTTATTGGGCAGATAATAATCCAAGACATTTTCACGAAGTCCACACTCAAACTCCACAGAAATGGAATGTCTGGACTGGCATTTTTGAAGACCGTTTAATCGGACCAATTTTCTTGATGGCAACTTGAGCGGCGAAACGTATTTGGAGTTACGAGAAGACATCGTTTACCCTCTACTAATTAACATTGTTGAAAATGATGATCGCTATGAAAAAAATCAATTAGTGTTTCAACAAAATGGAGCCCCTCCGCATTTTTCACAACGTGTAAGAGAGTTTTTGAACCAAGAGTTTCCAGAGCAATGGATTTGGCGTAGAGGTGCTATTGAGTGCCCCCCCTACATCACAGGATTTAACTCCTTTAGACTTCTTTCTATGAGACCATTTAAAGAGTAGAATTTTTTCAACAGAACCGGAGTCTCTGGAAGAATTACGACGACGCATTGTTGAAAAATTTCGTCTAATAATTCCACAAGTGCTCCAGAATGTCAGAACTCGTTTTGAACAAAATTTGTACTTTTGTATGGAAGCTGGTGGCCAACAATTTGAACACTTACTTAACTGAATAAACATTTTTGAACGTTTGGTTTTGTTTTTTAGTTTTTCTAACAAAAAATTGACTAGCTAGTGCATTTCTTATCACAATGAATGAAATACGTTCTTGCAAATCCAACTGTGAATAATTTTTAAACGAGTTGATAAAACTTCCAAAAAAAATTGTGTGCTGAATTCAGAAAAGAAAGAGCTTTTAAATGATGTAACACTCGACCCATGTTCCCTATTTAAAATATAAGGGTTGTTATCACCACCCTTAAGGGGTTTATGTGACAAAGTTGAGTTTTATGTCAAAGCATGTCCCCCTCAATATTAAAATTGACGTGTTTCAGCGTTTCTTAAAAAGAAATTCTCTGGACGCAAATTGGTGTGTTTCGTTTTCAATACGCCACCCTGTATAATAATTATTTCGCCAACCAAAAATAAACTTCAGAAAGCTATTCCTAGGGAGCGAAGGTATTTATAGCATATCAAGCAGACATTTGTGTTTGGCATCATTGTAAAACAGCTAGAATGCTAATTTGTAACAAAGAGAATGCAATTAGATTCAAGCAACTGCAATACAATAATTTATTCAGTTGTAATACCTATATCACCACTGCTAAATTTATATTGTTCTAATAAACATTTAGAGATTATTTGATATCGGAATATTTTAATATCTTTATGTAGTTCATCCTATTATAGACCGCTATTGTCTTCAAAACGAGAACATATTTCCTTACCGCTCTATTCTCATTACTAGATATAAAATGACAGTATCGGCTCCAGTGTTTGCTCTAAAGATCTTGAATTCATAAAGACATTAAAGTCACAGCTATAAACTACCTCTAGCTAGGAACTGTGACTTCTAAACCCTGGGGAACAAGCGCAGGGAAAGGGGGGCGTTGAAGACTTAGTAGTAGTAGTAGCAGTGGTGGGGAGGCCAACGCCAAGCAAGTAGGCCACAATGGGCCCTTTTTGCCAACCCCAGCAACCCAGCAACCATGCTCTACTCTTCCTCGGTTCCGTCGCCAAACCGCCTCGACCTCGAGATGAAGGCCGTGACGGTCTTCAATTGGACGGTACTTACCTGATTCCTCTGCAGAGTCCTTGATCCGAACAATTCTGCTCGAAGACTCCCAAAAGCCTCGCATTCACACAGGTAGTGGTAGGACGTTTCTTCATCCTCGCCACATTCCTGGCAAATGGGATCCCTCTCTACGCCTATCAATGTGAGGTGTCTTCTAAGGGCGCAGTGGCCTGTCAGCACCCCGAGGATGCGGCGAAGCGCAGGTCGACTCCTTCCGAGTAGCCAGACAGCTTTATCTCTGTCCGGCCCCTCCACGAAGTCCCTCGCCTGCCTGCAGCCATCAACCGACCCCCAGTGCCTCTCCATTGCTTCCTCGGTCCACCTGTCTAAGACGACAGAGACTGTCTTCCTACTTATGCCTATCGCAGGCTCCGGGCCACAGAACGGCCGCCGGGAACCAAGCTTTGCGAGATTATTCGCCACCTCATTCCCCGCCACGCCACAGTGTCCCGGAACCCACACCAGTTGCACCTCCTTCGTCCTGGCTAGCCCTCTGAGGGCGTCAGCGCACTCCTGAACCAGGGGTGACCTGATTCTGGCCGCGCAGACTGCCCGGAGGACCGCCTGGCTATCCGAGCAAATGCACACACATTTCTCGGGACTCATCTTCACATCCTGTCTATTGGCCACAGACAGGATAGCATACGCCTCTGTTTCGAATGCCGTGGTGTATGCGCCAAGAGCATAGCTCTCGCGCACCCCCAGGCCCTCGATGTATATTCCTGCCCCGGAGGATTGCTGGTCCTCCAGCCGCGATCCGTCGGTGAAACAGACCAGGCTTGCGGGCTGGAATGTAACCTCATTTTCCCTCCACTGATCCCTACTGGGGATCCTGAGGGTGTATGGCCTAGTCAACCTAATATCGTCCTCGGCATCCCTCACCTTTATGGCGGAAATCGGAATTTCCTTTTCCACCTCCTTGGCGACTCTTGCATGCCCTATTACTGCTCCCTCTCCGCTCCAGTTACCTGAGTCCCGGATCCTAAGATGCGACGCCATAGCCTCCCTTCTGATACAGATGGGAAGCGGTGGCAGCATCAACAGGACCTCTAGTGCGGCTGAGGGTGTCGTCCTCATAGCGCCTGTGATACCCAGGATAGCCAGCCTTTGGAGTTTGGCCAGCTTCCTGCTGGTTGTTTGGTTCACACCACACCACCAGACCAACGCCCCATAGAGGATTCTCGGCCTGACGATCGCAGTGTAGATCCAATGAAGGATCCGGGGGTTAACTCCCCAGGTCCTCCCTATCACACGACGCAGCTGCCAGAGGGTCGCTACTCCCTTCCTCACAACTCGTTCTATTTGCGACCCCCATGTTAGTTTCGGGTCCAGGATCACCCCCAGATATTTGACCTCCCGCACTAAAGCTAAAGGTTTTCCAAACATCACGGGCGCCCTGAACCCCTCTACCTTCCTCTTCTTGGTAAATAGAATCATCTCCGTCTTCGCCGGGTTTACGGAGAGTCCCTGCTCACCACACCACCTTTCGATTATGCTACAGGCAGCTTGCATGCACTCACAGACGACGCCGAGGAATTTGCCGGTGACTAAGACCAGCCCATCATCAGCGTACGCCTGTGCGTAGAAGCCATTCTCAGAGAGCCGCTCCAAGAGGCCGTCCATGACCAGACACCATAGATGAGGCGAAAGGCAGCTCCCCTGGGGACAGCCGCCCGTCACCCCAACGTCCAGCCCTCGGCCCCTCAAGGTCAGCGACACTCTCCTGTCCCCCAGCATGCTCGCCACCCAGCTTATTAGGGACCTCGGCGTTCCCCTCTCCTGTAGGGCGTTACAGACCGTATCCGTCCTTGCCTTATCAAAGGCCCCCTCCACATCGAAGAACACAGCTAATGTGCTCTCCCCGTAGTGTAGAGCCCTTTCCACCTTCCGCGTCACAGCGTGGAGCGCCGTCTCCGTCGATTTCCCCCGCTGGTACGCGTGCTGACCTTTGTGGAAGGGATGATCCTTGAGGATCCCTCCCAACATAAACCTATCTACTAACTTTTCCAATGCCTTAAGTAGGAAGGATGTTAGGCTGATTAGCCTGTACGCCTTGGCCAGCGTGTAGTCCTCCCTTCCCGGTTTGGGAATGAAGACCCCCCTAACCCGGCGCCAGGCCTTTGGGACGTAGCCCCACGCCAGGCTGGCCCGAAAAACCTCCCTTATGTTGGGAAGCAGTATATCCAGGCCCCTCTGGAGCAGGGCTGGAAAAATCCCATCGCAGCCTGCGGATTTGAATGGAGCGAACTCGCTCACCGCCCAGGTTATAGAGCCATCTGTGACCACCTCCTCCGCCAGCTGCCAGTCCGCATTCGGGACTGTCCACCGGCCCGGTTCGGCAGCCTCCGTGACGGCTCCACCGCCCTCAAGGTGAACTTCGGCGAGATGACGCAGGGTCTCCTCACCGGTGCTTGTCCAGCTCCCGTCCTGTTTCCTTAAAGATCCTACATTACTACCTAACTCTTGTTTGAGTACTCTCACCAGCCTGGCTGCGTCAGGCAGGGAATTGACTTCCCCGCAGTACGCGCGCCAACCAGCTCGCTTACTCCGGCGTAATTCCTTCTTAAACTCCCTTCTGGCAGTCCTAAACTCGTCCCAGGCCGCTTCACCCGATTCTCGGACGGCTCGGTTTAAGGCCCTCCGAGTCCGCCCGCGTAGTACGGCGAGATCCTTGTTCCACCATCTAACTTTGATGGACGGTTCCCCCCTAAGTGGTGACGCGGCCTCGTAGGCTGCCATTATTTTCCCTTCTAGGGCCTCGACCTCGCTATCTAATGCCTCTATAGAGAGTCTACTCCCCTCTGGGCTCCTTGGCGACCCACCGAGGCCTATTAGATAGGCATCCCAGTCGGTCTTCCTTGGATTTCTCCTGGGGGGAGAACTCTCACGGTCCACATCCAATTCAAAGCTGATCATACGATGATCAGACATTGATATGTGTTCCGTCACCCTCCAGTTAGATATATCCTCCGTTATTCCTCTGCTCGCTAACGTAATGTCGATCACCTCCTGTCGGATACGATTGACAAACGTTGGAGCTGTACCTCTATTTAATACCTCTAGGTTCGTTGTAGCCAAGTACTCTAATAGAGCCTCACCGCGTGGGTTGGTATCCGTGCTGCCCCACAATCTGTGGTGAGAATTGGCATCGCAGCCTATTATCAGTTGTAGCCCATGCTCCCTCGCGTAATCGACGATACGCACCAATTCCTCCGACGGAGGCAGCCCCCGCCGATCGTAGGGAACATAAAGGCTGCACATCAGAACCTTAAGCCTAATATTACTCACCTTATACTCCAGGACAGCTGCTGTGACGTCCCTGGACCCGAGCTGCGGCAGCAACATCACGTCCAGATCCCTCGACGCCAGTATGCATGTCCTTGGTTGTTCTTCCTGTGCTTCACCACCGATAAGGATGTTGAAGCCAATTCCTCCAAGCCCTCTAACTTGCTTCCTAAACACATAAGGCTCTTGAATCAACACTACGCCGCCTGGACCGCCTGCGAGGAGCTTTACTAGCTCCCCAGTGGCATCCCGGCTATGCTGAAGGTTGATCTGGCCCACGCGCAGTTGCCCCGCGAATTTAATCGCGACGCCGCTCGGGCGGAGGCCTCCCCTGGTCGGAGCCCGTCCGTTCGCCCGCCGCAGGCCGGGCGGAGGCGACCGCACTCCATGTCGGAACTCTGGTTACACTCAGAGTCACCAACTCGAAGTACAGTCGCCAGCCTTGCCCGTCCAGCTCGCGAGCTACCTCAGGCCCCACCGAAAAGACCAGACGCCATGCCCCAGGTCCTCCTGCCGTCTCCAAGTGCCGCCACTGCCCAACATTGAGCGAGCGGTTCTGGAGCGCAAGCATCCTGACAACATCCTCTAGGTCCACCTCTTGACTTCTGAGCCAAAAGCTGATCCGGACCGGCCATGGGGCGCCCCCTGCCCTTACGGCGCTGAAGGCGATCTCCCCCACCGTCGTCCCGGACCAGCCGTTGAGAAGCCAACTCAGGGACTCGTCATCCTCGGTGGTCACCAAGAACCACCCCGGATCGACTATCCCAGAGTTGCGGAAGCGGAGCTGCAACGCCCTGTCGGATATCGTCATGGCGTCCAACATCCCCGCCAGCAAACTCCTCCTTATTGGCTCCGCCTCTTCCGTCAGGACTACGCCATCCCCCCTGTTGGATGTGATGACTACCTGCATTTCCCTCCTACCCGCCGGACCTGACGTTCCCGAGGGGCCAGGGCCCGCCCCAGCAGCCGGGGTCGCGACCGCGCCCCGCCCCCGAAGGAGTGGGGACACATTAGCCGCTTCACCCCCGGCCGCCGGCGCACAACCGCGGCTAACCCTCTTGGCCCGCCTCTCCGGCGGTGTTTCTTTTTCCGGTCTTGGGCGCTTCGCGTACGCGCCCCCAGTTGACTTGGGCCAGCCTGCCGGCCTCGACCGTGGAGAGCCTGATGGTCCCCCCTGAGCCGGTGGCCGCCTGTCCAGCTTCTGTCCCTGTGGGCTCGGCTGCGCCCCAGATCTCTTTTTTTCCTGCTTCTCTGCCGACCGCCCGGGGGGCGACACAGGGGTAGAGCCTTTCGGCCGCTCCCCCACACCTCGGCCCTCGCCCGGTCCCGTCGGCAGGACAATCGCCTTCACTTCCTTTTCTCTCGCCTCACGGTGCCGTCGTCGCACCTGCCGCCAGGCCGCCCGATCCGGCAGCTTCCCCGCCCTGACGATCCCTGAGGGTTCACCCGGCTCAGAAGCAGCCCGACCGGCCGCAGTGGCGAAGGGGATTTGCGGCGGCCCCCCGCCTTGCGGGGCCGCCGCTGCCGAAGCAGCCTGCGCCTCTGGAGGACTCACACCCCCCTGATGACGCTGCTGCCTCAGCTCCTCCCTCTCTCGCCTCCTTTTCTGGGCTCTCCACTTCCTTTTCCTTCCTCTCTTCCGTTTCCTTCGCGACTCCTCGTCCTCGGCCCCTCCCATGGACACGTCCATGGGCCCGGCCAGACTCGCAGCCGACGAAGTTCGCCCCCCGTCGCTCCCCCCGGCAGCAACGTCCCCGACGGACCCGTACGGCTCCACCCCGGACACCCCGCCAGGAGAGCGGAGGAGCGTTTCTTCCAGTTCCCTGCTGGAACTGCTTGGAGAGACAGGGATCTCTCTACCTTCTACCTCCTCGCTTATTTTTGGCACGTTACCTTTATATTCTTTATCCTCATTCATGGTTGCTAGAAAAAAATGTTGTGTGATGGTGTGCTTATGGTTTGGTGAGCGTATAGATACGGGAGGTCACCCCACCGCCCCCCCGGCGCTTCATCCGTGATGAGACTTGATTCCGTTAAGAGCGGCTCTGCGGCCACGCCGTGGCGACCCGAAGCGTGCAGCTAACCCCCTGTTCCGGAGCCACCCGGTGCTGCTGGCACGATCGAGCATTTTTCGAATGGATGATAGGGCAGCCCCCTACACCGGCCAAGGCAAGGGTGGGCCCCTGTACTGTCCATACGGCGCCAGGTGTGCCAACCCTGGTTTGCACAGCGCTGCCAGTCCAGAGCAGGCTCCGCTCGGAGCCCCTCCTCGGAGTCCGCGCCGAAGGCCGAGAAGCCCAACCCGATCTATGTGCCTCGTGTCTGTGTTTGTATGCGTGTGTATGACGTGTGTGTGAAGGTTTGAGACTTTAGTAGACCATCGGCCCTGGGCGTTATTCCCATTGCCGACAGTCGCGCCAGGGGTGGCACGTGGAGCCAGTCTCTAGGAGTCCAGTAGCTAAGTCACTCGCTGATCGATCAAGAGAACGATCAGCGCACGACCAGGCTAAGGGACCACACCCCCCGTTGAAGACTTAAGGATGAGATTTTCTTTATAAAAGCAAAGTTTATGTGTCCCCTAGACATTACAAACCTGATTCTTATACCGCAAGATGATAAAGTGACAATTAAAGTTAATACTTGTTTAGCCAATTTTGATAGGTTATAGTAAACAAGTTTCTAGTTCTTATCATAAGATACTTAGCAACAAAGTAAATACATATTTTTGGTTTTCATTGTGAAAGTACGTTTATTTTGAAAACGGTTTATTTTTTTGACTTCAAAGAAGTATAGCTTTTTTGTGTAAAACTAAATGGGCTCTTTTCTTTATTTTTGTTCGAAAATGTGCATATATGGTGGAGAAAAAATTATAACCATATTATTATTTTTATTTCAACAACACACCACGAGGGCTTACAGCCTAAATACTATCGTACCGTGGGTGTTGAGAAGGAGGAAAGAGGCAACTTGTTAATTCTGGACTTGAAGGTTTGGAGGTTCGGGGAAGAAGGAAAAACATGTGCCGGCTGGGAATTCTACAACTTGGAAGTCCTCGGGACAAAAGAGCGGGCATAACAAGATCTTCTATGTATGGTGACCTGGACAGTAAGAGGGTGCATTCGCTCTGTTCCCCTGGTAGATCTGTTGGAGGCAGCAGGTGGAGGAACTATGGAAGAAAGCACCTCTGAGCAGTGCCCGTGCAGATATCTATAAAAGAGAGAGAGAGGTCACCAACGAAACGTCGGTGGGCAGGGGATGGCAGCCTTTAGGTGGGGGTAGGATCACCGATGAGACGTATGAATGAAGTCCAGGATAGCGAGTGTAGAAGCAGCAGCAGCACCCCAGATGTGGGAGCAGTATATATATAAAGATCTAAATCGTGTCCTATCGGTAAGGGTGGTAGTAGGACAAGTGTTCTTGAATACAGGCAGGTGGATGCCATATACACGGATATTTCTAAAGCTTCGGGCTGGCTTGACCATGGCATCCTGTTGCATAAACTTAAATCTTTTGATTTCTCTGATCATTTGATAGAACTGTTTGGATCATACCTGAGTAATAGGAGTCAGTATGTTGCGGTGGGAGGTGTTACATCGTCAGAGTTCATGGCTACATCTGGAGTCCCTTAAGGATCTATTTTAGGTCCTTTATTATTTAATATCTTCATAAATGATGTGGTGGTGGACAATGGTGTTAATTATTAGCTGTATGCTGACGACCTTCAGATTTTTTTGGAAGTGAATAACTTGTCTGATTATCATAGAATTAAAGCAGCTCTTGATGCTATGGTAAAGTAAAGTTATGAAAACCGGCTCTCACTGAATGTTCGCAAGTGCTGTGTCATAAGGTTCACTCTGAGGAAACTTCCAGTGCGGTTTGGTTATAACATGCATAGTTCGTATCTACCAAAAAAGGATCTGATTACTGATCTGGGGATTACTTTTGTTACCAAATTGTCGTTTGCTCCACATATTTTCAGTATAACATCAGATGCTTATAGAATGTTAGGATTTGTTATAAGAACTTCAAAAGTCTTTGTGTCAATCAAAGCCATGGTATTTATATTTAATGCATTTGTCCGGTCGAAACTAGAATATGCTTGTGTCATATGGTGCCCAAACCATCCTGTGTACATTGATTGTTTGGAGCGAGTACAGAGACGATTCGTAAAATTTCTTGTATTTAAGGAGGATGGCATCTACCCTGGACAACATTTTTCTCACTCATGTCTACTCTCAAGATTTTCTGCCAGTAGCTTGCAGCAGAGACGTAATTATACTTTCATTATGTTTTTATATAAAATAATTTCGAATGAGATTAACTGCTCTGATATTCTGGGTGGTTAAACTTTCTAGTACCGACGTTTAATGCTAGAAACACTTTGACTTTCTACTTGCTCACTGCAAGGCTCAATGTGGTACAGTACTCACCACTGTATACAATGTGTAGTTTATATAATCAGCTGAGTGGTAGTATTGACATCACTGCACGGCTGCTGAGGCCAAGGAACTGATGCTACGCTAAATTGTTATTTCATTCTTAGTTCTGCTGACTACCTTTGGAACTGTTAATTTCTTTCATAATATTATGTGTATTCTAGCATCCAATAATTGGATTTTGTCTGTAGGATGCTGTTGTAATTTAAATATATATATATATATATATATATATATATATATATATATATATATATATATATATATATATATATATATATAAGTATCACATTGATAACTCAAAAAATAATAGGCCAATTTTGATCAAATTTGGTGAGTACGTTCCTTTTGTAAATGGCTTGAATAAGTTCGTTAGCCAGAAAAATTGGATAAGGTTTTCCGAAAAAATTGTGGGTTTTCTTTCGAAAAATTAAAAATTAATGGTAACCAAATTTTACACGCTACTTTCTGTCATAAATGGCATCCCTTGTACCAAAATTCAGATCTCTATGTTAAAAGACAAAGAAATTACAAGCCTCTGATTGAAAAAAGTTGAAACGTGCAAATTTATAATTCTGGTAGTCGTAATTAGTACGCATTAGCGCTTTCTGAGTTAAAAATTCGGCTCAAAATGACTAACAAACTTCTAGACCTGTGTCCCAGCCGTCACTTTCCTTCATTTCGTAAAAATATGACAAAAAAATCTTAGGCAAAAATTTTATGGTGTAAATAATCAAGACGTTCAAAAGTAATATACTAGAGTTTTTTTAGTCTTATTTCATTTTACTGTTATTTGATCAGATTGTGTTATTCCGATGAATTTTTTAGCAAGTTTCAGTATGACAAATTCAATTAGCACGAGATGAAAACTTTTAAGACTTAATTCAATTTGAATAACACATCTGGTTGTTTGTTATTGCCCTAACTTAGTGAAACCGTTCCATTTTTAATACAACCGAGGACTTTTCCCGTGGCTTCACAAGTGATTGTTCTTTTCTGCAACCAATTTCAATTTTAACTGGACGCAGCAAGTGCGTTATGGTAGCGAATTTTCATTAAAGTTTCCAATTTAGATAGGTCAATTTACTATTAACCTAAGGTTCGTTAACCAGCAACCAGTTCGGCAACATTTCAGCAACATTTTAAGTTTATTTTCGGACATTTTTTGTACATTTTCACACAATATAGCCATTTTATGAAGTATGGTACATTGTTTCTACTAAAAACGTTATGCTGGTAACCAAATTTCATGGCTGCTTTC
Source organism: Tillus elongatus (assembly GCA_964006375.1). Taxonomy (NCBI): domain Eukaryota; kingdom Metazoa; phylum Arthropoda; class Insecta; order Coleoptera; family Cleridae; genus Tillus; species Tillus elongatus. The sequence continues at coordinate 250,537,433 of OZ023263.1, read as the reverse complement.
TTAAAAAATGACCTATTTGTTTTTATGAAAATTCACTACTATAACGCACTTGCGGCGTCCAGACTTTTATTTTATTAAAGAGGATTTAGGCCGTTTTAAATAATTATTTAAAGTTAAATCCTAAAAACTGATGGGTGAGTTTAACGATCATACGTATAATAAATTTTTAGATAAAATGAAAGTGGTAAAAGCAGCCATAGCCACGGCAAAATACCTATGACAATGTTAGCCCCGTTTCAGCATTGATATTCATTCTGTATTGTAGCTGTATAGATTTGTTTGGGGACCTGGAGCTGCCACCAACGTCATTTATTTTAATCTTGTGCAGACTGAGAGCACGTTCACTGTATGCCAGTATGACGGCTGAAACACGAATTGACGAAATTCACCGTTATCATTGATAGACGTTTCATAAAGTGAATCGTGACATCAATGTGCACGCGATGCTTAAATATATTAGCTATATCTATCCCTTTATCTGGTCATGATTCAATTCTCAAAGGCGAGGTTCTCACTTTTAGTCGATCACGCTATGTGTCTTCTATTATTTTATGGTTGCCTGCGGCAGTTTCGGTTAACAAATTAATTTCAAAATAGTTTTAAATGTGGAAATAATCAAATATTGGAACCTGTGATGAGCTTTGATAAGCACACTTGGTGAACCAAAATCACCGCAACACATTTGAAAAACCCGACGATGGTTTCACTAGCCAAGTTAGCGTCATCAGTGGTTAGCAAATTAATTTGAAAATAGTTTTAATGTGGAAATAAGCCAATATTGGAACCTGTAATGAGCACTGATAAGCACACTTGGCGAACCAACATCACCGCAACACATTTGAAAAACCCGACGATGGTTTCACTAACCAAGCTAGCCTCATCAGGCAATGAATAATTCCAAATATCTTATATCTACAACTATATTAGTGAATTTTTATTAAAAAAATTCACTCAAAAAATAGAGGGCCGATTTTGACTAAATTTGGAGAATACCTTCCCTTTGCAAGTAGCTTGGATAGGTTCGTTATCCAGGAAAATCGGATGAGGCTTTCCCGGAAAATTTTGTGTTTACTTTAAAATATATATATATATATATATATATATATATATATATATATATATATATATATATATATATATATATATATATATATATATATATATATATATATATATATATCTCGGGAAATAACAAAGTAAGAACACACGCGTTTATATCGCTATAGGTAAATTACCTACCGAAACTAAGCTCTGTAGGTCAAAAGGCACTAAAGTTATAGGTATTTAAAGAAACATAAATTGGGGGTTTCCTCAGAACGTCAAAGTCCCGATTGAAAATATCCAAATTGGCAACATTTAGGCAAAGAACTTGAATCTAATACGGGCTATGGAAAGAAAATATCTCAAGAAGAATGTTTTAAAAACCCTGAAGTCTTAGTTTCAATCGTCATTGTCCTTCATTTTACTAAAATATTCTCAAAAAATTCATTTCAAATAGACCCTTTCTCTGATGCTTGGCAGTAGTCTCAGCTATGAAGTTTATTGTTTAATGGTTTATAATTTTTGTCGGATTTTCGTAAAAAAATCAATAAAGCACAATACATCCGTTATTATATAAAATTAAAAAAATGTGTTACAAATTTCATTAAAATTAAAAAGTTTTCCAGAAAAAAATTTTATTATTTACAAACGGAAGGTACGTGCCAAATTATCAATATGGCAGATATTTTTCCTTATTTACTGGTCTGGTGGTTTTGTTTGAATCAACCCAATTAAACTAGCTTTTGCAAAGAAAGCAATCAAAAAGGTTATATAGGTTACATAGGTTTTATTATGGCTCAAGATTGAAGATGATAGCTTAATGGGAAATTAAGATATCGAATTTGAAATATTTGCGGTAGGTATATTTCTCTTAAAATAATTTTGTTTTACTTTGGTAATACAGTATCTACAGGCATTGATTAAAAACATGAATCCGATGTACACAACCACATTCTTATTTGTTTGATTGGATGTTAGAATCATAATATACTACAGTCAGAATCGACGGCCAAAGGCATTTGTTAAAGTTATGTTGAAATTAAAAGTTGGGTTATTATTTACCTACTATTTCTATTAACCTTAGAATATAGGTTGTTGTTTTATATTCTGAGATTCTAAGGTATTAGCGGAGTCGAATTCCGAGGTTATGCGTAGAACGTACACGTTTCTCTCTTGAGCCCTGTCAGTTAACAAATGACAAGCAGTGGTCTTGTCAGATGAAACTAGAGACATGGAAATGGCTTTTAAATACAATACCATGAAAATAGAAAGCTTAATATTTATACATAATAAAACGTAGTTCTGGATTTCTTTTAAATAAATTGAACCACTTACATTAAAATTTCTATTTATTTGCATTTTTCTGACATCCACCGATTTAGATGACAGTTTTCGTAAATGGCAACCCTGCCGGTTGTTGTTTATTGTGACATAGTTTCGTAGCCTGTCCGTCTAAAACTTAATTGGAGATTTTTTGCAAGGCAGCAGAACCCCGATTTATCTCTCTGACTTTGTCTAACATTATAGGCATCCATTTAGAGGTAATTTCAGGTTATATCTTAGATTATTGATTTTTGATTTAGTTATAACTCAAGATCTGCTAAACCAATTGAGTTTAAATTCGGTAGGTAGGACCACTTATACAATGTGTACGCGTTTATTAAGTTTTAGTTTAATATCTCTAGTAGTTAAAAAGATTTTGCGTTTTCAAGCAGTTTTTAGAATATTTTTTTTCTAAAAATATTTGATTGTCAAAGCTGTCTAACGAAGTCATCCAAGCTATTAACAAAATAAAGGGAATTGCCAATTGTGGTTTCGATTGGTGAAGTATTTTTTGAGGTATAGATTGGATATATATATATCTATATATATATATATATATATATATATATATATATATATATATATATATATATATATATATATATATATATAAGGAGCCGCATTTGTATTATAAACCATCCTCGTCTAGGGAGTACTAACCATTTCTTCTTTTATATAACGCCTGTCAACCCTTATTTAAAACTCTTTGCTCGGAACGAATATTCGTTAGGTTTTGGGATGTATTATTTATTGATTTTAATACAAAAACATAATTCACAAATATGCCTATTACGCTCAGTGAGTAACGGAGGTGTTTGGTGTATTCATTTATTTCATGTAGTGATCTAATTATAAATTATCAATAAAAGTCACTTGTACAAAATTATTAAACGCATTCCAATAATTAAATCATTTCAACAATGTACCAGTCACAATACGCCTCATTGGGCTATTAATTATTATTCAGGGCTTTGCAATAATCACATAAATATATGGTGCATTTAACCAAATTATTTCTGACAAAGAATAATTATAATTAAAGAGAGACGTATGAATGTCTGGTTTAAATGAATACCAATACTTTTATAGATAGATAGATAGACAACTTTTATTTAAATCCCCTAAGGAGAGCACAGAACATGTCAAATACATACAAAACTAAATAATATAAAAATCCTAACTCTAACTATATAAAACATTTTACACTGTATAACACAAAATTACAAACTAGAACACTTTAGAACCATTTTAAAATGTACAAAACAGTATATCACTGATAAGTTTAATCTAATGCAATTCTAAATATATGAAACTCTGGACGCAGCAAGTGCGTTATGGAAGTCAATTTTCATTAAAATGTTTTTAATTACAAATATATCGCTTTAATGCGAGCAGGCATCAATTTGGTCACCTGTATAACCTATATAGTAGGAACAATGTACCATATTTTATCAAAATAATTATTTGAAAATGTACAAACATTTTCCGAAAATCAATTTTAAATGTTTCCGAGGAAACTGGTCTCCTAGCCAATGAACCTTAGGTTAATAGCAAATTGAGTTATTGAAATTTGAAACATTTAATGAAAATTCGCAAACAAAACGCTCTTGCTGCGTTCATACAAAAAATTTCCGAAAATAAAGTTAAATGTTGGTTTCCTAACAAACAAAACTTACGTCAATAGCAAATTGAATTATTGAAATTTGAAGGATTTAGTGACAATCTGCTACCAAAACGCACTTACTGCGTCCAGATTTTTTTCTTACAAACATGCATCATATTTCAATAAAAAATGCTAAACTGGAGCAACAAATTTGTTCTACGAAAATTAGCTAAAAATTATAGACCGTTAAACCATAAACTTCACTAAACCTACAGCGAAAGCACCAACTTAACTAAACCGACAGCCTCGGAGAAAGGGTCTACTTGAAATAAATTTTCTGTAAATATTTTAGTAAAATGAAGGGCAATGACGGTTGAATCTGAAACTTAGGGGTTTGCAGAACACTCTTCTTGCATCATTTTCTTTTCACAATCCGTATTTGTTTCACGTTCTTTGCGTAAACATTGCCAATTTTGACGTTTTAAATTGCGAGTTTGACGTTTTGAGGAAAACTCCAAAATTTGTTTCTTTAGCTGCTCGTAACTTTTTTGTCCTTAAACTTAGCAACCTAAATTTTGGTACATGGTTCACTCTTTATAATAAAAATACGCGTACCAAATTTGGTGGCCCTCACATAGTTATTTCCGGAGATATGAATTTTTTTAGAAATAAAACACAAAATTTTCCGAAAAAACCTTGTCTAGTTTTCCTGGCTAACGAACATATCCAAGCCACTTATTATTTTTTGAGTTATCGGTATATACATATATATATATATATATATATATATATATATATATATATATATATATATATATATATATATATATATATATATATATATATATATATATATATATATATATATATATATATATATATATAACACGGATCTCCCCATTAGTGATTTTTTTAAAGAAAATTCCCTAAAAAAGAAAATTTGAATCACCAACGACTTATGGGTCACCCTGTGATTGTAGAAATATTTTTTAAGATGAAGCTGAAGACACCCTATAATTAATGTATACCATTTTTTCCGTATCTTGCATAATAACGGATATATTGGGCTTTAAAGATTTTTTACGAAAATTCCCCCAAAATGATATACCATTAACCGATAAACTATATAGCCAACACTACTGCCAAAGTATCAGAGAAAGGGTCTATTTGAAATGAATTTGTGTTTTGTTGATAACTTACCTATAATGATATAAACCCGCGTACCAAATTTGGTTGCCCTTATTATGTTAATTCCGGAGATATAATTTTTTTCGAAAGAGAACACAAATTTTTCCGCGAAAACCTCTGCGGATTTTCCTTACTAACGAACATATCCAAGTCACTCGCGAAAGGAAGGTACTCACCTAATTTTATCAAAATCGGTCCATAATTTTTTTAGTTATAGGTGTGACACATAAATATATAAACACACATATATATATATATATATATATATATATATATATATATATATATATATATATATATATATATATATATATATATATATATATATATATATATATATATATATATATAAAATTTGAAAGCGACCTCGGCTTTGGGTTCCAGGGGTCCTAAATAGCGCTCATTTGAAGAAATTTTTTCAAAATTCAAAAGTCGAGATCTCCTCATTAGTGATTTTTTTTTGAAAATTCACTAAAATACGCATCAGTACGTATACCTATATATTACAAAATAAATTCACAGCTTTTATAGATTTTAATCATTCAAAAATCCCTTTTTGTATAGTACGCTTTTTGTACCAGCATTTTCCTAAGTGTGTTTTCAAACTTTCTTTGCGATAACTGTTTAATGTTGTCTGTCAATTTGTTCTAGATCTCTTTCGATTGATATTTTACATTATTTTATATTAAACTAAGATTATTGCTAATATTTGTCAGATGCAATCTGTTTCGCGTGTAATGGCACTGGTTACCCTGCAAGCTTTCAAATTCAAAATATTTTTGTAACGTAAGTAGCACATTCAAGTATGTATCTTGACGGAAAGGTGAGAATATTGTTGTCTTGAGAAATTTGGTTACAGGAACGCCTACTTTTCAGATAAATAATTGCTCTGACACACTTTTTTTTGTATGCCAAACACACGATGTGCATCTGTTGAATTGTCCCGAAATATAACACCATATCGCATTCGGCAATACACATAGACATAGTAGGCTGCAATGCAAATAGTCCTATCTACGCCAGCTTATTTTTAAAGCACATTTATAGGAACTTATTCTGCTACAGATTTCATAAACATGACTCTTCCAGTTAAGTTTTTTGTCCAGTACTAGCCCAAGGAGTTTTGTGGTGGCATCAGAGGTAAGTTTACCAGCCGGCATGTTAACTGTCAACTTACCTCTAGGCAACTCATTCGTTTAAATCACGAAAAGTAGCGAACCCAGGGTACTACCTTGAGGCACCCCCGCGCACGTCACTCCGTAGTCCAAATATAAAACCCACTCTTTCCCATCAGTGATTTTTATTCATTGCTTTTTTCCGTCAAATATGTTTTTAGTAAATGTAAAGGAGCACCCTGTACCCCACAACTCTTTAATTTAGAAAGAAGAATGTCTGTATTCACGCAGTCGAAGGAATTTTACAGATCTACGAATACACCAGCTACCCTCTCTCTATTATTTATGCCCTCCACAACTTCTTCCAAACCTGACAGATAGCTCTATTAGTTGTTCTCTTTTTCGTGAACCCATTTTGTCTGTTTGTAATCATGTTATTATTCAGGAAAAAAATAATATAATCTCTTATGTATAACCTGTTCAATGATTTTTGACACATTTGAAAGTGAGGCTAAAGGTCTATAATCTTGTCTCAATTTTCTGTTACCCTTCTTAAATGCCGGTACAATTTGCGCAACTTTACGTCTTTTGGGAAAATTTCCACCCTGGAAGCACAGGTTATAAGGTTACAACAATCTCACTGCGATGCATCACAGTATGTAGTCTCCGCCGGTCTCCTTCGTCCCTTAATGTCGATTGGCTATAGCTCCTTCTAGGCGAATTTCGTAATCCGAATGTAGGCAGGTTTCTTTGAAATGTTAAGTGAAGGTGGTCCAGCAGTCAAACAGGTGGCTATTGTTCCGGTACCATAGAAGGGCGGTGTCTGTTAGTAGGAGTGGTATAGTTTCAGCATCACTGGTAGGTCCAGATTATACAAAACTCGGAGTTCCTCAAGTGTTTCCAGAAATGATACAGTGTCAGTTCTGCCATTGAAGCGGCGATCCCGTCTGGTAATCTATCGTAAGGGTGCTGTTTCTCCTGTTTATACCATTACTGGAGCGGGAAGGAAGACCCTGGGAGTGGGTCCGGTTATCAAAAATCAGCTTAGTCACCGACGCATCTCATTAGATAAGCCACATATTCTGAGTTATTCTGTTAATTAAGATTTTTTAGCAAAGAAATTCATCCTACTTTTGATTCTGTGGCGGCACCTTGTCTGGGTAGAGTCCGTGGTGATGGGAGGGGGCCAACGCTTGTTCCTTACTCGAAGTCTCAGTTGGATTGATTTCGGCTACAGGGGTGTTTACAAAGGATGGCATATTGGGGAATTTAAAAAATAATGATAAATTATAAACTGGGAAATTTCCCAAGAAACGATGTCAAACTAGGAAAGAAGAAAAAAAATTGTTTCTGTTTATGAAAATCTGCCACTACTGTAAATGTATGTAATATAAAAATAGAGTATTCCAGAACGGTTTTTAAACTCTCAAAAATGAAGTTCCTGCTCGCTGGTGACAGATGTACCGGTCTACTTCCGAAAGGTGGAGCGGGGGTCAGTGTTTTCATCGGGAAAAGGGATTTGTCTCGAGATCCACGACTTTACTTGAGGTTTTAAAAAGGTTCCAAGGGGAAAGTGTGTCGGAACCATGACTCTCCGCGCATCTCTTTGTCAGCTTTCCATTTTCATCGTAGACTCTGCATTTTGTCAAAAGGATAATGCTTATTAGAATTTTTCGTTGGTCGGCGACTTCCTTTTTTCTAAACATGATATTTTTCTGCAAGTTTGTAACGTGTTACTCGGTTTACGATCTTTATCCACACTATAATTCATTAGTACATCATTATAGTATTTACTTAGTCAAGAGCAGAGCCCTGTAGCTGTCCAGCGGGACTACTCAAGAAGGCTGTCGGGACTACTCAGGGCTACCCAGACCATGGACAGACCTTAGTATGGCTCTGCTTGGCTTGACGTTAAACCAAGTCATGGATGGCTGATTACTGGCGGTCTTGTTCCATTTGTGAGGAGGAACGTGTCTTGAAAACGTGTCTTCAAAGCGGAACAAAACCGGTGTTGCAAACGATACAGAGCGGGTCTTCCAAACAGTTGTTTCGAACGGGTCTTCAAAAAATATGTCTTCAACAAGGTACTAAACTGGTCTTTAAAAAGATGTCTTCCAAAAGGTACTAAACGGGTCTTCAAAAAGATGTGTTCAAAAAAATGTTCGGGACGCAGCAAGTGCATTATAGTAGTGAATTTTGTTAATAATTGTACACTATTAGTAAGGTATGTTATTAAAACTAATTCTCTAAATTTAAATGGACCTGGGAGATCGGTTCTGGACGTCCCGGTAAGCGATTATTTGAAGAAGTTTCTATTTTTTATTGAGCTAGACAATTACAATTTGGTGGGGATGTATGTAAGTACTACAAGTCTCTTTAAAAAAATTGTGTTACAAATTTCATTAGTCACAAAAGTTTTCTAGAAAAAATTAATTATTCACAAAGGGAATGTACCTGCCAAATTATATGTATGGCAGGTATTTTTCCTTTTAATTGCTTAAATAGTTTTGTTTTAGTAAACAAAACCGAACTCCTTTTTGTGAACAAAACACCAAAAGAGGTTTTTTTTTAAAACCAACTTGTCGTTATCCGCGAAGCTCATTATGTTATTTTTCTTTAATTTAGTACACACGCAGCGTTGACATAGGTGTTACTAAGGTTCAGGACTGAAGATTCTAGGTTAGTAGGAAATTGAATTATCGGATTTTAAATATTTTTACAAAAATTTTCTACCATAACATATTTGCTGCATCCAGACCCTTTTCGATACTTATTTACTGTTGCTGTATCCATACTTTTTGCAAATGATAAAATATTACAGCTTGCTATGTAAGACTGACAAACAAGACAACCTAAATTTCATTTTTGGAAAAATATTTTAAACAAATGAAATGGGGTAACAATTTAAACATAAATTGAAAATATTGGTTCGTTGCTTTGTCGCAGGGGTCCCCTTCCCCTTCTGCATGCCAACAACCACCATGAATGCATAAACAAGCACAATGTAAACAAGAAAACTTTCTTGGGAACAACCCGCAAGAAAGTTACGGGACCTGCGGTCAATATAGGGGTTCTGGGTGGGATAAACAGAACTTTAAGGAGGTATATCTGCAAAATGGGATAAAGGCAGCTTATAGAGTTCCAACTAAGCTGTTTTCTTTGCACTTTCCGCACATATTTCCCTTTTATCTTCTTTCCCGTATTCCCTCCTGGCGCCGTAACTTTCTTGGGGCCTGTTTGCAAGAAATATTTCTTGTGGTTTGTGCATCCAGAACGAGATCTAAGCATGTTTTTGATTTTTTTTTCTTCTAAAAAGCCCCCGTGTTTTAATCTGAAAATTTACTGAAAATTTAATTTTGATTTACAAAACGAATGTATCTGCCAAATTATAAACGTGCCAGGTATTTTTCCTTATTAGTCGCTTGGGTGATTCGTTTTAGTCTACTCAATTGAACCAGTTTTTGCAAACAAAATAACAAAAACTGTTATCTAAAACAGATTTGTCGTTGCCTGTGAAGCTCATTGTGTCATTTTTTAAATTTAGTACCCACGCTGCCTTTATATAGGTTTTAGTATATATCAAAACTGAAGATTCTAGTTTAATAGGAAATTGAATTATCAAAATTTGGAATATTTTTACGGAAATTCACTACCATAACGTACTTGCTGCACCTAAACTCTTTTCAACACTTATTTACTATTGCTGTATCCAAATTATGTGAAAATGGAATAAATAATTGAGTATTAACAATACAAAATTTTGAAATTTAAACTCTTAATAATTTACGCTGAACATCTGTTTATAGGAATACGTTAAACTACTGCATGATATTATGTAGTTTCATTTACCTCAAATTTTTATATATGAGATAAAGAGTAAATAAAAACTATAAGTAAACAGTAAGTACCTTATTCTAAGATATTAGCGGCAGCGGAGTCGATTTCGAGGTTATCCGCCTCGGCTTCTTCTTCTTTTCTTCTTCTTTTTCTTCTTCTTTTCCTTCTTCTTCTTCCTCTTCTTCTTCTTCTTTGTTTGTGGTGTCTGTAAACAAAGAAGAAGGAGAAGGTAACCTCGAATTCGACCTCCCCCTGCTGTAAGTTGGAAACATAAAAAATGACAAATAGGTAATTGGTGTTGTCAGATTTAACTAGGAAAGCGAGATGGCTTTAAAATACCCTTAAGAATGCGAAGCTTAATATTCATACATAATGAAACGTAATTCTAGATTGCCTTTAAACAAATTGATGAATCACTTTCATTAAGATTTTTATTTATTGCTATATATTTTTTGATATCTTGATTTTTTATCTTAAGAGTTTTGGCAAATGGAAGTTTGATCTGTCTGAGGCCTAGGGTTGAACACACTGAGACTTCACAGACGATCTCCGGCGAGATTTACTTGGGGAGTAGGCAGATTGATGCCCCGTAATCGAGCTGCAACAACCCAACCCACCTTTGCGCACTGCTCTAAGGAGTAGGCAGATTGAGGCCTTAGAGTGTCTTTACATATTTCCTTTAACTACCTTTCTTCACCACTCTAAGGAGTAGGGAGATTGAGGCCTTAGAGTGTACTTACATATTTCCTTTACCCACCTTTGTCCACCACTCCAAGGAGTAGGCAGACTGAGGCCTTAGAGTGTCCTTACATATTTCCTTTACCCACCTTGGCCCATCACTCCAAGGGGTAGGCAGATTGAGGCCATAGAGTGTCCTTACATATTTACTTTACCTTTTGAAAATGGCTCCAAAACAGGAGCCGAAACGTCGAGTTTCCATAAATTCTGGACGCGGTTTAACCCGAGAACCAAGTATGTCTCACATTAAAGACCGCGGAAATCTTTCTGAACATATATATATATATATATATATATATATATATATATATATATATATATATATATATATATATATATATATAGTTTCATACTTCCAGTAAATTAAATGATATTTAGTTTTCACGGAGTTTTCGCATTTTTTTCTAAAACTATTTGAGTGTCAAAACTGTCTAACAAACTCGTCCAAGCTATTAAAAAAATGAAGGGAATTGCGAAATTTGCTTTACTCAAGACAACATGTACGTCTCATTAGACAATAACCACAGACGTCAGCGCATTGGAAGTCAAACTCAAGTAGATATTCAGTATTGAGCAACGGCGAACGCAACATTACTCTTTTATTAGTGAATTTTCGTAGAAAAAATTCACTAATGGGGAGATCCCGACTTTTTAATTTTGAAACATTTTTTGCAAATGAGCGCGAACTAGGATCCTTAGAACCCATATCCGGGGTCAGTTTCAATTTTTATATGTTTATATATATATATATATATATATATATATATATATATATATATATATATATATATATATATATATATATGTATCACACCGATAACTCAAAAAATAATGGGCCGATTTTAATAAAATTTGGTATGTACGTTTCTTTTCTAAATGGCTTGGATAAGTTCGTTATTCAGGAAAATCGGACGAGGTTTTCCGGGATAATTTTGAGTTTTCATTCGAAAAAAATTCTTATCTCAAAATGTAATAAGCCGATTTTAATAAAATTTGGTACGTACCTTCCTTTTGTACATGGCAAAATTTTATCTTAAAAAATAAAAAACCTATGATAATCAAATTTGGTAGGTAGGTTTACGATATAAAAAGTAAACTATACACCAAAATTTATATTTCCATGTTACAAGAAAAAAAAGTTATAATAAAATATTTTGTGCCAGATCATTTCTATGAAAATTCACTATCATTTTATATACTTTTACACAAGTATAAAGTGATTTATAATGTGATGTCATCTAAAACCTTGCTTAAGAAATTTAAGAGAATATATGTACACATTTTGCTAAATAAAAAGCTGTTCGTGAAATTCTGGTTTATATAGACTTGTAGCCGCGGTTTCTATGCATATCTATTCATCTTAAATTTATAACACTGTTTACGACCTTGATATTTTATATGTATTTTTCTGTACTCACTCCCCTATTCTCAAAGGGTCACTACCAAAAGGCAGTTAAAGAAAAATCTTGACAAAAAACTTCTAAATCATAAAAGAGAAAAGACCATCGACATAAAATTCGCAACCCAAACAACTTTTTCACGATTTTCTTAACCTCCTTTTACATTTTTTTATAACTCTACGTCATTTTACAACAGTCTGACGTAGGTGACGCATTAAAGGGAATGGGGGACAGATCGATAGAATAACTTATATGTTTTTGTCACTTAGAAACTGATTTTACAAATGAAAATTTTTATGTCTCTATATGATTTATATTCATAGGGCGATTGATTTGTAGGAGAAAATAAAGTGGAGTTGCCTTTTGAAGAGGTCGCACATTCATTTAAATACTGCAAAGTCCAAGGCGGCCTTCTTCGTGAAACCAATCCTTTTTATAGCGGAAGAGCTTTGGCCCTTAAACATGTTATATTACCCTCTAACCAATAAAATACGAAACGCCAATGCAACTATATCGAACTTTAGCACATCTATACCATTTTATTCCACCATAAAAATTTGCATCTTACAAAGAAACTAGTAACATTTGAGAAATATTCGGATGCAGCAAGTGTACTATGATATTAAGTTTTCATCACAATTTTTTCTAAAAGGATTGTTGATGAAACTGATGATAAAGGTTTGGGCGCACCAGGTACTCCAGGTATGTAATTTTTATAAAAAAACCTTCAATTTGCCAAAAATAAGAAAGTTGGTAAATGCCTAGTTATATAGGTACAAACATTAAAGTTTCTACGTTATAAAATCAATCACCTAAATTTTACTACTGGTTTGATATGGCTTGTCTCACTGTTTTGACTAAAAAAAAAGAGTTTCTGAAATTAGTTTCGTTAAATATCAATTTAGAGACGCAGCAAGTGAGTTACGGTAGCGAATTTTCTTTGAATGCTTAAAATTTGCATAACTCAATTTTGTATACACCTAGAAAGTTGAATTTGGGCATGCTGTAAGGTATTTATGAAGGATATATGCCAACCGAATCTGATTAAAATAACTTTGTTATTTTTTGAGATACAATTTTTTCTTTCGAAAACATTAATTTTTAACGAACTTACCCAATACCCAAGCCATTAAGAAAAGGAAGATTCATGCCGAGTATCATCAAAATCAGTCAATAGCATATATATAAACATATCAAAATTCAAACGTACCTAGGTTTTGAGTTCTAGGAGTACACATTCGTGCTAATTTCAAAAAAAAATGCAAAGTCTCATCATCGATACCTTTTTTAAATAAAAATTCGAGAAAAAATAAAAAGTCTGGAGGTAGCAGATTTCTATTGTTTGAAAATGTACAAAAATTTTCCGAAAATAAACTTTAACTGTTGGTTTCCTATCCAACAAACCTTAGGTTGAATGATTTAAATTTGAAAGATTTAATTCAAATTCGCTACCAAAACGCATTTACTGCGTCTCAATTTTTTGCTTACAAACACGCATCATATTCATTTATCATCGATAAAAAATGCAAAAATGCGATAATATAAGAGTGTTCGAAAAAAACAAATGTAGGTATCACCAACGACTTATGGACCATTCTGTGATTCTCAAATGTAGGTATCACCAACGACTTATGGACCATTCTGTGATTCTCAAATGTAGGTATCACCAACGACTTATGGACCATTCTGTGATTCTCAAAGGTAGGTATCACCAACGACTTATGGACCATGCTGTGATTCTCAAAGTACTTTTATAAGATGCAGCCTAAGACACTATAATTAACGTTTATATTTTTTCTCGTAGCTTGTATAATAACAATTATATTGAGCTTTAAGGTAGAAATGACTCACCCTGTATAGATCTAAACAGATAAAAACTGAAACTAAATCCAGATATGGATTCAAGGGGGCCCAGTTTGCGCTCATTTGAAAATAAGCTAAAGATTATAGCCGTTAAACCATAGCCTTGGCTAAACCTACAGCCAAAGCATCAACTTACCTAAACCTACACAATAAAAGCATCAGAGAAAGGGTCTATTTGAAATGAGTTTTCTGTAAATGTTTTAGTAATATGAAGGACAATGACGGTTGAAGCTGAAACTTAAGGGTTTGCAGAATACTCTTCTTCTGACATTTTCTTTAGATAATCTGTATTTTTTCAGGTTCTATGCCTAAATGTTGCGAATTTTGACGTTTCAAATCGCGACTTTTACGTGTTGAGGAAAACGCCATTTTTTTTTCTTTAACTACCCATAACTTTTTTGTCTTCAAACCTACAGACTTAAATTTTGGTACGTGGTTCACTCTTTATAATACAAAGTGGAGTGCCATTTGGTGACCGTTACTTTGTGATTTACGGAGATATATTTTTTTTCGAAAGAAAACACAAAATTTTCCATCAGATCTCTCTGAGGCCTAGGGTTGAACACACTGAGGCCTCACAGATGATCTCGGGCGAGATTTGGGGAGATGGCAGATTGAGGCCTCGTAATCGAGCTACAACAACCCAACCTACCTTTGTTCACCGCTCTAAGGAGTAGGAAGATTGAGGCCTTAGAGTGCCCATATATATTTCCTTTATCCACCTTTGTCCACCACTCCAAGGAGTAGGCACATTGAGGCCTTAGAGTGTCCTTACATATTTTCTTCACCCACCTTTGTCCAACACCCTAAGGAGTAGGCAGATTGCGGCCTTAGAGTGTCCTTACATATTTCCTCTACCCATCTTTGTCCACCACTCTAAGGAGTAGGCAGATTGAGGCCTTAGAGTGTCCTTACACATTTTCTTTACCCACCTTTGTCCACCACTCTAAGGAGTAGGCAGATTGAGACCTTACACATTTCCTTTACCTCTTTAAAATGACTCCAAAACATGGATCAATTTCCCTTTAACCTATAAGGTTCTTTGGCCAGGAAACTAGTTTTTAGGGAACATTTAAAGTTTATTTTCGAAAATTTTTTGTGCATTTTCAAACAATAAAGTTATTTTTTGAAATATGGTACATTGTTTCTACTATATATGTTTTATTGTTAACCAAATTTGACGACTGCTTTCTTAAAAAAAAAAAACACATATTTGCTATTTAAAACATTTTTATGAATATTCACTATCATAACGTGCTTGCTGCGTCTAGACGTTTTATGTATAAAGTGATAAAGATCTTTTAAGGGTGTATAAGACATATTGGTCTCATAGAATATTCTGGATGTTTAAGAAAATCTGAATTTGGAATTTAAAATTTTAACGGTAATACTTACCAACGTCAAGAGGATTTCAAGATCCTTAATGTTTGAATTTTTTTTTAAGAAAATATCCTGCTTCAACCTAAATGATTATTAGCAGGTCTTGGTGAGATATAATTAGATAATAATTGAATGACGACAATAAATAGATACAATAAATACAATAATATCATAAGAAGGGGCAATTAAAGTTTATTAGTACTAGGTCTGGTTGAATAATGCACTTGACTTCAGGAATGTCAGGTGCTGAGTATGGTTTTCTCTGTTAGATCCTAAAAGATCGGTCAAGTTGTTTAGTGTGTTTTAGGATATCCTATTTGCTTCGTATAGTGGGCATTCCACAAGGAGATGTTGAACAGTGCTTTGTGTATCACAGCAAAAAGAAATATATGGGGGCAGCTTCTTCATTATATATTCATGGGTGCATTTAGTATGGCCTATTCTCAGCCTGGATATGACTGTTTGAATTTTTGAATTTTATTTTAAATTTAATTGCATTTATTATAGCCACAAGTGAATAACTTAGTAGTAATATGCATTATATAATTTGTCTATCAATAAACTAATAATATAGAAATTCAAACTGACCCCCGATATGTGTTCTAAGAGGCCTAATTAACGCTCATTTGAAGAAATTTTTTCAAAATTCAAAACTCGGGATCTCCTCATTAGTGAATTTTTTGTTTTTATAGCCGTTTTATAAACATATTGAAAACAATTCAGAGAGTTAGATTATTTTATAAGCTTTTGTCGAAAACGTTTTCACAAATATAATAAAATATAACATTGCTAGTTGGGCTGTGGACAAAACGTCTGATGTCATCAAGCGTAGTGGCATAGATTTCACTTAGTGGAAGCTGGCTACCATACTGACCTACAAATTCACCTAGGTAAGCAGAATAGTCAGCTTTTGGTCAACTTGTTCCAGTATAATAAAATTCACCTTCACCTAATGCAATCAACCGGCGACTACCAAAACAACGAATAAAATAAAAATATTAGTATTTAAGATATAAGACTAGATGTATTCTAACCATAATTAGAACCACATACCAGTTTCTTTCTAATTAGGGTTCATCAGTACGGTATATTAATTACAGCTAGAACACACATATACGGTAAGATGGCTATGGTAGCCAGTCCCTTAGGACATAGTGAGATATAATACAGGATACACCACCTCGTTGCGGAATGAAGTAAGTATGTTGTCACGACAGCTCCCAATAACACAAAATGTTATAAAATAGAAAGTGTGTACAACCAACTAACAATTTTGTAAATTATCAGCCCTGGCCCATTTCTTCCCTAATATAGTGACAATTTATGTAAAGCTACATGTATTCTCACCATAATTAGAAACGCGGAACGGTCTCTTAAACTTTTATTAATAATTTTTCACTAAAGCAAAAAGTATAAGCTGGAATGAGTTAAATATTACGCGGATCAATTTGTACGCTACGTTTTTTCGCAAACACGTAACATCTGGAGAAAGACAGAGTTTAAATAAAATTTATATTTAGATATCCGTTAAGTTAAATAACCGTAATACAACTGTATTCAATAAGCCAAAATATATTGGCAAGATATCAAATTATAGTAGTAATAATTTGTATTCTCGGAAAATAACTATTTATTTTATGTGTCCTGTTTAAGCAAAACTGTTTCTAATTTAATCATAATATCAATAATTATTTAGTTTGTAACTAAATTTCAGACAAAATTAGTGATAAAATTTCCACCTTTAAATTTGTAACAAATTTCTTGAATAAGCACGAATTGCATCACCTGAAAATATGAGACTTTTCTACCTGCCGTTTCATATGCAGCTGCGGCAAAAATTTTAGAAAGTATTAGGAAATTTTTAATAAATTTCTTGAATATGCACGATTGGACCACCTGAAAATATGAGACTTTTCTACCTGCCGTTTCATATGCAGCTGCGGCAAAAATTTTAGAAAGTATTAGGAAATTTTTAATAAATTTCTTGAATATGCACGATTGGACCACCTGAAAGTTTCAGACTTTCTCTACCTTACGTTTTATATGCAGCTGCGGCAGAAATTTTAGAAAGGATTAGGAAATTTTTAATAAATTTCTTGAATATGCACGATTGGACCACCTGAAAATTTCAGACTTTCTCTACCTTACGTTTTATATGCAGCTGCGGCAGAAATTTTAGAAAGGATTAGGAAATTTTTAACAAATTTCTTGAATATGCACGATTGGACCACCTGAAAATTTCAGACTTTCTCTACCTTACGTTTTGTATGCAGCTGCGGCAGAAATTTTAGAAAGGATTAGGAAATTTTTAATAAATTTCTTGAATATGCACGATTGGACCACCTGAAAATTTCAGACTTTATCTACCTTACGTTTTATATGCAGCTGCGGCATAAATTTTAGAAAGGATTAGGAAATTTTAAATAAATTTCTTGAATATGCACGATTGGACCATCTGAAAATTTCAGACTTTCTCTACCTTACGTTTTGTATGCAGCTGCGGCAGAAATTTTAGAAAGGATTAGGAAATTTTTAATAAATTTCTTGAATATGCACGATTGGACCACCTGAAAATTTCAGACTTTCTCTACCTTACGTTTTATATGCAGCTGCGGCAGAAATTTTAGAAAGGATTAGGAAATTTTTAATAAATTTCTTGAATATGCACGATTGGACCACCTGAAAATTTCAGACTTTCTCTACCTTACGTTTTGTATGCAGCTGCGGCAGAAATTTTAGAAAGGATTAGGAAATTTTTAATAAATTTCTTGAATATGCACGATTGGACCACCTGAAAATTTCAGACTTTATCTACCTTACGTTTTGTATGCAGCTGCGGCAGAAATTTTAGAAAGGATTAGGAAATTTTTAATAAATTTCTTGAATATGCACGATTGGACCACCTGAAAGTTTCAGACTTTCTCTACCTTACGTTTTGTATGCAGCTGCGGCAGAAATTTTAGAAAGGATTAGGAAATTTTCAATAAATTTCTTGAATATGCACGATTGGACCACCTGAAAATTTCAGACTTTCTCTACCTTACGTTTTATATGCAGCTGCGGCAGAAATTTTAGAAAGGATTAGGAAATTTTTAATAAATTTCTTGAATATGCACGATTGGACCACCTGAAAATTTCAGACTTTCTCTACCTTGCGTTTTATATGCAGCTGCGGCAGAAATTTTAGAAAGGATTAGGAAATTTTTAATAAATTTCTTGAATATGCACGATTGGACCACCTGAAAGTTTCAGACTTTCTCTACCTTACGTTTTATATGCAGCTGCGGCAGAAATTTTAGAAAGGATTAGGAAATTTTTAATAAATTTCTTGAATATGCACGATTGGACCACCTGAAAATTTCAGACTTTCTCTACCTTACGTTTCATACGCAGCTGCGGCATAAATTTTAGAAAGGATTAGGAAATTTTTAATAAATTTCTTGAATATGCACGATTGGACCACCTGAAAATTTCAGACTTTCTCTACCTTACGTTTTATATGCAGCTGCGGCAGAAATTTTAGAAAGGATTAGGAAATTTTTAATAAATTTCTTGAATATGCACGATTGGACCACCTGAAAATTTCAGACTTTCTCTACCTTACGTTTTATATGCAGCTGCGGCAGAAATTTTAGAAAGGATTAGGAAATTTTTAATAAATTTCTTGAATATGCACGATTGGACCACCTGAAAATTTCAGACTTTCTCTACCTTACGTTTCATATGCAGCTGTGGCAGAAATTTTAGAAAGGATTAGGAAATTTTTAATAAATTTCTTGAATATGCACGATTGGACCACCTGAAAATTTCAGACTTTCTCTACCTTACGTTTCATATGCAGCTGTGGCAGAAATTTTAGAAAGGATTAGGAAATTTTTAACAAATTTCTTGAATATGCACGATTGGACCACCTGAAAATTTCAGACTTTCTCTACCTTACGTTTTGTATGCAGCTGCGGCAGAAATTTTAGAAAGGATTAGGAAATTTTTAATAAATTTCTTGAATATGCACGATTGGACCACCTGAAAATTTCAGACTTTCTCTACCTTACGTTTTGTATGCAGCTGCGGCAGAAATTTTAGAAAGGATTAGGAAATTTTAAATAAATTTCTTGAATATGCACGATTGGACCACCTGAAAATTTCAGACTTTCTCTACCTTACGTTTCATATGCAGCTGTGGCAGAAATTTTAGAAAGGATTAGGAAATTTTTAGTAAATTTCTTGAATATGCACGAGTTGCACCACCTAAAAATTTCATACTTTCTCTACCTGGCGTTTCATATGCAGCTGCGACAGAAATTTTAGAAAGGATTGATAAATTTTTAATAAATTTCTTGAATATGCACGAATTGCACCACCTGCAAGTTCCAGACTTTTTCTACCTGACGTTTCGTATGCAGCTGTGGCAGAAATTTTAGAAAGGATTGAGGAATTTTTAATAAATTTCTTGAATATGCACGAATTGCACCACCTGCAAGTTCCAGACTTTCTCTACCTGACGTTTCGTATGCAGCTGTGGCAGAAATTTTAGAAAGGATTGAGGAATTTTTAATAAATTTCTTGAATATGCACGAATTGCACCACCTGAAAATTTCAGACTTTCTCTACCTTACGTTTCATACGCAGCTGCGGCATAAATTTTAGAAAGCATTAGGAAATTTTTAATAAATTTCTTGAATATGCACGATTGGACCACCTGAAAATTTCAGACTTTCTCTACCTTACGTTTCATATGCAGCTGTGGCAGAAATTTTAGAAAGGATTAGGAAATTTTTAGTAAATTTCTTGAATATGCACGAATTGCACCACCTGAAAATTTCATACTTTCTCTACCTGGCGTTTCATATGCAGCTGCGACAGAAATTTTAGAAAGGATTGATAAATTTTTAATAAATTTCTTGAATATGCACGAATTGCACCACCTGCAAGTTCCAGACTTTTTCTACCTGACGTTTCGAATGCAGCTGCGGCAGAAATTTTAGAAAGGATTGAGGAATTTTTAATAAATTTCTTGAATATGCATGAATTGCACCACCTGCAAGTTCCAGACTTTCTCTACCTGACGTTTCGTATGCAGCTGTGGCAGAAATTTTAGAAAGGATTGAGGAATTTTTAATAAATTTCTTGAATATGCACGAATTGCACCACCTGAAAATTTCATACTTTCTCTACCTGACGTTTCGTATGCAGCTGCGGCAGAAATTTTAGAAAGGATTGAGGAATTTTTAATAAATTTCTTGAATATGCACGAATTGCACCACCTGCAAGTTCCAGACTTTCTCTACCTGACGTTTCGTATGCAGCTGCGGCAGAAATTTTAGAAAGGATTGAGGAATTTTTAATAAATTTCTTGAATATGCACGAATTGCACCACCTGAAAATTTCATACTTTCTCTACCTGGCGTTTCATATGCAGCTGCGACAGAAATTTTAGAAAGGTTTCGGATAATAGTCAGAATGTTCCCCTAATGGTGTAAACATATTTTTAACACCGACGTAAATTTTCTAATAACACTTATTTTTCAAAATTTTGATAAGCACACCCGCAGAATTAATTTTAATGACTGAAAATTGTGACAAGGTTTACGGTTTACCTTAGATTGTTGTTCTGTGAGTTTTATTAGTGGCAGTCGATCACGTATCTGAATATCGTCAGCAGTCGGTAGTGCATAGTGAATTATTATTATAACTTCTCTGATAAAACAGTCATTTAAAGGGCCATAACGTAACCTGCACGAGAAGGACAGTGTTACTGGAGCCTCGTCGATTCAATCAACCAGTGCTTAGTTGTTGGGGAGTTTACTCTCGTGATCTGACAGAATCTGTTGCAGCTGACATGTTCATCAGACTTTACATAAAGCAATACAATGTTGTTATGATACTAGATCTGGTGTACTCTCCACTCTGAAATGCACGTAAACCACCCATCTAACAAAACACAAACTTTAATAAACGTGATTACCAGACCGAATAATATGCAAAAACAAATATTTAGTTATCACCGTTCAGATACGTCACATTGCTCCAAATTAAAATAGCGATGCAAATCATAATTTCCACATAATTTATTCTCTTCAAAAATACATTCTCATGGAATGAAAGAAAATATTGGTATTCCTGTACCCTTAAACTGTTGAAATGTTATATTACTCGAGTTTTATTGAAAAAATGTCAATTTTCTCCAAATCACCACTTAGTTATCCCCTACCCTCTGAAGCGATCTTACCCAAAAACAACTCTAAGCGTTTCTTTGTCGGGTGCTAACTGGATACCAAATTTGAAGATGATATCTTAATTGGTAGAAGGTTATTGTGCCTACTAACAGACAGACGTACATGCCGACATATTGACATATCGACAGACATTTTTGTTCCAGAATCGAGTTTTCTATATGTTTGGAGACTTTTTACGCCGTTTTAGGAAAAAAAATTACAAATTTTGTCAACCATATTCCACCCCATACATTCAACCCCTAATTTGACTTCAGCACAAGATATCAGATCTTTGACGAAATTGAAAGTTTTCTAATAAATAAACGCTAAAACGTTTTATTACTCGCGTTTTTAAAATAAAATGTCAAATGTCATCCCCTACCCGCGATTTTACCCAAAAACAATTAGAACCGTTCGTTTGTCGAGTGCAACTGTGCACCAAATTTGAAGACGATATCTCAATTCGTTTTCAAGTTATCGTGGCTATAAACAGACAGACATACAGACCGACTACCGACAGACAAAAAATGTTCCTTCCCAAATCATGTTTTCTATATAATAATAATATATAATAATAATATATCTGTCACAATTATACAATGCGTCATACAAATAAGCTTGGCTTGTGCTTGTATCAGACACAATTTCCATAAAATGTGCATTATAAATAAAAATTTCAGGACGCAGCAAGTGAGTTATAGTAGCGAATTTTCGTAAGAATTGTACACTATTATTATACGGCCTATTAGTAAAGTTAACACTTTAAACTTATATAGACCTTGAAGAGGAATTTTAGAGGTCCTAGTGCGTGCACATCTGAATAATTATTTCGAAAGTGTTACCATCCATATCTTTTTATTATCAAAAAGATCTTGCGTTCAAACTCCTTTTGTGATAAATGCCCAAAACTCAATTTTCTACAAAGTTAAAGAAATAAATCTTGCTATATATCTAGATAGTGTAAGTCTCTTTAAAAGAAACTTGTATTACAAATTACGTCAAAGTTATACAGAAGATTTCCAGAAGGAAACTTAATTCATATTTAGAAAAGTAAAGTATCTGCCAAATTATAAACGTAGCAATTATTTTTCCTTATTAATCGATAGTATGTTTAGTATAAGTCAACTTAATTAAACCGGTTTTTTTTCAATATCAGCAATAACAAATTTATAATTTCAGACTCAAAGGGGACAAATTTATTTAGGCGTTTTAAACCAAAAATGAGATCTTGTTCAAAACGTATGAAATCTGCGCACTATTGTTTCTCCAAATGCCAAAATAAAACATAAAAAGCATACATTAATCGAGCTGGATTCGATCGCGTAACCTTCTGATTAGGAGGCAAACGCGATGCCCTTTGCGCTATCTAGGCAAACGTCAAATAACGTTTTATTTGCGTGATATTTTAAATCGGTTTCATGCCCGGGAGACTAAATTCAAAGTATGCCAAACAATCACAGAATTATTAAAATTACCACTGAAACACATTCCACGACTGTTTCGGTCATATGGCGTCTTATGTTTTAGCTTAAAAATAAAAGAAAGTATTTTAGAATCATTTTGATGGAGAAGAAACAGCTACATGGCTTGCTAATGTTTGTGCTGTCTGCTTTTGTTTCGATTATTACCTTCAGCTTAAACTAAAACCCTTCTAAGGGGTAGCTTTTTTGAGACTTTTAAGTTTCTATGAGTTTTTTAAATTTAGATTCATTGTAAGTTTTAAATTTCAGAACAAACCTAGCTTTTCTTACAGCTTGACCTGTATTTGTATTTTATTGCATGTAGTAGTGTATGCTTTTGTACTTGTAATCTTTGATAGCTGTGTAGTTAGATAGTTTTTAACTTTTTACTTTTGACTTAGTGTTGAGGTTTAGCTTTGTGTCGCCTCATTTTTATCTTGTATTCTATAATGTACCCTTGCAGAAGTAGCCTACCGGAAAACTCAGTTTTTCTGACAAGCCTTTTGTAAAATTCTAGATTCCCCTATCATCGCTAACTACTGCAACCGCACCTTCAGAATTTTCACTAATTGCTACTTCTGTCGTTACAATGAGAGTATCGGCATCACCATATGAGTATTTTACATTGACTCCATTTTCCTGCAACATTTTCCCGAGGGCACGTATGAAATTGGTTTTGTTGATGGTATTTGATAAAAAAGTCTGCTTTTGATATACTAACAGCAGATAAATCCGAAATAGATAGAATGTGTACTTTTATTTTGCCCAATGACCTGCGATTTTGTTAAACAATTTTGGTCTGCATTTCCTCATACCCGTCAGAAACCACAGTGACATTTTGACCATAATGAGATTTTATGTGATTTTAGTACTGAGAAGATACTAAGTTAGTTGTATACCGTCTCTATTTTTAACACTCTGTGTTATTTGGAGCGGGCGTGACAACATAGTACTTGGTTCCGAACTAGGTGGCGACACGTTCACCACTCACTTAGTGTTTTAAGACTGGCTATACTATAGCCGTGTTATGTTTTGGTGCATTTTTGCTACAATTAGTATGCCGTACTGAAGAGCTCTAATGAGAGCGAAACCGGTCTACGGTTCTAATTGTTGCGAGAATGCATCTAGTCTTACATACTGAGAAAATATATCTGAAATATTGCCGGACTTTGCCAGAAAACTTTATGAAGTAAGTAGCCTCCATCTATTACGTAATGTGTTATGGAATACGAATTTTGAAGTAATGGCGGGAATAGTTTGTCAAATATTTGATATAACGCTGATTTAGTAGTTTTTCCTAATGATCCGTTATCAAATAAACTGGGAGAGCTTGGTGCTAATTCATACTTAAAAACTCTGGACGCAGCAAGTGCGTTATGGTAGTGAATTTTCATAAAACTATTTTTAAATAGCAATAATGTGTGTTTTTTTTAAAAAGGAGGCATCAAATTTGGTTACCAGTATAATCTATATAGTAAAAACAATGTGCCATGTTTCATCAAAATAACTTTATTGTTTGAAAATGTACAAAAATTTCCGAAAGTAAACTTAAAGTGTTCCCGAAAAAATTCGTTTCTTAATCAACCTTATAGGTTAATAGCAAATTGAGCTATTCAAATATTAAGCATTTGATCAAAATTCGCTACCATAACGCACTTACTACGTCCAGAATTTTTTTTCTTACAAACATTACAAACATTATATTATATTTCGATGGAAAATGCAAAAATGCAATAACATAAGGCGTGTTTGATTAAAAAAAAGAAGAAAATTTGTATCACCAACGACTTATGGGCCAGCCTGTGATTGTAGAAATAATTTTTTAAGATGTAGCTCAAGACACCCTATAATTAATATATACAATTTTTTTTCATATGTTGTATAATAACAGATATATTGAACTTTATTGATTTTTTTACGAAAATTCTACAACAATTATATACTATTAAACGATAAACTCTATAGCTAAGGCTACTGCCAAGCGTCAGAGAAAGGGTCTATTTGAAATGAATTTTCTGGAAACATTTTATTAAAATGAAGGACAATGACGGTTGAAACTAAGACTTCAGGGTTTGTAAAACATTCTTCTCGAGACACTTTATTTCCATTGCCCGTATTAGATTCAAGTTATTTTCCTAAATGTTGCCAATTTTGACGTTTAAATCGAACTTTGATGTTTTGTGAAAAACCTCAATGTATGTTTCTTCAAATGCCTATAACTTTTTTATCTTTTGACATGGTATGTAGCTTACCTATAAGGATGTAAACCTGCGTAGCAAATTTGGTTGCCCTTACTTTGTTAATTCCGGAGATATAAATTTTTTTTGAAAGAAAACACAAAATTTTCCGGGAAAACCTCGACCGATTTTCCTGGCTAACGAACTTGTCCAAGTCATTTGCAAAAGGAAGGTATTCACCAAATTTGATCAAAATCGGCCTATTGTTTTTTGAGTTATCGGTGTGATACATACATATATATATATATATATATATATATATATATATATATATATATATATATATATATATATATATATATATATATATATATATATATATATATATAAACATATAAAAATTTTAACTGACCCCGGAAATGTGTTCTGGGGGGCCTAATTAGCGCTCATTTGAAGAAATTTTTTCAAAATTCAAAAGTCGGGATCTCCTCATTAGTGATTTTTTTTAAAAGAAAATTCACTAAAACACAGTTTAATTTCTTCAGGAGATGATGCCGAGCAGATTATTCCACTAAAAAGAAGTGCAGGGTTTACAGGTATCTTTCTACACTTTATTTTTATCGAGGAAGCTTCTGATGAGAGTGGTTTTACTCTGTCGTTGCGTTTAAGGTGTAACTTACTGTAGTTGGTACCAATTATTCTACTTATTACTTTTTCACCTATTTCCACAGCTTTATCGCAATTTACGTGTCCTAGCACCTGTCCTTAATTATCGAAGATGTAACACGTGACGGAAGTGGCAACAGCCGATGGTTACTTAGCAACCACGTCGATCAGAGGCGTCGTGAGTTTTATCTTCGTTACAAACTTCAAGGGAGCAGATAACTATTATTTTCAGCGAGCGGTAAATATTCGTTCGATCACGCGACGGATTATAGCCAGAAGGGGGAAGGGGAGTTATTTAACTTTGTTATTTTCATCAACAAAGATTTACACAACCTCACAAATCCTTTTTGTGCGCCTCTGTATAATATTTTTTTGATAATATTGATTTATCTATGATTATTTGGTGCTGTAACGACCCCTTACTATAAGATATTTAACTGTTTAAAAAACCTAAATTTAAAAATCCATAACTCCGCCACTGCTGACAGAAAAATCTTCAGGGTAGACCTCTTTGACGGAAAGTTTTTAGCTCTTCAACTTTTTCCTCTTAGTATTTTTTTCTACATTGCTCGTTTTCGATTTAAAAAGAAAAAAGTAAAAAAGAACCAATTTTACTCCCTTTGGAGGGCTGTTTTGGGGGGACAGACTCAACGTATCACCGCTGGGGTTTTAGGGTATATTAAGCACTTCAAAACCAAGCACAACACAAAATTTCAGCTTGTCTCTAATTTGTTGAGCATCGCCCATATAAAACGATAAATCGACCCTGCGCTATATCAAATGTCACTATGTGAAAACTGGAACCTGTGATGAGCACTAATAAGTACACTTTGAGAAAACCCAAATCACCACAACACTTATTTCAGAGACCTTACGATCGTTTCGTTGACAAAGTCAACATCTTCAAAGGAAGATAAATTCTAACTTACACAACTAGTTACATGTATTTATATCGCGTCAAGGTAAACAAACTAGTCCGAAGTAAAATTGTCGTCCAGGAACGATCGTTTGTTTATTGTGTGGTGAAACTACGAGGTCGAATACCTGTTTTAGTAAATTTTCTTAAAAAAAATTCACTAATGAGGAGATCCCGACTTTTGAATTTTGAAAAAATTTCTTCAAATGACCGCGAACTAGGCCCCTAGAACACATATCCGGTGTCCGTTTCAATTTTTATATGTTTATATATATATATATATATATATATATATATATATATATATATATATATATATATATATATATATATATATATATATATATGTATCACACCAATAACTCAAAAAATAATAGGCCGATTTTGACTAAATTTTGTGGAAAAAATCCTTTTGAAAATGGCTTGGACAGGTTCGTTAGCCAGGAAAATCTGCCCAGGTTTTCCCGGAAAATTTTGTGTTTTCTTTCGAAAAAAATTTATATCTCCGGAATTAACAAAATAAGGGCAACCAAATTTGGTACGCTAGTTAATATCCTTATAGGTAAGCCACCTACCAAAATTTAGCTATGTAAGTCAAAAGACAAAAAAGTTATAGGCATTTAAAGAAAACTAAATTGGGGTTTTCCTCAAAACGTCAAAGTTGCGATTTAAAACGTCAAAATCGGCAACATTTAGGCAAAGAACTTGAATCTAATACGGGATGTGGAAATCAAATGTCTCAAGAAGGATCTTTTACAAACTCTGAAGTCTTAGTTTCAACCGTCATTGTCCTTCATTTTACTAAAATGTTTCCAGAAAATTCATTTCAAATAGACCCTTTCTCTGATGCTTGGCAGTAGCCTTAGCTTTAGAGTTTATCGTTTAATGGTACCTATATAATTTTTGTCAAATTTTCGTAAAAAATCAATAAAGCTCAATATATCCGTTATTATACAAGATATGAAGAAAATTTGTATATATTAATTATAGGGTGTCTTGAGCTACATCTTAAAAAAATATTTCTACAATCACAGGATGGCCCATAAGTCGTTGGTGATACAAATTTTCTTTTTTTTTTAATCAAACAGGCCTTATGTTATTGCATTTTTGAATTTTTCAGCGATGCATGTTTGTAAGAAAAGAAATTCGGGACGCAGCAAGTGCGTTATGGTAGCGAATTTTCATTAAATGCTTCAAATTTAAATAGCTCAATTTGCTATTAACCTATAAGGTTGACCAAGAAACGAGTTTTTCCGGGAACACTTTAAGTTTACTTTTGGAAATTTTTGTACATTTTTACACAACAAGTTATTTTTATGAAACATGGCACATTGTTTTTACTATATAGGTTATACTGGTAACCAAAATTGATGCCTGCTTTCTTAAAAAGGAAACACACATATTTGCAATTAAAAACATTTTTATGAAAATTCACTACCATAACGCACTTGCTGCGTCCAGAGTTTTTTTAATCTTCTGGTCGACATATTTATGAGCCCTTATCTAATATACGGATAATAGCTTTAAAGGAACCGAGGTATTTGAAAAATCTGCACGTTCCCTTTCGATTTGGAAATTTACTATGTGGATATTGGATCACGTCGACAAACATCTGGCTAGATAAATAACATCAACTCCGCTCATCTTTTTTAAATAGAAAAACTAATACTGGGTGTTTGGCTCAACATGTTAACACTCTAACAAAAGACAAATAATTCAACTAAGATACTACATACAAACTGTATTTATATTGATGCTAATTCTTCGTGATAGTATTTATATTAAATTTATAGATACAAACAAAACAAACAGATCTTTAAGTCAAGACAAACGTATAGATTAGTATATGTATAAACCGGCCGAGTAATTGACGTAATTTATTATTCTACAGACAAATACGGAGTGTTTAAGCTGTCAAATGCGAAGTGAAAATAAAGGACTAGAAATTAAAGGTGCCGCACGATTCAATGAAGTTTTGTTCTTAATAGACCTTAATATAAAAATACTTTCTAATGAATCAAGCATAGTTTGATGTCTAACGTTTTTGACAAGTTTCAAATTTTCTTTGTCAATGTGGTGATTATTATCCCATATATGTTGTGCCACACATGATTTGTCCACCGTACCATATCGTAACTGTGCGAGATGTTCACGAAATCTGGTGGCTATGTTTCTCCTAGTTTGACCCACGTATTTAAGATCGCAATCTTTGCAACTAATCGCATAAATACCGGACATTTCAGTGACTTTGTCTTTGTCTTTCGCATTACCCAACAAATTTTTTAAATTACTTTTCGTCGAAAAAATGTAAATCGGCTTTCTTAAAAGTACTTTCCAGACCCTTTGTGATTCGTGGTTCATAAGGTAAACACACAAATTTTTTCTCTATTTTATCTTTCCTAAATGTCGTACATTCAGATATCATTTTCTTTGTTCTTTGATTGTTAACAAATTTGTCTATTAAACCATCCGAGTAACCTTTATATCTCGCCACATGTTTTATGTATTTTAATTCTGTATTAAATCTATTTTTACTCAACGGAAAATTTATCAATCTATTTACTAAGAAATTGAAACTAGCCGTTTTTTGTGCAAACGAATGATGTGAGTCGTTAGGAATATAACTAATACTAGCCGTTTCCTTCCTATAGACATCGAATTCAAGCGAGCCATTATTTTTATTTTTAATAACTAGTACATCTAGGAACGAAAGTTTATTGTTATTTTCTATTTCGTGGGTAAATTTTATTGTTTCAAATTGACTACTTAGTACCCGGTCTTAGTGTTTCTATTTAAAAAAGATGAGCGGAGTTGATGTTGTTTATCTAGCCAGATGTTTGTGGGCGTGTTCCAATATCCCACATAGTAAATTTCCAAATCGAAAGGTAACGTGCAGATTCTTCAAATACCTCGGTTCCTTTAAAGCTATTATCCGTATATTAGATAAGGGCTCATAAATATGTCGACCAGAAGATTAAATAGCAGGTCTTCGACCTCGTAGTTTCACCACACAATAAACAAACGATCGTTCCTGGACGACAATTTTACTTCGGACTGGTTTGTTTACCTTGACGCGATATAAATACATGTAACTAGTTGTGTAAGTTAGAATTTATCTTCCTCTGAAGATGTTGACTTTGTCAACGAAACGATCGAACGGTCTCTGAAATAAGTGTTGTGATGATTTGGGTTTTGTCAAAGTATACTTATTATATCAAATGTATTTTGTAGCGAGGTGTCTTTCGATTGAATCGAAGCTTAAAAGCTTTACACTTCTAGCATTCTCGAACGTTTTATTGAGCACGTGCTCACATAAGTCTAGATTCTCGATAGCAACACTTTACTCTATTGTTATATCAGATATATTTTTCTGTGCGTATGAAGAACAGAAGCAGGATTGAGGAGAGAATGAATAAATAATGATCGTCAAATGACATAACTGAACCTGAAAAGCACTCCAATATAGCAAACTCCGCAGAATGGTTATTCAAATAAAGGGAGAAATCCGCACCATCATTTATTTCTCAGAATCACATTAAGCTATTACAACGAAGTGCCATTTTTTTTTTTTATTTAATTAATTCCCAGCAGCGCATTATGGCCGACTTTAAAAGTGAGATAAAATGCGTGGCAAGTAACAGGCGCCATTTCTCTTGTGACTTGAGTTCCCACTTGCACCATAAAACATCCCGGAATCGTCAAGCTTATATATTCTAGGCGACCCAGCATAAAGGGTTCTATTGTTTCCAACACCAGGAACAAACAACAATTCAATTCACGTGGGTTTTGTACACGAATAATTGCTCATGTTATTTCTATACAATTATTTGCTGTTTGAGCGAATTTTTGCGGGCAACATTTCGCTAATGAAGAGATCACGACTTTTGAAAATTTACTGTTTTATATACAGAGTTAGTAAAAACTCGGGACGCAGCAAGTGCGTTATGGTAGTGAATTTTTATTAAATGCTTCAAATTTAAAGAACTCAATTTTTTATAAACTTAGAGTATAAATGTAAAACGTAGTAAGGTCTTTCGTAAGGGAAGATATCCACAAAATTTCATTAAAATAACTTTGTAATTTTCGGAGAAAAAATTTTTTTCGAAAGAAAATTTAAAATTTAAATAACTAAATTTTCTCTAAACTAAGAAAGTTGAATTTTGGTACGTAGTAAGATCTCTCCTGAGACAACATATAAAGTAAATTTCAGTAAAAGAGCTTTGTTACTTTCAGAGAAAAAAAAACTCAAAATTTTTCCGGAAAACCGCGTCCGATTTTTCTGTATAACGAACTCATCTAAGCCAGCCATTAATAAAGGAAAGGCACTTGCCAAGTTTCATCGAAATCGGTTAATAATACATATATAATACACACATATATATATATATATATATATATATATATATATATATATATATATATATATATATATATATATATATATATAAACATATAAAAATTAAACCTATTCACAAATGAACTTTAATAAGATATTATGCTGTGTCAATGCCTCTCTCAAGCAGTGGCGATTTTTCCTAGTGAGCTATGTATGCGCCGCACACCCTAAAATATAATCAAAATGCGCACAGTTATATATGTTTTATTTCTTTTCTCCTTAGTCTTAATACACTACATATTTTATGACAATCGATTTAATTTACCTATTTGATTTCATAAATAGTCGGTTAATAGTGAGTGACTTGGAATGAAGTAGATACCACGTCTTCTAACATATTCAGAGAATATGAGTAGATCAAAAGCAACTGGAAAAGAATTCGGTCAGTCCCCCTCCCACGTGTTTAAAATAGTGAGGAAAATACCATTGATTTTAACACTGCAGTGAGCTATAAAAATTTGATTAACTCAGTTTTCTATAATATTATAATGTTTAATTTTGGTAGGTAGTAAGGTATTTCCTAGGACAAGATATCCACAAAATTTCATTAAAATAACTTTGTAATTTTTGGAGAAAAAAAATTGTTTCAAAAGAAAATTAAAAATTTCAATAACTCAATTTTCTATAAACTGAGAAAGTTGAATTTTGAGATTTAGTAAGTCCTCTCCCAAGGCAACATATATAGTAAATTTCATTATAACAGCTTTGTTATTTTCGGAGAAAAAATTTTTTTTCAAAAAAAACTAATTTTTCCCGGAAAAACACGTCCGATTTTCCTGCCTAACGAGCTCGTCCAAGCCATTAATAAAAGAAAGGCACTTGCCGAGTTTCATTGAAATCGGTTAATTATTTTTTGAGTTATCAGATGGATACATATATACATACATATATATATATATATATATATATATATATATATATATATATATATATATATATATATATATATATATATATATATATATATATATATATATATATATATATATATAAACATATAAAAATTGATTTCCTGAACGTCACAAGGTCTGGGATAGACATAATTAAGGTACTTAATAAGAGGCTTCATCCAGACAGCAAAATTTATTGATGAGGTGCCCTACGCGTTTCGGCTATACAATAGCCATCATCAGGGGCAAATCTAAAAATTGTAATAAAAGGTCTGTCAGAAGACATTGTCTTCTGGTAGGCAATTGTGCTGGTTTAAGCACAATGATCTCAAGTTAAACTCTACATACATCATCAAGACTAAAAATCTGCAGTCACATAGCAACACATGTCTAGAATAGGTTAAAAAAGCAATGTTACATGCCGAACATAAAATAAAAACTACAAGTTAACCAAAAGGTTACTCAATTCACATTAAATTAAAAAAACATGCAGTCAAAACGGGCAACATTATCAAAACAAAGCATAAGTTAAACGAGTTAAAAAGCCAGTTATTTTTTGTGCAACAGCTAAAAAAGCCAAATTGAATCTGCAAAGCGTAAAAAAGGCAGTGGAGTGAACTGACAGAGCAAAAACATCACTGGAGGTCACACAGTCAAGCAGAAACCGCATGAGAACTCATAAGGAGATTGAAAAATTCTATAAAGAAGTGATACAAGAAAACCAAAATGGCTTCAATACTTACTTTCTAATTCTTGAAAAAATTAGATTCAAACTATACACAGGTTGCCAAGGCTGGAGTCTTCATCTATTGCATCAGCGGTCCAACAACAACATACCCAAATGTGCCGGAAAATCGACTCATGGTGTCATTAAAACAATACAAACGACAACTCAAACACAAGACGAGTGTGAACGTCGGCCATTAATGAAAACTGCAATAAAGCAGATGGCGCTGGTTAGACGGCGAAACGGTGAACCAAAAGCAAGGACAGAACAGCGGAAATGTCAGAGACAAATCGCGGAGAAAAGGGGGAGCCACAGAACAGCCAACTTCGTATACGTTATGATTTAGCCATAGAGGAACCACAGACTACTGCTAATATTAGTTGACTAAATGATTGTACAATGAAGGAAAATTCGAAATGTCTGTATTGGACATAGCCGATGATGATGGCTATTGTATAGTCGAAACGCGTAGGGCACCTCATCAATAAATTTTGCTGTCTGGATGAAGCCTCTTATTAAGTACCTTAATTATAAAAATTGAAACTGACCCTGGATATGGGTTCTAGGGGTCCTCCTAAATCTAAAGTTTCACAATCGATACATCTCTATTAGTGAATTTTTAAAAATAAAAATTCACTAATAAAAAGTCCCGGAAGGGTCGAATATCTGTTATTAATTACGCATTTTTGTTGGAGTTTTGTAATGACGAATGGTCACAATTAAGCCTTTTTATTACAACACATTCACTTTTTTGTCACTGCCGGTTTAACAGGAAATGACTTGTACTTATTTTGTTTTAAATGGAACACGGTTTTTTGGAGTAGGATAAAAAACTACGTTCTGAAACATTAAAATCTCTGGACGCAGCAAGTGCGTTATGGTAGCGAATATTTTTAATAGCGAATGCCTTTCTTTGATGAAAGCAGGCATCAAACTTGCTTGCCTATATAGTAGAAACAATGTACCATATTTCATCGAAATAAATTTATTGTTTGAAAATATATAAACATTTTTCACAAGTCTGAATGCAGCAAATGTGTTATGGAAGTGAATTTCCATTAAAATGTTTTAATAGCAAATGCGAGCAGGCATCAATCTGATTACCGGTATAGCCTATGTGGTAGAAACAATGTACTATATTTTATCAAAATTACTTATGGTTTGAAAATATACAAAAAACGTTGGGGAGCTAAACTGCAAATTTACCGAAAATTCGCAGATTTTTTTCTTACAAACGCATCATATTTCGATAAAAAATGCAAAAATGCATTAACGAATTTATTCTACGAAAATTAGCTTAAAAAAAATACACCCCTACTCACTCCTGGTCCCGTAACTTCCTTGGAGAGTGTGAACAAGAAATTTTCTTCGGGGTTTGTGGATCCAGGGGGTGGGGGCCTAGGCAGGTTTCTGAAAACATGTTTTTTGAAAAGCGTTCGGGAGCTAAACTGCAAATTTACCGAAAATTCGCTACCAAAACGAACTTACTGAGTCCAGATTTTTTTCTTACAAACGCATAATATTTCGACAAAAAATGCAAAAATGCATTAACAAATTTGTTCTATGAAATTTAGCTTAAAAAAAATTATGCACCCCTACTCACTCCTGGTCCCATAACTTCCTTGGGGGGTGTGAACAAGAAATTTTTCTTGATGTTTGTGGATTCAAGGGGGCCCTAGGCAGGTTTCTGAAAACAGTTTTTTGAAAAGAGTTCGGGAGCTAAACTGCAAATTTACCGAAAATTCGCTACCAAAACGCACTTACTGACTCCAGATTTTTTTCTTACAAACGCATCATATTTCGACAAAAAATTCAAAAATGCATTAACGAATTTGTTCTACAAAAATTTGCTAAAAAAATTATGCACCCCTACTCACTCCTGGTCCCGTAACTTCCTTGGGGGGTGTGAACAAGACATTTTTCTTGGGGTTTGTGGATTCAGGGGGGCCCTAGGCAGGTTTCTGTAAAAAGTTTTTTGAAAAGAGTTCGGGAGCTAAACTGCAAATTTACCGAAAATTCGCTACCAAAACACACTTACTGCGTCCAGTTTTTTTTCTTACGAACGCATCATATTTCGTTAAAAAATGCAAAAATGCATTAACGAAATTGTTTTACAAAAATCAGCTAAAAAATTTATGCACCCCTATTCAGTCCTGGTCCCGTAACTTCCTTGGGGAGTGTGAACAAGAAATTTTTCTTGGGGTTTGTGAATTCAGGGGGGCCCTAGGCAGGTTTCTGAAAACAGTGTTTTGGAAAGCGTTCGGGAGCTAAACTGCAAATTTACCGAAAATTCGCTACCAAAACGCACTTACTGCGTCCAGATTTTTTTCTTATAAACGCATCATATTTCGATAAAAAATGCAAAAATGCATTAACGAATTTGTTCTACGATAATTAGCTAAAAAAATTATAGACCATTAAACCATAAACTTCACTAAACCTACAAACAAATATCCAAAAATCCACCAAACTTAACTAAACTGACAGCCAAAGCATCAGAGAAACTGTCTATTTGAAATGGATATTTTGTAAATATTTTAGTAAAATGAAGGGCAATGACGGTTGAATCTGAAACTTAAGGGTTCACAGAATACTCTTCTTGCAACATTTTCTTTTCACAAACGGTATTTGTTTCACATTCTTTGCCTAAACATTGCCAATTTTGACGTTTAAAATTGCGAGTTTGACGTTTTGAGGAAAACTCCAAAATTTGTTGCTTTAACTGCCCATAACTTCTTTGTCTTTAAAGCTATGGAGCTAAATTTTGGTACAAAATTCACTATTTATAATACAAACAAGCGTACCAAATTTGGATGCCCTTACTTTGTTATTTCCGGAGATATGATTTTTTTTATAAAGAAAACACAAACTTTTTCGGGAAAACCTAGTCCGATTTTCCTGGCTAACGAACTTATCCAAGCCACTTGCAAAACGAAGGTATTCTGCAAATTTTATTAAGATCGGTCCATTATTTTTTGAGTTATCGGTCGGATATATATATATATATATATATATATATATATATATATATATATATATATATATATATATATATATATATATATATATATATATATATATATAAACACAGATCTCCCCATAAGCGAATTTTTTTAAAAACAATTTGCTAATATGTTTTTAGTGAATTTTTGTGGGACCTCTGGAACCCAAATCCGAGGTCGGTTTCATACTTTATATGTATATATATATATATATATATATATATATATATATATATATATATATATATATATATATATATATATATACATATATATATATATATATATATATATATATATATATATATATATATATATATAACTATTTATTTATTTATTTATATACTTACGTTTCATACCGATAACTCAAAAAATAATGCGCCGATTTTAATAACATTTGGTGAGTACCTTCCTTTCGCAAGTGGCTTGGATAAGTTCGTTATACAGGAAAATCAGACTAGTTTTCCCGGAAAATTTTGCGTTTTCTTTTGGAAAATTTTTATATCTCCGGAAATAACATAGTTAGGGCAAGCATATTGGGTGCGAGGGTTTATATCATAAAAAGAAAACCATGCACCAAAATTTGAATCTCCACGTTGAAACAAAAAAAAGTTATAAGCTTTTAAGTTTTTATTCTTAAAACGTCAAAAAAGTCTCGATTTAAAACGTCAGAATTGACATGTTCTAAATAGAGAACCTACATGAGCGGCTATGCAGCATAAATGTCGTAAGAAGTTAAAAATCCTTAAGTTTCAGATACAATATTCATTGTTCTTTATTCTATTAAAATATTTGCGGAAAGTTAATTTAAAATAGACCCTTTATGTGATGCTTCGGTAGCAGTTTCAGTTATTTATTTAATTTTATGGAATCAGATTAAGTTATTATTTAGCGTTTTTTTTCAATTGGGCAAAGTGGAAGTTTTTATAGAGAAACGGTGTTGGTAGGTAGTTTATCGTTTCTATTGACTTCTGTAAGGTGAGTTTTTTACAGTTTGCATTTCTAGCTCCGTTGTAGCATGTTTATTGTGCACAGAACCTCAAATTTACTTTAGGTCTCTTAACTCTATTGTGGAGTTGAGATCACAGCATTTGTCCAACGGTTAATGAATAAGGGGTTCCTCTAAGCATGTTTTTTTTTCAAAAAACAGACAATACGCTAATCTGC
This sequence comes from Tillus elongatus, assembly GCA_964006375.1. NCBI lineage: Eukaryota > Metazoa > Arthropoda > Insecta > Coleoptera > Cleridae > Tillus > Tillus elongatus. Next base: position 250,500,329 of record OZ023263.1, on the reverse strand, counting down.
TAATTTACCTACAAATGTTATTAATATAAAAAAAATTGAAACAACGCTTGTGCCTCGAATAAAATTCTCTTTGTCATTTTAACTTTAAATGAAACTTCCTTCTCCCGTTTCGCATCCGTTCAACACATTGGGCACAGAAAATGTAGGAATTTACCTAAAGTTGTCATTTATAATTGAAGGAAAATAAAAAACTTGTTCTAGGTATGCGACAAAAAAATTCACACGAAATAGAATAATTTCTAGATTCAAAAACCCTCTTTGACGGTATAATGAAACAACGTTAAATGAGCGGAAAACCATTTCAGGTTAAGGGATCAAAAAATGTTTAAACAGTAAAATAAGCTCTCGTACTCCAAAAAAAAAAAAACAAGATTCTTATAAAGCGTAATACAATAGTGCATAATCGTCCACGGCAACAATACATGGCATACTCAACTGACAAGTTATTTCGATAAATATCAGATATACTTTCAAAGTGACATGTAAATAAGTATTTTGTTTTCTGACATTTGTAATACAAATGTAGGCATGCTCTTCTTCTTATATTCATATTTATTTTTGGCCATTTTACTTTTAGAGTTGGATAAAATTTTAGTGACTTTTGAATTTTGAAAAGATTTCTTCAAATGAGCGAGAACCCATATCCTGGTTAGTTTTCGTTTTTATCTGTCTTCATATACACAGGGTGTAGCATTTCTAGAGTAAAGCTCAATATATCCATTATTATACAAGATACGAGAAAAATTTATGTTAATTATACGATGTCTGGAACGGCATCTTATAAAATTATATTTGCATTCACAGGTGGTTCATAAGTCGCTCGTGATGCAATTTTTTTCCTAATAGAACACGCTTTATATTATTGCAATTTTTGCATTTTCCATCGAAAGGTAATGCATCTTTGTAAGAAAATAAATTAGGGACTCAGAAAGTGCGTTATGGTAGCGATTTTTCATAAAATGTGTCTTTCGATGTCTTAATTTACTATTAACCTAAGGTTCTTTGGCCAGGAAACCAGTTTTTTGGCACATTTTAAGTTTATTTGGAATATTTTGTATATTGTCAAACAATAAAGCTATTTTGATGAAATATAGTACACTGTTTCTCCTATATAGGTTATCCTGGTAGCCAAATTTGATGCAAGCTTTCTTAAAAAAAAACTGCATTTCCTATTAAAAACATTTTTATGAAAATTCACTACCATAACTTGCTGCGTCCAGACTTTTTAGTAATTGATAAGATAACATCACAAAAAATGAATAAATGATAACGTAAAATCAAGATCTGCATAGCTATTTAAATGTACTGGTTTCAATAAAGCAGACAATTCGGGTACTCCATTGATATTGTCACCTGTCAATTGTGTTCGTTGTTTGGATTTTTTTTTGGTAAATTGAAAATTTTGAAAATGGCAGTGAAACTCACAAAATCTGGGCGCATTGACATCCTGATGATGTACGGATATGGTGATCGTCAACGATCTTTGCACTTTATTTAATACTGTTCATTCGGATAGGCAAATTAGATAAAGTCCGATGCATTGCGTTGTTAAAAAGTATGAGGAATTTCGTCTAGTAAGGGATTTGTCAAGAAGTGGACGTCCAATAACAGTAAGTGACGAAGACACAAGGTTGAATTTTTATATTTTAACAACACACCATGAGGGATTACAGCCTAAATACTATCATACCGTGGGTGTCGACAAGGAGGAAAGAGGCAACTTGTTAATTCTGGACTTGACGGTTTGGAGGTTCGGAGGAGAAGGAAAACATGTGCCGGCAAGTAATTTCACAACTTGGAAGTCCCCGGACAAAAGAGCGGGCATAACAAGATGTTCTATTCTGGTGACCTGGACAGTAAAAGGGTGCATTCGCTCTGTTCCCCTGGTAGATCTGTTGGGGGCAGCAGGTGGAGGAACCATGGAAGAAAGCTCCTCTGAGCAGTGCCCGTGCAGATATCTATAAAAGGGAGAGAGAGGTCACCAACGGCAGGTCGGTGGGCAAGGGATGGCAGCCTTTGGGTGAGGGTAGGGTCAACGATGAGACGCATAGCTCTCTTCTGAGTGGAGTCGAGGATAGCGAGTGTAGAAGCGGCAGCGGCCCCCAGATGTGGGAGCAGTATTCGAGGTTTGGCCTTATTTGTGAAGTATATTAGGTATAGATATTTGCTGGTGAAAAGTATGTGCGAGCCCAGAAGAGGAAACCTAATGTCTTAGCAGCCGCTTCTGCAATTGATGTGACATGTTGGTGCCAATTGAGATTTTGATCCACAGGAATGCCAACTAGTGAAAAGGACTCATTACTTTGAATAACTGTTGCTCATTGTGATGGGTCCAGGCCTGGTGTATCTCTTATCAGATAGAAAGCAAGACTGAGATTTGGTGGAGTTGAATTGTACAAGATTTCTACTTCCCCAGTCTAATATTTTTTGGTGATCCACAGTGACAGAACCCTCCATGACTCTGGGATCCTCATCTAATTGGGATAAAGATACAGGCTTAGAATTTGAGTGAAGGGTGTTGTCGTCCGCGTAATTGTGAACTGGGTTGGATGTGCTACAGATGTGGAGAAGAAAGAAAGTAGGGGCTAAAGCTGAACCTTGAGGAAATTGGGTCAAATTCATGACATATCCCAAAATGCTGCTCACAAAATTCTAATGTCTAAAAAAATGAAACACTTTAAAATGCATGTGGTTCATGAGTTGACCGAGGATGACCTAGACCGCAGACACAATTTTTCTTAAATAATGACGGAACTTATTTAAGCTCGGCATAACTTCGTAAATGAAATAGTTTTTTAAGAGGAAGCAACATTTTATCTGAATGGTACAGTTAACAGGCACACTTGTCGTTTCTGGTCAACAGAGAACCCTCGTTGGATGGAGAACGTCCTCACGAAGTATCATCAAAAAGTTAACAAATGTGAATCCAAAGATATGCTTATTATACATGACTGAAAACTTCTATTTATGCTCTATTTAGGAACATATAAATCCAAGATGGCGGCCATAAGAAATAACAAAGGTGTCTATGGTTGCAAAAAAACTAGAAAGCCCAGAAACAAATCGTTAAAGTCATTCGAATGTAGTCGCTAATACAAAAGTGCTAAAATTTATTAAATTTGTGATGGCGAAGATATTGCAATTTTTGGAAAAATACAATTTCTAATTCTTACTAGGTATTTTGAAAACCCTTGTAGATATTTTTATTTTCGATACAGCATCTGATTGCGCTCGGTATAACGCAACTTTTTCTTGTTTAACCGAAATTGTGTCTCTTACCGTTTGCGAAATCCCCGTACTTACTTTTATGTGGGACACCTATATATATATATATCTATATATATATATATATATATATATATATATATATATATATATATATATATATATATATATATATATATATATGTTGCGGACCAATGTTGTCCGCTTGAATATCTTGCTGGTTCGTTGAAATTAGTGGACTGTATTTCTTGTTGTTTGATATAATATATTGAACTAATAATTTACAAATGATGCACTTAATACTATTATATAACTGTTCTACACCTAGGCGTGTTAATCTTTTTGATTCTGATCGTTGAATGCTTACTAGAAAATGAATGCCTGCCGACTCTCATACTAGAGGTTCCTTCTACCTGAGGTACCCCTTCTTCTCTTAGTTAACTCTGCCGTCGGCTGGCGTCTCGGGCGTTAACAATATATATATATATATATATATATATATATATATATATATATATATATATATATACACATAGGTTACGTTTTGGAGAGTGATTTATTTATGCTGCTGGTGACCCTAGTTATTAAAAATGCTCAAAATAGTTGTGGGTTAATAAAATTTGACGTAAAAGCTTACACGAATTGATTAGGTTTCACTTTTTAGACAACGCAATTCATTGCTCATCGGAAGACTTCTAAAAAAGGATGATGGTGAAGGTTAGCTCTTTTTTGCATTCCTTGTCCTATCAAGGTAAAGTAAATCTACAATTCTGATAAATATGAAACTGATAATATACTTTACCAATGTTTCTAACAAATTTAATTTAATAAACTACATCCTTAGTTGATATGCAGTAGTGTAGCAACACCTATAAACCTTTCAAGTTAATTAACTTCGCTGCACATTTACAGATGTAACATGTCCATCCAGCAGCGAAATGATTAAACGGCAAAGCTCATTATGGATTCAGTGCTTTAATCAGATTAAGCCGGGTAAAGTGTGGCACCTGTCAAATATGATGGGGAAATCTCGTTCAAATACGCCTAGATAGCTAGTTAGCTTATGAGATTATTGAGCAGCATCGGCCATATTAAACGGATAGTGTCCGGGAACACTAATTCTATCTGAAAATGTTACGCAACAAAAGGTATATTTGATGGAAGCTAATAACTGTTCGCTAGGCCTTTGAAAAAATAATTTTTATGACATTTTAATAGCCACGTACATCACTAGCAATACACCACCTACGATCTCCACAGGTCCTTAGCACACCATGCAGTAGCTTAATTTTTACAGCGGTGCACATGTCTCTACCATGCAGAATTTCTATAATACTTTAGCGTTCCAATTTATGAGTCTTGACATGTGCTTCTACAATGCCATATGGAAATTTGGCCTAAGGGTAACGCATACGTCTGTTTCATGCCAAAGTACTTAAAACGTATAAAAAATAGTACTGTAAATTGAATCATAACTTCCACATAGCTGTGATAATTTATTCTCTTCAGGAAGATATTCTCATGGGATGATCTTAGGGCCCATGACATGACCAAAAAGAAAATATTTGTATTCCTCTATCCATAAACTTTTGAAGCGTTATATTACTCGATTTTTACTGAAAAAAATGTCAATTTTCACCAAATCACCCCGCATTTATTCCGCACGCCATTAAGCGATGTTATCCAAAAACAATTTGAAACTTTCTTTTGTCGGGTGCTAACTGGATACCAAATTTAAAGATGATATCTCAATTCGTTCGTAAGTTATTGCGCCTATTAACAGACAGATATATAGGCTGACAGACCGATGGATCGACAGACCGACAGATCAAAAGAATTTCGTTCCAGAATCAAGTTTTCTATATTTTCATCAAATCATCCCCATTGATCCCCTAACCCTTGGAGCGATTTGACTCAAAAACAATCCCAACAGTTCGTTTGTGGGGCGCCAACCCCATATAAAATTTAAAGACGGTACCTCAAATCGTTCTAAAGTTATCGTGGCTATAAACAGACAGTCACACAGACCGACAGACATACAGACTCCATTTTTTTTAACTACCCATAACTTTTTTGCTTTTAAACTTACAAACCTGATTTTGGTACGTGGTTCGCTCTTTATAATATAAATAGGCGTAGGTCGATCTTACCTTGTTATTTCCGGAGATATAATTTTTTTCCGAAAAATAAACACAAAATTTTCCGGAAAACGTGCCGATTCGCAAGGCTGACGAACTTATCCACTTACAAATGGAAGGTACTCACTAATTAAACAAAATCGGCCCATTATTTTTTGAGTTATCGGTGATATATATATATATATATATATATATATATATATATATATATATATATATATATATATATATATATATATATATATATATATATATATATATATATATATATATATATATATATATAAACATATAAAAATTGAAACTGACCCCTGATATGTGTTCTAGGGGTCCTTAGTTTGCGCTCATTTAAGGAAATCTTTTCAAAATTCAAAAGTCGGGATCTCCTCATTAGTGAACTTTTTTAAAGAAAGTTTACTAAAACTTGATTTGTAGTAATCAATTTCTAGCATGTTGTGATTTTGACAGTAGTTCACCGCTTACATTATTAACTAAAACTGATGGTCATTTGACGTGTTTTTAAGAGTTCTTCAACGTAAATTATTATTCCCTTACATAGTTAAGTACACTTGGAGGACCCAAATCACCACAACACATTTTAAAATGACCTGACGATCGTTTCACAGACAAAGTTAGCGTCATAAAGAAGATGAAACACTCTAAATACTTAAAAAACTAACATCAACTTATATACCGGATCTCAGGTAAAGAGATCGAACTGAGATGAGACACTACTCGTAGGCAAATTCCATAGTGTATTGTATTTTTATCGCCGGACAAGGTCTTTGCGCTATCCCTACTGCTTTATCTAAAAAGTGTCCATCTGTAATAGTTTTGAGAAGGTTCAACGCCAGCTAAATTAACAACGATTCCTTTGGCGGCAATAACTGTATACTTATGTTATCGGTAGAACGTGCCGAAAACGTGTGAATTTTATTTAGCAAACCAATCGGTCAAGTGACTCGTAATTGGCGATGGTGAAGTGTTCATACATTTTTTGTTGTAACTATATTTCGCAATATATACGCTTTCGAACCCATTTAGCTGTCCTGGATTTATAACATTTTTTATTAATTTCAGATTATCATTATCAACGTGATGATTATTATCCCAAATAGGTCGGGTGACGGCAGACTTATCTACAGTACCATAACGTAATTGGGATATGTGTTCGTTGAATCTAATTCCAATCGATCTTCTTGTTTGCCCGACGTATTTAAGATTACAATCTTTACAACTTATTTCATAAATTCCCAACATTTTGTCCGCGCTATCCTTGTTTTTGGGTTACCTAGCAAGTTTTTTAAGGTATTTGTTGTTGAAAATGTTAGCTGTAAGTTGACTTTTTTAAATATGTTGTCTAGACCCCTCGTGATTCTAGGATCAAATGGTAAGCAAAAGTTTTTTCCGAGTTTTCTCTTCTGAACGTCGTTGATTCCGTCAACATTTTCTTTCTTTTCTGTTTGTTGATTAATGTTTCCACTAGGCAAGCAGTGTATACGTAATATTCGGCCACGTTCTTAATATAATTTTATTCTTTGGCATATCTACTTTTGTTTAAAAGAAAATTAATTAACCGATTTACTAAAAAATTCAGACTGGCCATTTTTTGTGCGTAGGTATTATGTGAGTCGTTCGGGATGTAGCTTAAGGTAGTGGTTTCTTTTCTATAGACTCAAGTGTATTTATTCTTGATAACTAGTACATCTAGAAAGTGTATTTTATTATTAATTTCTAATTCGTGGGTAAATTTAATAGAATCAAATTTATTGTTTAATTTGGCAATAAAATCTTCTATTCTGCAAATGTTTGTGTTAAACACCGCGAAAATATCATCCACGTAACGTCACCACACTCTAGGAAAATAACCACTTTCACTTTCAAGATCTGTTTCAAATTCGCTCATGAAAAGGTCTGCAATAAATGGCGATAGCGGATTGCTCATTGCCGTGCCTTGTGTTTGTTGAGAAAATTCATTGTTGAATTGAAAAATATTTTGTTTCATGCAAAGGTTTGTTAGAGTTAAATACTCTTTGCAGACATTTTCATTTATGTTATTCATTTTTAGCAACTGCTCTAAATATCTAAAAGTTTGCTCCGTGGGGTTCACCAAGTGTACTTATCAGTACTCATCACAGGTTCCAATCTTCACTTAGCCATTACATAGTACTGAATGAAAAAGATCGAACAGTACCTATTGTTTACTGTGTGTTTGTTTCGTTGACGAGAGTAATAACTTCAAAGTTGTAAACTCTAATAGCGATGAACTTTATTTGCAAAGGGAATACAATTTATAGTTACAATTGAAACACTTAGGACTCAACAAGTAACGCTAGTAAAACAAAGATTATATGGTGTGACCGCGGTCACAGAGTATTTGCACTGTAGAAGTCAAAAAACTAAATGAATAACTATTTTAGTGAACAGTGTGCTTTTATAACTTTAGCCTACGTTTTACAAGTCACGTAGGTAATGTTTAACATTATGGGAATTGTCTAGAAAATACTCATATAAATATAATTAAAAGGTGAGTAGGTCCTGTATCATAATACAATAGGCAAATAAACAGTAAAGGTGACTATATCCTACCTAACCTAACTATTGTTTTTAGTGAATTTTTATTTAAAAAAACTTCACTAATAGAGAGGAATCGATGGTGAGACTTTGAAAAATTCTTTCAAATGAGTGCGAACTAGGACCCCTAGAACCCATATCCGGGGTCAGTTTCAATTTTTATATTTATATATATACATATATATATATATATATATATATATATATATATATATATATATATATATATATATATATATATATATATATATATATATATATATATATATATATATATATATATATATATATATATCCAACCGCTAACTCAAAAAATAATTAACCGATTTCGATGAAACTTGGCAAGTGCCTTTCTTTTATTAATGGCTTGGACGAGTTCGTTAGTCAGAAAAATTGGATGGGGTTTTCTGGGAAAATTTTGAGTTTTCTTTCGAAAACATTTTTTCTCCGAAAGTCACACAGCTGTTTTAATGAAATTTAGTGTATATGTGGCCTTAGGAGAGATTGTACTGCGTGCCAAAATTCAACTGTCTAAGTTTAGAGAAAATTGAGTTATTCAAATTTTAAATTTTCTTTTGAAACAATTTTTTCTCCAAAAATTACAAGGTTATTTTAAAGAAATTTGGTGGATATCTTGTCCTAGGAAATATCTTACTACATACCAAAATTAAACTTTCTAAGATTATAGAAAACTGAGTTAATCAAATTTTTATAGCTTACTGCAGTGTTAAAATCAATTGTATTTTCCCCACTATTTTAAACACGTGGGTCGGGGACTGACCGAATTCATTCCCAGTTGCTATTGATCTACTCATATTCTCTGAATGTGTTAGAAACGTGGTATCTACTTCATTCCAAGTCACTATTAACCGACTATTTATGAAATCAAGTAAGTAAATTAAATCGATTGTCATAAAATATGTAGTGTATTAAGACTAAGGGAAAAAGAAATAAAACATATATAACTGTGCACATTTTGATTATATTTTAGGGTGTGCAGCGCACACCTAGCTCACTAGGAGAAACCGCCACTGCTTGAGAGAGGTATTGTCACTGCATTATATCTTATTAAAGTTCATTTGTAAATAGGTTTAATTTTTATATGTTTATATATATATATATATATATATATATATATATATATATATATATATATATATATATATATATATATATATATATATATATATATATGTATCCGTCTGATAACTCAAAGATAATTAACCGATTTCGATCAAACTTGGCGAGTGCCTTTCTTTTATTAATGGTTTGGATGAGTTCGTTATCCAGAAAAATCCGACGGGGTTTTCCGGAAAAATTTTGAGTTTTCTTTCAAAAAAAAATTTTTTCTCGGAAAGTAACAAAGCTCTTTTAATGAAATTTACTATATATGTTGCCTCAGGAGAGATCTTACTACGTACCAAAATTCGACTTTCTAAGTTTAGAGAAAATTTAGTTATTCAAATTTTCTTTCGAAAAAAATTTTTTTCTCCGAAAATTACAAAGTTATTTTAATGAAATTTTGTGGATATCTTTCCTTAGGAAAGGCCTTACTACGTATTAAAATTAATCTCTCTAAGTTTATAGAAAATTGAGTTATTTAAATTTGAAGCATTTAATAAAAATTTATTCCATAACGCACTTGCTGCGTCCCGAGTTTTTAGTGAATTTTCTTAATAAAAGTTCACTAATGAGGAGATCTCGACTTTCGAATTTTGAAAAAATTTCTTCAAATGAGCGCTATTTAGGACCCCCGGAACCCAAATCCGAGGTCAGTTTCAGACTTTATATGTTTATATATATATATCCTTGCGGCTTTCCCTTAAACCTTTCTTCCTATATATATATATATATATATATATATATATATATATATATATATATATATATATATATATATATATATATATATATATATATATTTATGTGTCACACCTATAACTTAAAAAATAATGGACCGATTTTGATAAAATTTGGCACATACCTTCCTTTCGCAAGTCGCTTGGATAAGTTCGTTAGCGAGAAAAATCCGCCGAGGTTTTCCCAGAAAATTTTGTATTTTCTTTCGAAAAAAATCGAAAAAAATTTATATCTCCAAAATTAACAAAGTAAGGGCAACCAAATTTCATGCGAGGGTTTATATCATTAGAGGCAAGTCACCTACCAAAATTTAGCTCCGTAGGTTGAATGATAAAAAAGTTACAGGCATTCAAAGAAAAATAAATTTGGGTTCTCCTCAAAACGTCAAAATCGCGATTTTAAACGTCAAAATTGGTGAGTACCTTCCTTTTGCAAGTGGCTTGGATACGTTCGTTATCCAGGAAAATCCGACGAGGTTTTCCAGGAAAATTTTGTGTTTTCTTTCGAAAAAAATTTATATCTCCAAAATTAACAAAGTAAGGGCAACCACATTTTATACGCGGGTTTATGTCATTATAGGCAAGTTACCTACCAAAATTTAGCTCTGTAGGTCAAAAGACAAAAAAGTTATAGGCATTTAAACAAAAATAAATTGGGGTTTTTCACAAAACGTCAAAGTTGCGATTTAAACGTCAAAATTGGCAACATTTAGGAAAAGAACTTGAATCTAATACGGGCTATGGAAATAAAATGTCTTAAGAAGAATGTTTTACAAACCCCTGAAGTCTTAGTTTCAACCGTCACCGCGGAAATAGTGTTTCCGCGGAAACAAAACTTATCTGAGATTTCAGTATTTAATTTAATAACTAGGTATTAATTTATAATTTTTATATAAATAAATGATTAAACATGAATTATGACTAAAATGATTAGAACGCCCGCTGGAATACGTCATTAAAACAAGCTTCCAACAACTGACTCGTTGGTCTAAAGGTATGATTTCCGCTTAGAGTGCGGGAGCTCCCAGGTTCAAATCCAGGTCAAGCCCAAATACGTTTTATTTGCTTTTTTTTAAACCGATTTCAAACAAGGAGGAGGTTCTCAATTCGCCTGTATGTTTTTTATGTGTTACCTCAGAACTTTTTAGTGAATTTTCTTAAAAAAAAATTCACTAATGAGGAGATCTCGACTTTCGATTTTGGAAAAAATTTCTTCAAATGAGCTCTATTTAGGACCCCCGGAACCCAAATCCGAGGTCAGTTTCGGACTTTATATGTTTATATATATATATATATATATATATATATATATACATATATATATATATATATATATATATATATATATATATATATATATATATATATATATATATATATATATATATATATATATATATATATATATGTGTGTGTGTGTGTGTGTGTGTCACACCTATAACTTAAAAAATAATGGACCGATTTGGATAAAATTTGGCACATACCTTCCTTTCGCAAGTCGCTTGGATAAGTTCGTTAGCCAGGAGAATCCGCCAAGGTTTTCCCGGAAAATGTTGTGTTTTCTTTCGAAAAAAAATCGAAAAAAATTTATATCTCCAAAATTAACAAAGTAAGGGCAATCAAATTTCATACGCAGGTTTATATCATTAGAGGCAAGTCACCTACCAAAATTTAGCTCTGTAGGTCAAAAGACAAAAAAGTTATAGGCATTTAAACAAAAATAAATTGGGGTTTTTCACAAAACGTCAAAGTTGCGATTTAAACGTCAAAATTGGCAACATTTAGGAAAAGAACTTGAATCTAATACGGGCTATGGAAATAAAATGTCTCAAGAAGAATGTTTTACAAACCCTGAAGTCTTAGTTTCAACCGTCATTGTCCTTCATTTTAATAAAATGTTTCCAGAAAATTTATTTCAAATAGACCCTTTCTCTGACGCTTGGCAGTAGACTTAGCTATAGAGTTTATCGTTAATAGTATATAATTTTTGTAGAATTTTCGTAAAAAAAATCAATAAAGCTCAATATATCTGTTATTATACCAGATATGAAAAAAAATTGTATATATTAATTATAGGGTGTCTTAAGCTACATCTTAAAAAATTATTTCTACAATCACAGGGTGGCCCATACGTCGTTGGTGATACAAATTTTCTTTTTTTTTTTAATCAAACGCCTTATGTTATTGCATTTTTGCATTTTCCATCGAAATATAATCCATGTTTGTAAGAACAAAAATTCTGGACGCAGTAAGTGCGTTATGGTAGCGAATTTTGATCAAATGCTTAATATTTGAATAGCTCAATTTGCTATTAACCAATAAGGTTGACCAAAAAACGAGTTTTTTCGGGAACACTTTAAGTTTACTTTTGGAAATTTTTGTACATTTTCAAACAATAAAGTTATTTTGATGAAACATGGCACATTGTTTTTACTATATAGGTTATACTAGTAACCAAATTTGATGCCTGCTTTCTTAAAAAAACACACATTATTGCTATTAAAAAATAGTTTTATGAAAATTCACTACCATAACGCACTTGCTGCGTCCCGAGATTTTTTTTAATTTATAGGAAAGAGTCTAGACAATCATTTGAAAATAATAGAAAAACTGTATAATAAGGTAAACTCTTAACGGGAGGCGATATGTAACATAATAACGCGAGGCTATGTAATGCGCTTAATAAAGGTTGTCTATGTCTATGTCTATCAATTGAGTGGTAGTAGTACTTAATAGCTAAAACATAAACAAAACATAATATTATATTGTAGTACGTGGCCATGTATCATATTGTACATACCGGTGGTACATAGCTTATTATCTGTAGATGAAAATGAACAGTTTACGTTTTACGCCGTATGCTCGAGTTTGACTTAGTAGGAAAGCTTTATTTTCCAACAACATAATTTACGATACAACTTGTTCCCATTCTCACACTACCTTGTTCTCCATGAACCGTAATTTCCCATAAATCAATGAGCATTATTATCGTTATACACTGTACAAAGTATGAAACAGGAAAACTTGGGGATAAACTGCAATAGCTACAACCGAAGATTATCCGCCACTTGCAACAAAGGAGAATTATGGCACAATAGAAGTGCTTTTTGGTTTTCTTCATATGTAATATTCTTGCAAACAAGTTCTAAAACACACTACGCAGGGTGATTTAAGACTTAACGTACTTATATTCGGTAAACTGTTTTAGTGAATTTTCGTGGAAAAAAATCACAATTGGGCGCGCACTTATATATATATATATATATATATATATATATATATATATATATATATATATATATATATATATATATATATGAGACATCCTTGGTTCTCTGGTTAAACCACGTCCAGAATTTATGGAAACTCGACGTTTCGGCTCCTGTTTTGGAGCCATTTTCAAGAGGTAAAGGAAATATGTGAGGACACTCTAAGGCCTCAATCTGCCTACTCCTTAGAGTGGTGGACTAAGGTAGGTAAAGGAAATATGTAAGGACAGTCTAAGGCCACAATCTGCCTACTCCTTAGAGTGATGGACAAAGGTGGGTAAAGGAAATATGTAAGGACACTCTAAGGCCTCAATCTGCTTACTCCTTAGAGCGGTGGATAAAGGTAGGTTGGGTTGTTGTAGCTCGATTACGGGGCCTCAATCTGCCTACTCCCCAAATCTCGCCGGAGATCGTCAGTGAGGTCTCAGTGTGTTCAACCCTAGGCCTCAGAGAGATCTGGCAGTTCGTTGCAAGTCTTGTCTTATATATGTCGTTCCGTCTACCTGTTGCGTCATCAGTGAAAGTAGTGGGGTCACCGTCAATTAAGTGGGGGGCTTTGGTCACGGTATCTAGAGGAAGATTAGGAGGGTCACCGGCATTTGTTGAGGCAGATAATGATGCAACAAAATTGTCTGTGGAATTCATTTCCCTTTTGTGTGTTTGCAAAGAAGATATAATAGGTTTCCAAGTAGTCGGAAGGCGAAGACCATCATCTCTCTTATTTAAATACCGTGACCAAAGCCCCCCACTTAATTGACGGTGACCCGACTACTTTCACTGATGACGAAATAAGGAAGACGGAACGACATATATAAGACAAGACTTGCAACGAACTGCCAGATCTCTCTGAGGCCTAGGGTTGAACACACTGAGACCTCACAGACGATCTCCGGCGAGATTTGGGGAGTAGGCAGATTGAGGCCCCGTAATAGAGCTACAACAACCCAACCTACCTTTATCCACCGCTCTAAGGAGTAGGCAGATTGAGGCGTTAGAGTGTCCTTACATATTTCATTTACCTACCTTTGTCCACCACTCTAAGGAGTAGGCAGATTGAGGCCTTAGAGTGTCCTTACATATTTCCTTTACCCACCTTTGTCCATCGCTCTAAGGAGTAGGCAGATTGAGGCCTTAGAGTGTCCTCACATATTTCCTTTACCTCTTGAAAATGGCTCCAAAACAGGAGCCGAAACGTCGAGTTTCCATAAATTCTGGACGTGGTTTAACCCGAGAACCAAGCATGTCTCACATTAAAGACCGCGGAAATCTTTCTGAACATATATATATATATATATATATATATATATATATATATATATATATATATATATATATATATATATATATATAGGGTGGCGCATTGAAAACGAAACAGACCAATTTACGTCCAGAGAAATTTTTTTTTTTAAGATACGCTGAAATACATCAATTTTAATATTGAGGGGGACATGTTTTGACATAAAACTCAACTTTGTCACATCAACCCTTTAAGGGTGGTGATACCAACTCTTATATTTTAAATAGGGAAGATGGGTCGAGTGCTACATTATTTGAAAGGTCTTTCTTTTCTGAATTCAGCACACTAATTTTTCTGGAAGTTTTATAAACTTGTTTAAAAATTATTCACAGTTGAAAATGCAAAACGCATTTCACTCATTCCAATAATAAATGTGCTAATAGTCAATGTTTTGTGACTATCAGAACATTTCTTATCGAAATGAGAGAAATGCGGTTTATTATTTTAGTTCATCGGTCGGTTTGATACTTGATAGTACTACCGAAAATTAATGTCACAATGGTGTATTCTGTAAAAGAAAGAGTTGAAATAATTGCTCTTTTTTTCAAAAACGATGACTGTGCCAACCATACCGCAAATTTGTAAACAGAAAATACATTTTGGAGTTAGTTGCAAACTTTCGACAAAGTGGTTCAGTAGCCAACAAAAAACGGGATCCTGAACGTGAATTTCCGGTTAGAAATGAGACTACTGAGATTGAAGTTATAGGACAAATTGCTGCAGACCCAACTTTAAGCACGAGAAAATTGGCCACTGTTTCAAAGATCAAAAGAAGAACTATTCAGCGAATATTGAAGCATCATAAATTTCACCCGTATAAAATTCATCTTGTACAACTGAACGAAGATGATTTTGATCGGCCGCTGGAATTTTGTGAAGTTATGACTGCACGAATAGCTGATAACGGGAACGTTCTGTTCAATATCTGTTTTTCAGACGTGTGTACGTTTGTATTAAACTCTACAGTCAATCGTCATAACTGTCGTTATTGGGCAGATTATAATCCAAGAAATTTTCACGAAGTCCACATTCAAACTCCACAGAAATTGAATGTCTGGACTCGCATTTTTTGGAGACTGTTTAATCGGACCAATTTTTCTTGATGGCAATTTGAGTGGCAAAACGTATTTGGATTTACTGAAAGATATCGTTTACCCTCTACTAATTGACATTGTTGAAAATGATGATCGCTATCAAGGAAATCAATTAGTGTTTTAACAAGCTGGAGCTCCTCCGCATTTTTCACAACGTGTTAGGGAGTTTTTTAACAGAGAGTTTACAGAGCAATGAATTGGGCGTAGAGGTGATATTGAGTGGCCCCCAAGCTCACCGGATTTAACTCCTATTGACTTCTTTCTATGGGGCCATTTAAAGAGTAGAATTTTTTCAACGAAACCGGAGCCTCTGGACGAAGTACGACGACGCATTGTTGAAGAATGCCGTCTAATAACTCCACAAATTCCCCAGAATGTCAGAGCTCGTTTTGAACAAAATTTGTACTTTTGTATGGAAGCTGGTGGTCAAGAATTCGAACACTTACTTAACTGCATAAACATTTTTGAACGTTTGGTTTTGTTTTTTAGTTTTTTTAACGAAAAATTAACTAATTAGTTCATTTCTTATTACAATGAATGAAATACATTCTTGCAACTCCAAATGTGAATAATTTTTAAACGAGTTGATAAAACTTCCAAAAAAATTAGTATGTTGAATTCAGAAAAGAAAGAGATTTTAAATGATTTAACACTCGACTCATAGTCCCTATTTAAAATATAAGATTTGTTACCACCACCCTTAAGGGGTTGATGTGACAAAGTTGAGTTTTATGTCAAAACATGTCCCCCTCAATATTAAAGTTGACGTGTTTCAGCGTTTCTGAAAAAAAATATCTCTGGACGCAAATCGGTCTGTTTCGTTTTCAATGCACCAGCCTGTATATATATATATATATATATATATATATATATATATATATATATATATATATATATATATATATATATATATATATATATATATATATATATATATATATATATGGGACATCCTTGGTTCTTGGGTCGACGCGGGAGTTTATTAAAACTCGACGTTTAGGCTCCTGTTTTGGAGCCATTTTCAAGAGGTAAAGGAAATATGTATGGACATGACCTCTAAGGTCTCAAACTGCCTATCCATTAGAGCAGTGGACAAAGGTGGGTTGGGTTGTTATAGCTCAATTACGTGGCCTCAATCTGCCTACTCCCCCAAATCTCTCCGGAGATCGACACTAAGGCCTCAGTGTGTTCAACCATAGGCCTAAGAAGGATCTGGCAGTTCGTTGCAAGTCTTGTATTGTATGTACCGTTTCACCTACCTGCTTCGTTATCAGTTTAGTGGGTCGGATCACGTCCAATTAAGTCAGGGTATTTGTTGAGTCAGGTAATGGGAAAGTAAAATTGTCTATTGAATTTATTGTCCTTTTGTGTGTTTATAATGAAGACATAATAGGTTTTCAAGTAATCGGAAGGCTAAGACCATCATCTCTCTTATCTAAACAATCGAGACGTTTTGCGCTCTCGATTGCTTCGCGGATAATTCTCGCTTTGAAGTTATAAACCGATGATATTGTTTTGGCATTATCGAAGTCTATTTTGTATATATATATATATATATATATATATATATATATATATATATATATATATATATATATATATATATATATATATATATATATAAACATATAAAAATTAAAACTAGCCCCAGATATGGGTTCTCCTAGGGGCCCTAGTTCCCGCTCATTTGAAAAATGTTTTGTAAAGTCTCTCCATTGATACCTTCTATAAGTGAATTTTTTTACATAAAAATTCACTAAAAATGAAGGGGTAGCCTATTTTTTCCCCGAAAATATATTACAAAAAACCTACTTACAAAATTAACTAAACTTAATAATTATTAACTATACTTACCAAGTTTTCCTCTAGTAAGTTATAGGTTATAGTAGTTAAAAAGTCCCTTAAAAAGTTAACCTTTAAATTTAAAATATTATCCACTGAATTAATCCCAGTATCACAGTTAGTTTGTCCACTTATTAAGCAACCCGAAGTAGTATCCATCATAATAACAATTGTCTTGTTAGAACATGTAAACAACAACGAAATGATCTAATTAAAATCAATCCGAAGCGCAGCACTACACGAAAATTACTAAACACATGCTAGACACAGACACGCTCTGCAAAAATTCAACTGTAAACTACGTGTGGAATTTGAGAGCGCACACCAGATTGCTTATTCGGTCGTTTTCGACGATGATACTCGATGATTTCGCATTGAAGTATCGCATTTGCTCAGAGCGCCTAAAAATACACACCACCGGACGACTGATGTATATGGATATTTGGATATGGATGTATATAAGGATAACGTCTGCAACCATTAACACAATATTTATTCTGATGCTGTATTAACGGCTGCCAACTCTGCGATCCTCGATCCTCGATATACTAATTTTGTTTGTTGAATGCAGGAATGCAGGAGGTCAAAAAGCAAATAAAAATGTATTAAAATATAGCATAGCAAAATTATTATTTTTTCCACGGCAGGCGGCCCTTTATTCTTTGTTTATACAGCTTATAGATGTTAGCTTAGGTTTTGTACCTTTATTGTTTAATTAGCAAGGTCAAGCCAACCATATGATCTTAAGACTGTTTAGAAAGCATTTTACCAAGAACGGTACTTGTTTTGTAATGTTTTCTGGAGATTATTTTTCTTCTGGCCTTTGTCGAAAAATTACACACTTTTGCACATACCTTTGGTAAAAAATAAATTTTTGGACTGAGGACCGAAGAGGTGTTTTACGTAGCCCCTGATTTAACTATTTAATTATTGGAAAGGATGAGCGCAAGGGTAGAATTTTTTTATAACAGAAAAGGTGGAAAAAAACCTCCGAAACTCTTATAAGTACACTTGGAGAACTCAAATCACCAAAACACACACACCACAAAATCTGTTGTGGTGATTTGGGTTCTCCAAGTGTACTTATCAGTGCTCGTCACAGGTTCCGATCTTCACTTTGTGACTTAGAAATACTAACAAAATAAAGATTTAAGGGGAGTTAATCTTTCCTTGATTCGAGTGGTCTAAACTTGTGTTTTGAAAATATTTTAAATATTTAGAGAAACCTCTGAAAAATATTTCACATATGTTTCAAGTTATAAAAATAAAATTTTTAATTCGGTGTTATATTTATTTCAGAGTGTACGGAGACTAACGTCAGTGCTCATGTGGGTTCGACAGTTTCGCTACCGTGCCGGGTGGACACTGAACAATGCGGCTCCTTACACAGTGTCAAATGGTACAGGGACACCACCAGGATATACGTGTTTAGCCACGTGGGTAGCATCGCGAGGGCTGAAGGAGATACAACCAATAGGTAAGAGACCGAAATCTCATTTTATAATACTGAAAGCGAATTAAAACCTTTATGTAGCAATTTAAATAATAGCGATATATTGTTCCAAATATTAGACTTAAGGAGCGTGTGCACCGATGCTTAAGAATGCATTGCTGTTATAATAAGACCATCTTTTTTAAATAGCATAGCAGTACAGGTAACGATATCTGTCTTTATCCAACATTGTAGATATTGCATTACAGAATTTGAACCAATAGGTAAGAGACCGAAATCTCATTTTATAATACTGAAAGCGAATTAAAACCTTTATCTGGCAATTTAAATAATAGCGATATATTTTTCCAAATATTCGACTTAAGGAGCGTGTGCACCGATGCTTAAGAATGCATTTCTGTTATAATAAGACCATCTTTTAAATAGCATAGCAGTACAGGTAACGATATCTGTCTTTATCCAACATTGTAGATATTGCATTACAAAATTTGAAGTGATGTCGAGGATTATTTTAATTTTAATTTCGAATAACTTTATTTTTCTTTGATCAAAAGAATTCAAAATTTGTACATAACCATGTCTGTCTACGTTCTTTTAAGTTGTATATTATCGTTTCAATCACTTAAAGAATTGGGGAGATATTGCGTTTTATGAAATATTTTTTAATTTTTTGTTACAAACAATTAGGCGTTAAGAAATGATGAACAAACTTATCCAGGCCACTAACAAAATAAGGGTAATTCCCAAATATCGCCCGAATCGGTGAAGTATTTTTTGAGTTATCGATTGGATACCTATATATATATATATATATATATATATATATATATATATATATATATATATATATATATATATATTGTATTGATATTTAGCAATATCAAACTAAATTTATCAGCTACTTATAAAATACTTACTTAAGGTGCAGGTGTTTTCAAATATAAAGGAAAGCCAATTTGTAATACAGTTCTGCATCATTGTCAAATAGGCATGTCCGAGTAAGGAGCTGGATATTAACAGCATGTCAATCTAAAATTACAAAATTCTAAAATTAAAATGAAATAAGATATAATTTCAAAAAGATAATCCTCAAGTGATAAATAGAGCAAATAATTCGTAGATTAACCATAAGCACAGTTAAAATGTACTGAAACAGATAAACACTCCCATCTAATCAAATTTAAAAGACTTTGGATTAAGCTACAATGAGACATTTAAAATTTAGTGAAATGTAGCGCGAGATCAAGACAAACTGATAAACAAAGAGGTGGAAATTGGTTATAAATAATAGTTAATACATTTTGTTACAAATAAGATTTGAAAAGTTTTGTTGGTTATATGAATATTTATAGAAATATTAAAGTTTATCCTAACCTGTTAAAATGTTATAATATCCAAACACCCCGATTTAAAGTTTGAAAATAAGTTATATATATATATATATATATATATATATATATATATATATATATATATATATATATATATATATATATATATATATATATATATATATATACAGAAATTTTTTGTTGATGTTTGTGAAGTAAGATTAAGAGATGTCATGTATAATGAAAGTGGGGATCAGTAAATTTGACATTGACATTGAAGGCAAATCTATTCTGAAGTTCGACGTGTACATAGACAAAATAAACATGTCTATGATCAAGAAATATGACAGACAATAAAATATACTTTTCTTTGGTTTCAATAATCTGAAATGACAAACATAATAATTTAATCGCTCTTTCCAAATGGGGTCGTCGTAAGAAGATGATGCTAGAGCAGTTCAGCAAAGTAATTAAATAAAAATAAGTATTTTCATCGACAAAGTATAGTTTTAAATGTATGGAAAGTATAAAGTAATAAATAGTGTACCTTTTGAGTAGAAAACTAGTTTAAAAATCAGTGCTACAAGAAGAATATAAAATATCCAAATAATTGTCGACTCTAAAAGACGTCGAATTTTCAAATCAGAAGCTTACAAGATGGCTGCATAGCAACCAGCAATTTTAACCAGAGAATCAGCGGTTGTCAAGCAAGGATTTAGACGTTTTAAAGGGACAAAATTCTGCATTGCCTAGACAGGCCTGTCATCAAATTTCATTTCATTTCTTTTTATTTCCTGAAAGAGTAAATCGAAATAATAAATTCAAACACAGAATACGTGAATGATAATTGGTACCAAAAATGTACATTAACCTTTAATTTAGATAATAATATAAACAAGAAATTCATTCATATTTTTTAATTCATCAGTTTTGAAAAATCGGAAACAAATTTTCATTTGATAAAAAATTAAAATATAAATAAAAGAGCTCAAGTAACTCGTGTAATTTATTAAATAAGTAGGGGTGTTATATTTTTGTCATATTATTTGTTAAAATTTTATCCATATAATTTTTTTTAAGAATTAAATCGACATACATAGAATTGAAAGCAGTGTTATTATTTGAGAAAGTTTAAAAAATATATTTGGTTAAATTATATACAAGAAAATGAATTAACTACATACCCTAGAAATATGGAGTCAGTAGCTGGGCAGATTTAAACAAAATTATTAATACTATATAAACAATCATTTACAATAAATAAGTATATTAAATATTACATTACAAAATTACATTCATTAAAACCATAAGGGTTAATAAAACCCAACATAATCAAAAACATTATCTTTATTATTATTATTATTATATATATATATATATATATATATATATATATATATATAATATAGATTTGTTTTTCAAAATAAAGTCCAATAACAATAACATACATAGATCTACGAACATAATAAATCTTGGAAAGATCCACAAAAGTCAGAGACTTGTGCGTGGATAAATCTAAACCAAGCAAAGAATACAAAACCAAGTAATGAACACAAGAACACTCACACACACACCCACAGGCGCAAAAACCAAAACACCCAGATATCATACGACCTGTTCAACACCTATCTGTGTACTAAACCATGAATGATGTGTCTAGATTTCGAAACCCATGCTTTCACCATCCTCACATAAGAACATAACGTTGGTGCAGTTCTGATACTGACTGGAAGATTATTATAAATTCTCGGTGCAATATAAGTATAACTACGCTGGCCCACAGTCTTAATTGTTCTGTTCGTTTGAGCGGCCGCTGCTGCGTTTAGCCTAGTTATGTACGAATGCTCTATTCTAGAGACGCGATCATACTTTCTTACGTACGTCAACACAGCCAATGAAAAAAGTTACCTAATATCATTAGCTCCTGCTTCAGCGTACAACGATTCAGACGGGTAAGTGTAGCACTTATTATAAATTAGTTTCGGGAACCAACGTTGAATTATATCCAACCTTTTCAGGTGACAACTTAACGCAGTACCCCAAACAACAATCCCGTATGTAAGAAGGGGTTCAACCAATGCCGAATAGACCATTCTAAGACACCCCGTTGTCAGAAAGGTTTTTAGGTATTTAAACTTATACAAAATGTTCCTCAACTTTTTAACAACCACACCAACATGCTCATCCCAACGCAGATGTTGATCTATGATGATTCCCAAATACCTAACTTTTGGTGCCGCCTCAATTTGGATACATTGGTTATCACAAACCATTTGCAGTGTATTAAATGACGGCAGGTGTGACCTATAGGAGGCAAATGCAACATACTTCGTCTTCTTTGTGTTAATAGTTAACCCACTGGCATCAAACCACCCCTTAATATTCACAAAATCTTCTTCAATTATGGTCTTTAGCCGTTGCCAAGAACAATCTTCATATAGAATTGCAGTATCATCTGCAAAACCAATGACTTTACCAGCTGTCTGCACATCAAATATATCATTGATATACAAACTAAATAACAACGGACCCAGGACTGTACCCTGAGGAACGCCAAATTCAATCACCTCAAAATCGCTGCATCTGCCGTCAATCCTTGTGCACTGCCTTCTAGACCGCAAATAATCCCCAATCAAAAGCACACCCCTAAAACCGATACCCTCCAATTTTCTGAGAAGAATCCTGTGATCAACAGCGTCGAAGGCCTTTTCGACGTCTAGAAAGATGCAAATACTTTGTCTTTGCTTATCAAGGGCAGAATAAATTCCTGTAGTTAGGGTATTTAACGCATTCTGTGTTGACAGACCCTCTCTGAAGCCAAACTGCGATTCTGATAAAATGTTATGCTTCTTTAAATAGCTTGTTATTTTCTGACAAATAATTTTTTCGAAAACCTTGGCCACATTCGATAATAAGGATATCGGCCTATAATTTGGCATTTCGTCCCTGTTTCCTCCTTTAAACAATGGTTTTATTACTGTCTTCTTTAGAATGTCTGGGAAGATACCAAGTTCTATGCATCTGTTGATTAGGATAGTCAGCGGGACTGCAACAACATATACGAGTTCCTTCAAGTTCTCCACAGTGATCGAGTCCAACCCAGGAGCTTTTTTTACCTTCATACCCATTATGCAATCAATAACTTCGGACTCACATGTAGGTGTTAGAAAAATGCTGTATGGCTTCATATCTACCCTAAGACTGGCCCCCGAAAACGGTATATTTTGTGCCAGTGCTCTCCCAACGGATGAAAAATATTTATTGAATGCGTTGGCTATTTCCTCCGGGTTGGAGTTATTTAATGAGTTTTCACCCCCTAGTTGAATGCTTCCTGCATATATACATATATAAACATTTTAACTGACCATGGAAATGGGTTCCAGGGGCCCTAAGTCGCGCTCATTTGTAGAAATTTTCCGAAAGTCTCACCATCGATACCTTTCTTAATGAAAATTCCCTAAAACAGTGCAATTAAAAACACAAATAGGCTAGACATGTATAGAATTGCAAGGACAAAAATTTACGTTTAGAAGAGGAAGCATTCTCTAATAAAAAGTTTCACAGTCTTTTTGAATAGCTTGCTGTCCAATCCCTTGATAAGTTTTCACAACTGGACACTAATATACTTAATTTGATATACATTTTAATGTGTCATTAAAATATATTTAATAATAAGTCTATCATGTTTAATCCAAATATGTGGTACACCTAATTCGAACTAAAGTTATTCAGCTCTGTATGTAACTGCTGCATTTTACGAAAGCTCCTAAACCCTTCCTGAGTTTAACTACATTTTCAGCACTTTAGTTTGTTAAAGTAAAGCTAGAGGTCGCAGGTAGTGGAAGGAGCAAAGTGAGCTAACGACAGCTCGTATTTTCTCTCTTATCTTAAGGAGAAAAACCTCGTGCAAGAACTTTCAGTTGACTCAGCATGTCGCATTTCACATTCGATATGTACCGACAGACTCTCTTTCTCTCTCTTACCTTCTGGATGCTGATATAACTGTAAGCTATCAGGCTCGTAATTTGGTGGTAATTTGCCCGTAAAAAGAGCATGTGATGAATACGGAGTAACTGTCAGTCATAAATTTCTCGTACGTCTGTAATTCTCTACGAAGACACGCTCTTAATGCATTAATATAAACTAACTTCACAGGGTTATTTGGAAGCTATTGTTTTTGGAAAGCGACTGCCGACTTTCCTCTGTTACTGGTCTCGCTCTTGTGTTGCATTAAATTTATGTTTGACTAACTAACCTGTATGCAAGGCAACAAATTTATTTATATTTTAATCGAAAAAATCCTTCTTCAGTCACGAATTTT
The DNA here is from genome assembly GCA_964006375.1 of Tillus elongatus. Lineage (NCBI taxonomy): Eukaryota > Metazoa > Arthropoda > Insecta > Coleoptera > Cleridae > Tillus > Tillus elongatus. The sequence continues at coordinate 250,475,926 of OZ023263.1, read as the reverse complement.
TCATGAAAATTTGTGTGGAGTGTTCATTATAGGGCTGAGACCTGGATAAATAGAGAGCAGGATAGGAACAAACAGATGTTGTTAAAGAATGCAAATGAAACAAAGATAAAAGAAAACACATAAATAGAAAGATTGATGCCGGAAAAAGTAGGAGGGGAAAATACATGCTGGCCATACACCAAAAGACAAATAATGCTTTGACTACATCCAGTCTTCCAAACATCCAGGCATCCAGCCAGATACAGCCAAATGACCTAACGTACAAAGAAGAAGAAAAAATTTTTGGGGCCCAGCAAGTGAATTTTTATAAGAATTGTACACTATTAGTAAGGTATATTATTAAAGATAATTCTTTAAATTTAGATGGACCTGAGAGACCGGTGTCAGAGGTCCCAGCTGGCTATTACTTGAAGAAGTTACTATTTTCCATGGAGATAGAAAATTATAATTTGGTAGGGATATATGTAAGTACAGCAAGTCTCGTTAAAAAAATTGTATTTCAAACTTCATTAAAGTTACAAAAGCTTTCTAGAAAAAAATATTATTTACAAAGGGAATGCCAAATCATAAGTATGGCAGGTATTTTCCTTTTAATTGCTTGGATGGTTTTGTTTTAGTCAACCCAGTCGAATTATTTTATTATAAATTTCGAATAACTTTATTTTCCTCTGATCAAAAGATTTGAAAATTGGTACTGAACCACGTCTGCCTATGTTAGCTTAAGTTGTTAATTTTTGTTTCAATCACTTAAAAAATATCAAAAATATTGCGTTTTAAACAATATTTTTTTAATGTTTGTTTTGAAAAATTGGCCGTTACGATTTGATGAACAAACTCATCCGATCCATTAACAAAAATATGGTAATACCTAAATTTGGTCCAAATAAGTTAACTATTTATTGAGTTATCGGTTCGATACACACACACACACACACACACACACACACACACACACACACATATATATATATATATATATATATATATATATATACATATATATATATATATATATATATATATATATATATATATATATATATATATATATATATATATATATATATAGGGTGGCGCATTGAAAACGAAACAGACCGATATGCGTCCAGAGAATTTTTTTTAAGAAACGTTAAAATACGTCAATTTAAATATTGAGGGGGACATGTTTTGGCTTAAAACTCAACTTTGTCACATCAACCCCTTAAGGGTGGTGATAACAAACCTTATATGTTAAATAGGGAACATGGGTCGAGGGTTACATCATTTGAAAGCTCTTTCTTTTTTGAATTCAGTACACTAATTTGTTTTTTGAAGTTTTATCAACTCGTTTAAAAATTATTCACAGTTGGAGTTGCACGAACGTATTTAATTCATTGTGATAAGAAATACACTTTTTAATAATCTTTTCGTTAAAAAAACTAAAAACAAAACCAAACGTTCAAAAATGTTTATTCAGTTAAGTAAGTGTTCAAATTGTTGACCACCAACTTCCATACAAAAGTACAAATTTTGTTCAAAACGAGCTCTGACATTCTGGAACATTTCTGGAGATATTAGACGGCATTTTTGAACAATGCGTCGTCGTAATTCTTCCAGAGACTCCGGTTCTATTGCGTAAATTCTGCTCTTTAAGCGGCCCCATATAAAGAAGTCTAAAGGAGTTGAATCCGGTGATCTAGGGGGCCACTCAATAGCACTTTTACGCCCAATCCATTGCTCTGGAACCTCGCTATTCAAAAACTCCCTAACACGTTGTGAAAAATGCGGAGGAGCTCCATCTTGTTGAAACACTAATTGATTTTCTTGATAGCGATTATCATTTTCAACAATTTCAATTAGTAGAGGGTAAGTGATATCTTCTAGTAACTCCAAATACGTTTCGCCACTCAAATTGACATCAAGAAAAATTTATCCGATTGAACGGTCTCCAAAAATGCCAGTCCAGACATTAAATTTCTGTGGAGTTTGAGTGTGTACTTCGTGAAAATTGCTTGGATTATTATCTGCCTAATAACGGCAATTATGACGATTGACTGTAGAGTTTAATAAAAACGTACACTAGTATGAAAAACAGATATTGAACAGAAAGTTCCCGTCATCAGCTATTCGGTCATCGACTTTACAAAACTCCTGCCGCCGATCAAAATCATCTTCATTCAGTTGTTGTACAAGATGAATTGTATACGAGTGAAATTTATGATGCTTCAATATTCGCTGAATAATTCTTCTTTTGATGTTTGAAACAGTGGCCAATTTTCTCGTGCTCAAAGATGGGTCTGCAGCAATTTGTCCTGAAACTTCAATCTCAGTAGTCTCATTTCTAACCGGAAATTCACGTTCAGGATTCCGTTTTTGTTGGCCACTGAACCGCTTTGTCGAAACTTTGCAACTAACTCCAAAATGTATTTTCTGTTAACATGTATGTTCGGATGTCGTTCATTAAACAAATTTGCGGTACGGTGGGCACAGTAATCGTTTTTGACCCTTTCTTCTACAGAATACACCGTTGTTAAATTAATTTTCGGTAGTACTATCAAGTATCAAACCGACCAATAAACTGAAATAATAAACCGCATTTCTCTCATTCCGATAAGAAATGTTCTGATAGTTAATTTTTTGTTTACAAACCAACAAAACACTGACTATCAGCACATTTTTTATCGGAATGAGTGAAATGCGTTTATGTATTTACAACTGTGAATAATTTTTAAACGAGATAAAAATTCCAAAAAAATCAGTGTGCTGAATTTAGAAAAGAAAGCTTTCAAATGATGTAACACTCGACCCATGTTCCTTATTTAAAATATAAGGGTTGTTATCACCACCCTTAAGGGGTTGATGTGACAAAGTTGAGTTTTATGTCCCCCTTAATATTAAAATTTATGTGTTTCATATTTCTTAAAAAAATATATTCTCTGGAGGCAAAACGGTCTGTTTCCTTTTCAATGCGCCACCCCATATATATATATATATATATATATATATATATATATATATATATATATATATATATATATATATATATATATATATATATATATTAACTGACCATGGAAATGGGTTCCAGAGGCCCTAATTCGCGCTAATTAGAAAAAATTTTCGGATAGTCTCACCATCGATCCCTCTCTAGTAGTGAATTTTCTGAATGAAAATTCAGTAGCAAGAAAAAGGAGCGTTTTAATTTTTTACAGAATATTAGTTTGTATACGCCGGTATACGCCTTTCCAAGCCGTTATCCTTTTTGTACAATGTGCGTAGTCAGTAAATGCAAATTCGTTCCGTTAAACTTCGATTTCAGTTGACGTATTGTACAATATTCAAAGTTCGATTGAGTTATTAACACATTCGAGAGGTTGGTTTATAAATCACAGGTTACATTGTTAGTTGTAGTTCAAAACAAGAAGCAGTTGAAGCGATTAAGCCGACATTTGACTCAAGCTTTTGAATGAATCTCTTTACTGGCAGCAAACTGCTGACAGCTGGGGGTGGCACGTAGCAAACGAGTCATATTAACTGAGGAGATTTTTGGTAGCGTGTCATGAACGCTTACTTTTACAGTCCTTTATGAAAGGACACGAATTAGAGCATGTATTTAACAAGTTTCTAGCTGATATTAAGTTCAGCAGTAACACGACGTCCGTAGCTCTGTTGCGGTGTTTGTGGCAGACTGTCCTTTCGTTACCACATGACGTTGCATAGCGCTGTATATTAAGCAAATGCCTTGCCATGTGTCGACTAGGAATATTGCAATGTAGATTTCAGACCGGCGAGTAAGTATTGCACAAAGATTATCTGAGATTAAATTGGTAATACAAATCCTTGAACGAATACGCAAGTCTTAAATATATTTATTTGGGTTGTTTATTTGTATACAGACTTGGAGAATACTTCTCTGGCTTCACTGTTGGTTTTTAGTGGTGAAGGACGTAGCCAGCGCGTGAGCTAACTGGAGCAAGTGGCCCTTCGAATTCTGGAAGTTCTAGGATGTTCTTCAATGCTTCTGTGACTATAGTTTCGCTGCTTGACAGCATTTTCAGACAGATTAAAATTGAATTAGTACGAAATCATGACAACTACAAATAAATATCTGTTGCTATGTTATGATATGATGTTTTGATCAAAAAATTTTTATCATATTGAAAATAAAATGAAATACAGATGACAGATGAGGTTTTCAAAATGTCTATGTGATGTATGTCAATATTTAACATAAAAACTAAAACTAGCCTATAATAACTATGATAACAGTTACAACAATAAAATAACTAAACAATAACAGTATAAAAGTAGTCTCTATACAACGAAAAGATCGACATACATCAACTCATTATTTTATTACAATTTTTTTGAAATAATAGTAAAATTTATTTTCTTTGACATATTTAATTAGAAAGTAGAATATCCAAGAAAGGGGAATTCTTTAAATCAGTTTGCTCGTTTAAAACAAGGTAGTTATTGTCGTGTGTGTGCCTTTTGACTTCTAATGCTTCAAAAAAGTCTAGTTTACGTTTGTCATTATAAAAATGTAGTGGTTGTATGCGGTTATCTATTGTAGGTCTATGTTCGGTATCAATAATATGTTTTGCAAATGTAGATTTGTCAGCGTGGTTATTTCTAAATGCAGAAATATGTTATTTGTATCAGGTGTTAAAATTTCTAGAAGTTTGACCTATGTAGATTGCGTTACAATGTGTACACGCTAATTTATAAACTCCAGCTTTTGTCAGGCAACAAGATTTTTTTGTCGCGTTAAATAACAAATCACGCGTCGTGTTGTAAGATTTAAAAGCTACCTTTGTATTTGTACAAGTGTTTAACATTTTTTAAATGTTTTCTGAAATGGTTCCAAAATAAGTTATCGAAACGTATCTGTTGTCTTCTTTGTCTCTAATATTTGGATAAATTAAATTAATCGCTAATTTGTATTCTTTCCTCTCTATCATTTTATCTATTATTTTAACAGAGTAGCCATTATTAAATGATGTTTGCTTAATTATTGAAATTTCTTTTTCAAAATTGTTTTGTGACATAGGTATTGAAAATGCACAATGTATCATAGAATGATAGGCTGACAGCTTTTGTGAAAAAGGGTGACATGAATCGTATGGTATGGTTGTGTCAGTGTAAGTTGGTTTCCTATATATTGAAAAGTCAAATGAATTATTTTCTAATTTTCTAATTGTTAAGTCTAAAAAGTTTATACAACTGTTAGCTTCTTCTTCTAAAGTAAACTTAATATTTGTGTGAAAGCTATTAATAAAATTTAAAAATTCATTTAATTCTGTATGACTACCTTGAGAACATGCTAAAATATCATCTACGTATCTGTACCAAAAGACAATATTATGTGAAAGTTCTGATGTTAAAATTTGGTTTTCTAAGTTTTCCATAAATATGTTGGCTAATAAAGGTGACAACGGACTACCCACAGGCAGACCTTCATTTTGCATATAAATTTTATTATTAAATTTAAAATAGTTTTGTTTTATACATTCATTAAAAAGATGCATTATTTCTTGCCGTTTTATGACATTTACGTTCTTTTCTATTAAAACGTTTTCTAATAGAGTTAAACATTCTTTAGGGGGTATCTTAGAATACATGATACAAACATCAAACGAGACTAATTTACTATTTGTGGGAATAATTAAGTTATTTAATTTTTGTGTAAGTTCATAAGAATTCTTAACTGAATATTTTGGAAAGTAATTGTATTCTTTAATAAGTGAAACCAGTTTGCGCGCTATCTTATGATTAGGTGTATTAACATAGCTAACTACTGGTCTTACCGGTATATTTGGCTTATGAATTTTCAGGTGGCCATATAATTTTGGTGGTTGCGGGCTTTTATATAAAAGATATTTCTTTTCTTGTTGACTAAACAGAGACACATTTTTAAGTTCATTTTTTAGTTTTGTCTAAAATGCGTTTGTTGGGTCTCTCCTAATTTCTGTTAAATTTTCCGTAGTAATAGAATCATTAATTTTAATGTTATATACAACAATCAATGAATTGTTTATTTGTTATTGTAAACATACTGATCATAGCTTGTAAAACCATATGTTAAGCAGCGGAGGATATTTCGGGAATAACTTGTCGAACTAGGCGAATTAGACTTAGTAACGAGGTAATAACTTTAATAAAATAACTAAACTTTAACAATGCTTACAACTAATTTAACCGAATGAATTTTAAAGCCGAAATCATTACATACTGAATCTTAATTGAAAAGTCTCTACTTCTCTCTACATAATTAAAATGACAAGTCTCGTGTCTTTACATCTTAAGAATCTAATAAAAAAGTCTCGCTAATGTTTATCAACAATACTACTTATAACTTTTACTTGGTTTACATCATACATAATTGCAGACCTCAGCAGTCAGCATTCCTTGTACTGTACGCTGCAATTTCAACTTGTTTATTATTGAGATAAATATGTAATAGTTTTTCAATGCCAATGTTATCGATACATCTGTGACCTACTACTACATGAAAATTTACATTAATTGTTCTAGCAAATTTTCTTATAACTGTATTTTAATTATAAATTGAATGATCTTAACAAATATATTTTCACGCCTACGACTGCCCTTCTGCATAGCTTATTGTTCTCTGAACACCATATGATGCCTTTGGTTCACTGCACCAAAAGGTGAAACCAAAATATATGAATATAGTTCTTAATAAACTTAAACTTTTGGCATTTAGACTTCACATGACGTATTACCCTCCTCTCGCGTCTCTTCCCTCTCAAAATTACCACACAACCTTTCTAATATATAAACCTTGCTGATCATAGCTTGTAAATCCATATGATGTCATCGGTTCTCTGCACCAAAAGGTGAAACTAAAATATATGAATATAGTTCTTAATAACTAGGCATTAAACATTTGTAGCGCGACAACATATTGTGGGCGAGGTTGTCTTAAAACCGGGGTACTGGTTTGTGCGTAGACAAGAACGCAAGTTGAGGCATAAACTCCAAGTTTTGTAAAACAAATTTCTCAACTCTTTCAGTCACAGTGTCCTCTCTCCGGGACATGAGACTACATGCGGTCCATTCTGGACTCTTACTAAATCGATTGGGAATAATTTCTGCAAGAGCACGCTCCCACCTCTTGTCTCAGGGGACTAAATTGCTTGTACCGCCTTGGACAAGGCCTCGGTGTTCGTCTGCAATTCTACTCTTAACCCTCCTCCAAATGTTCAACCACCAACGGTCCCCATTGTCGCGCATAAAATGACGGATATCATTTTCAAAACAAAAAAGTACGAAAGATGCTCTCTTCTCTTAATACCAGGAAAGCCTCTGGCCTTGACGATATCCCAGCAATTGTTCTCAAAAAATGCGCACCAGCACTTGCTCCTGTCCTGACTCGTCTGTTTCAGACATCTTACACTAGAGGCACATTCCCTAGTAACTGGAAAACTGCTCGAGTACAACCTATCCCCAAGAAAGGATCCGAAGCGCTTCCTAGCAACTACAGGCCTATTTCTCTCCTTTCAGTCATCTCTAAAGTGTGTAAAATTATATAAGCAACGAATTACTAAAATTACTTGAAAAACACAGTCTAATCCACAATAGGCAGTTTGGATTCCGTCAGCGCAGATTAACTGCAGACCTCCTTTCCTTTGTCACCCAAGTCTGTGGAACTACACAATTAATCTCAGATTGTCGATCTAGACACATCGAAAGCATTCGATTAGGTCTGGCACGCAGCGCTGCTTAACAAACTTCCGGCCTACGGCCTACCATCAAAAACATTTCTGTTGTCGTGGATGTCCATTCCTCTAAACAGCCTCCAATTAATGCAGAAGTCCCTCAAGGTTCAGCTTTAGCCCCTACTTTGTTTTTTCTCCACATCAATGAGCTCCGCTCTGGCACATCCAACCCAGTTCACAGTTGCAGCACCCTCCACTCAGATATACAATATTCTAAGCCTGTCTCCTTAGCCCAATTAGATGAGGATCGCAGACTCGTGGAGGGTTATGTCTCTGTAGATCTCAAAAAATATTAGACTGGGGAAGTAGGAATCTTGTACAATTAAACTCGACCAATCTCAGTCTTGCTTTCTATCTCATAAGAGATACACCAGCTCTAGACCCATCACAATGAACAACCAAGTTATTCAAAGTAATGAGTCCTTTTCACTTGTTGGCACTTCTGTGGATCGATATCTCAATTGGCACCAACATGTTACATCAATTGCAGAAGCGGCTGCTAATAAATTAGGTTTCCTCTTCCGGGCTCGCAAATACTTTTCACCAGCTAATCTCTATACCTTATATACTTCACAAATAATGCCAAACCTCCAATACTTCTCCCACATCCAGTGTGCCGCTGCCGCTTCTACACTCGCTATCCAAGACTCCATTCAGAAGAGAGCCATAGTATCATGGGTGACCCTACCCTCACCCAAACACACACAATTGAAATAACTCAAAAACGTTAAACGATATCTCTTCTTTTCCTTACAAACATTAATTATAATTCAATGGAAAACACAAAAATGCAATAACATAAGTGGCGTTTTATTAAAAAATAAAGCGCGAATCACCAACGACTTATGCGCCACCTTGTGATTGTCAAAATAAGTTTATAAGATGCAGCTCGAAACACCCTATAATTAATGTATATACTTTTTTCTCATACCTTGTATAATAACGGATATATTGAGCTTTACCGTAGAAATGCGTCACACTGTATATGTGCAACCAGACAGAAACTGAAACTGACCCCGGATATGGGCTTTAGGGGTTCTAGTTTGCGCTTATTTGAAGAAATCTTTTTAAAATTCATAAGTCGCGGTTTTTTCAATAACGAATTTTTTCTACGAAAATTTACTAAAATACACTATTAAACTATAAACTCTATAGCTAAAACTACCACTGAAGCATCAAAAAGAGGGTCTTTTTGAAATGTGTGTGGGTGTTTTTTGTTTCTTTAACGTCGGCCTATTTCCGCGACTATGGCCAATGACCGACGCTGGGGAGAAGTTTCACCTCACTATCCTGGAAATTTTGCCGAAGCCCTGCCTTTCTGTAAGGAGGGTAGAGATTTTTAACGTGCCCAACATCGCATGGACACGGGACCGACGGCTTTACGCCCACTCCGAAGGGCGGTACGTGTAGACATTTAACTTGCTCAAATACAATGCCAGGACCTCGGTTGATGTTAATGTTACAGTTTGTACCCTGGTATCGAACCCGGTACCCTTCGGTTCAGAGGCACACGTGCTTACCCCTGAACCAGCAAGGTTCTTTGTCTATTTGAAATGGATTTTCCACAAACATTTTAGTAAAATGAAGGGCAATGATGGTTGAGGCTCAAACTTAGGGCTTAGCAGAACACAGTTATTACGACATGTTTTCAACATAATCCGCAGTTGCTTTAAATTCGCTGTCTGAACATTGATGATTTTGACGTTTCAAATCGCGACTTTAACGCTTCAAGGAGAAAAATTATAAAATTTTCAACATATTTTTATGGTACTTCTTGACCCTTTTGCGTCAAGAAAACTTAACCGTTGAATGTAATATTTAATTGGTTTTGTTAATCACACAAAATATTTTGTTCTTGTGCTTTCCTCCGATCACCAGTGGCACCAATTGTTTTTTAAATACCTACAACTTTTTTTTCTTTTAACATAGAGACGGAATTTTGGAATGTGTGGTAAGTTTGATAGTGGAAACCTATACGCCAAATTTGTTTGTCATAACTCTGTTATTTACGGAGATACAAAAATTTTCCCGGAAAAACTGGTCCGATTTTCCTTACTGACAAACTCATCCAAGTCACTTACAAGAGGAAGGTTCGTACCAAATTTGATCAAAATCAGCCCATCATTTTTTGAGTTATCGGTGTATCTTAGTTCTGCTAAGTGTTCTTTAAATATAATTTCAATAGACCTTTAAGTTTGCCCTAGGTATTTAGGATTACAATCGTTACAACCTATTCTATAAACTCCGGACATTTTAGTGGTACTATCCCAGTCTTTTGTGTTACCTAGAAAAAGTGTTTTTTTTATCAAAAATTAAGTTGCGATTTGGCTTTCTTAGAAATGCCGTCTAGACCCATCGTGATTCGCGGTTTAAACGGTTGGCAAAGTTTTGTTATTTGACATATTTAGTACTTCAACTTTCCAGCTTTTGGGCACAAACTTGCTTACTCGACAACGTTTAATTTAAGAATCATCAGGAATTTACTTGTAACAGAAACATGCCTGCTCGTGTTCGTAGGGAGGCCCGTGTTCTCATACACGCATTGTCTTCTGCTGATTCGCATCTATATTTCTCTCACGTCTCCGTTATTACGACTCCACTAGCGTCGAAAATACTGATAGTTTCTCGTTCTAAGACGCGTTTAGAATTTTGCGCACTAAGCAAACATTTGCCTGATGCGTTTGCAGCACTCCAATGTAATATCCTGACGACTCCGCCATTTGTGTGATGTTTCCCTCCTTTTTAAATTCACGCATATTTGGGCACGTCTTTTCGCAGCTGTACTTATAAATATCGTTATTTCTGACTGAAAGGTGTCTAACTAAATAAACAAGAAAATATCACTGCTGTTTTATACATTTCGAAAACAAACCTTTGCAATCTTATGAGCTATGCATTCGGTTTTTCGAATGGTTGTTATACGAATGTTTAACGAATGCTTGTTATACCAAATCATTTAAAATAAATAAAACTAGATGAATATCGTCCTGTTATTATATTGCTCTCTCGAAATATTCAATTAAAAACAAAAAATCGGTTACAGTTTTCTCTACTGACATATACTGTTTGCAAAATAGGTGCTAAGGCCAACATGTATCAATTCTAAAAAGAAAAATATAGAACCTACTAAGCAATATATAGCATTGCTAATTCGATACATAAGTGTGCCGCGTTTGTTGGTTAGGTGGCCAGGAAGCCACGAAAATTTGACCTCGTATTAGTGACGAGAAAACCAAAGGAAAACTATCAAATTTTACCTTCAAGTTTCATTTGACATTCGTAAAAACAATTTAGTAGTTATTTATATATTTATTTATATATATATATATATATATATATATATATATATATATATATATATATATATATATATATATATATATATATATATATATATATATATATATATATATATTCCCTCAGGGCTCGTCCGCGGCCTTGTCGCCCCGATAGGACTGCAACTTTTCACTGTGCCTTGAACTAGTCTGCACAGCGATTGGTAGGGTGAAGTTTTATATTGCTCTGTCTCCGGTCTAGACTGACCGTAGATCAGTTGTCTTTTCCAGTCCAGAGCTTTACACTCCAGATGTGCTGGGCTGATTCCTTCCCCTCGCCGCAGAGTCTGCATGCGAGGTCCCCCTCCAACCGCCCCATTTTATGCAGGTGCTTCTTGACGGTCATGTGTTCCGTCAAGACACCTGTTATGTTTCTGAGCTGTCCTCTGCTAAGATTTAGCAGCCCCACAGCTCTCTTTGAACTGGGTTCGTCAGTTATTGACTTCCCATGTCTGAGCCCTGGACAGTCTGCCCAGTACACCTCGTGTTGGTTTCTGACCCAGGACGTAATGGCCCCAGTGGCAGTGCTCTTTCTCACTCCCAGAGCCGGTTCTAATCCCATAAATGGTTCTGCTGACCCTCTCTTCATAAGACTGTCAGCTTCTTCATTGCCTTTAACCTTCGAGTGACACGGCACCCAGATTAGGGTGACCTCATTCCGCCCAGCCAGGTCGCTCGTCTCGTCTCGGCACTCACTCACCAACCAGGAATTTACCTGTGGGCTACTTAGTGCCTTAAGGGATGCCTGACTGTCTGTGGCTATGAGGATCCGTTTGTTGGTGTAGCCTCTCCTCTTGTTCTCCCGCACACAGTGCAGGATGGCGTACATTTCGGCCTGAAACACCGTTGCATGGGCTCCGAGCGAAATACTATGACTTATTCTCGGTCCTTCCGAGTAAACACCTGCTGCCGTCACACGCTCCCCGCCAGATCCGTCCTTGAACCAAACGAGCGGGTCCCTTGGTATGCCCGGCGTCTCTTCCCGCCATGCCTTGCGGTCGGGGATTTCCACTGTAAAGTTGTTTTCCCTGCAGATTCGCGGGCTCGCGAAGTCTGATCATTTCAAGCATGGGCTCCTTCACGATCTCCCGAATTTTGCAGTAGCCTCTGAAGCCTGGGTTGATCTTCAGTCTACCATTGCATGCTAGTCTGTATAGTCCTAGCCTGGCCTCCCTCATAATAACTAAGTGTAGGGGGCGGGCAGATCCAGCAACACCTCCATGGCGGCAGTTTGGGTTGAAAACATGGCCCCTGTGATGCCTAGGCCATCCTTTGGATCTTGCCTAGTTTTTGTTTGGCACTGGATTGTGTCACCTTAGGCCACCAGACCAGTGGCGCGTATGTTAACGATGGTCTGACCACCCTTGTGTACAGCCAGTGGGCCATACTAGGTCTTAGTCCCCACGTTTTTCCATATAGCCGACTAGTGACGGCTAGGGTCATGACCGCCTTACGCAGTATTTTTCCAATTTGACCATTCCAAGTTAGCTTAGAGTCCAATACGACCCCAAAATATTTTACCTCCCTGACCATTGGATTTATATATTATCAAACTATAATAGTAGGTAGATAATCATATGAAAGGAATTACTTCTTACTACTATTTTTATCAAACACAATTTGAAAATTGTAATATTCTTCTTTGAAACTTCGTGTAATAGTCACATCTATTCGGCTACTAGAATTGAATAAAAACTGCATAAGAAAACTGCATTTTTTTTCACTGAATCCGCATGAATACTCGAGCCAACAATTTTTAGGGCTAGAGAATTTCAAACCAAGGTGCCACCACGGATGTTGAAAACTGTAATTTAATCTATGTGATACAGACGAAATCTCATAAACTTTTTTAAATGTTAACAAATCGGTTTGTCACAGAGAAATGAACTCGATATTTTCTACGTGCTATAGTCTCTATATGAGCTACTTACGTACTTTACTTCTAACTTCATTATTTTTGATAATAATCCAATAGATTGTTAACAACACAAAATATTTGGGTTTTGTTTTTCTTTATAGTCTTATAAGTTTTCTTTCTTTTAAAGTAGAGACCCAAATCCTTGTGTGTAAAATACGTTTCATTATAGAAACTTGCATATCAAACTTGGTTGCCATAGTTTTGTTATTTTTTTAAATACAGAAATTTTCCAAAGAAAACAAACATTTTCCGGAAACAAAATCAATATTAGGAGGAAGGTATTTAAATCAAAATCGGCCGATTATTCTTTAATATATATATATATATATATATATATATATATATATATATATATATATATATATATATATATATATATATATATATATATATATAGGTTAGCGCATTGAAAATGAAACAGACCGATTTGCGTCCAAAGATTTCTTTTTTAAGAAACGCTGAAACACGTCACTTTTAATATTGAGAAGCACATGTTTTGACATAAAACTCAACTTTGTCACATCAACCCCTTAGGCGTGGTGATAACAACACTTATATTTTAAATAGGGAACGTGGGTCGAGTGTTCATCATTTGAAAGCTGTTTCTTTTCTGAATTCAGCACACTAATTTTTTTTGGAAGCTTTAGCAACTCGTTTAAAAATTATTTAAGTTAAAGATGCAAAAACGCATTTCACCCATTCCGATAAGAAATGTGCTGATAGTCAACGTTTTGTTGGTTTGTAAACAAAGAATTGATTATCAGAACATTTCTTATCGGAATGAGAGAAATGCGGTTTATTATTTCAGTTTATCGGTCGGTTTGATACTTGATAGTGCTACCGAAAATTAATTTCACAATGGTGTATTCTGTAGAAGAAAGAGTTGAAATAATTACTCTTTTGTCAAAAACGATGACTGTGCCAACCGTACCGCAAATTTGTTTAATGAACGACATCCGAACAGACATGTTAACAGAAAATACATTTTGGAGTTACTTGAAAAATTTCGACAAAGCGGTTCAATAGCCAACAAAAAACGGGATCCTGAACGTGAATTTCCGGTTAGAAATGAGACTACTGACATTGACGTTTTAGGACAAACTGCTGCAGACCCAACTTTGAGCACGAGAAAATTGGCCACTGTTTCAAACATCAAAAGAAAAACTATTCAGCGAATATTGAAGCATCATAAATTTCACCCGTATAAAATTCATCTTGTACAACAACAGAATAAAGCTTATTTTGATCGTAGGCTGAAGATTTGTGAAGTTATGACTGCAAGAATAGCTGATAACGGGAATTTTGTGTTCAATATCTGTTTTTCAGACGAGTGTACGTTTTTATTAAACTCTACAGTCAATCGTCATAGTTGCCGTTATTGGGCAGATAATAATCCAAAAAATTTCACATTCAACCTCCACAGAAACTGAATGTATTGACTGGCACTTTTGGAGACCGTTTAATCGGACCAATTTTTCTTGATGGCAATTTGAGTGGCGAAACGTATTTGAAGTTACTAGAAGATATCGTTTACCCTCTACTAATTGACATTGTTGAAAATGATGATCGCTATCAAGAAAATCAATTAGTGTTTCAACAAGATGGAGCTCCTCCGCATTTTTCACAATGTGTTAGGGAGTTTTTGAACAGAGACTTTCCAGAGCAATGGATTGAGCGTAGAGCTGCTATTGAGTAGTCCCCTAGATCACCGGATTTAACTGCTTTAGACTTCTTCCTATGGGTCATTACGACAACGAGTTGTTGAAGAATACCGTCTAATAACTCCACAAATGCTCCAGAATGTCAGAGCTCGTTTTGAACAAAATTTGTATTTTTTTATGGAAGCTGGTGGTCAACAGTTTGAATGCTTACTTAACTGAATAAACATTTTTGAACATTTGGTTTTGTTTTTTACTTTTTTTTAACAAAAAATTGACTAATTACTGCATTTCTTATCACAATGAATGAAATACGTTCTTGCAACTACAACTTTGAAATTTTTTTAAACGAGTTGATAAAACTTCCAAAAACCTTAGTGTGCTGAATTCAGAAAAGAAAGATCTTTCAAATGATGTAACACTCGACCGATGTTCCCTATTTAAAATATAAGGGTTGTTATCACCACCCTTAAGAGGTTGACGTGACAAAGTTGAGTTTTATGTCAAAACATGTCCCCCTCAATATCAAAATTGACGTGTTTCATCGTTTCTTAAAAAAAATTCTCTGGACGCAAATCGGTCTGTTTCATTTTCAATGCGCCACCCTATATATATATATATATATATATATATATATATATATATATATATATATATATATATATATATATATATATATATATATATATATATATATATATATATATATAATATTGTAACCTAATTTCCTTTTCGTTATGATAAATCTAATTTCTATTCAATAAAACAAAACTGCAAATATTTATTGTCGAGAATTTTGCTTAAATATCATTTTAAAATACCTGTATATAACTAAATAAAAAGTCTGAACGCAGCAAGTGAATTTTCATAAAAATGTTTTTTATAGCGAATATTATGTCTTCCTAATGCAAGCAGGCATCAATCTGATTACCGGTATAGCCTATATAGTAGAAACGATGTACCATATTTTATCAGAATTACTTATGGTTTGCAAATGTACAAAAATTTTTCGAAAATAAACTTAGAATGTTGCCGAAAAATCTTTTTTCCTAGCCAACCAACATTAGGTTAATAGCAAATCGAGTTATTGAAAATTGAAAATTCGCTACCAAACCGCACTTACTGCGTCTCGATTTTTTTACAAACATGCAAACATACCAAGGCTTTTGGATTATGAATGGTTTATTTACGCCACTTTAGAGTATTGCGTAAATTTTTTGATGAGTGTCCTGTTCGTTGGTACCAAATGTTTAAAAAATGTACTTCTTCTTTAAGTTCTAATCTTCTATCCTTACTTTTGAGTAAAACGAATTGAGAGACAAAACATGATATTTCCATTTTTAATTGTATTTGCGAAAGGAAGTAGCGTTAAGGTGTAAACGCATTTTTCCGTAGTCCTGAAAAATAAAAAGTAAATTCGGCAACTAAGCACAGGAGGCGATAACAAATAAGATGTTTTTTGGAACATGACGATATTAAAAAGCCTGGACTCAGCAAGTGCGTTATGGTAGTGAATTTTCATAGAAATGATCGGGCACAAAATATTTTATTATAACCTATTTTTCTTGTAACATAGAAATATAAATTTTGGTGGGTAGTTTGCTATTTACATTGTAAACCTATCTACCAAATTTGGTTATCATAGTGTTTCTATTTGTTGAGATAAAATTTTTTGTACAATGAAAACTCAATTTTTTTTCGGAAAACCTCGTCCGATTTTCCTGACTAACGAACTTATCCAAGCCATTTACAAAAGTAGGGTACGTGCCAAGTTTTATCAAAATTAGCCTATTATTTTTTGAGTTATCGGTGTGATACCTACATACATATACATATATATACAGGGTCGCTGATAAGTCTGGAAACGGTCGATTATCCGGGAAAATATACAAGGTGTCGAAAAAAGTTTTATACAAAAGTTTTTGGGTTCTTCAATGTCTACTAGGCGGTGATAATTTCATTTATACAGGGTTAGTCATACAGGCGTGGCACACCAATATATTTTTTTTTAATGGAACACCCTATATATTATTCGATATTTCAATCCTTCTCTTAATTTTGAGCAACATTTATGAGAAGCATAATGTACCTAAACTCAATCGTTTCCGGGTAAAAAAAATAAATAAAAATAAACGCTACTGTTTTTAAAATCTATTGGATGAAGAACCAAACTAAATGAAAAGTAGAATATCTCTTGAAAACAATCTGTGAGTGTGAAAAGAACCGGTTGCGATGTTTTTAACATTGTTTGAAATCCTATTTTATAAGATGTTCAAAGTGTTCTCCATTGACCTCCTGACAATAATGAATTCGCTTAACAAAACATTGCACTGCATTTACAAGAGCGTTTTGAGGAATGTTATTAATTTCATGCACAATCCTTGCTTGCAACTCTTCAATATTCTGCGGTCTATTTTGGTAAATTAAATTTTTTACATGACCCCACAAAAAAAAGTCAAGCGGCGTCATGTCGGGAGACCTAGCTGGCCATTCAATAGTTCCCCTGCGCCCTATTCATCTGCCAGGAAAGGTTTGATTCAGATATTCCCGTACCTCAATTCCAAAATGAGGGGGTGCCCCATCCTGCTGAAACCATATTTCTTCCGCTGGTAGATTTGGGTCGTTATTGTTCGGAAATAATCGACTAACGTCTGAAACAATTGATTCTTGCAAAATTGTCAAATATCGAGCAGAGTTCAAATTACCGTGTATAAAATAAGGTCCTATGATATGTCCACCAATAATAGCACACCAAACATTTACTTTTTGCGGTCTTTGGGTGTGAATTTGTTCCATCCAATGTGGGTTTTCGTCTGACCAGTACCTACAGTTGTGTCGGTTGACTTGTCCATTCAAACAAAATGTAGATTCGTCGGAAAACAAAATGTGGTTGGCAAAGTTAAAATTTTGGCGTAACTTCTCCATAATAAGTTCACAGAACTCGATTCTGCGATCAAAATCGTCTTCACTCAGTTCTTGCAATAAATGAATTTTATATGGACGGAACTTTTCCCGCTTCGTAATCTTTTGAATTGAATATCGACTCATATTGTGATTTAAAGCCAATTGCTGTGCCGAAGTTTTCGGATTTTCCACCACATCCAATATTACATTCAAAGAATTTTCTTCATTTGTAACGGTTACTGTCCTTCCAGTTCTAGGTTTATCCTTGATACCGCCAGTTTCGTGAAAACGATGCAAAGTTTTCGAAACTGTGGAGTTGGAGATCGATTCCCGCTCAGGATGCAACTCATTGAACATAATCACCACTTGAGCAAAACTTCGTGTTCTATCACCGTACCCTATCATCATTAAAATTTCGATACGTTCGGTTTCACTTAAACTTGCCATTTTGCACAAAAACTGTTGACACTAAATTACTAATGTTTCAAAACTGTTGACACTGAATGAATGTTTGACATTCGTTGTCCTGGAAACATTTTAAAACAAAAGAATAATACTGCGTTTCTTATGGGCATCTTATCTTATCTTGGGATTCCAAACAATGTTAAAAACATCGCAACCGGTTCTTTTCATACTCACAGATTGTTTTCAAGAGATATTCTACTTTTCATTTATTTTTGTTCTTCATCCAATAGATTTTAAAAACAGTAGCGTTTATTTTTATTTATTTTTTTACCCGGAAACGATTGAGTTTAGGTACATTATGCTTCTCATAAATGTTGCTCAAAATTAAGAGAAGGATTGAAATATCGAATAATATATAGGGTGTTCCATTAAAAAAAAATTAATATTGGTGTGCCACGCCTGTATGACCAACCCTGTATAAATAAAATTATCACCGCCTAGTAGACATTGAAGAACCCAAAAACTTTTGTATAAAACTTTTTTCGACACCTTGTATATTTTCCCGAATAATCGACCGTTTCCAGACTTATCAGCGACCCTATATATATATATATATATATATATATATATATATATATATATATATATATATATATATATATATATATATATATATATATATATATAAACATATAAAAATTGAAACTGACCCCGGATATGGATTCTAGGGGTTCTAGTTCGCGCTCATATGCAAAAAAGTTTCAAAATTCAAAAGTCAGGATCTTCCCATTAGTGAATTTTTTCTATGAAAATTCACTAAAATCGACAGAGCTTTGCTTTCAGGCTAAGTTGGAAACAAACATTAAAAAAAAAGCCTGGACTCAGCAAGTGCGTTATGGTAGTGAATTTTCATAGAAACGATCTGGCACAACATATTTTATTATAACTTTTTTTTCTTGTAATATAGAATACAAAATTTTGGTGTACAGTTTACCTTTCATATCATAAACCTACCTACCAAATTCGGTTATCATAGCTCTTTATTTTTTGATAAACATATAAAAATTGAAACTTACCTTCTCGGATATGGGTTCTAAGGGTCCTAGTTCGCGCTCATTTGTAACAATTTTTTCAAAATTCAAAAGTCGAATTTTTGCTACGAAAATTCACTAAAAGCAAAAATATTTCGGCTGTTGCGTTTACAAAAGAGAATCAGATGTTTCAATTTTCAAATTGGAAAGATTTTTTAAAATAAATATACTAATTTTTATGTAAATTTGTTTAAAGCGGATTGCTTGCAGGATAACCCTAAATTTTTTAGAACTCGGTATAAGCAACATAAGGGTTTTGCCAAAATTCAAAGTCCTTCTTGTAATCCTCCAAGTAGATGTATTTTAATTTGAATAAGAGAAAATATAAATGAAAGTCCGACAATATATGTGACAAGAGGTTGGAATGTAGAACATGTGAAATATTTCAGAGTTCATAACGTATGAGATATGGATCCAGGTCGAGAGAGAGAGAGAAGAGAGACGAATGGAGACTCATAAGTTTTGAGGTCACAATAGGGCATGTGACCGAGTTCAGGGACACTCCGAGAGTTCTCTTTTCGCTTGGGCCGGGCTCGACCTGACATAAATTGACGTTCGCAATCGTAAGCGACTTTATGAGAAACGGAGTAATTTCAAGAGACACTTCTAATTATCTCCGGGGATGAAATATGTGGCGTACAGGTTACACATGTAATTGTCTTTATGACGAGCTTTTATAACAATAACTGAAATGCTCTGGAAGCTGATTAGTTTCATAATTCTAGACGCACTAATTGCGTTTGTTAGCGACTTTTCTAAAAGTGTTTTTAATTGCAAATATATCTTGTTTCTTAAAGGAGGGCATTTGGTTGATAGTATAACCTATATAGTACCAACAATGTACCATATTTTATTAAAAACTGAAAAAAAAAAATTAATTTCTTAAAGAGTTCCAGAAAAAACTTCTCCGATTTTCCTGATAAGTACAATTTGGAGAACCCAGTTCATCACAATACAGTTTTCTAACACGACGATCATTCCGCTAACAAAGTTAGCGTCATCAGGAGGATGAATCAACTAAGTGAATAGACTAGAACTACTATTTATATGTTGGTTGCCAAGCAGTTGTGAACAGCGTCCTCTAAGAAGGTATACAGACGGACCCCCACTGTTGAGTCTTAAATCCTTGTGATTATAACTGCATACCTGCCTTTGTTATGCTGTGTCGTTATCAAATATTCCTTCTAAGAAGGACAGGCTGGTTACTAAGATAACAGTTAAAACAATGGACTACATAGACCCGGAACTACTCTATTCATCAAAACATTTTCTACCGCTGGAGAGACGGTTAAATGGGGAATGTAGTGCAGTTTTATGAGTGTAATTCAGAACTGTTTTTGTTTCTATCAAAATATCACGGATTAGTGGATATTTTGAAAAAACTTATATTTGCTGATTGCTTCAAATGAATTTAGCTGCGTTATTATTGGGTTTACTGAAAAGGTGTAAAGGAAAAAGTTGTAGACACATATGTTGTAGATAAATCAAAAATATGCAAATTGTAAAAAGATCTGTAACTTTTGAGTTACGACATAAACTTTAAGACGCCCTCGTGGCGCAGGTGGCTAGGTGCCAGCGAGAGGTCCCGGGTTCGATTCCCGGGCGAGCCAATTTGACTATGTCTGGAAAAAATTTAAAAAATATTGAATGATGGGAAAAAATGTGCTAATGACCTGAGATGCCGCAGCCAATAATATTAAAATAAAAAAAAAGACATAAACTTTTGTTTTCTTTTAATGGAAACCATAGCTCGCTGTGGCTTCGTTAAAGAGGTCCTTTTTTTTTCTCTTTACATTGGTATGATACGCGATATGATTATTCTACGAAATAAGGATTTCACAGTGGTTTTCTTTTTTTCCAAAAATATAACATTGGTTACCACGGAAACGGTTGTTTATTTCAAAAAGCGAAAACCTGAATCTAAGTTTTCCCACATAGTTTACATAACATTTCTAATTAAAGATTCAACATAATAATTAACAAAATTTTTTTTTTTAATTAAAATAGTAACTATAAAAAAAGGTCAGAGAAAATGTTCAAAAAGTTCTCTATTATAATTGAGACAGCAAATACTCCTACGCAAAATTACTTTGTCGCTTTTTTATAGAACGTCTATCGATATGGACAAAATTTTCAAGACGGCATCTCTAAGATCGTTCGCTGTATTATAAGACACCCTTGGTACACCTTATTTTTTACAGTTCCGCATAAAAAGAAATTTAAAACGGACAGATCAGGAGACCGAGGTGGCCATATAACTGGTCCATTTCTTCCGATCCAGGAGTTTGGAAAAGTTTGGTTTAAGAAGTTCCGAACTTGTAGCTGGTTATAGGGCGGCGCTGTATCATGCTGAAACCACTGTAGTGATGCACCAGTTGCCAAATCTACATTATCTAGCATATTTTGAAAGTCATTCTGTAGAAACTGAAGATAGTGGTCACCGGTTAATGTACCTTTAAAAATGTACGGACCAAGAGTTTTTGAACCAATGACACCACATCAGTTATTAAACCCAAATTTTATTTGTGGTCTTCATTGTTCCAAATAATGCTGATTTTTTTGCATCCAGAGATGCTTATTATGTCTGTTGAACATACCGCAGCTTGTGAATCGAATCTCAAAATAGTCTACTTTTGACGTATTGTAGAAAGCAGCGAATCTACTTAACTTCAACCGATCCATTAAAGCAAAGACAAACACACTGGTAAATCTATAGAAACATAGATATTTTTTATTAGTGAATTTTCTTAGAAAAAATTCACTAATGAGGATATCCCGACTTTTGAATTTTGAAAAAATTTCTTAAAATGAGCGCGATCTAAGACCCCTAGAACCCATATCCCGGGTCAGTTTCAATTTTTTTATGTTTATATATATATATATATATATATATATATATATATATATATATATATATATATATATATATATATATATATATATATATATATATATATAGATATCACACCGATAACTCAAAAAATAATGAACCGATTTTGTTAAAATTCAGCATGTGCCTTCCCTTTTCAAGTGGCTTGGATCAGTTCGTTGGCCAGAAAAATCGAACCAGGTTTTTCAGAAAAATTTTGGGTTTTAGTTTAAAAAAAAAAAATCTCAAAAAATACAAAAGCTATGGTAACCAAATTTGGTACGTAAGTTAAAGATATTAAAGTAAAACTATGTACTAAAATTTATATTTCTATGTTAAAAGAAAAGAAAGTTAGAAAAAAATATTTCGTGTCAGATCATTTCTATGAAAATACACTACCATAACGCACTTGCTGCGTCCAGACTTTTAATTGTTTATGAGGTTTCAGTATATCGTTACGTTTCTCAAGTAAAGACAAGTTGTGTACTGTTAATTAAACCACTAAAGTAATAGCCAATAGAACTTTTGCAGAAAAGTGAGATTTGATAATTCTTATAATATTATTAACCACAACAAAAATATTAATAAATAATTTTGTCTCACAAGGTCTCATTTCTTCAAGACACAGAAGAGCAATTCTTAGTTGGTATAGTATAGTATTACCCCACTCCACTCTAAAATATCCAGCATAACCTTGTGATATCCAAACAGGGCTCTCAAGAGTATAAGCTGTAAAGGATAACATTACAAGTGGTCCTGTATTCCAGGAGATAATCATCTAATGTCATTCAATCTACGTCAAATGGCCAAGTGTAGTCCAGGGTCCAGAGAATGTAATATTCTGAGACAGGGTTCTCCCCTGAGTCCTCGCCAGTGGCGTAGTCCTGTACTAACACTAGGTTTTTGCGATAACAAGCAAAGTTTACAGAAGTGCAAACTTTTGGCAGTACGGTACTTTGACTTTTTACCTGCGGACTAATTTAACGTAATATGTACTGTCTTAAAATAAAAATGCAAACATATCTAATTATTATGAAAATTTAATATCCTAGCTTAGTGAGCAAATTCACATGTAAATAAATTAAATTAGTTAATTATTTGAGTTAGTCAATGACAAGTTTTACATTTTACAAAAAGTCCAAAACGGAAATTTTCGAAGCTTAGAATAATCAAGATGGGTGTAATAAAGTCTGGACGCACCAACTGTGTTATGGTAGCAAATTTTTTTAAAAATGTTTTTAATAGCAAATATCTTTCTTTGATAAAAGCAGGCATCAAACTTGGTTGCCTATATAGTAGAAACAATGTACCATATTTCATCGAAATAACTTTATTGTTTGAAAATATATAAACATGTTTCAAAAGTCTAGATGCAGCAAATGTGTTATGGAAGTGAATTTCCATCAAAAGGGTTTTAATAGCAAATGCGAGCAGGCATCAATCTGATAACCGGTACAGCCTATGTAGTAGACACAATGTACTATATTTTATCAAAATTACTTATGGTTTGAAAATATACCAAAAAAAATTCGAAAATAAACTTAAATGTTGGTTTTCTATCCAACAAAGCTTACGTTAATAGCAAATTGAGTTATTGAAATTTGAAGGATTTAATGAAAATTCGGTAAATTTGCAGATTAGCTCCCGAGCGCTTTTCAAAAAATTGTTTTCAGAAACATTACTAAGACCTTTCTGGATGTAAAAACCACAAGAAAAATTTCTTGTTCACACCCCGCAAGGAAGTTACGAGACTTGGAGTGAATAGCTGTGCTGGACGAGGTAGGTATTAAAAAGGAAATATGAGCAGAAAATGTGAAGAAAGCTGCTTGAAAGCTGTCTATTTGAAGCCATATCCTCATTAAACCGTGCCTACCCAAACGACCGGTTCGACTTGCAGCCGGGGTGGGAGGTTGTTGGGTGGCTGCTTCGTCGTGGGGATTTTCCTTCCCCCTCGCGTGCATACAACCACCCTCGTTGCATAAACCACAAGAAAAATGTCTTGCTCCTACCCGCCAAGAAAGTTACGGCACCTGGGGAATAGGGGTGCTGTGCAGGGTAGGCAGGATTTAACGGGGATATGGCTTCAAGATATGAAAAAGACAACTTTCAAGCCCGTTTTATTCGCATTTTCTGCTCATATTTTCTTTTTACTACCTACCCCACCCAGCACCCCTACTTACTCCTGGTCCCGTAACTTCCTTGGGGGGTGTGAACAAGAAATTTTTCTTGGGGTTTGTGGATCCTGGGGGGCCTAGGCAGGTTTCTGAAAACAGTTTTTTAAAAAGCGTTCGGGGGCTAATCTGCAAATTTACCGAAAATTAGCTACCACTTACTGCATCCAGATTTTTTCTTACAAACGCATCATATTTCGGTAAAAAATGCAAAAATGCATTAACGAATTTGTTCTATGAAAATTAGCTAAAAATTATAGACCATTAGACCATAAACTTCACTAAACCTACAGCGAAAATATCAACTTAACTAAACCGACAGCCAAAGCATCAGAGAAAGGGTCTATTTGAAATGAATTTTCTGTAAACATTTTAGTAAAATAAAGGGCAGTGACGGTTGAATCTAAAACTTAAGGGTTCGCAGAACACTCTTCTTGCAACACTTTCTATTTACAATTCGTATTTGTTTCACGTTTTTTGCCTAAACATTGCCAATTTTGGCGTTTCAAATTGCGAGTTTGACGTTTTGAGGAAAACTCCAAAATTTGTTTCTTTAATTGTCCATAACTTTTCCTTCAAAGCTAGAGACCTAAATGTTGGTACAGAGTTCACTCTTAATAATACAAACACCCGTACCAAATTTGGTTGCTCTTACTTTGTTATCTCCGGAGATATAATTTTTTTTAGAAAGAAAACACAAAATTTTCCAAGAAAATCTGGTCCGATTTTCCTCGCTAACGAACATGTCCAAGCCACTTGCAAAAGCAAGGTAGTCACCAAATTTGATCAAGATCGGTCCATTATTTTTTGAGTTATCGGTCGGATGTATATATATATATATATATATATATATATATATATATATATATATATATATATATATATATATATATATATATATATATATATATATATAAAGGGCTGTAATTAATTCCCGCACCACACGTGACCGGATTTTGTCTCTCTCTTAGCGGAATATGATTTTATGAGTTGGCAGTCAAAAATTAACAAAAAAACACTAGACTAGGGACCCTAAAGTTACTAAATCAATTGACAGTTCAGTCCATTGGCGCTCAATTGCCTTTTGGCGGTTATTTTGTATGTATATTGTGTATTTTCCAAGTTCGACGAGTGTTTACCTTCTTCAAATAATTTTCTATCTGTTGGACAATAAAAGTAAACAGTTTTTATCAAAACTTAGCATTTTCATTACGTTTTTACGTAAGGTAAGAGCGTAGGTATGTTAAGATTATGTTGCTGACGATATTCGACATCGCATGGAACGAAGCCCTACCAAATCTGTACGTCGGTAATCTGCCCAAACAGGTACATATTTGTTACTGGTTACACAATACAGATTCCTAAACCCGTAAATTAGAATCGGACCTCAATTTGTTTACGTACATTTCAAAATTTTGATATTTATACAAAATAAAAGTAATATTTTATTATGTTTTTAATTTTTTTTTTAACAATCAATAACTGTAAACCATACATGAACAGACTTGCTGTTAAAAATACTAAATAATAAATACATTATTAAGGGTAATGTTAGTAGTAAGTAGTTAGAATACTCGCTAACTTTGTTAGTGAAATAATCGTAACGTCTTTAAAAAGATGTGTTGTGGCCGTTTATCAGTGCTCATCGCAGGTTCCAATCTTCACATAGTGAATTACTTTAGTGGTAATACACAGTTTATCGAGACGTAAGCCTGCATAAATATTCTTATTTTAAATACATTTACTAGCTCCAGGTAAAAAATACTGGACGCAGCAAGTGCGTTATGGTAGTGATTTGTCATAAAAATATTTTTAATGTATATATATATATATATATATATATATATATATATATATATATATATATATATATATATATATATATATATATATATATATATATATATATATATATATATAAATCGAAACTGACCTCGGATTTTAGGGGGCCTAGTTCGCGCTCATTTAAAGAAATAAATTCAATAAATAAAAAAACTGGTCCGATTATGTTTTCACAAAAATTTTTCGACGACACAACAAAAATTTCATGAAAATTTGCAAACAGTTTTTCAAAAAAATCCGTAATATTTTATTTATAATAACTTATTAAAAATTTTTCATTAATTACCAAACTTTCACAGAAACATCTTACAAAAAATGATTTTTACGAAGCAAAAAAAAATTCTGCGAAAACTGGCTAAATATCTTTTTACACAAGATTTTGCAAAAAGAATGCATAAGCTTTAAATTATATACCTAATCTGTAACTAGAATTGAAAATAGAATAATTTGTTTGCACCAATATCCATTAAAACCTTATTTTCGATTAATTTCGTTTAAAAAATGTTCCATCAATTGAATAATTTTTCATACAAAAATTCGCGACAAACGTTTCTTCAAAGAAAATTCATTTAAGTCATTTATAAGAAAATTCGCTATTCAAAGAACAGTTTATACAAGAAAATTAACTATTAAAAATATAAATAAGTTAAATAAATTAAAAAACATTCAAAATCTGATCTAAGTACAGAACTATATACTTTTTCTGTGGATTCACAGAGCAAATTCTGGCTGTGGATACTGTAAAAATTGGATTCGGTTGTGGAGAAGAAAACAACCTATTCTTGTGTCCCAAATATCTACGTCTATGTTAATTGTGGCACGGTTTTGCCAACTAAGGGCAACAACAGCTACTATTAAACTTGAATTAAAAGTGCTTATCTTTTATTTTCAACAAAAAGTCGCTAAAAATATATATTGGAATTACATAATCTCATCATATAACATTAAAATGGAATCAAAGACGTAAATGTAACAAGAAAAAGTTAAAAGAGGAATTCAGCAAACGGTGAGATTTCAACTCGCGTTCTTTCTCTGATCAGACAGGCATCCTATCCATTAAACCACGTAATGCTTCTGGAAAACTGCAATCAAGAAAGGTAGATAACTGATAATGGTCTTAAGTTATTTATTTATAATATGTAAGGTCTTTAAAGGCAGATTTTGCAGTTATTTTAACAAATGAGAAGAGTAGCATACATCTAGAACATTCTAATACACATTTTATGCAATACTCTCTATTCATAAACCGCAAGAGTTATACTACTTTTCACGTTTCAAATCTCCTGACATTTACAAGAGAAAAATTATTAAATTCTCAAAGTAGTCTTTCTGGTATTTCTTTTTGCGTCATGGAAAGATAAACGTTATCTGTAACGTTTAATAGATTTTATTTAACACGTACAATATTTTGGTATTGCGTCTTCTCTGACTTTTAGTGGCATTATAATTTTGCTTTATTAAGTGCCTATAACTTTTTTTTCTTTCAACATAGTTACCTAGGTAATGGCGCAGACTTTGGTTTTTACAACGTAAACCAGGTTGCCAAATGTAGTGGCCATAGCTTTGTTATTTCCGGAGATATGATTTTTTTCAGAAGGAAACCTAATATTTTCCCGCAAGAACTTGTCCGATTTTCCTGGCTAACGAACTTGTCCACTCACTTGTAGAATGATTTACTCACCGAATTTGATCAAAATCGGGCCTTTAGTTCTCTCTCTCTCTCTCTCTCTATATATATATATATATATATATATATATATATATATATATATATATATATATATATATATAAATCGAAACTGACCCCGGATTCTAGGGGGCCTAGTTCGCGCTCATTTAAACAAATTTTCTCAAAATTCAAAAGTCGAGATCTCCCCATTCGCGCATTTTTTAAAATAAAATTCACTAATTTAACTGTTTATTGACCAAGTTGTCACGCTCACGACTAGCCTCAATGGAAACTTAAACAACGTCCAGGTTTTCTTCTAGGAAAAAAAGGTGAGAAATATTTGATTTTAAACAAACATCGCAACTTTTATTATTATGACTAGTATTAAAAGAATGTGCTTTCATAAACTATATTGCATTTATCGTTGCCAGTTTCAAAATTCAAATTTTGTTTTAAGACATGTTTGTGTAAGACTAGATGCATTCTCGCAACAATTAGAACCGTAGACCGGTTTCGCTTTCATTAGAGCTCTTTAGTACGGCATACTCATTGTAGCACGTCCACCACTCACTTAGTGTTTTAAGACTGGCTATACGATAGCCGTATTCTCGCCACAATTAGAACGGTAGACCGGTTTCGCTCTAATTAGAGCCCTTCAGTACGGCATACTACGGTCTACGGTTCTAATTGTTGCGAAAATGCATCTAGTCTTACATACTTTGTCTCTATCTTGGGGTAGAAATGGGCCAGGGCTGACAATTTTCTAAACTGTTAGTTAGTTGTATACAGTTCTCTATTTTTAACACTTTGTGTTATTTGGAGCTGGCGTGACAACATACTACTTGGTTCCGCAACTAGGTGACGGCACGTTGCTGCGTGTCTCACCACTAACTTACTGTTAGAAGGCTGGCTACCATAGCCGTGTTATTAGTGAAATTTCGTAGAAGAAAATCATTAATTGGGAGATCCTGACTTTTGAATTTTAAAAAATCTCGGGACGCAGCAAGTGCGTTATGGTAGTGAATTTTCATAAAACTATTTTTTAATAGCAATAATGTGTGTTTTTTTAAGAAAGCAGGCATCAAATTAGGTTACCAGTATAATCTATATAGTAAAAACAATGTGCCATGTTTCATCAAAATAACTTTATTGTTTGAAAATGTAAAAAAATTTCCGAAAGTAAACTTAAAGTGTTCCCGAAAAAACTCGTTTTTTGGTCAACCTTATAGGTTAATAGCAAATTGAGCTATTCAAATATTACGCATTTGATCAAAATTCGCTACCATAACGCACTTACTGCGTCCAGAATTTTTGTTCTTACAAATATGTATTATATTTCGATGGAAAATGCAATAACATAAGGCATGTTTGATTAAAAAAAAAAGAAAATTTGTATCACCAACGACTTATGGGCCAGCCTGTCATTGTAGAAATAATTTTTTAAGATGTAGCTCAAGACATAATTAATATATACAATTTTTTTTCATATCTGGTATAATAACAGATATATTGAGCTTTATTGATTTTTTTTACGAAAATTTTACAAAAATTATATACCATTAACGATAAACTCTATAGCTAAGGCTACTGCCAAGCGTCAGAGAAAGGGTCTATTTAAAATGAATTTTCTGGAAACATTTTATTAAAATGAAGGACAATGACGGTTGAAACTAAGACTTCAGGGTTTGTAAAACATTCTTCTTGAGACATTTTATTTCCATAGCCCGTATTAGATTCAAGTTCTTTTCCTAAATGTTGCCAATTTTGACGTTTAAATCGCAACTTTGACGTTTTGTGAAAAACCCTAATTTATTTTTGTTTAAATGCCTATAACTTTTTTGTCTTTTGACCTACAGAGCTAAATTTTGGTAGGTAACTTTTCTATAATGATATAAACCCGCGTATAAAATTTGGTTGCCCTTACAATGTTAATTTTGGAGATATAAATTTTTTTCGAAAGAAAACACAAAATTTTCCGGGAAAACCTCGTCGGATTTTCCTGGATAACGAACATATCCAAGCCACTTGAAAAAGGAAGGTACTCACCAATTTTGACGTTTAAAATCGCGATTTTGACGTTTTGAGGAGAACCCAAATTTATTTTTCTTTGAATGCCTGTAACTTTTTTGTCATTTAACCTACGGAGCTAAATTTTAGTATGTTACTTTCTTCTAATGATATAAACCCGCGCATGAAATTTGGTTGCCCTTACTTTATTAATTCCGCAGATATAATTTTTTTTTCGAAAGAAAACACAAAATTTTCCGGGAAAACCTGAAGCGATTTTCCTGGCTAACGAATTTATCCAAGCTATTTGCAAAAGGAATTTTTTCACCAAATCTAATCAAAATCGGCCCATTATTTTTTGAGTTATCGGTGTGACACACACATATATATATATATATATATATATATATATATATATATATATATATATATATATATATATATATATATATAAACATATAAAAATTTAAACTGACCCCGGATATGTGTTCTGGGAGGCCTAATTAGCGCTCATTTGAAGAAATTTTTTCAAAATTCAAAAGTCGGGATCTCCTCATTAGTGAATTTTTTTTAAGAAAATTCACTAAAAATGTTTGCAAATGAGCGCGGACTAGGACCCCTAGAACCCATATCTGGGGTCAGTCTCAATTTATATATTTATATATATATATATATATATATATATATATATATATATATATATATATATATATATATATATATATATCACACCAATAATTCAAAATAATGGGGCGATTTTGATAAAATTTGGCATGTACCTTCCTTTTGTAAATGGCTTGATAGGTTCGTTAGTCAGGAAAATCGGACGAGGTTTTCGGGGAAAATTTTAGGTTTTCATTCGAAAAAAAAAAATTCTCTCAAAAACTAAAAAGTCTATGATAACCAAATTGAGTAGAAAGGTTTACGATATAAAAAGTAAACTATACACCAAAACTTAGATTTCTATATTAAAAGAAAAAAAGTTATAAAAAATATTTTGTGCCATATCATTTCTATGGAAATTCACTACCATAACGCACTTGCTTCGTCCAGCCTTTTTTTATAGGTGTATGTTCTCTACAATAAGTATGCCGTACTGAAGAGCTCCAACGAGAGCGAAACCGGTCTACGGTTCTAGTTGTGGCGACAATAAATCTAGCATTAAATAATTAGTTACCTAAATTTTTTTGTTAAATATATATAATTCTCCATTTGAAATGGTCCACCAAAAATGTAGGGTTAAAATGCAGGTCAAGACACTTAATTCAATAGAAAGATAATTGTTTAGATGCGCCACTGGTCGTTAGAATGGTCTGTCAGTGATGGCTGTGACAATATGCAAAGATCCCGCAGAGGCCTGTGTCAGGAGTTTCTTGCTTGTTAGCTTAAGGTGCATGATTAAATGGGCCTTCACAAGCAGCCCTCTCGTTCTATCGCCCTGTCGCCAACTATTTAAATCCATGATGCCGCTATAATTGACAAATAGGATACGTGACGGAAAGACGGGTATTAGAAAATTATATACGCTAGATGACAGACAAATAAATTGCGTCCTTATACTGTTACTCCAAGTAAAACTGAAATGGAGGTTTTAATTATTTTCGTGTCTAAAACTTTAGCAAAATCGCGAAATCTTGGGTTGTAACCTGTGATTATAACTGATAACAACGATGTCTCTGGGGTAAATAGAGCTTGTGTTCTTGCCCCAATGTTTGCAGGTGGATTGAGAAAATTGAGAAATTTTTATTCCTTAGCCTCATAAAAAATTGAGGTTTGGGATTTTTTGTCAAAATAAGTTAGAACGCAAGATTTTGTTGATAATAGAAAGAAAGCGATGGTAACACTTTCGAAATAATTCTTCAAATGTGCGCGTACTAGGACCTCTAAAATCGATCTTCAAGGTCTGTGTAACTATGTGAAAACTGGAACCTGTGATGAGCACTAATAAGTATACTTGGAGAACACCCAAATCACCACAACACATATTTCAGAGACCTTACGATCGTTTCGTTGACCAAGTCAACATCTTCAGAGGAAGAAAATTTTTCTTCCTCTGAAGATGTTGACTTGGTCAACGAAACGATCGTAAGGTCTCTGAAATATGTGTTGTGGTGATTTGGGTGTTCTCCAAGTGTACTTATTAGGTCTGTGTAAGTTTAAAGTATTAACTTTACTAATATGCTGTATAATAATAGTGTACAATTCTTATGAAAATTCGCTACTATAACGCACTTGCTGCGTCTCGAAATTTTTATTATTTTGATTTCAATAAATATTGCATAAATCTATACATATGGACCACCTTATTACTATAAATAAAAAGCAATAGAATGGCTGACACAACAAATAAAACAGTTTTCCTTACTTTTCTCAATATATATATATATATATATATATATATATATATATATATATATATATATATATATATATATATATATATATATATATATATATATATATATATATATATTGAAACTGAGCCTGTATATGGGTTTAGGGGGCCTAGTTCGCGTTCATTTGAAGAAATTTTTTCTAAATTCAAAAGTCGGGATCTCCTCATTGGTGGATTTTTTTTAAAAGAAAATTCACTAAAACAAGCACTTGCACGGGAATCGTCTACGACTGTATTATATATGGAACGGTTTCACTAAGTTATGGTAAGAACAAGCAACCAGATAGGCTATTCGAATTGAAAAATTAAGTCTTAAAACTTTCATCTCCTATTTGTCTAATTATTTTTTATACAAAAAATAGCTAAAAATTCATCAAAATAACTACAATTTGATTAGATAACAGTAAAGTGAAATGAGACCAAAAAAAAAATTAAAAGGATAAATTCACTAACTAGGATTCGAACTCGTCATACAGGAGCCAATTGAATTTGATTATCCGATATACAGGGACTTAGGCCACTGAACTATGCTCTACATGTGTCTACTAGCAGCTATATCCCGTCATATATTGGTTCAATGTTTTAAAATTTACACCAAACCATTTCGATTTATAATAGATTTTTTGCCAATATTGTAACTAAATCAAGGAAAGCAACGACTTAGACACACAACTAGGAGCTTGTTAGACATTTCTTGTAGTATTTTTACTCCCATTAAGAGAGATATAAATTTTTTTCTAAAGAAAACACAACATTTTCCGGGAAACCCTGGGCCGATTTTCCTGACTAACGAACTTGTCCAAGTCACTTGCAAAATGGGAAGGCATGTGTCAAATTTGAGCAAAATCGGATCATTTTTGTTTGAGTTATCGGTGTGACATATATATATATATATATATATATATATATATATATATATATATATATATATATATATATATATATATATATATATATATATATATAAAACCTATAAAAATTGAAACTGGCTCTGTATGTGGGTTCTAGGGGGCCTTGTTCGCGGTCACTTGAAGAAATTTTTTCAAAATTGTAAAGTCGGGATTTCCTCATTAGTGAATTTTTGTTTAAAAAAATTCACTAAAAAATTAAAGAAATCTGTAGCAGAGAGTCATAATTTCGTCCACAATACCACATTGCTTTTAGAGTGCGACTATGACTTTAGAACTAATCTTGTGAAAACGTCTAGTTTCATTATTAACTAAATCAACGTCAATTTATAATTTATACAATCTCTCCAAAGGAAACTTTTAATTTATAAACATTTTATGTGCATTATTTCCCTAATTTGATAATCAAATTAAAATCTTCCTCTAAAAATTAGCATTTATCATTTACGCAAATATATCCGGGACATCAGAATAAATTCTCTGGGCTAAGATCGTTTCTGTGTAAACATCGAATCAGACCCGGAGAGGAGTCGGTTGTTGTTAATCATTTTATCTCAAGACAGAATGGAGAAAGGGCATGTATAGAATTGAGAGTCGCTGTAAAAATCAATCAAACTTGATGATAAATTGAAGACTTCCGACTCAGCGCAGACGGCGGGAGTCGTCTTCATTAATTCGAATTCATTTAAACGACGTCATTGTCTGGCACATCCAAAATAAAATTGTAGGCTTAGCATCAACAGTCTTTTCGCTGATTTAATTGAATTTAATTAACAATGTTAACATTTTCCCTAGTTTTACTATTATGTGTTCTGTAGAAAAATTATTTGACATGTTGTATTTAATAGCATTAGGTTATATAATTGTAGGTATATAAGTTTTAGATAAAACACATTAATGTACGATGTTCAGCTATATTTTTTATTTTTAAAATAATGTTCAGCTAACAAGAGAAGCCTATAGCCTATCGGTCCATCTAATAGGTAGACGGTAAAAATAATTTATTAGATTAAGATTAATTATATTGATGTTATTGTAGTAAAACATAGTGTTGCAAATTGAATCATGACTTCCGCATAGCTGTGATAATTAATCCTATTCAGAAAGACATTCTCATAGAATGAATTTAGGGCCCATGACTTGACCACACAGGAAATATTTGTATTCCTGTACCCATACACTTTTGAAAGTTATATTGCTCGAGTTTTAACACACACAAAAATTCAATTTTCACCAAATCACCCCCTCACTCATCCCCTACCCACTGGATCGATCTTAACGAAAAACAATCTGAACCGTTCGGTTGTTGGGTGCTCACTGTGTCCCAAATTCAAAGATAATATCTCAATTCATCCAAAAGTTATTGCGCCTACTAACAGACAGATATACAGGCCGACAGACCGATTGACCGACCGATTGACCGACCGACCGATAGATAAAAAATAATGGTTCCAAAATCAAGCTTACTGTATGTTTTAAAAGTTTTTTCCCCGTTTTGGCAAAAGAAAAATTCCAAATTTCTGTCACCGATATTCCACACACACAAACTAAACCACTAATTTAATTTCAACACAGAATACCAGATGTGTTATGAAATTGAATGTTTTCTAATAAACAAATTCTAAAACGACATGTTACTCGAATTTTAACGAAATATATACATTTTCACCAAATCACTCCCAATTATTCCCCTACCATCTGAAGCGATTTTACCCAAAAATAAACCGAACCGTTGGTTTGTCGGGTGCTAACTGTATACCAAATTTGAAGGCGATATCTCATCTTGTTCTAAAGTTATCGTGGCTACAAACAGACAGATACACTGACCGACAGATTGACAGACCGACAGACCTACAGAGCGACAGACCCACAGACCGACAGACTGACAGACCGACAGACCCACACCAAAAAAAAAAACGTTCCCAAATGATGTTTTCTATATGTTTTGACCTTTTTTACGACGTTTAAGCGAAAAAAACCGTTGTGACGATGCGGAAGTAATACCTAACCTAGATGTTGTTCAGTAGCGGATCGTGCCTTAATGCATTGGGGGTGCGCAAGAAAAAAAGTTAGAGATGCAGCAAGTGCGTTATGGTGGTGAATTTTTATTAAAAGCTTCAAATTTGAATAAAGTTTAATTTTGGTGCATAGTAGGATCTTACCCAGGGCAACATATCGGCAAAATTTAATTAAAAAGCTTTGTAATTTTTGGATAATGAAGGAATGCAGGAGGTAAAAAAGCAAATCAAAATTTATTAAAATATAGCATAGCAAAAATATATTTTTTCCACGGCAGGCGGCAGTGCGCGCACACGGGTGCACTTATTGAGGAGCCGCCCTTGATATTGTGACACAGTAATAAAAGCAAGTGTCACGTTTTTATGCTAACTAATTAAGGTTAAATTGCGATGGAGATTTACAAAGAGCGAGTTCCTCATATATTTAAGAACACAATGGTTTATTATTACGTTTATCGTTATATTAGTGAATTTTCTTAAAAAAAATTCACTAATGAGGAGATCCCGACTTTTGAATTTTGAAAAAATTTCTTCAAATGACCGCGAACTAGGCCCCCTAGAACACATATCCGGGGTCCGTTTCAATTTTTATATGTTTATATATATATATATATATATATATATATATATATATATATATATACATATATTTATATATATATATATATATATATATATATATATATATATATATATATATATATATATATATATATATATATATATATATATATATATATATATATGTATCACACCGATAACTCAAAAAATAATAGGCCGATTTTGACTAAATTTGGTGGAAAAATTCCTTTTGCAAATGGCTTGGATAAGTTCGTTAGCCAGGAAAATCTGCCCAGGTTTTCCCGGAAAATTTTGTGTTTTCTTTCGAAAAAAATTTATATCTCCGGAATTAACAAAGTAAGGGCAACCAAATTTGGTACGCTAGTTAATATCCTTATAGGTAAGCCACCTACCAAAATTTAGCTATGTAGGTCAAAAGACGAAAAAGTTATAGGCATTTAAAGAAAAATAAATTGGGGTTTTCCTCAAAACGTCAAAGTTGCGATTTAAAACGTCAAAATCGGCAACATTTAGGCAAAGAACTTGAATCTAATACGGGATATGGAAATCAAATGTCTCAAGAAGGATCTTTTACAAACTCTGAAGTCTTAGTTTCAACCGTCATTGTCCTTCATTTTACTAAAATGTTTCCAGAAAATTCATTTCAAACAGACCCTTTCTCTGATGCTTGGCAGTAGCCTTAGCTTTAGAGTTTATCGTTTAATGGTATATAATTTTTGTCGAATGTTCGTAAAAAATCAATGAAGCTCAATATATCCGTTATTATACAAGATATGAAGAAAATTTGTATATATTAATTATAGGGTGTCTTGAGCTACATCTTAAAAAAATATTTCTACAATCACAGGATGGCCCATAAGTCGTTGGTGATACAAATTTTCTTTTTTTTTAATCAAACAGGCCTTATGTTATTGCATTTTTGAATTTTTCAGCGATGCATGTTTGTAAGAAAAGAAATTCGGGACGCAGCAAGTGCGTTATGGTAGCGAATTTTCATTAAATGCTTCAAATTTGAATAGCTCAATTTGCTATTAACCTATAAGGTTGACCAAGAAACGAGTTTTTCCGGGAACACTTTAAGTTTACTTTTAGAAATTTTTGTACATTTTCACACAATAAAGTTATTTTTATGAAACATGGCACATTGTTTTTACTATATAGGTTATACTGGTAACCAAACTTGATGCCTGCTTTCTTAAAAAGGAAACACACATATTTGCAATTAAAAACATTTTTATGAAAATTCACTACCATAACGCACTTGCTGCGTCCAGGCTTTTTATTACTTCCACATGGTCACAGCATGTGGTAGTATGCGATACTACCACAATATTTGACAACAATTTCAACATTTCTTTTCGCTTAAACGTCAAAAAAGTGCCAAAACATATAGAAAACATGACTTGGAAAACAAAATTTGTCGTATCTGTCGATTTGTCGGCCTGTCGGTCTGTCGGTCTCTCGGTCTGTCGGTCTGTCGGCCTGTTGATATGTAAGTCTATCTGTTTGTAGCCACGGTAATTTTAGAACGAATTAAGAGATGGTCTTTAAATTCGGTATAGAGTTAGCAACCGACAAACGAACGGTTCAGTTTGTTTTTGGATAAAATCGCTGCAGGGGGTGAGGGTTGAATGGGAGGTTAGTTGGTGTAAATTGACATATTGACATTTTTTCGTTAAAACTCGAGTAACATAACGTTTTAGGGTCTGTTTATTAGAAAACCTCCAATTTCATCAAACATCTGGTATTCCACGCTGAAATTATATTAGGGGTGAATGTGTGGGGGTGGAATATTGGTACAAGACATTTCGAAACTTTTTTTGATAAAACGGCGTAAAAGTCTTAAAATACATAAAAAACTGTATGAACTGGAATGAACTTTTTTTGCTGTCTGTCAGTTGTGTCTGTTAATAGGCGCAATAACTTTCAAACGAATTGAGATATCATCTTCAAATTTGATATCCACTTAGCACCCGACAAAGGAACGCTTATACTTGTTTTTGGGTACATTCTCTTTAGGAGGTAGGGGATAAATGAGGGGTGATTTTATGAAAATTGACATTTTTTCGTTAAAACTCGAGTAATATTGTCAGGCCACTTGTGAACATCCTGTATATGATAATCATGGTGCACCATTCCTACAAGAAGTGCATTCCTTAATTTCTACAGTTCCCACGCTGCAGCCCTTAAATCATACATTCCGATCAGAAATTAAGGTATCCTGTAATTACTGATCTAATCCCGGGAATCTCGTGAGCTACGGCCCTGGTGTGGCAATATAAGGTTTCAGAAGTACAAGAACACGAATGTTTTCTTTGTGGTCAAATCATGGACCTAAATTCATTCCATGAGAATGCCTTTCTGAACAGAATAAATCACTACAGCTATGTGGAAGTTATGATTGAATTTGCGACACTATTTTTAGTATATTTTCTTTAAAAAAAAATCACTAATGTGGAGATCCCGACTTTTGAATTTTGCAAAAATTTATTCAAATGGCCGCGAACTAGGCCCCCTAGAACCCATATCGAGGGTCAGTTTCAATTTTTTATGCTTATATATATATATATATATATATATATATATATATATATATATATATATATATATATATATATATATATATATATATATATATATATATATATATATATATATATATATATTAAGATTGATATATGAGTTGAGCCGCGCGTGTGTTGCTGTGTATGTCCTCTGGTATAAAATGCAAAAGGTGTGCGATT
Source organism: Tillus elongatus (assembly GCA_964006375.1). Taxonomy (NCBI): domain Eukaryota; kingdom Metazoa; phylum Arthropoda; class Insecta; order Coleoptera; family Cleridae; genus Tillus; species Tillus elongatus. The sequence continues at coordinate 250,437,686 of OZ023263.1, read as the reverse complement.
GAGTTGGTGTTAATTCGAGTGACCTACACAAAAAGTTTCTGTAAGTACACCTGTATATGATAATTGTACTCTAGTGTCGGGGAAATCATCATAGAGTAATATATAGCAGATTTGAAGTGTAAAAATTGTTCCGTTTAATTGATGTTGGAATTTAACCTTCATGAAATAGGTGAAGATAAGGTGTAGATATCTCAGATAATTTTTCATTGAAATATAAGTTAATATATGGTTTTCCTGTGCTCGAATAATTAATATTACAAGTTAAAGAATGCATGGTGAAGATGAAATTAGCAATAATCAGTTATTGGAAGCCTTGAACGGGCGCTTAAATGAGTTGGAAAACAAATTGTTACAACAAGTTGGGGAAACAAATAATAGAATTAAGACACTGGAATCAGAGAACACATTGTTAAAAAACCGATTAGAAATAATAGAAAGGAAGCTTAAGAAAAATAACATTATTATTTTTGGGATTGATGAGGTCGAGCATAGAGACACGGATTTGAGAGATTTTATGTTGGCAAAGTTCAAGCGAAGTCTTAATACTGAGTTGAATCGAAATTCAATTAATGATACTTACACGGTTGGAAACGGCAAAAACGGGAGCAAACCCATTGTAGTTGAGTTTGCCTCATTTGTAGACAAACGCTCAGTTGTGTCACAGACTAGTAAGTTAAGGGGAACGAACATATATGTGAAGAACGATCTGACACGTCAGCAACTTAGTGAGCAAAACATTCTTAGAAAGCACCTGAAGGTAGCTAGGGAAAGGAATCAGAAGGCTTATATGAGAGGAGGTATACTGTATATTAACGAAAATCGCTATAAGGCAGGTGATTTGGACGACATTGAGGTGTTTGAGAACGCAGAGGAAACCCCCAGATCAAGCAGTGCTCCGACTACACCAACTGTAAACCAGGGAAGTGGGGGCGAAGCCATTGAACAAAGGGATGTAACAATCAACACACCAAGAAAAACAGTCACACGTAATGTTGTCAAGAAGATTTTAAGGAGTAATTCGACTGATACTGGGGCCAATAAGCGGAGTGGACCAAGTGTAGCATCCGGCAGCAAACAAGTGTCGAGGGTTAAGTAGAGAAACTCCCAGAATATATGTGTCAACAGGAGGCAAGCTTTGTTTTTGTATAAGTCTCTCATTATTGAAAAAAAATTGTATGTTCGTTATTTATAGGATTATATATATATATATATATATATATATATATATATATATATATATATATATATATATATATATATATATATATATATATATATATATATATTATATATATACACCTTTGAGTTTTTCGTTTATATTTTATCTTAGCAGAGTTTTTAATCTACGTTTAATTCGCTTGTTTTTAGGATTTACAGTTTTCATATGTACGTGTGTATATTTATTTAGCAATGGACCAGTATATTCGCGATTTTCAGCTTCCGGTTTGCAATACTAGGCTGTTGTACGACCATGTTCAATGCAAAAATTTTTTTAGAGCAAACAGCTTAAAATTGTTCCATAATAACATAAGAAGCATTTGTAAAAATGTTGAGGAATTGCAGGTAGTGTTGTCTCAAATGTCTTGTAGTTTTGATGTGATCGTTCTGACTGAGACTTGGCAGGTCGATTGTGCAAGCATCTTCAAGATGGAGGGATATGACATTCTATATAGCGGAGGGGTATACAATAGGTGTGATGGTGTCTTGGTATACATAAAAAGTACAATTAAATATTCGCATAATATAATTTCTTTAGCAGAGTGTCGAGCTGTTGAAATATCACTTCAAATGGGTAGTGAATACGTTACTATTACTGCTATCTATAGATCGCCAGCCATGTGTTTAGCTTCCTTTAATCAATGTTTAGAGATTTATCTAGCTGAAAGTCGAAGGGTTAGTAAAGACCATCACATCATGGTTGGAGACTTAAATATTGATATCCTCTCTGAAAACGAGTCCAGCAGTCAGGAATACCTTAATATACTTGCTGAGCACGGGTTTGTTAATGCCGTGGACACACACACGAGGGTACAGAACAACACTGCCTCTTGCATTGACCACCTCTTTGTGAGTTCCAAGTTGCAGTGCAATTTTATGGGCGCGGTTTACCACACTTCTATCACTGACCATTTTTCTCTACTATTGGATCTCCCAGTGAACTCTGAGAGAGAAATTAAAATCAATAAATTAGGGGTAAAATGTTACATAAATTATGATAGGGCACGCAGGGAACTAGAGCGTACAGATTGGAATAATATTTGTGGCTCTGAAAGTTTGAACATTGCTGCGGAAAACTTTGTGGAGTATCTTAAATCAGTGCTGGGAAGGTGTACAGTTAGGGTTAAAATAAAGAACAAGAATAGACCCAGGAAATCATGGATAACGGAGGGTATAATTAAGTCGATAAACACAAAAAATCGATTATACCGAACAATGATACAGAGCCCGGGTGATGAGGATAAGAGACTGCAGTTTGCGCGATATAGAAATAGGCTAAATGAAATAATCAAGTGCGCAAAAGCAAACTTTGTCAAAAAACAAATATGCCTCCACCCCAATTCACCTAACAAGCTTTGGGAGACGGTAAATCGGCTAACTAAGGAAGAGAAAAAGGATCCTGCAGGAAGCATTCAACTAGGGGGTGATAACTCATTAAATAACTCCAACCCGGGGGAAATAGCCAGCGCATTCAATAAATATTTTTCATCCGTTGGGAGAGCACTGGCACAAAAAATACCGTCTTCGGGGGCCAGTCTTAAGGTAGATATGAAGCCATACAGCATTTTTCTAACCCCTACATGTGAGTCCGAAGTTATTGATTGCAAAATGGGTATGAAGGTAAAAAAAGCTCCTGGGTTGGACTCGATCACTGTGGAGAACTTGAAGGAACTCGTACATGTTATTGCAGTCCCGCTGACTATCCTAATCAACAGATGCATAGAACTTGGTATCTTCCCAGACATTCTAAAGAAGACAGTAATAAAACCATTGTTTAAAGGAGGAAACAGGGACGAAATGCCAAATTATAGGCCGATATCCTTATTATCGAATGTGGCCAAGGTTTTCGAAAAAATTATTTGTCAGAAAATAACAAGCTATTTAAAGAAGCATAACATTTTATCAGAATCGCAGTTTGGCTTCAGAGAGGGTCTGTCAACACAGAATGCGTTAAATACCCTAACTACAGGAATTTATTCTGCCCTGGATAAGCAAAGACAAAGTATTTGCATCTTTCTAGACGTCGAAAAGGCCTTCGACGCTGTTGATCACAGGATTCTTCTCAAAAAATTGGAGGGTATCGGTTTTAGGGGTGTTCCGCTGCTTTTGATTGGGGATTATTTGCGGTCTAGAAGGCAGTGCACAAGGATTGACGACAGCTGCAGCGATTTTGAGGTGGTTGAATTTGGCGTTCCTCAGGGTACAGTCCTGGTTCCGTTGTTATTTAGTTTGTATATCAATGATATATTTGATGTGCAGACAGCTGGTAAAGTCATTGGTTTTGCAGATGATACTGCAATTCTATATAAAGATTGTTCTTGGCAGCGGCTAAAGACCATAATTGAAGATGATTTTGTGAATGTTAAGGGGTGGTTTGATGCCAATGGGTTGACTATTAACACAAAGAAGACGAAGTATGTTGCATTTGCCTCCTATAAGTCACACCTGCCGTCATTTAATACACTGCAAATAGTTTGTAATGACCAATGTATCCAAATTGAGGCGGCACAAAAAGTTAGGTATTTGGGGATCATCATAGATCAACATCTGCGTTGGGATGAGCATGTTGGTGTGGTTGTTAAAAAGTTGAGGACCATTTTGTATAAGTTTAAATACCTAAAAACCTTTCTGACAACGGTGTGTCTTAGAATGGTCTATTCGGCATTGGTTGAACCCCTTCTTACATACGGGATTGTTGTTTGGGGTGCTGCGTTGAGTTGTCACCTGAAAAGGTTGGATATAATTCAACGTTGGTTCCTGAAACTAATTTATAATAAGTGCTACACTTACCCGTCTGAATCGTTGTACGCTGAAGCAGGAGCTAATGATATTAGGCAACTTTTTTCATTGGCTGTGTTGACGTACGTAAGAAAGTATGATCGCGTCTCTAGAATAGAGCATTCGTACATAACTAGGCTAAACGCAGCAGCGGCCGCTCAAACGAACAGAGCAATTAAGACTGTGGGCCAGCGTAGTTATACTTATATTGCACCAAGAATTTATAATACTCTTCCAGTCAATATCAGAGCTGCACCAACTTTACGTTCTTACGTGAGGATGGTGAAAGCATGGGTTTCGAAATCTAGACACATCATTCATGGTTTAGTACACAGATAGGTGTTGAGCAGGTCGTATGATAGCTTTTGCGATGTTGTACCGCACAGTAATCATTTTAAATATGCACACTTTTTTTTTATTATTATATACATTTGTGAGAGTGTACATTGTACATGTGAAAATGTGTGAGAGAATGTGTTTGTGTGAGTGTGCTGGTGGGTGTTTTTGGTTTTTGCGCCTGTGGGTGTGTGTGTGTGTGTTCTTGTCTTCATTACTTAGTTTTGTATACTTTGCTTGGTCTAGATGTATCCACGCACAAGTCTCTGACTTTTGTGGATCTCTCCAAGATTTATTATGTTCAGTAGATCTATGTATGTTATTGTTATTGAACTGTATTTTGAAAAAATAAATCTATTATTATTATTATTATTATTATATATATATATATATATATATATATATATATATATATATATATATATATATATATATATATATATATATATATATATATATATATATAGGTATCACACCGATCACTCAAAAAGTGATGGTCCGATTTTAATCAAATTTGGCACATACCTCCTAGATACGTTCGTTATTCAGGAAAATCGGTTGTCGTTTTCCAGGAAAATTTTGTCTTTTCTTTCGAAAAAAAATTATATCTCCGGAAATAACAAAGTAAGGGCAACCGAATTTGGTACGCTTGTTTCTGTCATAAGTAGTATACTATGTACCAATATTCAGATCTCCATCTTAGAAGCCAAAAAAGTTAGAGATACATTAATTTTTAATTAATTAATTCTGATTCAAGGAATCAAAACGTCAAAATTGATTGAGTACGAATGTAAGTGAAAAATACTACAATGAATGACTACCAAGCTCCTAGATATGTGTCTAAGTCGTTACTTTCCTTGATTTTGTTAAAATTATTATATATATATATATATATATATATATATATATATATATATATATATATATATATATATATATATATATATATATATATATATATATATATATATATATATATATATATATATATATATATATATATATATAGGTATTCACACGATAACTAAAAAAGTTATCAACCGATTTTGATGAAACTTGGCAAACGCCTTTATTTTATTAATAGCTTGGACGAGTTAGTTAGCCAGCCCTATCGCACTAGTCTTTCTGAAAAAAAAAATTCCGAAAAATTGTATCTCAAAAAATAAGTAAGGTATTTTGATAAAATTGTTGGTATGTTGCCTTCGTAAATACCTTACCCCACCAAAATTCAACGTTCTAGGTTTACAACAAATTTAGTTATACAAGTTTGCAGCATTTATTGAAAATTCGCTACCATCACGCACTTGCTGCATCCCGATTCGTTTTAATATTTAGGTTTCTGTCGGTGTAATATACATTTCTATGGCCAGTGACGGTAGGCTTCCTAGCAAACCTAACACACACTCACACACGCAGTGAGAGTGACAAAAATAAGTTGTGATTTCAATTGGCTAATATAGTTTTGCATCTAGTATTCTTTTTACTGGTAACATGCATCATCAGCTAAAATTTTTACTATTCTGTCAGAAAAACCTCAAATTATAATTGACGTTGCGTCTTTTGAAACTATTTTTACGTTTTCACATAAATTGAGATGCCAACGCCTGCTAGCATGTAGCCAGAGCTGTTTCACGGTGCTTCCGAATTTCAAAAAAAAATCTTACTCAGGCTGCAATATATAGAATAACACAAGATTTGGATGAATAAAAAAACCCTAGAATAATTTTAAACAGAATCCAGACTTATTTTACAATATGCTTCATGTATATCTTCAAACAGGCACACATATCTACACATAGAAGACAGAGACAAATTCGCATAACAGAGAATTCCATTTCGACGGTATTAAAGCAAGGATTTCCAGGTTCGTGACAACGGTAGACGTGTAAAAGGTAAATATGGTTAGGAAATTGAGTTTTCAACCAAAAAGAACTTGATTCTTTGACATATTACAATACCATTCATATACAAGGGAAACTTTTCATATCATTCCCGAGTATTCGTCCAAAGTTGTTTGATAAAAAATAATCGAGGTGTGGTTTGTTTGTTCTGTAACATTATTAAACTTTTTACCCAAAAGAAGTTGTGTCGGAATAACTGTGCTATAGCATTAGTTGGATTTGTCAGCATTTTTACAAGGGCTACACACATATATCATGCTAAGATTGATTTACATATTAAACTAAATAGTATTAATTAGGACCTAAAGTTTAGCTTTAGCCCCTACTTTGCTTCTTCTTCACATCAATGACCTCCTCTCCAGCACATCTAACCCAGTTCACAGTTACGCAGATGGCAGCACCCTCCACTCAAATATACAATATTCTAAGCCTGTCTCTTTAGCTCAATTAGATGAGGATCGCAGACTCATGGAGGGTTCTGTCTCTATGGATCTCCAAAAAATATTAGACTGGGGAAGTAGAAATCTTGTACAATTCAACTCCACCAAATCTCAGTCTTGCTTTCTATCTCATAAGAGAAACACCAGCCCTAGACCCATCACAATAAACAACCAAGTTATTTAAAGTATTGAGTCCTTTTCACTTGTTGGCATTTCTGTGGATCGAAATCTCAATTGGCACCAACATGTCACGTCAATTGCAGATGTGGTTGCTAAGAAATTAGGTTTCGCCTTCCGGGCTCGCAAATACTTTTCGCCAGCTAATAATTCACAAATAAGGCCAAACCTCGAATATTGCACCGACGTCTGGGGTGCCGCTGCCGCCTCTACACTCGCTATCCTGGACTCCATTCAGAAGAGAGCTATACGTCTCATCAGTAACCCTACTCTCACCCAACGGCTGCCATCCCTTGACCACCGACGTGCCGATGGTGATCTCTCTTTCTCTCTTGTTTATAGATATCTGCACGATCACTGTTCAGAGGAGCTTTCTTCCATAGTTCCTCTACCTGCTGACCCCAGCAGATCTACCAGAGGAACTGAGCGAATGCACCCTTTTACTGTCCAGGTCACCATACATAGAATATATTGTTATGCTTGTTATTTTGCCCCCAAGATTTCAAAGTTGTGGAATTCCTTGCCGGCACATGTTTTTCCTTCTCCTCCGAACCTCCAAACCTTCAAGTCCAGAATTAACAAGTTGCATTTTTCCTTCTTGTTGACACCCACGGTACGGTAGTATTTAGGCTGTGAGCCCTCTTAGTGTGTTGTTCAAATTCAAAAAGTTCGGGGCGCAGCAAGTGCGTTATGGTAGTGAATTTGTATTAAATTTTTCAAACTCGGATAACTCAATTTTCTATAAATTTGAACAGTTGAATTTTGAGATGTAGTAAGGCCTTTCCCAAGGCAACATATCCGCCAAATTTCATTAAAACAACTTTGTAATTTTCGGAGAAAAAAATTTTTTTTTTTTTGAAAAAGAAACCCAAAATTTTTCCGGAAAACCTTGTCCGATTTTCCTGGATATCTAACTTATCCAAGCCATTAATAAAAGAAAGGTACCTGCCGAGTTTTATCTAAATTGGTTAATTATTTCCTGAGATATTGGTTGGAGACATATATATATATATATATATATATATATATATATATATATATATATATATATATATATATATATATATATATATATATATATAAACATATAAAAATTGAAACTGGCCCCGCATATTGGTTCTAGGGATCCTAGTTCGCGCTCATTTGGTTCGATACCTCTCTAATAGTAATTTTTTTAAAATAAAAATTCACTAAAATACAATTTTTTAGAACCATTTTTGTTGTTAGTTTTCCTATTTAATTTCAGGCTAATCTTCTAAAAAATCCTGCTATAGCCATATCATTCTGGGTAGTCTTTCTTCGTTTGATTAGGAGATCGCCTTTTAAAAATTTTATTTTAAATCTTTTGCTAACATGCTTCACTTTAGTACACTTTTAGGAAGAAATTTACTAATTGAAATGTCGCAATGGAAAGTGTGACGCCTGTTTCTCACACAAACAAAATAAGAAAGGTAAGTAACGAAAACATAATATCTGGGTAGCGCATGAAAGCTGCCGGCAGCTCAGCCTTGGTTATGGTTGTTAAATTTATTGACCCACAGATGTTAGTACCCCACTGTCGAAGGTTGTGAATAAAATTAGGACTGACGACAATCAAAAGAAATTAAACGAACAAAACCGTGTTTAACAACCTTTACTGTAAAAGGTTGACAAAATATTTAGCGAAATCACAACTTGTAAGAAAGGTAGAAATAATACGCGCAGCACTTAAAAGGTTAAATTCACGAGTATACAGGGTGCCCCATAATTAATTGGACATTATCTAAATGGTGATAGCTGGCAGAAAAATAAAGCAATTGGGCTCAACATGCCTTAGTAAAATGTTACTTGTTTTTGTTTTACAGGGTGTTTAAATATTTTTTCTGAAAACTATTTTTTCAAATATCTTTAAAGTGGTTCAGCATATTATTATGAAGTGTGGCGTGGTATTATTAGGCATCATACGATGACGGTAGCAATTTCACCACTGCCGCTAGGTGTTGGACAGCATCATTGGCTTATTAAGATCGTCATAATTTTTTATCCAGCCTGTTTGCAATTTTTCAAACTAAAATAAAGAAAGCCAATTTAGTTTCACACAAAAAAGGTTTACTTCCTTGAAGTCTGAAAAGTAGACAGCGCTATTTTGCGTTTTATTCTGATAGAAGGCAACCAAACCATAAAAATTTTAACGCACAGTACGATAGATTAGGTGAACCTGGCTCATTTTATGCCCAAAACAGAAATGCAGGAAGACCGAGTGTATTTGATGCAGATATAGAAGACGAAATCATGGTTAGTATTGTAGAAGACGCGGAAACCAGCAAGAGACTTAGTGCAGCAACGGGTATAAGCAAATCTTCGGTGTCAAGAATAATACGCAAAGAAAAGCTGCATCCGTATCATCTCTCGCGAGTTCAGCAGCTTTTACTGCAGGACTTACCAAGAAGACTTCAATTTTGCCAGTTTCGGAGAGAACCCTATCTAGAGGATACAAATTTTTATTTACTGATAAGGCCCCATTCACCAGAAGTGGTATATTCAATTTGCGGAATAGCCATACCTATGCGATAGAAATTTCTCATGCTATCCGCAAAAATCATTTTCAACATGCATTTTCAATAAACATTTGGTATAGCATTCCTGGAAATTGAATTGTGGGACCATTTGAACTGCCACATAGCCTTAACGGAACAACGTGTTTCTTCTTTTTGAGAGATAGTTAAGCGATCATTTTAGAAGATGTACCTTTAACTTTAAGGAGTGATGGTGCTCCAGCACATTTCACCCGAGATGTGCGAAATTATTTAATGAAAGAGAAACACATTTGTCATAAATAAACCAATAAAATAACTTAAATTCATGAAATGTAGGTACCTTATTAACTAATGAATATTATATGTAAATAGGTTATCTGCCTTAATCATAAGAGATGTTCAAACAAATCATCATAATTTTTTAGGCACAGGTAACATCGTCTAATTGTGGAACCCAAAACATTGGTTACTGCATCTGGTGTAATCGTTTGCAATGCTTGCAAAACCAGTTGACGTAATCGTTCCTCCGTGTGAAAACTTCGTTGTTATACGTAGTTTTTGACATAACCCCAAAAAAAGAAGTCAAGAGGTGTCAGACCCAGCGATCGTGGGGGCCAAGAAACCGCTGAATGCGCACCTATCTATTTGTCAGAAAACCTGCCTGACAGGTATTCTTGAACAGTTTTCAAATTATGAGCCGGGGCCCCTTCTTGTGGAAACCAGATGTTATTGACTTCTGCTAATGGTAAGTGAGCATCGAACCATTCTTCCAAATTATTCTGCAGGAAATTTCGATACCGGTCGAAAGTTAGTGATCCGTGATAAAAAAATTGCCCAATTATCCTTGTCCCCAACATCCATAACCACATGTTGAAACCAAAACGGTGTTGGTGCTTAGACGTTGCGTATAAACGCAGATTTCTTCTGGACCAGAAATGTGTATTTCGCCTGTTGAAGATTCCGTTGTTAGTCACCATACTCTCATCAGATCATAATATTTTATTAACAAAATGTTCATCCTCTTGATATTTTCTAGTGTACCACTCACAAAGTGCCTTTCGTTTTGTGTCGTCTCCGAGCTGTAATCCTTGGCAGATTCGAAATTTGTAAGAATGGTATTTGTTCTTACGCAAAATAAAATTTGCCTATCAAATTTGGTTATCATAGCTTTTTATTTTTTGAGATAAAAAATTTTTTCGAATGAAAACTCAAAATTTTCTCGAAAATCCTCGTCCGATTTTCCTGACTAACGAACTTATACAAGCCATTTACAAAAGAAAGGTACGTACCAAATTTTATCAAAATCGGCCTATTATTTTTTGAGTTATCGGTGTTATATATATATATATATATATATATATATATATATATATATATATATATATATATATATATATATATATATATATATATATATATATATATATATATATATATATATATATATATATATATATATATATATATATATATATATATATATATATATATATATATATATATATATATATATATAAATTGAAACTGACCCAGGATATGGGTTCTAGAGGTCCTAGCCCGCGCTTATTTGCAGAAATTTTTTCAAAATTCACAAGTGGGGTCTCCCCATTAGTGAATTTTTTCTACGAAATATCACTAACAAGACTGAAAGTTTTTAGGAATTTTCTTTTAAATTTGTGTCGTCTTATCATTCTACCGTTAACAATAAAAAAATCGACATGTATACATTTTTAATATGTAGATTTAGGGATCACGTCTGAAGGTTCCAGAGAATCAACCGAATTTTCGGATGAAATATGGATGATACGCAGATGCCTCTGGAGCCTAATGCAATGAATAAACGTGGCCTGTCATCAGCCCTTTCACTTCAAAAAAAAACTGGAACATATGCTAATTAAGAGTGACATCGCTTTCATTTCCATTAAAATAAATAATTCAATGTGCTGCAGTCGACAGCCTGACGGATAATAAATTTTATTCTCTAATTAGATGTTGCAGTACATCTGCAATTTTTAGGGTTTCCATCTCAAAGATATATTCAGGAGTCCATGACATTTGCTGTCCTGTTTCATTTAATATCTGGTACAAATAAATATAAGGGGAGAGCTGAATTTTTTTTAAAACTTTTATTGACTTCCTTGATTTCTCTAAGCCTTTAGTAATGTTAGGAGACTTTAATTGTGTTACTAAAAGGAAAGATAGTAGGAATCAAGTCACATTAAGTAGATCTCTTCAAAACGTAATAAACAACTTAAAGATCAAAGACATCTGGGAACATATTCATGGTAATTATGTAGAGTACACATATTTAAGAACTGATACGGCATCTAGGATTGACCGAGCGTACATATCTAGCGATGCAACAGATCTCATTCTTTGTATTAAAGTTTTGCCAACCAGCTTTATGGATCATCATGCTTTATTGATATTACTAAGAACAGTAGGAATATTTTATCCGAAGCATGGTTGGGGATACTGGAAAGTAAGAACATCTACAATAAGAAATTACATGGATGATATAAGACAAAAAATCACATCCCTAAAAAATAAACCGCAATTTAAAACTAATAAGACAAAATGGTGGTTCGAAATATTGAAACCTGGTATAACCAAACTAATGAAACAACTTCAAATACAAAGTGCAATGGAAATCAAACAAAAACTGGAGTTTTATCATAATGTACTAAACGATATCAAACATAAGATAAATACTGGAGAAAAAATATACGAGTAATTTAGAGAAATCAAACTTACTATACAAAATATAATAGAAAATTATTTAAATAACACTTATAGCGACAAAGTCAGAAAAACGGTTCACGATAAACAACAGCTATATGAATTGATGAATGAAAGAAAATCACATAAATCAATGACAATCTCCTTTATACATGATGAACAAAGTCAGCCATTTACCACCCATAAGGATATCATGCATTACATAACACAATCAGTTAAAAAGAAATTCGTGGAAACCCCAATAAAACAGAATGATTTGAAATGCCTTTTAGAGTATGTCCCCAAAAAAATATCAATTTCAAATAATCAGACAATAATATTACCCATAAGTAATACGGAACTGAAGTCAATAGTTGATGAACTTAACTCTAAAAAAAACGCCTGGTCCTGGTGGCATATCCTATGAATTTTATAAAATATTCTATAAAGAATTAGAGGAATTTTTACTGCCTATACTTAATAGTATTTTACTCAATGTCAACAGCAGTATAGAAACCCTTTCTAATGGAATTATGATTTTTATACCAAAATCTAATTAACCAAAAACTATTGATGATTATATAAAAAAATATGTGTGTTTTTTTAAGAAAGCAGACATCAAATTTGGTTACTAGTATAACCTATATAGTAAAAACAATGTGGCATGTTTCATCAAAATAACTTTATTGTGTGAAAATGTACAAAAATTTCCAAAAGTAAACTTAAAGTGTTCCCGAAAAAACAAGTTTCTTGGTCAACCTTATAGGTTAATAGCAAATTGAGCTGTTCAAACATGAAACATTTGATCAAAATTCGCTACCATAACGCACTTGCTGCGTCCAGAATTTCTTTTCTTACAAACATATTTCGATGGAAAATGCAAAAATGCAATAACATAAGGCGTGTTTGATTAAAAAAAAAAAGGAAATTTGTATCACCAACGACTTATCGGCCACCCTGTGATTGTAGAAATATTATTTTAAGATGTAGCTCAAGACACCCTATAATTAATATATACATTTTTTTTTCATATCTTATATAATAACGGATATATTGAGCTTTATTGATTTTTTACGAAAATTCGACAAAAATTATATACCATTAAACGATAAACTATAGCTAAGGATACTGCCAAGCATCAGAGAAAGGGTCTATTTGAAATGAATTTTCTGCAAATATTTTAGTAAAGTGAAGGACAATGACGGTTGAAACTAAGACATCAGGGATTGTAAAACTTTCTTCTTGAGACATTTTATTTCTATAGCCCGTATTAGATTCAAGTTACTTGTCTAAATGTTGCCAATTGACAATGACATTTTAAATCGCCACTTTGACGTTTTAAGGAAAACCCCAATTTATTTTTCTTTAAATGCTTATAACTTTTTTGTCTTTTGAGCTACATAGCTAAATTTTGGTAGGTAACTTACTCATAAGGATATAAACCCGCGTACCAAATTTTGTTGCCCTTGCTTTGTTAATTCCGGAGATATAATTTTTTTCGAAAGAAAATACAAAATTTTCCGGGAAAACCTAGGCAGATTTTCCTGGGTAACGAACTTATCCAAGCCATTTGCAAAAGGAATTTTTTCACCAAATTTAATCAAAATCGGCCCATTATTTTTTGAGTTATCGGTGTGATACATATATATATATATATATAATATATATATATATATATATATATATATATATATATATATATATATATATATATATATATATATATATATATATATATATATATATATATATATATATATATATATATATATATATAAACATATAAAAATTGAAACTGACCCCGGATATGTTTTCTGGGGGGCCTAATTAGCGCCCATTTGAAGAAATTTTTTCAAAATTCAAAAGTCGGGATCTCCTCATTAGTGAATTTTTTTTAAGAAAATTCACTAATAACCGCCACCAACACAGACTATAAAATACTTATGAAAATTATGGCAAAAAGATTCGAAACATTTTTAGATAAATTAATGAGTAATAAACAAACCTGTGGTCCTTTGAAATAAATTTTCCAGAATCTAATGATTACCAGAGATATCATCGCTGATAAAGAATCAGATACAGAGACTAGTGCGATTCTTAGCATTCATTTTGAACAGGCTTTTGACCGACTATCGCATGAATATATCTGGAGTGTCATTGTGAAGCAAAATGTTCATCCGCAGATCGTCGATTTAATAAAAAGAATATATAAAATAGGCCGTACAAAATTGATGGTAAATGGCTATTTAACCAATTTTATACCAATAAGATCAGGAGTAAGACAAGGATGTTCCATGTCTATGATAATATTTTGCTTAGCAATGGAACCTTTTATCAACCTATGTGATTTCCTGCTGCAAGGAATCTCCATTAATAACCAGATTATAAAAGTTATTGCATATGCTGACGATATTAACATAATGATTAAAAATCAGCTTGATATCACTAACATTGAAAAATTACTAAAGATATTTCAAAATGCATCTAACAGCAAATTGAACAGGATCAAGTCAAACATCTTAATATTAAGCAACAGCGCGAATTTGGAACAAAGACATCAGATTCAATCTGCATTTGCCCAGAAATCAGAACTACAGATCCTTGGTATTATATTTACTTGTAAAACTGCAATGACCATAGAGAAAAACTGGGAAAAGATTAGTCTAAATATTAAAGTTAACCTGGTTAAAGACAAAATGAGACACGCCGATCTCATAAAAAAATATAGTATATAAATCATTATGTGTTGTCCAGGCTATGGTATGCATTTCAAATCTTGCCATTTAGTCACAAATATAGTAGAGAATAGTTCAGGGAATGGGAAAATTCCTTTGGTGGGGTCAGCTATATAAAGTTGCTCTCACTCATAAATATTGAAGATAAGGCGACTGCACTTTTTATCAAAACACAGTTCATTTCGTGGTTAATTTAAACAAAAAAAATTGAGTATGACTCTGAATTACATTTTTGACAATCCTAAGCTCGCAAGAAAAAAGTTTACCATGCTTAGAAAAATAATTGACAAACTGCAGGGAAAAACAATCACCACGAGATGATAATGTGACAACCCGGGAACTGTATTGTAAATTCTTATTAGAGAAAGACGTAAGCCCAAATATTGAGACAAAATACCCCAACATAAAATGGAGCGAGGTGTGGAATGTCATAAGCAACAAATTAATAAAAACAGAATGGAGATCTGCGGTCTACAAAGTGGTGCACGAAGCATGTACAACCAAAGAGAAAATGTTCAGACACGGCCTAACACAGAATGGGAGGTGCTTGCAGTGCAACAGTGTAGAGGACATACAACACCAACTAAAAAAGTGCGGGAAAGCTGAGGGAAATTGGGAGTGAGTGAAAGATAAACTAATAAATAATTTTAAAACTCAGGGTGTCAGCGAAAACGTATATCAAAATCTGACTACGTACTGCAATACAAAAGGAAAAGATAAAGATGCTTGGCTGTGGTTCGTTTGTGGTGTCGCGTTTGTAAATATTGAAAAGAAATGGGATCTAGAAGAGCTCAAAACATGTATAGACTAGATAGACTAGCAAAAGTGAAACAGTATAAGTTGGAAGATATCAGTCGAAAATTATTTTGCATTTAGAAATTTTTTGTTTATCGATGTAAGCGTTTATGTTAAGTTTATACATTTTCTTTTTATTTCACATTGTGACAAATCTTCAGTTTGCTGAATACAAGATTTTAGAAAAAAAATTGATATTATGCACGATATTTAGATGCGTTGAAGATTAATAAGGACACTTGCATAACACAAATCACCACAACACATCTTTTTATAGGCCTGACGATCGTTTCACTAACAAAGTTAGCGTCATCAGAGGATAAAAATTTTTAACTACTTCTGTAAGAAAAATAGGGGAAAGTCTAATTAAAATGTTTATTGAAGTAAACTGGACATCGTAAAGGAACGCATATTCTTGGGTATGTTAAGTACATATATGCCACGGATCGACGCCTATTGAAATGTGTCCCCTCTCTGGCTCATCTCGCACTGCTCGAGCTGCTCTTGTCACCTTCCACCATCAGGACCAAACAACCTCGTGGAGCACCACGGGCTACATATTAAGGAAGATGCGGTGTTGCTAGCTTACATTAGGCCATCTTGACTTTAGGAGGTCCACCGACGTAACGGTAAAATTCATGTCGTCTAAGATAAATCAATCACTGTTATACTGTTACGGCTTGAAATCGCGGCTACAATTTCTCTTTATTTCTTTTGTGTATCGAATAAATACAGAGCTCATTTTTGTATTGGTGCAAAGATATTATTGACTAAATTATTGACACATAAGTTTCCGTAGTTTCACATTTGCTTTAATAAACAGTTTATAGGAATTGGCAATATATGACTTACCTGGAGAATACTAATTTATGCCTAACTTAGATTGTGCAGCCCAATAATTGTTAAAATGACTAGATGAAGGCAAACAAATTTGCAGGTTGTATTTATTATGTTGAACAGGCACATCCACATCCGACTGTGTGCTTATCATGTTATGAATAGGGTACGTCTTTCACAGGTAAATATTTATTTTTAATGCACACACTGCAACGCTTGGTCTAATGCCGATTCTAAACACTGAGAAATAACATAGCGAATCATTTTAACGCTTTAGTGTTATTGTTTACATTTGTTTGCCTGGATCGTATGGCAGATAAGCTGGAGATAAGGAATCTGCCGTTCGTAAATATATTTGCAGTAGCGGCTCCTGAAAATAAATGAAAATTTGACTTTCAGGAACACATGGAATTCGCATAAGGTTAACAGACAATCTAAGCTGTCAGCTGCTGCAGTCACGTATTATCGGTTAACGATAACATGCTGTGCTCAAAACGCCGGGAAATTAGAAATTAATCATACAATTAGATAGGTTGAAACAATACCCGCCGCTGGGGTATTTACTGGACGGTTCAGATGTTTAAAATATAGATTCTTTAACATATTTGTGTTGAAAATATGTGACCACTGCCACCTCCATGAGTCGATTTGAATATTTTTCAAAAATGTCCAGTTCAATAAAAAGCAATTTCATTTCATCCACGTAGATAACACTTGAATGTGTTATATATTCAGATTTCATCATGTCAAGTTTATAGTTTTGCACATCGTAAATTTGCGTATTTTTGAATATTTGAATCCAGGGTTTCCATCTCCCACTCTTCGAAATCCTACTTCGAACGGTTTTATCTATGCTGCTTTTCCCGTTTTTCTTACGAGAACTGTCCGCTTGCCATTTTGATCTGCTGTATTTTATTGTGTCTTTTTAGACAACGGTTATGTGTAAAGTCATTGTAGTTTATGGTAATTGGTAATTGTTGTGACTGGCTGTTATGTTCTGCAGTTGGTAAGCTATAATGTTTAAGTTTTCTGTTATGGCATATTCCTTACGACCGCTATTGCATTTTCACAGGATTTGCTTGAAGTGGCTCTTTATGATGTTTGCTTCTGAGTGAGTAATCGTGGGGGTAATCCCTATTCCGTCCGGAAGGCTCCGAAATCTGCCTCATTTCGAGTTACGTTGGATGAAACCACCCAGCAGGTTACAAGATTTCACCCCAACCATTCATCTCCAGGTATTAGCGTGAGGACTTTTGGCCCAGAGATCTTCCCGTCCAGCAGTTAGCTAGAAGATGCTATTTGGATCCCGTTGCCTCCCCGGAACTGTCCAGGATTGGTTCCTAAGACAAGTACCTCCCAATTATATATCGACTACGTTGCCCCGGAATTTAATGGGGTTAGTAGGAGTAATGAGAATCGTTTTGTGGACTATCATTCATGTTGACTATTCGGAGATACGTCACGGGTTAAATGTAAACCTCCGCATAAAATTCATTAAATGTTAGGTAGTCTTGTTTATATAATCTATACGATTTTTTTAGCTCTTCTGTAATAATCTTTGTGAACGTTCTTGGCAGACAATTACGGGAAAGATAATACTGTTCGATGCTTACCTTTAACTCATATTATTATAATAATTATTGATAATCCAAATTTACGAAGTTAATAATTCTCAATACACCGTTCACCTATCTGATATAATACCATTATTTTAAATTGACCAGGTTTAAAAATCGATACCTTATCAAAATACAATATCTATATTTTAATTTTACCCAGTAATTTGAATATTTTTACACTTCCGTGTTAATTTGTGCACCTATTATATTTATATAGGTATATTATCTATTTTATTATTTTCTAATAAAGAAAAACTAAAACTTTAATTCAGTAAGTGAATTGTTTTGGTCAATGTTTTATTACATGTTCTACGGGTCCTATATTTTTTTTGCTCCTCATTTAAAGCTCAGGCTAGTATACTGGACGTGCCTATGACTTGATGCGTCTTGCTTTTCATCCTTCCATTGATGTTATTGTAACAATTACTTTTAGGCCAAGCACATTTATATCAATGCTTCTAATTCAGCACTGACCATCTATAGATTGCAGTCGACTGCGGGCATCTAAGTGCTAGAGCCCTTATAAATTGTTTATTAAATTAATGCTCCTTCCATAAATATACAACCAGAGTTGAAAGAAAAACGTTCAACCCGAACCACCCTGAGATAGCCGGAGCATAATCTTTACCTGCTGTTTATTCAAGATTCACATTAACATCATTTTTAGATTGTTTTTTTTATTAGGCTATTACAGCAGAACGAAAGATTGGTAACAATACAAACGAAACACTGGTCTGATAACGAAATAATATGCAACCTGCACTGGACCTAAATATTATCAGGAAATACAAAAACATAAAAACATAAAAATTCATAATTACTATCTTTACTACATATTCCCATATAAATAACCAGATATATAAGCACATATAATTCGACATGTATTCCTACATACACATGTCTACATATGTTTTGTTTTATCAGGCCTCTCTTAACTACACGGGCTTGGATAACCACTAGCCCCTTAAAACTAATGAGAATCGCAGCGGACTCGGCTAACCGCTAGCCCAGGCCTGGATTGCCAGCGCCCAATATGCTGCAACTGTACCAGAACTGCCGCCACCTTATCCAGGCGTTCAGAACAAATCTGAACGCGGTTTTGGTACTCATTACTTTGAATAAGTTGGTTGTTGATTGTGATGGGTCTAGGGATGGTGTATCTCTTATGAGATAGAAAGCAAGACTGAGATTTGATGGAGTTGAATTGTACAAGATTTTTACTTTCCCAGAACCATCCATGAGTCTGCGATCCTCATCTAATTAGGCTAAAGAGACAGAATTAGAATATTGTATATTTGAGTGGATGATGCTGCCGTCCGCGTAACTGTGAACTGGATTGGATGTGCTAGAGAGGAGGTCATTGATGTGGAGAAGAAACAAAGTAGGGGCTAAAGCTGAACCTTGAGGGACTCCTGCATTAATTGGATACAGTTTAGAGGAATGGCCCTCGACGACACCA
Organism: Tillus elongatus; assembly: GCA_964006375.1. Lineage (NCBI taxonomy): Eukaryota > Metazoa > Arthropoda > Insecta > Coleoptera > Cleridae > Tillus > Tillus elongatus. The sequence goes on along the minus strand of OZ023263.1, from coordinate 250,418,157 downwards.
GAAATGATCCGGTTGGAGAAGAAATTTGCTGTCCAGGTACAGAGTTTTGTGGTAGGCCATACGCCGGAAGTTTATTAAGCAGCGCTGCGTGCCAAACCTGATCGAATGCCTTGGATGTGTCTAGAGCCGTGTAGTTCCATAGACTTGTTCCAAGAATGGGTGACAAAAAAAAGCAGGTCGGCAGTTGATCAGCGCTGACGGAATCCATACTGCCTGTCGTGGATTAGACTGTGTTTTTTAAGAAATTTGAGTAATTCGTTGTTTATATATTTTTCCATCACTTTAGAGACGACTCAAAGGAGAGAAGTGGCCTGTAGTTGCTAGGAAGCGCTTTGGGTCCTTTCTTGGGGACGGGTTGTACTCCAGCAGTTTTCCAGTTACTAGGGAATATGCCTCTATTGTAAGATGTCTAAAACAGACAATTTAGGACATGAACAAGTTCTGGTGCGCATTTTTTTAAAACAATATAAAGTTTTCAGAGATTCAATTACACGTTTCACCTCCCTCTCTGTCACCTGAAACTTAAAAAAACTAATGACAACACCTAATTTGGTGACGACGCTGGTTACCACCAGAAGCTAGTACAATATTGTCAGTGCTGGTGTTAAAATTTGTATTAAGAGCTTCTGCGCAGTGGCGCACATTCGCCATAATCCTACCATCCATCTCCAGGGTAGAATACTGTCTGTTCTTTCGATGTTTTTTCAATATTTTCCAAGCTGTTTTTATCTTATTATCGGATTGGATAAGTAAACGTGTAAAGTAATGTCGCTTTTCTGCGTTTAATACTTTCCTATAAGTATTTTTGTGTAGTACTTCAGCAGAGACTGGCATTTAAATAACAAATATTGTTGGCGAGGCTATTAGTAAAGTTGACATTTCCCAAAATAGAAAATTATAAATTGTTGACAAGCACAATTATATTATACAAAAAAAATTGGTAAGTTACGACACAAAATAAATGAACTTCTAGACATAAAAGCAAATAGACTGATTACACTAGAGCACACACAGTTAACATTTGCATCGATCGCGCCCCCAGAAGAGAGGACTTAGTAAATTATTACTATTTTCATATTTATTGATCTAAAAAGTTAACATTGTTTAATTCGCTTAGACTAAGACACGATGATGAAAACTTGTACCAGGCTTTCGCTTGATTTCAGGTAAATGGCGAATTTTTATATTTTAGTGAATTTTCTTTAAAAAAAAATCACTTATGAGGAGATCCCGACTTTTGAATTTTGAAAAAATTTCTTCAAATGAGCGCGAACTAGGTTTCCTAGAATCCATATATGGGGTCAGTTGTTTGAATTTTTATATGTTATATATATATATATATATATATATATATATATATATATATATATATATATATATATATATATATATATATATATATATATATATATATATATATATATATATATATCACACTGAAAACTCCAAAAAATATTGGACAGATTTTTATAAAATTTGGCAGGTACCTTCCTTTTATTAGTGGCTTAGATAAGTTAGTTATCCAGGAATATCGAGCTAGGTTTTGAGGGAAAATTTTGGGTTTTCTTTTGGAAAATAAGCATATCCCGGAAATTACAAATTTATGGCAACCAACTTAGCAAGCTAGTTCACACATTAAAAACCAAACTTTGCACCAAAATTTAAGTCTCTAAGGTAAAAGAAAAAGAGGCACTTAATGAAGCACAATTTTAGTGCCAGTAAAAGCTAGAAAAAACGCAATACCAAAATATTGGATGTGTTAAAAGAAAATCTATTAAATATTACAAAGAACGTTTACCTTTTCTTTCCGCAAAAAGTTCAAGAAATACCAGAAAAATTACTTTGAAAATTTTATAAATTTTCTCATGTAAATGTCAAACTGGTCAAACTTAGTATAACTATTGTGTTTTATGATTTGTAAATACTGTATAAAATATATGTTAGAGTGTTCTAGGTTTATGCTGATCTTCTTATTTGTTAAAATGGTTGCAAGATATGCGTCTAAAGACCTTACGTATTACAGATAAATAACTGGAGGCTATTACGCGTTATCTACCTTTTATTACACAACATTTTCCAAGTGATACTGTGCTCGAAGGGTTAAATGAACGATGGTTCAAATATCTCCGTAGACTGCATTTCTCTTTTGGCTTTGTTAAACTTTTTTGTCTTGGATGCAATTGTCAAATTATCTGATGTATATGCAATATTTTTAGCGACTTTTTCTTGAAAAAAATCACTAATGAAAGGTTAATAGCAGCTGTTGTTGTCCTTAGTTGGTAAAACCGTTCCACAGTTAACATAGACGTAGAGATTTGTGACATCAAAAGAGGTTGTTTTCTTCTCTACATCAATTTTTACTGCATCCAGAGGCAAAAGAATTTTCTCTGTGAGGCCACAGAGTAAGTATCTAGTTCTATGTTTAGATCTGTATTTAGATCAGATTTTGAGTATTTTTTAATTTATTTCTATTAGCTAATTTTCTTGTACAAATGGTTCATTTAATAGCGAATTTTCTTATAAATTCATTTTTTTAAGAAACGTTTGTTGAGAATTTTTGTGTGAAAAATTATTCAATTGATGGAACAAAATTCGTCTAAAATAAGGTGTTAATGGATTTTCGTGCAAACAAATTACTTTATTTTCAATTTTAATCACAGATTAGGTATATAATTTGAATTTTATGTATGCTCATAGCAAAATTTTGTATAAAAAAATATTTAGCCAGTTTTCGCTGAAACTTTTTGTGCTTCCGTGTAGAAATCATTTTTTATAGAATATTGTTGTGAAATTTTGGTAATCAATGACAAATGTTTAATTAGTTATTATAAATTTTTTTTACGGATTTTCTTGAAGCAATTGCTTGCGAATTTTCATGAGATTTTTATTGTCTCGTCGAAAAAGTTTTTGGAAAAAATTATATTTTGGCAGGTAATAACTTGAAATGGTTCGTTGGCAAGAAAAATCGGACCAGATTTTTTTTACTTATTTAATTTATTTTTATTATCGAATTTCCTTGCACAAAATTTTGTTTTAATAGCGAATTTTCTTATGAATAAATTTAAGGAATTTTCTTTGAAGAAACATTTTTTGAACGACAATCGTCGAAAATAATGTTTTAATGGCTTTTTATGCAACGAAATAATTTTATTTTCAATATTAATTACAGATGAGGTATATAATTTCAAGTAGATGTGTTCTATTAGCAAAATTTTGTGTAAAAGATATTTAGCCAGTTTTTCAAAATTTTTTTGGTGCTTCCGTAAAAATACTTTTTTGTAAGTTTTTTTTTCTAATTTTGGAAATTAATGATAAATGTTTAATAAGCCATTATAAAAAAATGTTTTCGAATTTTCTTAAAAAAATTATTATTATTATTAAATTTTCATGAATTTTTTTTTAAGGTTTCGTCGAAAATGTTTTTGTGAATAATTATATTTTGGTAGGTTGGTAAATAACTTGAAGAAGTTCGTAGGCCAGAAAAATCGGACCTGTTTTTTCGAAAACGTTTTAAGTTCATTTTCAGAAAAATTTTGCACTTATTCAATCAATAAAGTTATTTGAATGAAATCTGGTACATTGTTTCTACTATATTGGTAAACAAATATGAAGGCTGCTTTTATTAAATAAAGACAGATTCGCTTTTAAAAATTTTTTTAATTCACACACCTTATATTATTACATTTTTGCATTTTCCATCGAAATATAATGCAAGATTTTAAGAAAAGAAACTCAGAACGCAGCAAGTGCGTTATGGTAGCGAATTTTCATTATATGTTGCAAATTTCAATAGCTCAATCTGCTATTAGGTTAACGTTTGTTGGCTAAGAACCAGTTTTTCGGGAATCTATTTAGTTTATTTTCGAAAAATCTTACAATTTCAAAAAATAAAGTTATTTTGATGAAACATGGTACACTGTATCTACTATATAGGTTATACTGACAACAAAATTTCATGCCTGCTACACGCTTAATTTATGCGTGTTTGAATGCTCAGTTAACCTAAAAAAGTACTCTGTTTAATTACATTCTGTCTTAAAGTATTCAACAATATCAAAATAATGTTGCGAGCTCACCGTAATGTTGGAGCCAATGCAGCTTTAGGATTGAAAAGTGGATATAAAGTATTATAATAGCGTAACTACTTTCTCGTTTAATATAATTCTGAAGCGTCTTTATTCAGGATATTACCGGTAATATGTATTCATGAATTTTATAACGTCGAGTATTATACAAAGTAAAATGTTCACAAGCTGCACACCTCGTCTTTTCATATATATTTTTCTCAACCAAGTGACTTGCATATTATATTAGTCTTCCACACTTTAACACTATTCCCCTTCCCGTTATTTCCCGCACCATACGGTTTTTTCTCTCTATATTTGATTATCACAGTCTAAAGGAGATGTCAATCTGTTGTCGCCACCATGCGATTCTGTCTCCAGCAGTTTCCGCACTCCATGGCAAGGTTTGTCTTGTATTGATGGTATTTTTTTATTTCTCTAGTATTTTATCTATAGTTGTCTACGAAATAGCAATTCGCGTTTTTAGTGAATTTTTATTTTAAAAAAATCACCAATAGAGACAATTTTTTCAAATAAGCGCGAACTAGGAACCCTAGAACCCATATCCGTGGTCAGTTTAAATTTTTATATGATATATATATATATATATATATATATATATATATATATATATATATATATATATATATATATATATATATATATATATATATATATATATATATATATATATATCTGACCGATAACTCAAAAAATAATGGACCGATTTTAATCAAATTTGGTGAGTACCTTCCTTTTGCAAGTGGCTTGGATAAGTTCGAAAATCGGACCAGGCTTTTCCGGAAAATGTTGTGTTTTCTTTCTAAAAAAATTCATATCTCCGTAAATAACACAGCACGGGCAACCAAATTTGGTACGCGTGTTTGTATTATAAAGAGTGAACTCTCTACTAATTTGGGTCCCTAGCTTTAAAGACAAGGAAGTTATGTGCAGTTAAAGAAACAAATTTTGGAGTTTTCCTCAGAACGTCAAACTCGCAATTTTAAACGGCAAAATTGGCAATGCTTAGGCAAAGAATGTGAAAAAAATACCGATTGTGAAAAGAAAAGGTTGCAAGGAGAGTGTTTTGCGAACCCTTAAGTTTCAGATTCAACCGTCATTGCCCTTCATTTTACTTATATATTTATAGAATATGCATTTCAAATAGACCCTTTCTCTGATGCTTTGGCTGTCAGTTTAGTTAAGTTGATGCTTTTTTGGATACTTATTTGTAGGTTTAGTGAAGTTTATGGTTTAACGGTCTATAATTTTTTAGCTAATTTTCGTAGAACAAATTTGTTAATGGATTTTTGATTTTTCATCGAAATATGATACGTTTATGAGAAAAAAAAATCTGAACGCAGTAAGTGCGTTTTGGTAGCGAATTTTCGGTAAATTTGCAGATTAGCTCCCGAACGCTTTTCAAAAAACTGTTTTCAGAAACCTGCCTAGTGCACCCCCTCCTGTATCCACCAAACCCAAGAAAAATTTCTTGTTCACACCCCCCAAGGGAGTTACGGAACCAGGAGTGAATCGGGGTGCTGGGCGGGGTAGGTACTTGAAAGCTGTCTTTTTCACATTGTTAACGCTCGAGGCGCCAGCCGACGGCAGAGTTAACCAAGAGAAGAAAGGGTACCTCAGGTAGAAGGGACCTCTATTATGAGAGTCGGCAGAATATTCTTTTTCTAGTACGATTCATCCATCAGAATCCAAGAGAACAACACGCCAAGTACAGAATTCAACGATCAGAATCAAAAAGAGCAACACGCCTAGGTGTAGAACAGTTATATCATAGTATTAAGTGCATCATTTGTAAATTATTAGTTCAATATATTATATCAAACAACAAGAAATACAGTCCACTAATTTCAACGAACCAGCAAGATATTCAAGCGGACATCATTGGTCCACAACACACATCTTGAAACCATATACCCCTTAAACCCTGCCCACCCCGCACAGCACCCCTACTCCCCCCAAAAATGTCTTGTTTACGCTCCCCAAGAAAGTTACGGGACCAGGAGTGAGTAGGGGTGTATAATTTTTTTTAGCTAATTTTCGTAGAACAAATTCGTTGCATTTTTGAATTTATTATCGAAATATGATACGTTTGTAAGAAAAAGATCTAGACCCAGTAAGCGCGTTTTGGTAGCGAATTTTCGGTAAATTTGCAGTTTAGCTCCCGAACGCTATTCAAAACACTGTTTTCAGAAACCTGCTTAGACCCCCCCCCCCTGGATCCACAAACCCTAAGAAAAATGACTTGTTCACACTCCCCAAGGAAGTTACGTGACCTGGAGTGAGTAGGGGTATATATATATATATATATATATATATATATATATATATATATATATATATATATATATATATATATATATATATATATATATATTAGCTAATTTTTGTAGAACAAATTTGTAAATGCATTTTTGCATTTTTCATCGAAATATTGTGTTTGTAAGAAAAAAAACTGGACGCAGTAAGTGCGTTTTTGTAGCAAATTTTCGGTAAATTTGCAGTTTAGCTCCCGAACGCTTTTCAAAAAACTGTTTTCAGAAACCTGCCTAGAGCCCCCCTGAATCCACCAACCCTAAGAAAAATTTCTTGTTCACACCTCCCAAGGAAGTTACGGGACCAGGAGTGAGTAGGGGTGCATAATTTTTTTAGCTAAATTTCGTAGAACAAATTCGTTATTGCATTTTTGCATTTTTTGTCGAAATATGATGCGTTTGTAAAAAAAAATCTGGACGCAGTGCTTTTGGTAGCGAGTTTTCGGTAAATTTGCAGTTTAGCTCCCGAACGCATTTCAAAAAACTGTTTTCAGAAATCTGCGTCCCCTCCCCCCCTGATCTACAAACCCCAAGAAAAATGTCTTGTTCACACCCCCAAGGAAGTTACGGGACCAGGAGTGAGTGGGGGTGCTTGGCGGGGTAGGTAGTAAAAAGGAAATATGAGCAGAAAATTCGAATAAAGCGGACTTGAAAGCTGTCTTTTTCACATCTTGAAGCCATATCCCCCTTAAACCCTGCCTACCCCGCACAGCACACTATTCACTCCCAGTCCCATAACTTCCTTGGGGGGTGTGAACAAGAAATTTTTCTTGTGGTTTGTGCATCCAGGTGGGGTCCTAGTAATGTTTCTGAAAACAATTTGTTGAAAAGCGTTCGGAAGCTAATCTGCAAATTTACCGAATTTTCATTAAATCCTTCAAATTTCAATAACTTAATTTGCTATTAAGGTACGCTTTGTTGGTTAGAAAACCAACATTTAAGTTTATTTTCGGAAAATTTTTGTATAGTTTCAAACCATAAATAATTTTGATAAAATATAGTACATTGTTTCTACTACATAGGTTTTACCGGTAATCAGATCGATGCCTGCTCGCATTTGCTATTAAAAACATTTTAATGGAAATTCACTTCCATAACACACTTGCTGCATCCAGACTTGAAAAATGTTTATATATTTTTAAACAATAAAGTTATATCGATGAAATATGGTACATTGTTTCTACTATATAGGCAACCAAGTTTGATGCGTGCTTTCATCAAAGAAAGACATTTGCTATTAAAAATTGTTTAAAGAAGAGTTTTTAATTGTAGATTTTAATTGATATTGACAATTGTTGTTTGTATTGCTGTGTTTCTATGTGCCGTTGTTTTCACTTGTTTATGTTTCTAGTCTAAGTTAACTAGTGCTGATATGTCATGTAATAATAATTGTTGACGAAATAAATATTATAATTATTTTTATCATATACGATTTATTAAAAAATTTTTGATAAAGGACAGAGATAATAGAATGCTATTTAATATCGTTTATTGGCACATTCAATAAATTCTCCAGACGTTCAAACTTACTGTCGTTTCTAATATGAAATGCATCACTGAAAGACAGGTTCATTGGGATGCAAAACAAGAGACGTCTACAAATATTTATTAGATGGTTTCTCGGTGTCTGTTAGCGCTTGAGATTTTCCAATTCAGCAGCCGGCCACGAGAGATGAATCATAAAACTTCCTCAAATATTGTTTCCCTTTACGTTGTGGACAGTGCAAAATAACAAACATCAGTCACTCTAAAACCAAAGTCTTGATGTACACAAGATATTATTGTGTACAGCTACAAATCTTTTTACAAATTTTGTAAAAAAAATAACAAATTGAAAGTATTCCTTTAGAACGAGTTCGAAGATAGTTGTTTTTTAAATAAGAAAATTAAGTATTAACGTAACAATAAAAATTATGTTTTCACGGGGGAAAAAAATAACATTTCTAATCTAGGTAAAAGCAACGGGTTCTCACTTCTTTAATTTGCAAGTGTAACAAATGTATTTTCAAAACCGCCTTAGCTCTGAGTAAATAATTGTATGTGTGCAGTCTTCATATCTGGCTTAGGTCTAGGCTTTTTTTTTCTGTTAGCGGAGGTGAATGGTTTTTACGCAGACCGTTGGCTGGCGCTTGCGCGAGCTGACATCAATCGGTACTGTGGTGACTCCCCTTCTCTCCAGGTCGGGACTACCTACTAAATACCCCCTTGAAACCTAGACACGTGGCGGAAACCACTCACTGGCATTGCTTCACCACGTCCCTAACTCTTGTTGTTTTTAAAACATCTACACCATGTCTTCATCCTCCTTTGACGTCATTATTTATACAATCCCTCTCTCTACAGTATTTCATACCCTTTCACTTCCCGGAATATGCTCCACCACATTATCTGCTGTTAAATCACTGCCAATCTCTTTATACATTTGTTTTCTAATTTTCGACCATCTTGCGCACTCAAAAACCGTGTGTTCTGGTGTATCTCTGTCACCACAATACGTACAGTCCTCTTTGTCGACTATTTTCATTTTACTCAGGTAAGACCTGAACCGCCCATGAGATGAATTCCCCATGCTGGCTCGATACCCATGTTTGTATGTGAGGGATGAGCCTCTTTGTCCACTGGGATGTTGACCTTTCCTCTTCCCATTCTCGCTGCTACTCCAGCATTGTTTCGGTTCTTGCCTTCTTTTTTCTTTCTCTTCTATTTTCGTGTCTTTCGTAAGTTATCTCTCTTCTCAATAAGTGTATAGGGATTGTTCCCGCAATCACCTGTATTGCTTTCGTTGCCACTGTTCTATATGCGCTTGCTATTCTGATGGATACCTTCCTCTGTGCCCCCTCAATCTTTTTTCTACACTTTGTCTTTGACAGCACGGCCTTCCATGCTGGTGCACCGTACAGTATGACTGAGTTTTTTTGGCATCAGACGCCCTAGCTTTGCAATCATCATGTCTGCTTTTGCCACTACTCTTTCTATGTGCACCCCCATGTTCATGTTATGTCCTATTTGTATACCGAGGTAGTTCAGGCTTGTCTGCGACTGAATTTCTGCATTCCCCACCTTGACGGTTACTGTTCCCAGTGTTCTTCGTCCCACTAGCACTATACTTTCAGTTTTGTGGGGCGCTAGTTGTAGACCACTTCTGCCATCCAGTTTTCCACCCTTGCCACTGACCAGTTGATATTGTCTTCTATGTCAGCCTTATTTTTTCCGCTTACAACCAGTGTCAAATCATCTGCATACCCTATAATAGCCGTGCTGTTTACGGACTCCAGACTAAATACCTTATCGTAATACAAGTTCCACAGCGTTGGTCCCAGGACCGACCCCTGAGGCACGCCACATGTAACCTGCATCCGATATTTCTGTCCAATCAGTAGCTGCCTGTCTTCTAGTTAACTACATACTATTTTCAGCATATATGGTTCAACCTGCCTCTTTCTTAACACTTCGTATATGCCTGTCCACGGTCCTGTATTGAACGCATTTTTTTACGCCCAATGTTACCATGGCCACAAACCTGTTTTTATTGCATTCTTTCCTTGCCAGGTCCTGTACCTTCTTTACAGCATCCATCGTCGAGCACCCCTTGCGGAAGCCAAATTGATTGTTTGCTAACTCTTCTCTTCTCTCGATTTCCTTTTTTAGTCTGTTGTTTATTACATGCTCATATAAGTTTGCTATTCCACCTTCCAGGCATATAGTTCTGTATGACTTCCTTCCTTCCGTTTTCTGCGGCTTCCCTAATAACACCAATCGAGCAGTCTTCCGTTCTGATGGAAAACTTCCATCACTGATTAGTTTATTTATCGTAACTTGTAATATCTCCGGTTTCTGTTCTCCTACTGCTTTACCTACCTCGATCGGTATACCATCCGGGCCTGCAGCTTTACCAGATTTCATTCTTTGGCCTGCTTCTTATATTTCTTTATCTGTACAAGGTGGGATATCCTCCAACTTCACCTCCACTCTCGGCCATTCTTTGATTTCCTGTTTAGGAAACAATCCCTGCGCTATCTAATTTTGTTCGTCATCACTTATTGTCATTGGTGTTCTTGTACCAATTTTACCTGTGACAATCTTGTACCCTAGTCCCCAAATATCATTATCTATTTCGTTACAAAGACAGTCCCAGGCATGTTTCTTTGCCTTTGTTATTGCTGTCTTTAATTTCTTCCTGCTTTCATTGTATTGATTCTGTGCTTCCTCTCTATCACTACCTGTGCTGTTTTTTTCCTATTGATTCTAGTTACCTTCCTTCTCGCCTTTGTAGATTCGATTCTGATTGGGTTCTAGGGTTGAACACCTAAAACGATCTCCAGCAAGATCTGAGTAGACAGATTGAAAAACCCAATTAGGCAGATTATTGCCTTGAAGTTCATTTCCTGAACATTTTGAAAATGTCTAAAAAAAACAAGAGCACAAATATCGGTTTTTAATAAATTTTGGACGCGGTTCAATCCGAGAACTAAGTATATCTTGCTCCCACACAATCACAATCACATACACACGATGTATATATATATATATATATATATATATATATATATATATATATATATATATATATATATATATATATATATATATATATATATATATATATGTGTGTGTGTGTGTGAGACATTCTTGATTCTCGAAGCGCGTCCAGAATTTATTGAAACTCGAGGTTTCGGCTCCTGTTTTGGAGTCATTTTCAAAGGGGAAGGGAAATATGTAAGGACATGAACTCTAAGGCCTCAATCTACCCACTCCTTAAGCGGTGGAGAAGGGTGGGTTGAGTTGTTGTAGCTCGATTACGGGGCCTCAATCTGCCTACTCACCAAATCTCGCCGGAGATCGTCTCTAAGCTCTCAGTGTGTTCAACCCTAGGCCTAAAAGAAATCTGGCAGTTTGTTGCAAGTCTTGTATTGTATGTACCGTTTCGTCTACCTACTTTGTTATCAGTGTAATGAGTCAGGTCACGGTCAATTAAGTCAGGGGCTTTTGTCACAGTACTTAGAGGATTAAGAGGACTGCAGGTATTTGTTGAGTCAGGTAATAGGGCAATAAAATTATCTATTGAGTTCGGGTAATAGGGCAATAAAATTGTATATTGAGTTCGGGAACAGTCGGAAAAAGGAATTTCGTGAACTTCGAGCGATTCGTTTGGAATCGTATCCTTGGGAGTTTTTATAAGATTTAACAGTTTTTGCTCTGTTATGAATATGGTTTTAATATTAATGGTTCTAAAAATTCTGGTCGGTGACACCTTTATTTTATGGTAAAAAGGCTGGATTAGGAGGACTGCAGGTATTTGTCGAGTCAGGGGCTTTCGTCACGGTACTTAAAGGATTAAGAAGATTGTAGGTATTTGTTGAGTTGGGTAATGGTGTAATAAAATTGTCTATTAAATTTATTGTCTTTTTGTGTAATTGTGATGAATATATAATAGGTTTACAAGTAATCAGAAGACGAAGCCCATCATCTCTCTTATTTAAACAATCGGGACGTTCTTCGACCTCGATCGCTTCGCAGATAATTCTGGTTTCAAAGTTTTAAACCGGGGCTATGGTTTTGGCATTGTCGAAGTCTATTTTGTGCCCTGTATGAATATGATGCATGGTCAGCGCCGATGAGGACTCGGATTTCCTAACTACGAGGGTGTGCATATATTATATATCTATCTAATAAGAGAGATGATGGTCTTCGTGTCCGATTACTTAGAAACCTATTATATCTTCCTTGCAAACACACAAAATGACAATAAATTAACAGACAATTTTATTTCCCCATTACCTAACTCAACAAGTACCTGCAATCCTCCTAATAGGTAACTGTCCTGGGTCACATCGCAGTTGAATATAATTTGAGCCTCACGAAACTTGCAAGTACTTCAAGAATGTCCGTAGCTAGTTGCCGACGAATCTTAAAAAGTAATAAGTATCACCCTGAAGTGAAATCTATCTAATATTTGTAACAATTCTTCACTTGTGAGTCCTACGAATTGAGACAAGATGCGATACGTACACAGTAATAAATTTTAAAGTATATTTTCTTTAGACTAATGTGTATAAAATGAAACAACTATACATTTAAACAAACTCATTTAAAATTCTGATAATTACTTGTTCTTGTCCATAATAGTTTTCAACGTAAATAATAATTGAACAAATAAACTGATATCTCCTGCGGCGGTAGATCCTCCGGTAGAAGTTGTGGCTTGCGATGTCGACACCTTGCTGGATTGTTGGCGGAGCTCTCTGGATAACTTTAACCGTGGCGTACCTTGACTTTAAACCACACGTTGGGCTATACTATCGTACTCTAGAAAACTTCTTAGATTTAATTTAATATCTCACGTGATAATATGCTGTACAAACAAAAGGATGGCGGGGAACGTCACGGTGCCTAGCAACGTGTCGCTTGAAGTTCCTCCACCTAATGCCACTAGGGTCGCTCTTTCGGGGCGCTCAGCACCTCTCACCAGCGTTGACGCACTCAGGGCGCTCACCAACCAGTCTGGCTCACTACATCCCATACAAAATGAATTTGGTACAGGAACTTAATGAAGACGATCCTGATCGGCGCGGGCAGTTATATAAAGAGATGAGTGATCGCGCCAGAAGGAATCCAGCCTTTGTACTTAATCTGTTTTTTCGTGGATTACATGTTCCAACTGGATGGTCAAGTTAACCACCATAATTTTCGCAGCTGGAGTAATGAAAATCCAAGAATTTTTCGTGAAACTGATAAGCTGCATCTGGGAAAATTGAATGTGTGTGCTAGCATTGGAAGACCACCTCATAGGACCTTTCTGCCTACCAGAAAATCTGGATGGAAACATGTATCTGGATCTACTGGAAATGCATATCTATCCAACCACTGTAATAGTATTGGAAAATAAAACGCTTTTGTAGAAGCGGATGTCTGGTTTCATCAGGATGGTGCCTTATCATATTATGCCGCAGCTGTGCGTGATTTTCTTTATCAGAACTTTCCTAATCACTGGATATGACGCAGAGGTTCAATTGAGTCGCTTCCCGGATCGCCATATTTAACACCCTTAGACTTTTTCTATGGGGACACTTGGAGTCAAAAATTTACGCAACACCACCAAACTCACCTGAGGAGCTTCGACCGTGAATTATTGAAAAATGTCGTCAAATAACGCCAAAATGCTTCAAAATGTTCGGTTGGAGGTGGAGTAAAGATTTTATTCTTGTATGGATCTGGAGGGAAAGAATTTAAACTTTTAATTGAATAAAATTCTTTAATCACCATTTCAATCATCAAACGTTGTGTTCCTATATAAAACGTATCAAACTGCGGAACAATGGGTCAATGTTTCTCGAGGACACATCCCCACGTGAAGTTATGCAGGTGGTGTTGATGATGAAAACTAAAGTCAGCTTGTGACATCTTTGGATTAAACATAGTACTATTAAAAAGGATAATCCATGTGATTGCAGACCCACTGAGCAAAATTATCAATATGTGCTTTGCTCAGGGTATATTTCCAAATCTATTAAAAATTGCCAAGATAATTCCTTTCCCAAAAAATGGCGACATGAACGGCTGCAACAATTATAGGCCAATTTGTATTCTCCCTATAAACTCGAAAATTTTGGAAGCACTTAATAAAGAGAGATTAGCAAGCTATATTGATAGGCAGGAAATCCTAAACCATTCCCAGCATCGATACAGAAGAAATAGGTCAACAACTACGGCGATGACATATATAGCTGATTTTGTCTTGGATGCGCTTGATCACAAAAAAAATGCCGAGCGATTGTGATTTGACCTTAGCAAACCCTTTAATATGGTAAACCACCAGATCATTATCTCTAAGTTGGAATATTATGGAATGAGAGGCATAATAGGAACACTTTTACAATCATATTTAAGGAATAGGGTGCAGTTAGTTACCTGGCAAAATACCACTTCAAATTTGAAACAGGTAGACTTGGAAGTACCACAGTGCTCTATACTGGGACCAATGCTCTTCCTATTATATATTAACAATTTTTCCGAAAACATTAGGCCAGACAGAAGTTGCATCTTCGCAGATGACACGACAGTAATTAATAAAGCAGTTCCAGACCTTATAAAACACAAAGGTGATCAATCGATTCAGCAGGTGGAAGCATGGGTCAAGGCAAACAAGTTATTGTTTAATGTAGAAAAAACATCAAGGCTTGTCATAACTACCAAGGACTATCTACAGAACTTAGGCGAAAATAATAAAGTTTTAGGCTTTCATATTGATGGTTGTTTAAGCTGGAAACCCCACATAGACCAAATGTGTAAAAAATCATCTTGAGCCATATACTCAATCCGTAGAATAAGATAGATCATAATTAATAGAGAGACCTCTATATTCAATTGAAGAATTTAATTTTTAATTAACTGTTGTGTGCTTTTGTCAGCTCATTTTATATATTGTTTTATTTTATGTGTATTGTCACCCACTCTTTGTCATGTCCATTATACACTTATTTTATTATCTTACGTGCGACTAACAATGTAAATGTTGATGGTTAAATAAATATTATGTGAAGTTATGCTATTTTTCAGTGAATTTTCTTTAAAAAAATTCACTAACGAAGAGATCTCGACTTTTGAAAAAATTTCTTCAAATGAGCGCTAATTAGGCCCCCCAGAACACATATCCGGGGCCAGTTTCAATTTTTATATGTTTATATATATATATATATATATATATATATATATATATATATATATATATATATATATATATATATATATATATATATATATATATATATATATATATATATATCACACCGATAACTCAAAAAATAATGGGCCGATTTTGATTAAATTTAGAGAATGCCTTCCTTTTGCAATTGGCTTGGATAAGTTCGTTAGTCAGGAAAATCGGGCCAGGTTTTCCCGGAAAATTTTGTGTTTTCTTTCAAAAAAAATTATATCGCCGGAATTAACAAAGTAAGGGCAACCGAATTTGGTACGCTGGTTTATAGGTGAGCCACCTACCAAAATTTAGCTCTGTTGTTCACAAGACAAAAAAGTTATGGGCATTTAAAGAAAAATAAATTGGGATTTTCCTCAAAACGTCAAAGTGACAATTTAAAACGTCAAAATCGCAACATTTAGGCAAAGAACTTGAATCTAATACGGGCTATGAAAAGAAAATGTCTCAAGAAAAATGTTTTACGATCCCTGAAGTCTTAGTTTCAACCGTTATATATTCTTCATTCTACTAAAATATTTCCAGAAAATTCATTTCAAATAGACGCTTTCTCTGATGCTTGGCGGTAGCCTTAGCTTTAGAGTTTATCGTTTAATGGTATATAATTTTTGTCGAATTTTCGTAAAAAATCAATAAAGTTCAATATATCCGTTATTATACAAGACATGAAAAAAAATGTATATATTAATTATAGGGTGTCTTGAGCTACATCTTAAAAAAATATTTCTACAATCACAGGCTGTCCCGTAAGTCGTTGGTGATAAAAATATTTTTTTTTTTAGTCGAAAACGCCTTAAGTTTTTCCATTTTCCATCGAAATATCATGCATGTTTGTAAGTTAAGAAATTCTGGACGCAGAAAGTGCGTTATGGTAGCGAATTTTGATTAAATGCTTCATATTCTAAAAGGTCAATTTGCTATTAACCTATAAGGTTGACCAAGAAACGGATTTTTTCGGTTACACTTTAAGTTTACTTTCTGAAATTTTTGTACGTTTTCAAGCAATAAAGTTATTTTGATGAAACATGGCACATTGTTTTTACTATATAGGTTATTATGGTAATCAAATTTGATACATGCTTTCTTAAAAAAAAACACACACATATGCTATTAAAAACATTTTTATGAAAATTCACTACCATAACGCACTTGCTGCCTCCCGACCTTTTTAGTTGATTATTTTATTGCCATATCCAAACCAAAATTAGTTAGATTAGTACAATATAAGTCGCATATAATCAGAAGCCACCACATATACGGAATAAATTTAGAAACTGATCTCGGATATGGGAATCTGTTTATGAAAATTCCAAAAAATAACGGGGTCGTCTGTAACAGTAAGCAACAATGACCAAGCAATTCATTTTTTCGATGCTATTGTTTCCGAAAGTTAAGATTATAATAGGTCAGCTATTAGTGCACCTATATCCGTGTTATAATCTATTTTAATGCACTAATGCAGTCCTGCAGGAGATCGCCGCGACTATTCCGGATTATTATTAGCGATTAGCGCCATTTGATGTAATTTATAGTCAGCCTGAGAGTTATATTTCAGCTGGCTTAGCCGTATTCTGATGTTATCTTAAATCTTAGCTGGAAATTCAGCAGACAACTTCCTCCAAGAACGTGATATGGTTATTATCACACCCATGTTAGATCGCGGTCTACGATACGAAACTTCCTTTATAACTACTATTACGTTAACTTAATAGCCGTTACGGAAACTTTCTAGTTCGGAGGTTCACGATGTCTTGATTTTGTTTTTAGATCGACTATGTAAGGGAAAATTTGAAGTTATGAATCTCGGTAATAGCCTTAGTGTCGGGGTTCCGTAAGAACGGTCCCATCTGGTATTATTAATAAAATATTATATAAGATCCTTCTCTATAATAAAACGCTTTATTACACTGTGAAGAGTAAAATTGGTTACCTATCACAAATTTTACTGTTTTTATGATGGTATAGGTGTATGTGTGTGTGTTTTGTTTCTTTAACGTCGGCTTATCTCCGCCACTATGCCCAATCACCGACGTCAGGGAGCAGTTTAGTCTTACTCTACTGGAAATTTTGCCGAAACCCTGCCTTTCTGTAGGAAGGGTAGGGATCTTTAACGTGCCCAACATCGCATGGACAGGGGACCGACGGCTTTACGCCCCCTCCGAAGAGCGGAACGTG
Source organism: Tillus elongatus (assembly GCA_964006375.1). Classification (NCBI taxonomy): domain Eukaryota; kingdom Metazoa; phylum Arthropoda; class Insecta; order Coleoptera; family Cleridae; genus Tillus; species Tillus elongatus. The sequence continues at coordinate 250,400,872 of OZ023263.1, read as the reverse complement.
CAGACATTGTATGCGTGTAAAAATGTAAAAATGACATCCTAGATTTAAATGGTTTTGTCCATTTGTCTTTGCTATTTATGTTTAATAGAATACTCATTACAAACAATAACTTCAAGACGCAGAAAGTGCGTTATAGTAGCGAATTTTCATCAGAGTTGTACACTATTTCTATACGGCATGTTAGCAAAGTTAATACTTTTAACTTACACAGACCTTGAAGATCGATTTTAGAGGATATGCCTAGAGCGACAATCTAGGATTCACTGTGTAGTTCCATAGACTTGTTCCAAGAATGGCTGACAAAGGAAAGGAGGTCGGCAGTTGATCTGCGCTGACGGAATCCATACTGCCTGTCATGGTTAGACTGTGCTTTTCAAGAAATTGTAGTAATTAGGTGTTTATATACTTTCCATCACCTTAGAGACGACTGAAAGGAGAGAAATAGTTACTAGGAAGCGCTTTGGGTCCTTTCTTGGGGACGGGTTGTACTCGAGCAGTTTTACGGTTAGCATGGAATATGGATCTATTGTAACATGTTTGAAGCAGACGAGTCAGGACAGGAGCAAGCTCAGGTGCCGATTTTTTGAGAACAATTACTGGGATCTCGTTAAGACCAGAGGATTTCCTGGTATTAAGAGAATAGAGCATCTTTCGTAACTTTATAGGTTTGTAAATGAGATTCGTCATTTTATGCGCGACATTGGGGACTGTTGGTGGTTGAACAGTTGCAGGTGGGTTGAGAGTAGAATTTCCGGCGAACAACGAGGCAAAAAGTTCAGTCTTGCCCAGGGCGGTAGACACAATTACATCCCCTGAAACAAGAGGTGGGAACGTGCATTGCAGAAATTATTCCCAATTGATTTAGCAAGAGTCCAGAAGGGTTTGCTGCCGTTGGACCTTGAGAGGACCTTGTTTTCGATGTAGCTATTAAACGAGTTTTTTTGCCTCAGAAAGAATGCGGACATAGCATTGCGTCGTTAAATGCTTGGCGGTTTTCTTGTTTGGGATTGTGTAGAAGCGTTTTGTGAGCTTTGTCTTTTTAAGTCTGGCCTTCTCACGTGATTTAGAGAACCAGGGCTTTTGAGTGGCTGAATGGGTTTTCTGTGTACGTGGAATAAATAATTACATGCCAGCTTGGATAATTTTGGTGACGTTTTGTGAGATATCAGAGGGGTCAGGATGAGAGAAGCAGACAGACGCCCATGGAAATAAGGAAAAGTAATCCCGCATTTCGTCCCAATTCGAAGGGATGACTGTGTGACTTTGAGTTGCATTGCGCAAGAAGCAGTGCCCATGCCGTGGCCTGAGCGACCAAGAGGGGCGGTGACTAATGCCTTATAACATTCAGGTTTTGTATTAAAAGGGAAATCCAAGGGATTTGGGCTGTTTGTTGGGATGCTAGGAAAGTAAGTAGGTTGCTGAACGATATTGGCTAAAGAACTGGTGACTGCAAAGGTCTTCTGCCCTCCCTTGTGGATCGGTTTTTCAATATCCTAGCCATTCCTTATTATGGACATTGAAGTTACCAAGAATAGTGACCTCGGAGGAAGAATATTCAAAAATCAGATGGTCTGTGTTTTTTCAGAAAGTTAGTCAAAGAGCTGGACAAAGTTGTCAGAAGGTGACCGGTAGATGCAACAGATGAATTTAGTTTCAGCCTTGAGAGAGTGTCTTTTTTTTCAAATTATAAATTGGGGAGTCTGGTGCAGGATATATTGCTACGGACGTATGCGCACACGCCTTCATGCAATCTAAAAGAATTAGGGAGCTCATACCTCGGGAAATTAAGGTGATTAGTGACTGTTTTGGCACTGATTTGGGTTTTGGTGAGTAGGAGGTTTGAGGCCTATTATCCTGGAGGAAATGGTGGATGGAGTTCAGGTTAGAATTTGGGCCACATATATTTGAGGGGGATATGTTTAATCTTGACGCCGGCACCCCTACACACCCCTCTCCAGGAGATCCGAATGGAGGGGTATTTTATCTCCGGAATCTTTTGTACAAGGGGGAGCCATCATTATTTTTGTTTATTAGGGAAACCGACTCATACAACAAAACTGGAAACGTCTGTTGCGACTTCACCGGCCCCTTGATGTAAGGGGTGGTACCTCCTCGGGCGTGAAAAAACCTTTACCATCACGTAAAGGAAAAGTCCACTACCCCCTGCCAGTTCCAGTTCTATACCTACGTCTTCTTTAATTTTGTTCATTACACCTGCTGTCACTCGGTTGTTAATAAAACTTGACCTGCGCTGATCCAGGATATTCTGTATTGTTTTTCTTCCTTTTTGTGGAAACCTGTCTGTTGCTAGCCGATGTAATTCCGCGCTGTATGGTGTTTTAGCTGATTCCACCTTTATTATTATTTTTTGTATTATTATTCATACGCATAGTCCGTTTTCATTGAACTGACTGTTATTTACATCACTGACTAACTGAAGATTGGAACCTGTGTTGAGCATTGATAAGCACACTTGAAGATCCCAAATTACCACAACACATTTTTAAGACCCAACGATCGTTTCGCTAACGAAGTTAGCTCCATCAGGGGATGAAATATTCTGACTGATTTCTACTCCCGCATGTATTTATATTGACTTTTAGGTAAAGAACAAAAGCGATAGGGAGATTTTAGTCGCAGGTGCATCTTCTGTGTATTGTATCTTAATTGCCAGGCGAGGTAATTGAACTTCTTTTATTACTTTACCTGACAGATTAGTGTTTACTTGTTGATGATTTTGTTTATCGGAAAGATTTGTACTATTTTATTATCTCTCGGGCGTGCTTTTGTCTGTATTTATTTTATAAAGCTATCTATCAGGTGACTACTCATAGATGGCGGCGCGAGGTTCATACATCTTTTATTATCATTATAATTAGCAATATGTGTACTCTCGAAGGCGCTCAACTACATCATTGGTAGTTACTCATACATTTCCAGGCTATGTGACATTTTCATAATATAGCAGCCTTCTAAAATTACATTAATATTAATATGTTATAATTATCATTATTATTGTTACTAAATTTAATTATGTTAAAAGATTGTTCGTTCAAAAGCAAACTATCAAATATACTATATGTTGCTTTTCGATATTGTAGAGTCAAAAGCGCAAGATGTTTGTCTGATAGTCGACTAACAAGCGATGTCTAGAAGACGCTGACTGATACTATGAATGTTTGTTCGTTAGCGGAGTAGCTGAACTCTGCAATTTGTCCTGCTAAACACAGAGACTTATCAGATGCGGAGCCGGAATGAGCGCTTTCGCAGCGTTGCAAGTTAACAGACGTTTTGTTTACCTTGCCAATTTAATTAGAAGCCAAATCTGTCCGTTTAACCTACTTCTTATATTGTATCTACCTTAAACTCCGAGGTTATTATAATGCAATTTGTTCGACATTACTTTCTAGTTAGGGGAATGACGTTGTGATGGAGGGCTCAGAGTTGTTGTTATTATTTGAAGCTGATACTGAAAAGAGAATTTTTTGTTACACTTTGTATTTAACTGTAAATATCTCACTTTAATCTTGATTAGACATGGTTTTAATAAAACAGGCATAGGACTTTTTTAAATTATATATATATATATATATATATATATATATATATATATATATATATATATATATATATATATATATATATATATATATATATATATATATATATATATATATATATATATATATATATATATATATATATATATATATATATATATATATATATATATATATATATGGTTTGGCGCCAAGACCTTTAGTTAGCCGTTTCTCAATAGCTACTGCGATTTGAATTTTGAAAATTTACACACATACGATCTAGACAAATTCCAGTTAAGCGAAAATAGTTTACTTTATGTCAAGCTTTCGGTTTAACCGGAAGTGACCATCAACTTACCTATTTTAAATACAACATGGTAATTTTCATTATATTTTCGAATTCTACATTGAATTTGAGATAAATTATTACTAATACACCATATGTCCAAAATCAACCATTTTCGAAATTTTTCGATTTTTTTGAAAATTCTCGCGAAAACCAAGGTGAACGTTACAGGGTGATGAGAATTAGCCGTGCCATTTGGTAAAATTGAAATAACAATTACTCACTTATTTCAAATGGAACACCCTATATTTTATGAGCTATTTCGGTTCGCATCCGGTTTCCCTTTCAACGTGTATTAGCATTCCCTATACCTACATTCCACCGTTTCCCGAATATTTCAATTTTATTGGATTCACTTAATTCGAATTGCCACAATAGATTTAAGGCAGGCTTTGGAACTTGATAATATGCTTGTTGACGTCTACATGTAAAGTCCCACCTCTTACAAATGAGAACATTTGTTGGGTCTTCTCGCGTAAAAAAGAGAACACTTTGTATTTTCCTCCAAATCGCTGCATTTCCCTTGTTTTAATTCTGTAAAATCAATGTGTTGTTAACTAACTTGTAAAACCAGAATACAACAATATAGGTAGTTATTTATTATAAATGAGTACAGAACTTATTTAATAGCTAGTGAAAAAGTAAAACACAAAAACAAATTAAAAATTGTGGAACTTATAACAAATGCTTAAAATTACTCCCACTGACATGGACCCATTTTGTTATTCGTCCTATAATGTTTTGGTTCGTGATTTGTCTCGAATTCAGTGAATTGAAGGCACGTAAAACTCTATCTACCATGTCTTCTTTTGTGGTGGCAGGTTCGTGGTAAACTTTATTTTTGATGCTTGCATCCGGAGGTGTTAAGTCAGGGGACCGTGGTGGCCATCTATGTGGGCCGTTATTGGCAATCCACCTGTCTTCAAAATGTTGCTGCAAAAAATCATGAGCAAAAAATCATGAGCTGACTGTGGGGCGGTGCTTCGTCTTGCTGATACTAGCTTGTTCCAGCTTCTTCTAAACTTAATGTGTTGAGAGAAACTAGAATCACTTCGTGCAAAATATCATTATAACTCATAACACTGAGATTTTCATGGTATATTTTAATCTCAAAAATCTTATGGTTCTTAATTGCACAAAACACATTGAATGAGCACCTGTCTTGGAAATAGTTGATCCTGGTAACATAGGGATTCTCATCTGAACAAAAGTGACTATTGTGGCGATTGTGCATGCCATTTTTGGAGAACTTAGCCTCATCGCACCAAATAATTCTCTTGTAGAAGTTCTCATCTTCTTGTGTTTTCAATAGGAACCATTCACAGAACTCAACACGTCTAGCAAGTTCGTTTAGTTGCACACCATGTATCGGGTGGTAAGAGAAGGGTCTCCAATGACACTTTTTCAAAATTCTGTGAATCGTTCTCGCTGACAAGCCTAATTCTTTTTTGCAATCCCTGATAGATGTCTTGGGAACAGCAACAAAAAATGCCAATACGTTCACTTCGTTTACCTCGTTATCGACGAGTGGCTTACGCTTCTGTACTTTTGGGCGAAAACTTCTATGCTGTGAACAATTTTGCAGCAAGCTCTTTATCATGTCGTGACTGGGTTTTGATTTATTCGGGTACTTTTCTAAAAATGCACGACATGTTCTGTCCACAATTCGTTGAAACTCACCATAAATAATTAGAAGCTCCAAAAAATCGTCGTTTGTGTACTGCAAATTTGCCATTTTACACCACGTTGACTGATAGTATCTCGATTTTTATGACAATAAGCTTCGCTTGACGCTCTTTTGACATGTAGACGTCAACAAGCATATTATCAAGTTCCAAAGCCTGCCTTAAATCTATTGTGGCAATTTGAATTAAGTGAATCCAATAAAATTGAAATATTCGGGAAACGGTGGAATTTAGGTATAGAGAATGCTAATACACGTTGAAAGGGAAACCGGATGCGAACCGAAATAGCTCATAAAAATATAGGGTGTTCCATTGGAAATAAGCGATTAATTGTGATTTCAATTTTACCAAATGGCACGGCTAATTCATATCACCCTGTATACTTAAAAGGAACGCTATCAAACGTGTCGTTTAGGTGCCAATATGAGGGTAATCTGTACAAAAACTGAGTCTTTTCAGTTGTATTTTCACAGAGAGGAGAGCGTGCAACGTTCACCTTGGTTTTCGCGAGAATTTTCAAAAAATTCGAAAAATTTCGAAAACAGTTGATTTTTGGCATATAGCGTATTTGTAATAATTTATTTCAAAGTCAATGTAGAGTTCGAAAATATAATGAAAATTACCATATTGTATTTAAAATAAGCAGATTGATGGTCACTTCCGGTTAAACCGGAAGTTTGACATAAATTAAACTATTTTCACTGAACTGGAATTCGTCTCGATGGTATGTGTGTAAATTTTAAAATTTCAAATCGGAGTAGTTATTGATAAACAGCTAACTAAAAGTCTTGGCGCCACACCCTGTATATATATATATATATATATATATATATATATATATATATATATATATATATATATATATATATATATATATACAGCACAGGTTTTTATTTATATCTGTCATGAATGCCTGTTAACAGATTCCATTTTCTTTTGTTTGGCGATGCCGTAAAAGGGCGAAACAGTTACAGAAAAGAAAACAAACAATTTCCAAGCCAGAGAAGATGTCTTATATATGTATTTGATGTGCCATATATTTTTTTACTTATGGAAACCAGTGCACTACATACTTAATTGTAAAACAGGGTATCTACATAAACGGGACCGGGAATGTTTGTATTGTGTCTTAAAAATTGGTAAAGCCCAGCTTGCATCTGAACTCGCACCAGTCCAGATTTAACTCCAATAGATTTACATGTATGGGGTCATATGAAACAAATCATTTACGAAGTGGAGATTCACACACGAGAGCAACTGATTTACAGAATTTAGCAAGCAGCAGCACAAATCAAAAGCAATTTTTCTAGTAGGATTACTAAAACAGACATTTCCCAACGAGCTCGTGCGTGTATACGAAATGGAGGTAACCATTTTGAGAATAGTTTGTGAAACTTTTTTATTTAGGTTAAATAAGGTTTTTTTACAGTGTTTGTAGAATTTTTTTTACAAATTTTCAAAATAAACGTCTTTGAAATGTTAAATTGATTTGAGTTTGTTTACGATACTGATTTTTTGGCCTTACATTTATTTACTATTATCCTGTTCAACATAGTAATGATTGTACAGCCTGAGTTAATGTTCACACTATCTGAAAGAAAAAGAAATTGTGGAAGTGCTTACCAATTCTTCTAAAATTTGAATATTAGTAGCAACACATGATGAATTTTCGAAAAATCATTAAAAGTGAAATAACTCGAAAACCAGAGGACTTTGTATAATGTGATATATGGTTTATTATGTTGCAAAAGAGATGTACTATCACTGTCTCAAAGGAATGCAACCACTTACCAGTCACCATATATATATATATATATATATATATATATATATATATATATATATATATATATATATATATATATATATATATATATATATATATATATATATATATATATATAAATATATATTGCTATTGTCTGGCTTTTTAATTAATGATTTGTTAATTACTAATTAGATGCTGATATTACATTAATTACTTCTAATCATAAATCGAATTTCTAATATATCTTTATATTAATAATTTATACCGTTGGACGCCAGGCAACTCACTGTTTGCCAATATTATTATCTAATATACTTTTAATAAGCCAAAACCTGCAAATATTACCCCGTCAATTAGAAGATAATTTATTTTACTCACTTACTGGTAATTCTTTTGTATAATTGGTCTTTGCTAATTACTTGGTCTTTTTAGTGAATTTTCTTTACAAAATTCACTAATGAGGAGATCTCGACTTTTGAATTTTGAAAAAATTTCTTCAAATGAGCGCTAATTAGGCCCCCCAGAACACATATCCAGGGTCAGTTTGAATTTTTATATGTTTATATATATATATATATATATATATATATATATATATATATATATATATATATATATATATATATATATATATATATATATATATATATATATATATATATATATATATATATATATATATATATATATATATATATATATATATCCCAAGCAACATTTAAAGTCAAATTGACGTAAAATCGCCCTACCAATAGGTCGACGACCAAATCACCACAGGTCATTTTCAAGTAAAATTTAAGTTTATATTACCAATGTGGGGAATAAAGTCAAAGTAATATGGAAGTCGATAATAGGTCCAGCAAGGCGTTTCGACCAAGGCGTTTTAGTTATATTTAGGGCATTTTCACTTAACATTGGGCCAATGGACGTAATATATTGGTAAATATGTGCTACGCTTTACTTGAATCTGACATCTGGGCGCCGAGTGCCGTGACGTTCTTAACAACGAACTACGTATACGCATGTGACATTATTCGGTTCTGCAGGATCTGTGGTTATGTATGTATAAACAAACAGTAGAGTAGTAGAGATATTGTCCATCTTTGTTAGAAAATGACATCTTGAATGATCAAAGAACTTACTTCAAATATTTGCAACAATGATAAGGGTGAATCGCACTGTATAAAGAAAAAATCCACTGCGGTTATGTTTTTTTCTGTTAACATGATGATGACACTTCGATAAAATTTGAGCGCCCTTGTAAAAGATAAAATTAGTGAAAATAAAAAGTTATTCAAAATTCTTGAAATTCTGATTTTGGAGGATTGCTGATGTAAACACAAAACTATCTTGTCGTCATGGTATACAATCATTATTTAATGTTTTTTTCGAACTAAAATTTGATTACACTATATTCAACAAAATATTATTTTTCATTTTCCAATACAATCAAGATGGATACCGCAAAATTAATTTAATATGGCTGCCCTTCTAACATTATTGACCTGAAAGTTAATTTTGCCCTATTTTTTTACCTATAAGTCACAATTCCTAATAACAGGGCAAACTAACCAAACCTTGAAGGCATTTTGTCCTATTATGGGAATTTCAACTATATGGTAAACGAATATTGTTTGAATTTATTAGAAATGAAACATTTTCGTGTATAGAAATATATATTACTTATATCCGTGCACAGCGGAGAGACATGTAGGAATGATTATACAGCGTTTTTGGTCTTTGATTCCATAATATATAAACATTAATAGAAAATAGAAACAAAATAAAATAAGTAAATAAACATAAACATGACAGCTGACCGTGTTGCCAATACTTCACTCCATTTGGCATGAAAAGGGATGTATTGAAGAGGGAAACGTGCTGATTTGATACCAGCATATAATTGAAATTCAGTTTTACTTTCATAGACCTAGTAGTAGTGGCCGATAAAGTTGTCATACTTTTTTTAGGATTGAAAAATGAGTTCTTCATTTGATGTAAGCCACTTTGAATGATCAGCATCTATCACTATTTTTCTGTGAGCATTCTTTACTACTCTATAATAGTTTGTAGTATGTCTGTAAACTTTTATTGGTTTCAAAGGGGGCATTGTAACACTATATTTGTTACTGGTGCACGCACATTAACAACAAGAATAAACTTTTATTGATGAAGTTTATCAACTGACACACCTTTAAGATTCACAAATGTATTTCACTGCTGTACACTTTGAACTTTGAGGACAATTTTTATTTCAAGTCAGATTTTATGGGTATTTTCAACTTGAAGGTAGCCAATTTGACTTGGAAGACCATTTCTGCAGTAATTATGACTTTATAGCCGATCAGAAAGCCATTTTAGGTTAGCTCAGTGCCCAAATTATTTCCTGTGCTGTATTGCAATGAAATTGGTAATATATATGTAAGCTGGACTTCATAAGAAGACCTCCAATTTACTATACCACAGAGACATATTGCAGGTTAATATTAGGTAATAAATTACCTTAAAGTAGGTATTTCAGGTATCTGGGCTTGGTAGTCGATTTTCAGTCCAATTTAGGGCACACTTCGACCTAAAAATTACCAACTCTGGAATTGAAACACAAAAGTATATTCAAGTATATTTTATGAGTAAAATTAAACCATTTTTTTCCCAATTTAGTTATTTGTAAGTTACTGACTTTGGAGTAATTTTAATAGTCAAAAATAAGCTAGTTCGGAGCCGCATTTCCAAATTTGTAGTCATTATGACAATCAAGGCAACATTTTAGTTAATTATTACCAAATTACAACTTGGTTAGGTTATTTGGACTCGAGTGCTGGTTAACATGCCTTAATTTGTTGCTTGGGATATATATATATATATATATATATATATATATATATATATATATATATATATATATATATATATATATATATATATATATATATATATATATATATATATATATATATATATGTATCACACCGATAACTCAAAAAATAATGGGCCTATTTTGATTAAATTTGGTGAATAAATTGCTTTTGCAAATGGCTTGGATAAGTTCGTTAGCCAGGAAAATCTGCCCAGGTTTTCCCGGAAAATTTTGTGTTTTCTTTTGAAAAAAATTTATATCTCCTGAATTGACAAAGTAAGGGCAACAAAATTTGGTACGCGGATTTATGTCCTTATATGTAAGTTACCTACCAAAATTTAGCTCTGTATCTCAAAAGACAAGAAAGTTATAGGCATTTAAAGAAAAATAAATTGGGGTTTTCCTCAAAACGTCAAAGTTGCGACTTAAAACGTCAAAATCGGCAACATTTTGGCAAATAACTTGAAACTAATACGGGCTATGGAAATCAAATGTCTCAAGAAGGATGTTTTACAAACACTGAAGTCTTAGTTTCAACCGTCATTGTCCTTCATTTTACTAAAATGTTTCCAGAAAATTCATTTGAAATAGACGCTTTCTCTGATGCTTGGCAGTAGCCTTAGCTATAGAGTTTATCGTTTAATGGTATATAATTTTTGTCGAATTTTCGTAAAAAATCAATAAAGCTCAATATATCCGTTATTTACAAGATTTGAAAAAAATTTGTATATATTAATTATAGGGTGTCTTGAGCTACATCTTAAAAAAATATTTCTACAATCACAGGATGGCCCATAAGTCATTGGTGATACAAATTTTCTTTTTTTTTTAATCAAACACGCCTTGTGTTATTGCATTTTCCATCGAAATATAATGCATGTTTGTAAGAAAAGAAATTCTGGATGCAGCAAGTGCGTTATGGTAGCGAAATTTGATCAAATGCTTCATATTTGAATAGCCCAATTTGCTATTAACCTATAAGGTTGACCAAGAAACGAGTTTTTCCTGAACACTTTAAGTCTACTTTTGGAAATCTTGGTACATTTTCACACAATAAAGTTGTTTTTATGAAACATGGCACATTGCTTTTACTATATAGGTTATACTGGTAACCAAAATTGATGCCTGCTTTCTTAAAAAGAAAACACACATATTTGCAATAAAAACATTTTTATGAAAATTCACTACCATAACGCACTTGCTGCGTCCAGAGTTTTCTATTTTAATTATGCATTACCACTTCTATTATGAAGGCCAAATAGGAGATTTAAATGAAAATCTAATTATACAAAGTTAGGCATCTTTAATGGTGATTACCCATTGAAATTAAAATTCACAAATATTAAATAACAAATTAAGGGACAAATTAGTTGCATAATATACCATAATAGGTTATTAATAACAGAACATATTATTCAGTATCAAATCACTTACATTGTTTTATACATAGTTAGGCATCTTTAATGGTGATTACCCATTGAAATTAAAATTCACAAATATTAAATAACAAATTAAGGGACAAATTAGTTGCATAATATACCATAATAGGTTATTAATAACAGAACATATTATTCAGTATCAAATCACTTACATTGTCTTATACATAGTTAGGCATCTTTAATGGTGATTACCCATTGAAATTAAAATTCACAAATATTAAATAACAAATTAAGGGACAAATTAGTTGCATAATATACCATAATAGGTTATTAATAACAGAAACATATTATTTAGTATCAAATCACTTACATTGTTTTCTACAAAGTTAGGCATCTTTAATGGTGATTACCCATTGAAATTAAACTTCACAAATATTAAATGACAAATTAAGGGACAAATTAGTTGCATAATATACCATAATAGGTTATTAATAACAGAAACATATTATTCAGTATCAAATCACTTACATTGTCAGAACCAGAGATTTGGCTTGTTAATTATCGGCCACCTTACACATTCCTGTACACCATGTCCACAAAGATGGTATTTGGATTCTTTGATTGCATTGTCAGAACCAGAGATTTGGCTTGTTAATTATCGGTCACCTTACACATTCCTGTACACCATGTCCACAAAGATGGTATTTGGATTCTTTGATTGCCTACAACACTTAATGGCAGCATGGAACTGTTTTTTTTTTCTTCTAATAAGCTACTCTTTTATGAAATTATGTTGTTTTGGTTGATTAGCTTTAACTGTTATATTTATTTTCAGTCATTATCTTCTTGCTTAACTACGCCTGACAACTATATTATTACCAGGCACCTCTCCTGTGGACCAGGCACCTTCTACCTGTTCACTCCTCAACGTTCTCCAGCTGAATTCTCTATTGGTAATTTTCGGTACCGACCTCGAGTCACTACATTTACTTGTTTGCTCTACCACGCTCTCCAACTGAATCTTAATTTTACTGTCTCTCGGCTGTTTTGCCTTCGACCTGCCAACCGGTTCTTCTTGACTATCAATCTCACCACAAGTCTCTTATCACTAGATAGCAAACCATACAAAGATTGTTTGTTTCACTTTATCTTGCTTTTTATTTCACGATATCTACTGCATTATCAATATATTTTACTTTAACTTAATACTAATTCTTATAAAATAACAACATAAAACCTCTTTAGATTTCCATTTAAATTATATTCCTTTAGTTCTATTGAACTACTAAAATAACTTGACCATTATTTCTTAATATTATTATTCTAATTTCTACCCTATGTCTATACATAGCAAATATATATATATATATATATATATATATATATATATATATATATATATATATATATATATATATATATATATATATATATATATATGTTTATACACGTGTATGTGTGTGTTCTGGGGATCCTACTTCGCGCTTATTTGAAGACATTTTTTTCAAAATTCAAAAGTCGAGATCTGGTGATATATATTTTAGGGCCGTTAAAACAAAATAACAAAATTACCTCATGGCCATGCTTTAATGCTTAGTTTTACTATATTTTTCTTTTAGTGAATTTTCTTAAAAAAAAACACTAATGGGGAGATCCCGACTTTTGAATTTTGAAAAAATTTCTTCAAATGAGCGCTAATTAGGCCCCCCAGAACACATATCCGGGGTCAGTTTCAATTTATATATATATATATATATATATATATATATATATATATATATATATATATATATATATATATATATATATATATATATATATATATATATATATATATATATATATATATGTATCACACCGATAACTCAAAAAATTATGGGCCGATTTTGATTAAATTTGGTGAGTACCTTCCTTTTACAAATGGCTTGGATAGGTTCGTTAGCCAGGAAAATCGGCCCAGGTTTTCCCGGAAAATTTTGAGTTTTCTTTCAAAAAAAATTGAAAAAAAATTATATCTCCAAAATTAACTAAGTAAGGGCAACCAACAATTTGGTACGCGGGTTTAGATCATTATAGGTACGTAAGTTACCTACCAAAATCTAGCTCTGTAGATTAAAAGACAAAAAAGTTATAGGCATTTGAATAAAAATGTATTAGGATTTTCCTCAAAATGTCAAAGTTGCGATTTAAAACGTCAAAAATTGGCAACATTTAGGCAAATAACTTGAATCTAATACGGGCTATGGAAAGAAAATGTCTCAAGAAGAATGTTTTACAAATCCCGAAGTCTTAGTTTCAACCGTCATTGTCCTTCATTTTACTAAAATGTTTCCAGAAAATTCATTTAAAATAGACCCTTTCTCTGATGCTTGGCAGTAGCCTTAGCTATAGAGTTTATCGTTTAATGGTATATAATTTTTGTCGAATTTTCGTAAAAAATCAATAAAGCTCAATATATCCGTTATTATACAAGATATAATTTTTTTTTATATACTAATTATAGGGTGTCTTGAGCTACATCTTAAAAATATATTTCTACATTCATAGCGTGGCCCATAAGTCGTTGGTGATACAAATTTTCTTATTTTTTTTATCAAACACGCCTTATGTTATTGCATTTTTGCATTTTCCATCGAAATATAATGCATGTTTGTAAAAAAAGAAATTCTGGATACAGCAAGTGCGTTATGGTGGCGAATGTTGATCAAATGCTTCATATTTGAATATCCCAATTTGCTATTAACCTATAAGGTTGACCAAGAGACGAGTTTTTCCGGGAACACTTTAAGTTTACTTTTGGAAATTTTTGTACATTTTCACACAATAAAGTTATTTTTATGAAACATGGCACATTGTTTTTACTATATAGGTTATACTGGTAACCAACATTGATGCCTTCTTTCTTAAATAAAAAGAAAACAGACATATTTGCAATAAAAACATATTTAAGAAAATTCACTACCATAACGCACTTGCTGCGTCCCGAGTTTTTTATTTCTCGTGTACTCTCTCTTTATCTCTTTCTTGTATGTCGCCCCAACCTGGAATATTTTAGTCGTAAAGTTTGATTCTTGTTAGAACACACTGTACCGTTTGTAAACAGAGATGCTAACAACAAATATTTATCTCAGGTGCTCGATGTAAAAAAATATTTTTACGAGCTTCCTTCCGTGAAACCATAAACCGTATTTCCATGCGAAACTCTGTTATAGTCGTAAACTGTGCCGGCAAACAGGGGAGGTAATGTTGCATTGTAAATTCTAATGCCTGGTGTAATTGTTATTATCGTTTGGCGGGAGCTGGGTCTCGGATCTGATGTGACTGTAAAACTGCCTGATTTAGGGATAATAGCTGAGAACATTGCCAGAACGACTTTTTCTCTCACGGTTGTATAACAACTCCTTATTGGTCCTGGGAGACTTGCGACCAATTTCCACGGATCCAGTTCCCACTAGATTGGTAGCCTTTACACAGGCTTCCCGAGAAATATGTGTTCTTTTAAATTAATTGAACTAAACTCTCTGGTCTTCAGTTTAAAAGGATTCCAGCTAACTCCCATTATTTGTTTTGAATAGAACTGAAGATGTTAAGATGGTGTGATAAAGACATTTAGTATGTTTCACGAGTGAACATGAAATATAACTAGATACTTGTTTTTCTTTTGCGGATACTTTATAACAGTAAGCGGTGACTCGTTTACCGTCGAAGATCTAGGAGAATCGAAAACATATTTTATGTTACACAAGCAAACTATGGGTTCTGAGAATTATAATTCGCTATTCAAGGCTTTTACGAGTTTAACTGTCACTAACATTAAAACTTCTCATAGGTAAACTAACGGGTCATCTAAAACTAAAACCAGACGTTTTGCCCACCTTGCCGTAAGCTTCTTTAGAAAGCACATGCAGCATTTTTCTAAAGAAGCTCACACAAATTTGAATGAAACCTTAAGTTTTAATTTTAAAGCACTTATTATTTTGTGTTCAGCTCACTAGCATTTAGGAGTTAAATTCGTCACAACCAACACGAAACAACTATCGATATATGTTTTATTTAAAGATATGAAAAGAAGCAGCTTTAAAAGATAAATTGAGAAACTCAAGTCATATTTGTGTGATTTCCTCGTAGAAACGATATTTCTAAAAGTAATTAGACATGTCTCGCAATTTAGTTTCCATTGTTAATATGACATGAAAACTAACAACACTATGAATCAGCCAGCTAAGTTTTTGGATAACCAATATGTTTTTTAACTTGTAGGGTTTATATGCTCTCTAAATAAAAACCTTGCTACGGATTTTTTTTAAATTTCAACAACACACCACGAGCGCTGACAGCCTAAATACTATCGTACCGTGGGTGTCGACAAGAAGGAAAGAGGCAACTTGTTAATCATGGGCTTGAAGATTTGGAGGTTCGGAGGAGAAGGAAAATATATGCCGGCAAGGAATTCCACAACTTGGAAGTCTTCGGTAAAAAAGAGCGGGCATAACAAGATATTCTATGTCTGGTGACCTCGACAGTAAAAAGGTGCATTCGCTCTGTTCCCCTGGGAGATCTGCTGGGGACAGCAGGTGAAGGAACTATGAAAGAAATAGAGAGAGAAAAAGAGGTCACCAACGGCACGTCGGTGCGCAAGGGATGGCAGCCTTTGGGTGAGAGTTGGGTCACCGATGAGACGTATATCTATCTTTTGAATGGAGTCCAGGATAGCTAGTATAGAAGCGGCAGTGTCACCCCAGATGTGGGAGCAGAATTCGAGGTTTAGCCTTATTTGTGAAGTATATAAGGTATAGAGATTAGGTGCTGAAAAGTATTTGCAAACCCGCAAGAGGAAACATAATTTCTTAGCAGCCGCTTCTGCAATTGATGTGACATGTTGGTGCCAATTTAGATTTCAATCCACAGAAATGCCAACAAGTTAAAATGACTCATTACTTTGAATAACTTGGTGGTTCATTGTGATGTGTCTAGGGCTGGTGTGTCTCCTATGAGATAGAAAACAAGACTGAGATTTGGTGGAGTTGAATTGTACAAGATTTCTACTTCCCCAATCTAACATTTTTTGGAGATCCACAGAGATCCTCATCTAATTGAGCTAAAGAGACAGGCTTAGAATATTGTATATTTGGGTGGAGGGTCTGCTGTCATCTGCGTAATTGTGAACTGAGATGGATGTGCTAGAGAGGAGGTCATTGATGTGGAGAAGAAACAAACTAGGGGCTAAACCTGAACCTTGAGGGACTTCTGCATTAATTGGATACAGTTTAGAGGCATGGCCATCCACGACAACAAAAATGCTCCAGTTGGTGAGGAAATTTACTGTCCAGGTACAGCAGAGTTTTGGTGGTAGGCCATAGGCCGGAATTTTATTAAGCAGCGCTGCGTGCCAGACCTGTTCGAATGCTTTGGATATGTCTAGAGCGACAATCGGGGATTCACCGCGTAGTTCCATAGACTTGTTCCAAGAATGGGTGACAAAGAAAGGAGATCGGCAGTTGATCTGCGCTGACGGAATCCATACTGCCTGTCGTGGATTAGACTGTGTTTTTCAAGGAATTTTAATAATTTGGTATATATATATATATATATATATATATATATATATATATATATATATATATATATATATATATATATACTTTTCCATCACTTTAGAGACGACTGAAAGGAGAGAAATGGGCCTTTAGTTGCTAGAAAGCGCTTTGGATCCTTTCTTGGGCGGGTTGTACTCAAACAGTTTTACAGTTACTAGGGAATATGCCTCTATTGTAAGATGTCTGAAACAGACAAGTCAGGACAGTAGCAAGTTCTGGTAAGCATTTTTTGAGAACAATTGCTGGGATTTTGTAAGGCCAGAGGCTTTTCTGGTATTAAGAGAAGAGAGAATCTTAACGAAAACAACCCATGCGAAATTAAACTGATCAACTTCCAGAAACCGATAAACAATTGCAAGCAAGAACTTGTCAAAATAACAAAAACAACAGTCTCTAAATATGGCAATACCCAATACATAATAGTGGCACCCGAAGAAACGAAAATCAAACTTAGCTGCGAAGAAAATGAAGAAACCAAAATAATCAGCGGAACAAAACTGGCGACTTTGAAACCCAAATGCCAACTTATCATCAATAACGAAAGATTTAGTTCAGTACAAATGGCATCGGAAACACAACAATCGTTCAATCTCCCAAACATCGAATTGGTAACAAATAAAGCACCCACATTCCCAGACAAATTACCAGAACTAAAATTAGAAAATGTCCAACTGCACGACTTGAACAATATCAAATCCCAGTTACAATCCATCAATGGCAAAATTCCAGGAACCATCGATTTGCCCATATACCACCCTAGTGTATGGACAATTATACTATACCTTGTAATAATAATAACAATAATCACAATAACTTCAAGATACTTCTGGCAGAAATCAAAAACGAAAACTGCTGACTCCAAACCAATTACTGGATTCCCGATGACTATTCGGAACGAACCATAGGCTTCGTTCTCTAAAGGATGGAGGAGATAACAATACCCAACTCATACAATGTATATAAGAAGTACAGATCCCGATTCAACACCCAAGGTCGCTGACGAATGGGTTAATTAAAAGCAGCGCAATTAGAAGAATAGACTATTCATAAATGGGTAAACAACTAGACCTTCAAATCAGCAACCAGCCACCTGCTAGGATCACCTTCAAGACTGCAACTTAGGTGGAAACCGCCTCTCGGTACACGCCCCACCAGAGACTATATATGGAAGTTACCAGACCACGGACGGACATTCCTACATTGTTATTGCTTGAGTCTCTTTTAACTTGTCATAATTTATATTTATCATTTTTTATTATTATTCATAAATATTTTATGTAACTATAATCAATAAATTCTTTTAAAAAGTCAAGTGTGTTAACAAGAAAGTTAACTCACGCTACGGTGTGCCAGTATATATATAAATATATATATATATATATATATATATATATATATATATATATATATATATATATATATATATATATATATATATATATATATTTATATTTATATAGCATATAGTGGAGAATGTGTATACTGGGGTTAAGTGGAAGAGCGGAGCACACATTTATGTCTTGCACCGGTACTACATTAAAGGTTATATGTATTTTTTGTGAATTTTGTATTATTTTCTTTTGGTTGTAGTACAAGTAAAGACCTATTATTATTATTATTTATCAACTTGCAGTTTATTTTTACTTCTTGTCAACCTTAACTATCCTCAGCTAGTATTAATCAAACACAATTTTTTAGTCTTTTATTTCAACAACACACCACGAGGGCTCACAGCCTAAATACTGTCGTACCGTGGATCTCGACAAAGAGGAAAAAGGCAACTTGTTAATTCTAGACTTGAAGGTTTGGAGGTTCGGAGGAGAAGGAAAAACTTGTGCCGGCAAGGAATTCCAAAACTTGGAAGCCCTCGTGACACAAGAGCAGGAATAACAATCTGTTCTGTGTCTGGTGACCTGGACAGTAGAAGGGTGCCTTCGCCTTGTTTCCCTGGTAGATCTGTTGGGGGCAGCAGGTGGAGGAACTATGGAAGACAGCTTTTCTGAGCAGTGCACGTGCAGATGTCTATAAAAGAGCAATAGATCACCACCGGCACGTCGGTGGGCAAGGGATGGCAGCCTTTGGGTGAGGCTAGGGTCATCGATGAGAAGTATACCTTTCTTCTGAATGAAGTTCAGGATAGCGAGTGTAGAAGCGGTAACGGCACCCCAGATGTGGGAGCAGTGTTCGAGGTTTGGCCTTATTTGTGAAGCATATAAGGTATAGAGATTAGCTGGTAAAAAGTATTTGCGAGCCCAGAAGACTAAACCTAATTTTTTAGCAGCCGCGTCTGCAATTGATGTGTCATGTTGGTGTCAATTGCGATTTCGATCCACACAAATGCCAACAAGTAAAGAGGACTCATTACTTTGAATAACTTGGTTGCTCATTGTGATGGGTCTATGGCTGGTGTATCTTTTATAAGATAGAAAGCAAGACTGGGTTTGGTGGAGTTGAATTGTAAAAGATTTCTACTTCCCCAGTCTAATATTTTTGGAGATCCACAGAGACAGAACCTTCCATGAGTCTGCGATCAACATCGCATTGGGCTAAAGAGATAGGCTTAGAATACTGTATATTAGAGTACAGGGTGCTGTCATCTGCGTAACTATGAACTGGGTTGGATGTGCTATAGAGGAGGTCGTTGATGTGGAGAAGAAAAAAGTAGGGGCTAAAACTGAACCTTTAGGAACTCCTGCATTAATTGGATACAGTTTAAAGGAATGACCATCCACGACAACAGAAATGCTCCAGTTGGAGAGGAAATTCGCTGTCCAGGTACAGAGTTTTTGGTGGTAGCCCATAGGCCGGAATTTTATTAAGCAGCGCTGCGTGCCAGACCTGGTCGAATGCTTTGGATATGTTTAGAGCGACAATCTGGGATTCACCGTGTAGTTTCATAGACTTGGTCCAGGAATAGGTGACAAAGGAAAGGAGGTCGGCAGTTGATCTGCGCTGATGGAATCCATACTGCACGTTGTGGATTCGACTGTGTTTTCAAGAAATTTTAGTAATTCGGTGTTTATATACTTTTCGATCACTTTAGAGACGACTGAAAGGAGAGAAATAGGCCTGTAGTTGCTAGGAAGCGCTTTGGATTCTTCCTTGGGGACGGGTTGTACTCGGGCAGTTTTCCAGTTACTAGGGAATATGCCTCTATTGTAAGATGTCTGAAACAGACGATTCAGGACAGGTGCAAGTCTGGTGCGCAATTTTTGAGAACATTTGCTGTGATCTCGTCAAGGCCAGAGGCTTTCCTGGTATTAAGAGGAGAGAACATCATCAAATGTTACATCTTGTGCTCTCTTTTGGTCTTATGGAAGCAAACAATTTCTATAACTCAATTTTCTATAAATTTAGAAACTTGAAAGTCTCTATAGAGAAAAAGATTTAATGTTGTGTGGGCTATTCCAATCCCTCCACCTCGACGCTGGGTCGATTGTACCTCTATAATAGATGTAACTTGTCTAAGTGTGATGTAAGACACGAAACACGTGCCGCCATCACGTCGCGGAACCAAGAACACAAAGTGTTAAAAAATGGAAACTGTATACAACCAACTAAGAATTTAGTCAATTGTCAGCCCTGGCTCATCTTTACCCTAATATAGGGACAAAGTATGCAAGGTTAGATGGATTCTCACCACATTTAAAACAGTAGCCCGGTTTCGCGCTAATTGGAGCTCGTCAGTACGGCATACTAATTACAGCGAAAATACACGTATAAAGTAATACGGCTATGATAGCCAGCCTTCCAAAACTAAGTGAGATGAAGACACGAAACACTAGCCGCCATCTCATTCCGGAACCAAGTAGTATGTTGTCTCGGTAGCTCCAAATAACACAGAATGGTAGAATGTTAAAAAATAGAGGCTGTATACAACCAACTAACAATTTAGTTAATTGTTAGCCATGGCCCATTTCTACCTCAATATAGGGACAAAGTATGTAAGGCTAGATGCATTCTCACCAGAATTAGAACCGTAGCCCGGTTTCGCTCTAATTAGAGTTCGTCCATACCGCATACTAATTGCAGCGAAAATTAGTATGCCGTATAGACGATCTCTAATTAGAGCGAAACCGAAAATTGTTAGTTGGTTGTATACAGTCTCTATTTTTTAACATTTTGTGTTATTTGGAGCTGTGGTAACAACATACTACTTGGTTCCGGAACGAGGTGGCCGCAAGTGTTTCGTGTCTCACCACTCACTGAATGTTGGAAGGCTGGCTACCATAGCCGTATTACTTTATACGTGTATCTTCGCTGCAATTAGTATGGCGTACTGAAGAGCTCTAATGAGAGCGAAACCGGTCTACGGTTCTAATTGTGGTGAGAATGCATCTAGCCTTACATAATTTGTCCCTATATTGGGGTAGAAATAGGCCAGGGCTGACAATTGACTAAATTGTTAGTTGGTTGTATACAGTTTCCATTTTTTAACATTCTGTGTTATTTGAAGCTGCCGTGACAAGATACTATTTCGTTGCGCAACGAGATGGCTGCACGTGTTTCGTGTCTTATATCTCACTTAGTGTTGGAAGGCTGGCTATCATAGCCGTATTACTTTATAGGTGTATTTTCATGCAATTAGTATGGCGTGCGGACGAGCTGTAATTAGAGCGAAACCGATCTACGGCTCTAATTGTGGTGAAAATGCATCTAGTCCTAGATGTAACTTGTGTTCATAATGTTACTCAAAAAGCTTTGTTATATAATATTTTCAAAGTTATAAACATGTTCATGACGAAAAAGTTAAATTTCGCTATAAAAACTTCAGTGGAGCTGACCAGCGAACGTATCTACGAAATTAACCTGCCAAATTTATAACTAACATTTATTATTCACTTTAAATAGTTTTTAGGCAACCCAGAGTTCTTAATCTGAAACTAGTTATTTCATTTACTCTCCGTGATTTCAAAAATTTGTATGAAGGTTTGCTACAATAGCGCACTTGCTGGGTCCAGACCTTTTATAACATAAATGAGATTTTTTAATTGGCAGTCCTTAGGCTCCAATGAAAAATTAAATATCTCAAACAAGAATAAAAGACAAATTATTTCTATGTAGGTATACCCCTTGTGAGTATCCTAGCGTTAATATTGTAGTTGATTATTTACATTTTTATTCGGATTACTGAACTAGAAATTTAGGGCCGCTGGCATTGCGCTACAAACAAGAATCGTCTTTAATTATATCAGGAAATAACAAGACAGAGGTCGTACCAAACAAAGAATAACTAAGGAGAAATGGTTCTTCTTCTTTCGAGTAAGATTGACTGTTTTTAGCAAATCCATTCTTATGTTACAATTATTATTAATGACCCTTTATACTGAAAGTTCCAAGTGCTCTTAAAAATTATTTTCTGCAAAAGTGTTGTTATTCGTGGCAGTAGCAGATAAAATTATATTTGTTCTGTTCGATGTGATATTTAGCAGTCAGGTGACACAGTGTTTGTAGAAAAGTAGGATACTAAAAAAAGTATGGACACAGCAAGTGCGTTATGGTAGAGAATTTGCGTAAAAATGTTTTTAATAGCAAATATGTATTGTTTTAAGAAGACACTTGGTTAGCAGTATGACCTATATGGTAGTAAAATTGTACCATATTTCACTAAAATAGCTTTGTTGTTTCCAAAACTACAAACATTTTCCGAAAATAAACTTATAAAGTTCCAGAAAAAACTGGTTAGATTTTCCTGACCAACAAATATCTTCAAGCTATTTGTTCAGATTGTTTGTTTCTTAGATGATCCCCGATCGGATCTCGATGAAATGCAATTAAAGAGACTAAGTGCAGTTTTGGGGGACTTATAAAGCGACAAATAATCCAGACGTCCAACGAGCGTTGTGCGATCTTTAGAAAAAATCAGATGGTAACATATCAGCCTCCTTTGATCAGTTTATCCGAAAGGTTGAAGCTGATATTTAAACCAACCGTGAACGGTTTTGAAATACTAAGTGAGATGTAAGAAAAACTTTTTACAGGTGTCGCCATCCCGTTGGAGAACCAAGTAGTATGTTGTTACGGCAACTCCAAATAACACAGAATGTTAAAAAATAGAGACTGTATACAACCAACTAACAATTTAGTAAATTGGCAGCCCTGGCAACAGGATTTATAAAAACCTTGGGCGTAGAAAACTGTTTATTCACCGAAATTACATCCCACTTCGTCGCCTATAATGTCTTTTTCAGATAATATCGAATACAGCACTAAAGTAAATAAATTAACTTGCTCTTTCACTTCTTTTTTGTTTATATATATATATATATATATATATATATATATATATATATATATATATATATATATATATATATATATATATATATATATATATATATATATATATAGGGACAAGCTAAGTAATTATGATAAAGGGGGGCCCTTAATTACCACACAAAAATTAGTAAAATACATATGTAAAAACTAATAAAAAACAACAGTTTTACGATATTATTCTAAATAAACCAATAGGAATACGTTTCGCGGCGATTTCGCAATTCGCGCGTGTATGAATCTAGCTTTTGTCCAAGACTACACTGAAATCAGGTCGACGCCGCAAGCAAGCAGCTTGTAAATTAATCTTGATAGGCTTGGACGGCTAACAAACGTATGTATGTCTAATCTTAAGCGGGAAACTGTACCTGTTTGAGATATACAATATGAGAAATACCTAAATACGCTTTAAGGTGCTATTTATTAAAAAATATATAATATATGGACTAGCTAACTCATTTACAAAATTGTTAGTTGATTATACACAGTCTCCACCTATAACATTTTGTTTTAAATAGAGCTGTCGTGACGACATACTACCTGGTTCCGCACCCAGATGGCGTCCCTGTCGTACATTTCACAATGTTTTACATTCTGGCATCTTCCAATAATACTTATAAATTCTATTGTTTAGATTTTTATCTAAATTTATTTATAGATTTATTTAAATAGCATAGCAGTACAAGTAACGTCATCTCTCTTTGTCCAACATTAAGGATATTGCATTTAAAAATCTGAAACGATGTCGAGGATTACTTTAATTTTAATTTCCAATAACTTTATTTTTCTTTGATCAAAAGACTTGAAAATTGGTACGCAACCAACGTCTGTGTATGTTCTTTTAAGCTGTCGATTTTCATTTCAATCACTTATATAATTTGAAGAATATTGCGTTTTAAAGAATATTTTTTATTTTTTGATAATTGTCCGTTAAAATCTGATGAACGAACTCATCCAAGCCATTAACAAAATAACAACAAATTTGGTCCAAGTCAGTGAAGTTTGTTTTGTGTTATCGGTTGAATATATATATATATATATATATATATATATATATATATATATATATATATATATATATATATATATATATATATATATAAATCGGGGCTGTTTGCAGGCAATTTAATTGGAGCATTTCTTCCGATCCATTCACGAAACCTTTCATTTAGGTAATTATGCACAGCACGAATGTTGTGAGGGGGTGCTCTATCCTGTTGAAAAATTATATTTTGTAATATATTTAAAGGCAAATCGTCTAAATATTTTTCGAACTCGTTTTCCAAGAAATCTAAATAGCGGCTTCCATTTAAAACAGTATCAAAAAAATACGGACCGATAACTCGATCGCCCAGGATACCACACCACACATTCACGGATTGTCGCCCTTGGAACTTAAATTCCCTATAAGAATGTGGATTCTCTCTTGCCAATTATCTGGTATTTTTTTGGTTAAACTAGCCACTAGTAGAAAAGGTAGACTCGTCAGTCCATAGAACTGTTTTCAAAAAATGGTTATTTATGTTTATTCTGTCTAGAATCAGTTGACAAAATGCGACCCGATCATCTTTTTGCATTTGGGTAAGCTTTGTAGTGGGTTTAATCTTATATGGCTTTAGATTCCTTTTTCTTAACGTTTTTTGGACTTTACTGTATGAAGTTCGCTAAATATTTTGTGTTGCTCGTAATGCCTTTGAAATGTTTCTTATGGAATTGTTTGGATTCTCTTCTATAGCAAGTAAAATATTAAATTCTGCATTTTCATCTACGTTCACAGCAGTTATTTTTCTCCCTTGTAAATTTGACGTTTCTTGAAACTTCCTATATATAGATGTGAACGTTTTTCGAATTGGGACATGCATACCGGGATTATCTTCTATCATATTTATAATGGCAGCGCGACAATTTAAATTATGTTTCATATAATAACTTAAAATAACTCTTCTTTCTCTGTTTGAGTACGGCATTTTTATTTACTAAACAATCCAACTACAACAATAGTGACAGAATGTCACTGTCAGTTATTTGTTTTCAATTAAAAGCGTGATATCCTAGGACTTCTTGATTTGTAACAGTTGTTTAATAAAATTTGTGATGATGCCGTTTGGAATGCGAATATTTAAAAACTATTCAATTCAAGTATACGGTATGTTATATAAATTATGCTAAGAATTTAACGACGAATCTAAAAATAAATTCATATACAGGATGATCCATTGAAAAAAATGCACTTTTTGGTCTTCCTGTATACTGATCATTTTTCAAATTTTTTTTATACGTAGAAAAAAAGTCTTTTTAGCACCTACATAACCATACTTAATATAACAAAGTTAAAGGGGGGCGACATTATAAAGAATCACCCGGTACCTGAAGAAGCCATGTTGTAACACAACGTACCATAGGTGATAATAATATTGAGTAACTCTTTCATTTATCTGTTGTTGAATGACCAAACGAGAACAAATTACCTAATAGTGTTGGATAATCTATCTATCGTAATTAATACCATCAACAGTGGTATGCTTTTTATAAAAGCTTAGGTTAGTCCAGACACATAAATAACCAAGTCGTTTAGACAGTGCTACTTTGTCATTAAAACCTCTTTTTTAGATACAAAAATGTAACGGGGAATATTAGAATAATATATCCTGTGTCAGATGCGCCGGAAGAGCTGCACCAGAAGAGAGTAATGGATAACTCGCTAAATGGAAACTAAGCTCGGAACAAAGATTCAGGCGATATTGCTCGTTTTATACACCGATTAATTTTAATAAACTCCCGACTGGAATTGACTTCCTTTGTCTTATCTGTTCCGAATTTTATCAAACTGCCACAACTAATTAGCATCAAAACAAAGTCTAAAATGCGGAACGCGCCCTTTTTCATCTCTTGTAAGCCAACGATATTAAGATCGGATTAGAAGTAGTAATTTATAGCTGCTGAGAGAAAATTAGATACTCCTACAAAGTTAGTTGTCGATTTCGTTATCTTGATACAAACAAGCGGTTGCCAGCGGCATTAATCTCGCTATTCTCTAAACAGTTTTTGTGAGTCGTAGTACTAAACAAGGTAATGTATTGTAATCCTATAGAGTGACCAGAAAGTACACAACAAAACTTACTAGAAAATATTTGAACTGCGTATTTATAAGCACCATAAAGACCGTGTATTCGCAGTCAGCTTAGGATAGATCGGTTTAACTTAGGTCAGGTCGGGTTTTGTGGTATTGTATTTTAGAATTAGTTTAACCATATCGCATAATTTTAAGTAAAGTACCATCAAAAACTTTATTAATCAAAAATTTAACAAACAGAAGATTCTAGACGCAGCGAGTGCGTTGTGTTAGCGAATTTTTATTAAATCTTTCAAATGTGTATAACTTAATTTTCTATAAACCGAGAAAGTTGAGTTATGGTACGCAGTACGGCATTTACGTGGGAAACATATCAACCGAATTTCATCAAAATCACTTTGTTATTTTTTGATATACAATTATATTTAAGAAAAATCAATTTCCTTTTTTCAGGAAAACTGGTCCGACAGGACTGGCTCACGAATTAATCCAAGCTAATAATAAAAAAAAAGATTCTTGCGTAGTTGCATCACAATCGGTTCATAACTTTTTCAGTCAGCGGTTGAGAACATATATATATATATATATATATATATATATATATATATATATATATATATATATATATATATATATATATATATATATATATATATATATATATATATATATATATGTTTGGAGGTTTGGAGAAGAAGGAAAAACATGTGCCGGCAAGCAATTCCACAACTTGGAAGTCCTCTGGACAAAAGAGCGGGCATAACAAAATGTTCTATGTTTGGTGACCTGGACAGTAAAGGGTTCTCCTGGTAGATCTGTTGGGGGCAGCAGGTGGAAGAACTATGGAAGAAAGCTCCTCTGAACAGTGCCCGTGCAGATATCTATAAAAGAGAGAGAGGTAACCAATGACACATCGGTGGGCAAGAGATGGCAGCCTTTGGGTAAGTAAAAGGTCACCGATGAAATGTATAGCTCTCTTCTAAATAGAGTCCGGGATAGCGAGTGTAGAAGTGGCAGCTGCACCCCAGATGTGGGAGCAGTATTCGAGGTTTGGCCCTATTTGTGAAGTATATGAGGTATAGAGATTAGCTGGTGAAAAGTATTTGCGAGCCCGGCAGAGGAAACCTAATTTCTTAGCAGCCGCTTCTGCAATTGATGTGACATGTGGGTGCCAATTGAGATTTCGACTCACAGAAATGCCAACAAGTGAAAAGGACTCATTACTTTGAATAACTTAGTTGTTCATTGTGATGGGTCTAGGGCTGGTGTATTTCTTATGAGAAAGAAAGTCAGACTGAGATTTGGTGGGGTTGAATTGTACAAGTCTTCTACTTTCCCAGTATAATATTTTTTAGAGATCCACGGAGACAGAACGCTCCATGAGTCTGCGATCTTCATCTAATTGAGCGAAAGAGACAGGCTTAGAATATTGTATATTTGAGTGGAGGGTGTTGACGTCCGCGTAACTGTGAATTGGGTTGGATGTACTAGAGAGGAGGTCATTGATGTGGAGAAGAACAAAGCAGAATTAATTAAAACTCGACGTTTAGACTCCTGTTTTGAAGCCATTTTCAAGAAGTAAAGGAAATATGTAAGTAGATAAACTATTAGGCCTCAACCTGCCTACTCCTTAGAGCAGCAGCCAAATGTTGGTTGGGTTGTTGTTACTCGATTACGGGGCGTCAATCTGCCTACTACCAAAATCTCGCCTGATATCGTCTCTAAGGTATCAGTGTGTTCAACACTAGGCCTAAGAGAGATCTGGCTAGTGGAGTGTAATGGTAATTGAGGGCAGCAGCTAAGGCATAAGGAAAATAAACTTAGTAAAGCAAAGGATCCATGATTTCGTATGTGAAAATTTGAAGTTCTCCGAATTAGGTGTCAAACCAATTTTGATGTAACCTTATAAGTTATGTAATTGTACAGCAAAAGTCTAAGACTTGTATAAACATACTGTATGATTTTTGTCAATAACTTTTATAATAATAATATATATATCCAACCGGTAACTCAAAAAATAATTAACCGTTTAATTAACCGTTTTAGTTGAAATTCCGCAAGTCGCTTTCTTTTATTAATGGCTTGGATATGTTTGTTAGCCAGGAAAATTGGAAAAGGTTCTTGGGGAAAACTTTGGGTTTACTTTCGAAAAAAAAATTTATCTCCGAAAATTACAGAGCTATTTTAATGAAATTGGTGACATGTGTTACTGAGGAAAAAACCTTGAAACGAGCCAAAATTTAACTTCGTAAGCTTATAGAAAATTGAGTTATTCAAATGTGAAGCATTTAATGAAAATTCACTACCATAACGCACTTGCTGCATATCGAACTTTGTTTAGTTCCACAGACTTTTAAGGAGATTTTAAGTTGGTGGGAAATATAACTTACTCCCCATCGAAGGGTGAAATGCGTGGCCCCAGTGTACTATATCTTCCCCTGCTTTCTATAATTTCCTTCAATATATTTTCATTTCGTGATACAAGTTTTGTAAATAAGCTATTCAATGCTTGTCATGCATTTTCTAGAAATAAATTCCCAGCGCCGAAGTTTATCACTTAGATAACTCAAAAATAATGGGCCGATTTTGATCAAATTTGGCGAGTACCTTCCTTTTGCAAGTGGCTTGGATAAGTTCGTTAACCAGGAAAATCTGTTCAGTTGAAATAGATTAAACAATGTTTTCTTTTAATTAGACAGACGGATTCCCCCTATCAGTGTCAGCCTTAAATGCATTGAATTTAGACCACGAAATTATAATGCATGTTTGTAAGAAAATAAATTCGGGACTCAGCAAGTGCGTTATGGTAGCGAGTTTTTATTAAATGCCTCAAATTTGAATAGCTCAATTTTCTATTAACCTATAAGGTTAGTTGGCCAGGAAACTAGTTTTTTCGAGAACATTTTAAGTTTATTTTCGAAAATTGTTTTCACATTTTCAAACAATAAAGTTATTTTGATGAAATATGGTACGTTATTTTTACTATATATGCTATACTGGTAACCAAATTTGATGTCTGTTTTCTTAAAAAAACACATGTTTGCTATTTAAAACATTTATATGAAAATTCATTATCATAACGCACTTGCTGCGTCCAGGCTTTTTTTGTTTAATTATACTTAGAATAAGATATTTCAGCCGCCTAGCAGACTATAATCTCACATTCTGATTATATACAATGCTAGCGCAAGATTCATACAAGCGATAGGGTATGTTCTGATATTAAATAATGTAGGTTGACTTCTTGTTTACTTTCTGCTGGTGTCCTAATTTTTAACAAATTTTAATATAGAACTTGAGGCGTGATAATAAAAATTGAAAGTTCTCTGTCACTCGAATGCTGTATTTTATAAAAATAGGTGCAAAGAATGTCTCATTATACCAGGAAGCCAAGCCCACACAAAAGCACACATCCACACATACGTCCCCATAGATATACACACACACACACACACATACACACAAAAATTTAATATCGCAAGGACACTTCAACCGACGATAAAGAAAAAAATTCTTGCTGGAAAATGACAGAGCACTATTCGCATCTCGTCGTTTCATTATTCTGCTTCAGGATTAATAACATAGGCCGCAGCTGCTTTCTATGTAATTGCAAAAATATCGACGGAGAAAAAACGTGTTCCGAAATCTACATAAAGGAGTTCGTTACTGGACAAGCTAAACATATAATAAATTTAATGTTCATGTCTTCAAATTTCTACATACTAGTCGTGATTTTGTGGAATATCTTTTCTGGTGGGTTAAGGTATCGGAGGTAATGTATGTGGTTGGCATTCTATATAAGCCTTCCTTTTCTGAGTTTAGATTGGAACATAAAATTAGCACTCCTAGCCTTTAGATGACCCAGTTCACCACAACATACTTTTAAGATCTGATAATCATTTCGCTAACAAAGTTAGCGTCTTTGGATAAATGGAAAGTATGGACGCAGCGAGGGCGTTACGGTAGTCAATTTTCATAAAAATGTTTTTAATATGATATTGATATGATATTCTTTATTAGTCATAATTATACAGCATCAATACATAAAAGTCGTTGACTTGTGAAGTATTTCGACATAATTTTACCAAACGTCTTCAAAAAATGTTTGACAGCTATCCTTTGAATAACATACTTCAAATTTTGACATGCTAACTTTCAAATTTAGTATTGCCTCTTTCTTTCTCCATCTAAAATTTCACCCAAAACCTATACTGCCTCGTATTCCTTTTCACAATAACAATACTCCAGAACAAGCAACTTCCTTTTCTGTTCCAAATAAATAGCTAAAATGTATTTTCTTTTAAAGAAAGCAGTCATAAAATTTGGTTACCAGTATAATCTATATAGTCCATATATATATATATATATATATATATATATATATATATATATATATATATATATATATATATATATATATATATATATATATATATATATATATATATATATACAGGGTGTTTCAAAAATGATGGCCTATGTTACAGGTGCACATTCAGCACAAAAAAATAATACTATATAATAGTTTTTTAAATATAGCGTGTTAAATTTATTTGATTTTGTCAGTTTTTCACGAATAAGTCAGAGTCAAATTAAAATTTTGGCGGGGGTTTTTGACTGAAATAAATTTAAATATGTTATTGTTAATAACACTGCTGGTAGAGGGCGCCATCTGTAAGACATGGCTTGCATTCAATTGGCTATAATTTTTTGACACCCAGTAATATTGACCTACCGTATAGCTACATTGCAGCCCTTATCAATTGTAAGCAAAAATGTATATTTGATCAAAATCTCTCAAGAAATTTTATTTTTTGTATGTCGATGTCGCTCAAAAATTAATTTTTCTCAAGTAATTAATTGTATTGTCTGCAAATTTTAACAACAAATAAAACAACAAATAAAAAAGTTAATAACATTTTATGATACCTGACTACAATAAATGTTCAAAATGGCCACCCTCCACTTCAATACACTTTTGTATTTTGCGGAGCATACAATGTCGTACTCTGTGAAATATTTCTGGTGTATTTCTAATTTGTTCGCATCCAAGTACAATTCTTTGCTGCAGATCATCAACATTTTCAATATTTGCTTCATAAACAATATTTTTGAGATGCTTCCATAAATAAAAGTCTATAGGATTAAATCAGGAGATCGAGCCGGCCATGGATGAGGTCCACCGCGTCCGATCCATCTGCATCCAAAAGTATTGCTTAGGTAATTTCTGACATTTAAGGCAAAATGTGGGGGAGCTCCGTCGTGCATAAACCACAGGTTATGTCTTATGTCAAGTGGTACATTTCCTAATAACCCATTTAGTTGGGTTTGCAGGAATTTAAGATAAGTTTTAGAATTAAGTCTGTGAGGTAAAAAGAAAGGTCCTATCAAATTACACCCTACAATTCCAGCCGATACATTTCAGGAAAATTGCTGTTAATGATGCCTTTCAAAAGCTGCGTGGGGATTTTCGTCAGCCCAAATATGGCTGTTACGAAAATTGAACATCCCGTCGCGCCTAAATCCAGACTCGTCAATGAAAATACACAATTCAACAAGTTCTCTACAGTATTATGTTGAACCATTGGCAAAATTGTAGGCGAGGTAAAAAATTACTTTCAGGCGATAGTGCCTGCACACGTTGGATGTGATATGGACGCAATTGTTGCTCGTGAAAAACTCGCCATATCGTTGCACTGGATGCACCCAGATGATTGACCATTTCCCTAGTACTTATTTTTGGATTTTGTTCCATTTCATCCAGAACAGCCTCTGTAAAATCAGGATTTCATGCACTTCGTGGTCTGCCTCGATGAGCGGTATTTTATTAAGGGTACCTGGTAATATATATATATATATATATATATATATATATATATATATATATATATATATATATATATATATATATATATATTCGAAAGAGACAGATCGATGTATTAGATAATGTAAGTATGTACCTATTTCTCGCAGACGGATGACAATCTGTTGAAACATTCCTTCTGTCTGAAATTCTCCGATTTAGGGAGGCTTCTTCATACAGTCGTTTCGCCTCATAACAGTTACCAAAAGCCCGTGAATACATAACATGCATGTCTGTTAGTTCATTGCTGGTAAAAACTTCCACATTTAATTAGAAAAATTACGGAGAATACAATTAATTACTAAAAAAAAACTATGGACGCAGCAAGTGCGTTATGGTAGTGAATTTTCATAAAAATGTTTTTAATAGCAAATATGTTTTTTTAAGAAAGCAAGCACCAAATTTGGTTACCAGTATAATCTATATATTAGAAACAATGTGCCATGTTTCATCAAAATAACTTTATTGTTTGAAAATGTACAAAAATTTCCGAAAGTAAACTTAAATTGTTCCCGAAAAAACTGGTTTTCTGGTCAACCTTATAGGTTAATAGCAAATTGATTCAAAATTTGGAGCATTTAATGAAAATTCGCTACCATAACGCACTTGCTGCGTCCCGAATTTCTTTTCTTACAAAGATGTATTATATTTCGATGGAAAATACAAAAATGCAATAACATAGGGCGTGTTCGATTTAAAAAATCACTAAAAAAAAGAACATTTGAATAACCAACGACTTATGGGCCACCTGTAATTGTGGAAATATTTTTTAAGATGTAGCTTAAGACACCCTATAATTAATGTATACAACTTTTTTTTCGAACTTGCATAATAACTGTTATATTACGCTTTAATGATTTTTTACGAAAATTCGACAAAAATGATATACCATTAAACGATAAACTCTATAGCCAACACTAGTCCTAAAGCATCAGAAAAAGGGTCTATTTGAAATGAATTTTCTGGGACCATTTTAGTAAAATGAAGGACAATGACGATTGAAACTAAGAGCTCAGGCTTTGTAAAACATTATTATTGAGACATTTTCCTTCCATAGGTCATATTAATTTCAGGTTCATTGCCTAAATATTGACAATTTTGACGTTTAAAATCGCGTTTTTGACGTTTTGAAGAAAACCCAAATTTAGTTTTCGTTAAATGTCTGTAACTTTTTTGTCCTTTAAGCTACAGCGCTAAGTTTTGGTAGGTAGCTTACCTATAATGATATAAACCTGTGCCCTTACTTTGTTATTTCCGGAGGTAAAAAATTTTTTGATTTTTTTCGAAATAAAGCACAAAATTTTCAGGGAAAACCTCGGCGGATTTTCCTGGCTAACGAACTTATTCAAGCCACTTGCGAAAGGAAGGTACTCACCTAATTTTATCAAAATCGGTCCATTATTTTTTTAGTTATAGGTGTGACACATAAATATATAAACATATATATATATATATATATATATATATATATATATATATATATATATATATATATATATATATATATATATATATATAAACATATAAAGTCTGAAACCGACCTCGGATTTGGGTTCCAGGGGTCCTAAATAGCGCTCATTTGAAGAAATTTTTTCAAAATTCAAAAGTCGAGGTCTCATTAGTAAATTTTTTTAAAGAAAATTCACTAATAGTGAGTAGTCTCAAACGCAAAAGTCAAATGTAGTGTATGTCACGACGAAAACGCAAAAGTTGAGTCCCGTAACGATGGAATCCACTTTGTTAAATGGTTTGTTCAAAGTTTGTTATCATGGATTTCTATTTTATCTTCATGATTTGTCTTGTCAGTTTTGTTTTCTGGTAAGATTTTAATTTTTAACTAGAGAATAATAAGATTAAGTTTATACATACTGATAGCAATTAAAAAGTGAAAAATGTATTCCTATGATTTGTCGCAGAATTAATTTTTGAGTGACATCGACATACAAAAATTGAAATATCTCGAAAATGGTGTGTCTGAGACATTCAAATCAAATATAAATTTTTTGCTAACAATTGATAAGGCCTGCAATGTAGGCGATATTACTGGATGTCAAAAAATTTTAGCCAATTGAATGCAAGCCATGTCTTACAGGTGGCGCTCTCTGCCAGCAGTGTTATTAACAATAACATATTTAAATTTCTTGCCATCGAAAACCCCCACATGCCAATTTTCACGTCAAAATTTTAGTTAGACTTGAACTTATTCGTGAAAAACTGACAAAAACAAATAACTTTAACACGCTGTATTTAAAAAACTAAGCATTTCCGGACCCATGTTTGTATGAAAAAATAGTCCTTTTTTGTGCTGAATATGCACCTGTAACGTGGAACATCATTTTTGAAACACCCTGTATATAATTATTATTATTATTAAACAATGTACCAATTTTCAGGAAATAAAGTTTTCGACAAAACTCCCAAAAAGTTATTTGCATAAAAATTTACAATTTTTTAATGGAAATTCGAAAAACAACTTACTAAACATTTTTTATTATGCCCTTAACTTCTGAAACACAAAATACAGACTGTTCTATTTGAACAAATTGAATTACGAGATATTTTTTTTAATTCGGTCACTATTTGAGAGCGCCCGCTGCATGGCATCTTGATTTTTTCATGAAATAATATAAACGATAACTTCTCTGAATGCGTCACCTACTTTAGAACCTGATTTTTGTTGGTGAAACGTATCACAGTTTTTGATATCTGACAAAAACGTGAAAAGTTGCACAACAATTGAAATAACTCGAAAACAAACCTGCATTACAATTCGATGGAAAATGCAATAATACAAGGATGTTTGATTTAAAAAATAAAATTTGGAGTGCCAGCGACTTATGGGCCACCTGTGAATCTCGAAATAATTTTTATTAGATGCCGCTCAAATCTGAAGCATTTAATGAAAATGCGCTACTATAACGCACTTGCTGAGTCCCGAATTTATTTTCTTACAAACATACATCATATTGCGATAAAAATGCAAAAATGCAATAATCTAACGGTGTTCGAAAAAAATTCAGGGATCACCAACGACTAATGGGCCACACCGTGATTATAGAAATAATTTTTTTAAGATGTAGCTCAAGACAGCCTAATATTAACGTATACGATTGTTTCTCGTATCTTGTCGAATAATAGTAATATTGAGCTTTACCGTAGAAATGCATCACCCTGTATATAATTAAACAGATAAAAACTGAAACTAACCACGGATATGGGTGCTACGGGACCTAGTTCGCGTTCAATTGAAAAAATCTTTTTAAAATTCAAAAGTCGTGGTCTCCTCAATAACCAATTTATTGTACGAAAATTTGCTGAAAATGATAGAGAATTATACCATAAACTCTATAGTTAAAACTACTGCTAAAGCATCAGAGAAAGGGTCTATTTGAAATGTATTTTTAGGAAACATTTTAGTAAAATGAAGGACAATGACGGTTGAAGCTGAAACTCAAGGACTTGTAAAACACATTTCATGCAACATTTTCTCTACATAGCCCGCATTAGCTTCAGGTTCTTTGTCTAAAAGTTGCCAATTTTGACGTTTAAAATCGCGACTTTGACGTTTTAAGAGGAAAATACATCAAATTTTCAAAGTAATTGTTGTGGAATTTCTTGAACTTTTTACGCCAACAAACTTAATCGGTGCTACCCCCTTCCGGAAGATATCTGGACTTCGCGTCAAGAGTCACTTAAGGCGTCTCTCTGCTGTGAAGTCAATCTTGTTCCCTCTTCCGGGCAAAGTTACACATTACTAAATTGCTCTATTCTTACTGCTCAGGGGTGTAAAATTGGA
This sequence comes from Tillus elongatus, assembly GCA_964006375.1. NCBI lineage: Eukaryota > Metazoa > Arthropoda > Insecta > Coleoptera > Cleridae > Tillus > Tillus elongatus. The sequence goes on along the minus strand of OZ023263.1, from coordinate 250,364,690 downwards.
ACTGATTACCTGGCGTTTCGGCGAAAAACAATTTGTCGCTTGGAACGTCCCAAACGATGTTGGCATTTCTCATGAAATCTACACCTAGGAGGTCCTATTCTTCCGTAAGTCTTGGAAGATCATGAACTTATTTCCCATTGATAGTAAGCAAAAGTTCTGCTTTTAGAACGTCCTCTTACCGCCTGCGACCACCAGCGTCACGATTCTCTGCTACGCAAATGACTGCCCCGGCTCCTGGAGAAGTCGATATAGTTGATAGCTAGCAATGCTAACTGATGCTCTCGAGTCAACGATCCCTACTCCCTTAAACGTGTTAACCTTGAAGGAAATAGTTGGCCGAGTGTCCATTTGATTTTCCAGCGATTCGCAGAATTCAACGGAATTTGACTCTACCGCTTCCGAAGTCTGACTTCTGCATGTCGGGCATTTTGTTCTGATAACACCCACAGCGATCACCCTCGGTTGTTGTTTGCCCTGTTGTGGGAATGGGCTGGTCTTAACATCCGAGGACTTTTCCCGCTTCTTAAGCTTGCGACATTCAGGGCGCTTGTGTCCCGTATATTTGCAAAAAGTGCAGCGCTTTTTGTTGCCAGAAACCCTGCTTTGCACTTTTTGCCATATAGACTCAGATGCCGCTAATGAAGACTCGATGCTTCCACTCTTCTTTTTTAGCTCTTGAAAAGTCTGGAATTCAGCGCGTGGCATGTGTTTGCGTACCTTCCTACGTAGAAGCCCATAAACCATGTCCAACTGAAACTCTTCTTGAAGGGTGTATTGTAGCTGTGCGATCAGCGACCGAATATCGCATATAAACAACTGCGTAGATTCGCATTCGGCTTGCTCTCGTAAAAATATCTCACGAAAGAATACCGGAGTCGGTAGTTTCTTGGAATATACTTCTGCGATTGTAGTCACGGCTTCCTCCCCTTTGGAAATTGTTCTTTTGACACGTTGCCACCACGTATCTGCATTGTCTTCCAATAACATGGAAATAGTGTATTTTCATCGGTAACACTCAGACTTTGTAGGTAAACACTGAGTCGAAGACTGCATCGACATTGGCTGTGTCTGAGCCGTCAAAACGCGCGGTAGCGTTTGTGAAACTTCCAGTAGCTGGCATGAGCGATGTACGGTTCGACTCGGGTGTCACAGTTATACTTGACAGATTGCTTCCGATTTCTAAAATCTTCTACGACACGCGCTTTTGTTATTATCGTTTACTTTCGAATGTCACAGATGCACTTGACTTTCGTATGAAAGGACTTTAGTTGGGAGTCAGATTGTATAACAGGTTGTTGTTGTTACAGCGGTTGAGGGTAGTTTTTCCCGAAATATAATGACAAACTTTAACAAAAACAAAGAAACAACAAAGTGTCTATATCGCTCGCTTGGCACTACTTAACTATACTCGACACCCCTGTATTCTGCGCACCCTGCATGCTTCTATGGGGATGAAACGCAACGGTCACTCCAAGACATCCACGTAAACAAGGTCGTGTTACAATGAGAAATAACACACTATTAATAACCAATTTTGTGAAACTAAAACATTTTTATATTATTTTCCAGGATGGCAGTTGAATATTCCAAGGACAGCGTAGAAGCGAAACTGATTATTAATCCTGTACAGATAGAAGACGATGCAACGTACAAGTGTGAAATAACGTATCTGGAAGTTAGAGAAAACTGTGATGTGGTCCAAATTGTCAAACTTCAGACACTTGGTAAGTTATCATTGCTATTATTATCCAGTTATTTTTTTTTAACAAACGCTGAAACACGTCAATTTTAATATTGAGGGGGACATGTTTTGACATAAAACTCAACTTTGTCACAACAATCCCTTAACGGTGGTGATAACAACCCTTATATTTTAAATAGGGAACATGGGTCGAGTGTTACATCATTTGAAAGCTTTCATTTCTGAATTCAGCACGCAAATTTTTTTGGAAGTTATCAACTCGTTTAAAAATTATTCACAATTGGACTTGCAAGAACGTATTTCATTCATTGTGATAATAAATGCACTAATTAGTCAATTTTTCGTTAAAAAAAAACTAAAAAACAAAACCACACTTTCAAAAATGTTTATTCAGTTAAGTAAGTGGTCATATTGTTGACCACCAGCTTATATACAAAAGTACAAATTTTATTAAAAACGAGCTCTGACATTCTGGAGCATTTATGGAGTTATTAGACGGCATTCTTCAACAATGCGTCGTCGTAATTCTTCCAGAGACTCCGGTTCTGTTACGTAAATTCTACTCTTTAAATGGCTCCATAGAAAAAAGTCTAAAAGAGTTAAATCCCGTGATCTAGGGGGGCACTTAATAGCACCTCTACGCCCAGTCCATTGCTCTGGAAGATCTCTGTTCAAAAACTCCCAAACACGTTGGGAAAATTGCGGAGGAGCTCCATCTTGTTGAAACACTAATTGATTTTCTTGATAGCGATCATCATTTTCAACAATGTCAATTAGTAGAGGGTAAACGATATCTTCTAGTAACTGCAAATACGTTTCGCCACTCAAATTGCCCTCAAGAAAAATTGGTCCTATTAAACGGTATCCAAAAATGTCAGTACAGACATTCAATTTCTGTATAGTTTGAATGTGGACTTCGTGAAAATTTCATGGATTATTATCTGCCCAATAACGATTGACTGTAGAGTTTAATAAAAACGTACACTTGTCTGAAAAACAGATATTGAACAGAATGTTCCCGTAATCAGCTATTCGTGCAGTCATAACTTCACAAAACTCAAGCCGCCGATCAAAATCATTTTCATTCAGTTGTTGTACAGGATGAATTTTATATGGGTGAAATTTATGATGCTTCAACATTTGCTGAATAGTTCTTCTTTTGATGCTTGAAACAGTGGCCAATTTTCTCGTGCTCAAAGTTGGGTCAGCAGCAGTTTGTCCTAAAACTTCAATCTCAGTAGTCTCATTTCTAACCGGAAATGCTCGTTCAGGCTCCCGTTTTATGTGGGCTACTGAACCACTTTGTCGAAACTTTGCAACTAACTCTGAAATGTATTTTCTGTTAACATGTCTGTTCGGATGTTGTTCATTAAACAAATTTGCGGTACGGTTGGGACAGTCGCCGTTTTTGAAAAAAAGAGTAATTAGATCAACTATTTCTTCTACAAAATACACCATTGTGAAATTAATTTTCGGTAGGACTATCAAGTATCAAACCGATCGATAAACTGAAATAATAAACCGCATTTCTCTCATTCCGATAAGAAATGTTCTGATAGTCAATTTTTTGTTTACAAACCAACAAAACATTGACTATCAGCACATTTCTTATCGGAATGAGTGAAATGCGTTTTTTCATCTTTAACTGTGAATAATTTTTAAACGAGTTGATAAAACTTCCAAAAAAATTTGTGTGCTGAATTCAGAAAATATAGAGCTTTCAATTGATGTAACACTTGACCCATGTTCCCTATTTAAAATATAAGGATTGTTATCACCACCCTTAAGGGGTTGATGTGACAAAGTTGACTTTTATGTCAAACATGTCCCCCTCAATATTAAAATTGACGTGTTTCAGCGTTTCTTAAAAAAACTCTCTGGGCGCAAATCGGTCTGTTTCGTTTTCAATGCGCCACCCTATATAATATGTTATTGGAACTGCTCTATCAAAAATCGTTGGTAAATACATTTTGTTGGAATTCCATTTTTGTTTAACTAGTGGTGTGAAAAGACTTAATAGTTTAGAAACTATATCGATCTAATAGCCTGACAATTCCATGTTTCTTTGGGATTAAAATTGACCTCTTACAAGAACCAAAGTTATCAGTGATAAGACAATATGACCGGAAATTTAATATCTCAATTTCATAAACACTAGCCGCACTAGATTATACCAGATATTTTGAATACCCCGGTTGAAACTTTGCAGAAACATTTGAAAGACTTTATAACTCAAACGTTGAAGAATTTGACTGTTTATCAGTCAGTGATAACACACTGACCGGCAATGTAATATCTCAATTTCATATAGACTAGGCGCACTCCATTATGCCGCATATTTTGAATACACAGGTTGACACTATGCAGAAAAATTTGAAAGACTTTATAATTCAAACGGTTAAGAATGTTACTATGGAGATAAAGGGTGAGATTAGAAGCGAAAATGACTGTTTGTTTCAGAAGTTTATGGAAGTTACTAATGAAATGGCTAGTTGTATACCAACGGTGCAACGGTCGGTTGTTCAAGGGAGAATATTGAACAGTTTGTTCTTCTTGTGCCGATAGATGGGGATGAAATCAGAAGGATCATTTTCTCCTTAAAATCGAGCAAAGCACCTGGACATGATGGTATTACATCCAAAGTTGTAAAACTAATTGCTGACTTGATTCTTGAAACACTGGGTTTCATAACAAATAGTTTATTTAAAACTGGGGTGTTTCTTTCTATATTTAAGCTGGCAATAATCAAAGCCCTTTATAAATAGGACAGTAAAACTGATCTTACAAACCATCGTCCAATATCCTTAATTTCCAGCTTGGCAAAAATCATAGAAAAACTAATAAAGCAGAGATTGATTAGTTATCTGGATAAGCATCAAGTCATCTCAATTAGGCAGTACGGGTTTTGAGCACGGGTATCAACTGCGAATGCAATAGAAAATTTGATGACAAGGATTTATAGAACACTTGACACCGACAAATACCTCCTTTGCGTGTTTCTGGATCTCAAAAAAGGCTTTGACACTGTAAACCGTCAACAATCGCTGACAACACTGAAAGAACTGAGTTTCAATGGGATTGCTTTGGATTTGTTTCTGGATCAGTCTGTCAATATGGTTTTGATATTATGGGTTCTAAAAATTCGGCTAATTTTGTCGGTGACACCTTTAATGTATGGTAAAAATACTGTGTGTTGTTGTGTGGGCTCTGTCGGTTCTTGTTGTGGTGTAGTGGTTAATTGTGGTGCGTTTCTAATGCTTCGTGCCTTAGCTCTTCTAGAACACTGCGCATCTAACACTTGTTTCCTTTTTCAAAAGAAATTTTACAAACAAGTTCTAGGTGCTCCAATGCGTTCACCACTTTTTCCTGCATTGGATAATATTTTCGTGGAAAACTTCAAGACACAAGCCCTCAATTCATCCCAACTTATACCAACCTGCTGGTTAAGATACGTTGACGACATTTTCGCTGTCTGGCCACACGATAAAGAATCTATAGACGAATTCCTTTCTTACTTAAATAACATTAGCCCCCAAATCTAGTTCACCACGGAAATAGACAATAATTTTTCATTGCTTTTCTTAGATGTACACATCACTAACTGACCCAGTCAGAGGATTTGCTTACGCTGTGTTCGGTACATCATTATCTTAACGCTCAATCTCATCATCACCCATCGCAAATAAATTCGTTGGTTCAAACACTAGTCATACGATGCCTCAGACTAACGGACAACCACAATACACAGACAGAATTAAACTTTTTAAGACAGACATTGCTAGAAAACGGATACGACAACAATCACATACTACGAAACATTGGAAAGGCACAACAACAAATCACTACACCATAGCGAGGACGGACAGAATCCACACAACACACAGCATTTTTACCATACATTAACGGTGTCACCGACAAAATCATCAGAATTTTTAAAACCCATAATATCAAAACCCTATTCACAACAAATCAAAAACTGTCAAATCTGATAAAAACTCGCAAGGATACGAGTTCGAACGAATCCCACGAAATTCTTTGTTCCCACTGTTCCCAAGCTTATGTAGGACAAACAAGTAGACGCAGCCACAAAAGAATATATGAACACATCCTCGCAGTTAGAAAATCAGACCCCTCATCGGCGCTGGCCATGCATCATATTTATACAGGACACAAAATAGACTTCGACAATGCCAAAACAATAGCCCCGATACACAACTTCAAAACCAGATTTATTCGCGAAGCAATAGAACTCGAAAAACGTACCGATCGTTTAAATAAGAGAGATGCTGGTTTTCGTCTTCTGATTACTTAGAAACCTATTATACCTTCATTACAAAAACACAAAAAGACAATAGATGCAATTGACAATTTTATTTCCCCATTACCTAACTCAACAAATACCTGAAATCCTCTTAATCCTTTGAGTGCCGCGACGAAATCCCCTGACTCAACAAATACGTGCAATTCTCTTAATCCGTTAAGTACCGTGGCAAAAGCCCCTGACTTAATTGACCGCGACCCGACTTATTACACTGATAACGAAGCAGGTAGACGAAATGATACATACAAGACAAGACTTGCAACGAACTGTCAGATCTCTCTTAGGCATAGGATTGAACACACTGAGACTTTAGAGACGATCTCCGGCGACATTTCGGCAGTAGGCAGATTGAGGCCCTGTAATCGAGCTACAACAACCCAAGTCACCTTTGTGCTCCGCTCTAAGGAGTAGGCAGATTGAGGCCTTAAAGTTCTTACACATTGCCTTGACTTCTTGAAAATGGCTCCAAAACAGGAGCCGAAGCGTCAAGTTTTAATAAATTTTTGACGCGGTTTAACTCGAGAACCAAGTATGTCTCATTTTAAAGACCGCGGAAATCTTTCCGAACATATATATATATATATATATATATATATATATATATATATATATATATATATATATATATATATATATATATATATATATATATATATAAATTGAGACTAACCCCGAATATGTGTTAGGGGGCTAGTTCGCGCTTATCTTAAGAAAGTTCTTTTGAAATTTAAAGGTAACGATCTCCCCATTAGTTAATTTTTTAAAAAAAATTTAATGAAAAACAATATTAAAAAAAAGAACAGTCATAAAGTACAAAGAGAAAGATCAAAGTAACAATCTGGAACAATGCAGGTCAAACAAAGGTAAAGTAGATTTTTAAGCTAAAGAGAATCTACATGTTTCAAATTCAAATATTATCGTACTACCTCACTGGTTCCGAACTAGGTGGCGACACGTTCATCACTCACTTAGTGTTTTAAGACTGGCTATACGATAGCCGTGTTATTTTTGGTGCATTTTTGCTACAGTTAGTATGCCGTACTGAAGAGCTCTAATGAGAGCGAAACCGGTCTACGGTTCTAATTGTTGCGAAAATGCATCGAGCCTTACATACTTTGTCCCTATATTGGGGTAGAAATGGGCCAGGGCTAACAATTTTTTAAATTGTTAGTTAGTTGTATACCGTCTCTATTTTTAACACTCTGTGTTATTTGGAGCGGGCGTGACAACATAGTACTTGGTTCCGAACTAGGTGGCGACACGTTCACCACTCACTTAGCGTACTACCTCAATGAAACTTGTATATCAGCTTGTCCATCATTGTCTTTTTGTACACATCCCAAGTAAAGTTTTAATCGAAAAAAAATCTTACAACGCCCGTATAGATATTAATAGGATCTAGAGACAATTAATATACCATATATATATATATATATATATATATATATATATATATATATATATATATATATATATAATAAACCGCCAAGACACATAGGCCTAGAATAAAGTGACGTCATATATACTATATTAACTTATATGAATAATAAAGGGTGAGGCATCTAACGTTTGGAATTGGAACTATAGGATATTTTGAGGTTGGAAGGTTTGATGACTTTTCCGATGTAACAGAATGTTAGTTTTTTCTTTTACATTTATGAAATACGTCGTTTTTCGCTTGAATAAGGTAGGAAATATTAAAAAATTATTTCCAAAGTGGTGAGTCGTCTACTCAAACTGTAAGAAATTTACGAAAAAAATTGACAAAAAGGATATGCCAGAAACGTAGTTTGTGGATCATTTTGTGAAAAGCGTTCGTAAAACTGAATTGTTGTTGGATAAAACAACCCGTGCACGTAGTCGTCCAGTGTGCTCAATCGAAAACATCGCTGCTGTTACTCAGAGTGTGCGTGAACAACCATCAACATCAACTCGTCATCGTTCTCAAGAATTGAACATTTCACGCACTTCTTTGAAAAGAATGCTGCATAAAGATCTCGAAATGCCTACAAAGTTCAATTAGTGCAAAAGCTGAAGCCGCATGACCATCCGATGCGTTTTCGGTTTGCTCAATGGGCCGAAGACCGCTTGATCGAAGATGAGCATTTTTACCTAAAAATCATCTTTTCAGATGAAGTTCATTTCCACCTCTGAGGATACGTCAATAAGCAAAATTGTCGTATCTGGAGCTCAGAAAAGACACACGTCATGATGGAGAAACCAATGCATCCACAACGATTGACTGACTGTTGCCGATTTTGATCTGGCGGCATTATTAGGCCATTTTTCTTCGAAAATGAGCAAGGAAACGCCGTTATGGTGAATGGCTATCGCTACCGCGCTATGCTAAGATATTTTTTGTTTCCCAAAATTGAAGAGAATGACATAAACAACATTTGGTTTCAACAGGACGGCGCAACGTGCGACACAGACAATGTAACAACCGATCTTTTGCGCAGTGTTTTCGAAAATCGCATGATCAGACGAAATACTGATGTCAATTGGCCACCTCGAAGCTGCGATTTAACTTCGTTGGACTTTTTTTGGGGAGCTGTTAAAGAAAAGTTTACGCTAACCATCCAGAGACGATTGTCGACTTGAAACATGAAACCGAGGTTGCCATTGACGAAATAGAGGCCCAAACAATTAAAAATGTATTGAAAAATCGGACTGATGGAATGAGGTATTGTAAGGCCAGCTGTGGGAGTCATTTGAATAATGTTGTCTTCCATTCCTAAATGGAAAGGTTCAATCTTTCTAACAAACCCATAACTTTTAAAAAATATTCATTCGTTTTTTTTTATAGCCGATTCAAATTCCAAATATTAAATGGCCCACCCGTTAGAAACGAGTAAGACGTTACAGCACACTTTACTTGGATTTACACGTAATGTCTCCCATACGGATGAGATGAGAAAGTCTAATGACCTTTCCTTTACAGTTTAGAATTTGTAGAGCTGGGAAGAGTCTTCGGCAATCTGTTAATTAAAATTTATTTGTTTCCGCGATATATTGCATATTAAAAGCATATCCCCAAAGCACTTATATCAGTGATTTGCATATAAACAAAGCTAAGTAATTCCAAAAGGGAGGGATTACTAAAAGTGACTCTACAAGTCTGAAATCCACAGTATAGGATTAATAACAACGGCCTGAAGTTCATATCCTTAGTTTACGTTCCAGTGTTCAATTTACATAAGCAGAGATACAATTTATTTTCAAAGGGGGAGAGACTTGAAGAGCTCTTAAGGCAAAAGTTGTTCCCTCAGACTTTGATAGTGGATTTATTCATGCAGTGATTATGGTAAAGCTGTTTCTGCTTGACAGGTATATTAAAAAATACGTGTTCTTAATACACTACACAGAATATGAAAATAGAATACATTTACGATAATTATGTTTGCTTTCTATGCGGCTCTTTAAAACAACCATTATTATCACACAACAAAGCCGACTTACCAAATACGCTTCAAATTATCAAATGACGACTGATCTAATAATGTGCTTTACGTATCAAATCACTGTGATACCTCTTAGCGAATTTTCATTCAGAAGAATTTGCTAATAGAGAGGCCACGATTAAAAGCTTTTGAAAAAAATTTCTTCAGATGAGCCCGAATTTGGGTCCCTAGAACCCAAAACCAAGGTCCGTTAAAATTTTTGATATATATATATATATATATATATATATATATATATATATATATATATATATATATATATATATATTTGCCCTGCCTTTTTTCGTTTTCGAGTTATGTTGAAAAAACAAAATTTGTCAATTTTTGTCTTCAATATCTAAGTAGGCGTTGATCTGACATGTCTAAGACTTGCACATTATCAGGACACTTTTACAGAGTAATCTTTTTGTGCTATTCTCAACTTTGGATTGTTATTTGTTTTTGAGCTACATGTATCAACGTTTTTTTAAATTATGGCAGCCATATTGGATTTTTGCTCTTGTGTTAGCCTGTGAAAAGAGCTTTCCAATTATGTACAACATACTTTAGAAATCTTGTAATTGCACTGACAATTTTGAGAAAAACCGTTTTGAGGATAGTAGGCTATGAAATCCAATACCAGAAAACAAATGACCAAAAATAGTGTTCAAAAAGCAGTAAGCCATGGAGTCTAACAATATACTTCTACTTTTAACATAATTTTCCGTAATTATTCACGATAAAAAAATAGGAATTTTGAACACACCAATTAATCGACCCATTATGACAAATGATATTTTACATTACAACTATATCCTAAAAATTGCTATAAAATAATTAAATAGGTAAACCTAGTAAATAACTAAACTTCCTAACAGAACTCAATAAAAAGCAGATTAATGATTTACGAAGACGCCTTTAAAAATTGTTTGATTCTTAAACGTACGTCAACTGCAAAACAACAGAAGAAAGGTTGCTATGGATATAACACTATCGCAACAATTATGAATACTGTCATTCCTAATTATCTGAACAATTTGAGCTGTACTTAACACGTTGCTTAAAATGTTGTACTAAATAGTTTGTTTCCTATTTATTTTAAATATTATTCAACAATATGTTCAGTAATGAAGAATATTTTGACATGTTGGAATGTTATATTCGTTCTAACCGAAATACTGAGGCAGCTGCAAATTCATATCAAAATAACTACCCAGAAAGACGACAACCAAAATATTTCGCAGGATAATGAACAATCTATTGAACGACGGTAGCTTCCACACAATGAAACTACCAATGCCTAGAAATGAAGAAAAACTAATGCCGTCTTACAGATTTCAAACGAAAATCCTCCGCAATCTGTTCGGTTTTATGGTGAACAAATTGACGTTCCAAAAAATACGGCACACCATGTATTAAAACAAAGTCATTACCATCCATACAAACTTACAATCGTACAAGGCTTAAATGTTAAGGATTACCCTAAGCGACTTCAATTCTGCAGATGGTATCAAGGACAATGTCAGCAAGATGAAAATTTTCATTTGAAAATAATATGGACTAATGAATCCAGATTTACAAATGGTGGTGTGTATAATCGCCATAATAGGGATTATTGGGCAAATGAAAATCCCTATCTAAAGAAAGAAAAACGATTGCAAGACAGATTTGGTATTAATGTTTGGTGCGGCTTATTAGGTAAAAAACTGTTATTTTTATTTGGAAATTAGACAGTTAATTTAGAAAAAAAATTCAGGTAACATAATTGTTGGTCCGTTCTTTTTTTGAAAATAATTTAACTGGGGAAAGGTATCTTAATCTATTGAAAAATGGTATCTTACCAACAATTAGAAGAGTTCATGATAATTAAGCGAGATTTGGTACCAAAAAGACGGTTGTTCAGCTCACAATGCTAGGATCGTCAAAGAATTTTTGTAATAAAATTTTAATAATCGTGTCATTTGTAACAATGGGCCGGTTCATTGGTGTACTCGAAGTCCTGATATAACACCCATGGATTTTAATTTTTAGGGTACTCTGAAGAATGATGTGTATAAATTCTATCCACCACAAAATATTAATGAATTACGAAACAGAATCACGGAAGCTATAAATGATATGAACCAAAATATCCTCACCAGAGTTTGCAGGCATGTTTCAAAAAGGTGTATAAAGTCCATTTATTATTATTATTTGTTGAGTTCCATTTCTAATTGTGTTGTTTTGTGTAGTTTAAGTTTCTATTTGTTATTGCCGGGTTTCGTTATTAAACTGTTTTACATAATATTACCTAGCATTATTACCTCATTAAATATTGTAAATTAAATCTCAATATTTTTGTATTGTGAATCATTACGGAAAATTATGTTAAAAGTAGCAGCATATTGTTAGACTCCATGGCCTACTGCTTTTTGAACACTTTTTTTGTCATTTGTTTTCTGGTATTGGATTTAATAGCCTACTATCCTCAAAACGGTTTTTCTCAAAATTGCCAGTACAATTACAAGATTTCTCAAGCATGTTGTACGTCATTGGAAAGCTCTTTTCACAGGCTATCACCTGAGCAAAAAATCCAATATGGCTGCTATAATAAAAACAAAGTTGATACCGGTAGCTCAAAAACAAATGACAATAGTTGAGAATAGCACAAAAAGATTACTCTGTAAAAAGTGTCCTGATGATGTGCAGTCTTAGATATGTCAGATGAAAGCCCAGTTAGATATTGAAGAAAAAAAATCGACAATTTTTTTTTTCAAAATAACTCGAAAACGAAAAGAGGCAGGGTAAAATACAAGTTACATTTGGAACGATCATGAAATTCTACAAAACATTGCTAATTTAATCGTCTCCCTATCTCTAATAATAACGGAGATAGCAATACATTCCCATCCAGTTTGGGACACACTGTATTTGTATCCGAGCGATAACTCAAAAAATACGAAACTGATTTCAATCAAACTTGGCACAAATCTTGCTTGGCCAAAAGCCGAGTTAGAGTTCGTTAATCAGCCTTTATGCTCATGTTTTTCCGGTGGAAAATTGTAGAGAACTTTTTGAAAACGCTATATCTTTGTAAGTATCAGAGTAACTGAAATGAGACTTTACATGTGGCTAGAAATAGTGCAAATAAACCTATTTTGTGAATATTAAGTAATTTAGTAAAAAATATTTACAGTTTTTTCCAAATTAAAAATAAAATCCCAAAGACATGCGACCCTGTATATATATATAAACATATAATCTGAACCTGAGCTCCGATATGGGTTCTAGGGGTTCTAATGGGCGCTCATTAAAAAACAACACAGTCGTTTTTCTCTATGAAAATTCGCTAGAAACCATCTTTCTTGATGTTATGAAAACGGAGGAGGAACAAGGTTATACAAATGAAACTGTTTAATTTGAACAAATGTTTGCGCTTGGTATTCCTTTTCATATTAAATTTCATTACGTACATAAGTGACACAAACTTAGCTAACGCATCGAAATGCGGGAATAATCATCTTAGAAAGTGTAAAACTGCCACTGAATAATCACTTTGGGCAAGAATTAGAAATGCTATCGTCGAGAGAGCGTAAAGAATTAGATCCATTTCGTCCGTCATATTCGCAGTTTTTCACATAAATCATGGCGAGTTTCTTCGAAGAAGCGGTGCTCCCTCTGGAAAGTGTTCAACGCCGCAAATGCCCACTGAAAAATCCAGGCCGATTTATAACAGCAACACCACGCAGACATAAATCATTTCTAGATATCGCTGGAACGATAGAATATAGCTGCTGCTACTATGAAAATCACCGGCGATCTTGGAGAAACGGCCGCGAGGGACAACACACGCCACTCAAGACCAGAAAAAGTTTGAATTCTAGATTTTTAGGTTGTGCAGCAGGATTATTGCGTTACACAAGTGGTTCTAGATATCCCAGCTCACGGTTTAAATACTTTTATATGTACTTGTAAAATTGTTAAATTATATATATATATATATATATATATATATATATATATATATATATATATATATATATATATATATATTATAAGAGTTGGATATTTTTCTACAGGTGTCCGGATTATACTTCAAAAATTCGGGGTGTGATTTGCTCTTGAAAAAATAGTGCGGTTAGTTCGTATGACATTTTTCATTTTAAGTTCGTGATATTGAGATACAGGGTGTTAAAGTTGTTACACTTAAAGCGATTTTCTTTAATTATGTTTAAAACGGACAATCATAAGATTTTCAAAGTTTGTACACCCATAAGCATTAACAGCATATCGTCATTATAATACCTCCGACGTGACAAAATCGGCGAAAATGAGATATGTGTACTAGGGTGGAGTGAAACATGGGCAATTTTTTTTTAGAAATTGGTAAACCCTATATCGGGAAAAGTGGCATACTGTACCGCATATTTACCTTGCAATGAAGTTTCTAGGACAATATTTTCCGGTGCCCCTAGACACTCAAAGTTTCAGTAATTAACGTAATTTCATAATTTTCTAAACTTGCAGCTTTTCGCTTGTTTTTTGGTAAAACAACCCAAAGCTCACCACGAGGAGGTGGCTTCGAGCTCCTGTCGCCCACCCACTTCCTCAAGTTACAAATTCATAGGTCTGCCTTGAAATAATTGCTATTACTCTCAATTTTAGGTAATACTTGACGCCCATAAATACGATTTCTAATGAAACCATCTCGTCCATCAGACCACAAACTGATAACGACGCGTCCGTTACAAGTTTTACGCAACATTCGACAGCTTGGGTGTAACATGGTAGTTTAAAAATATCGATTTTTTCGGGGATTTCAGCAATCGTTTCCCTCAGATCTTCTGTAGAAAATTTTCGTGTAATTGGAGGCTCTGTTACAGCTACTGCTTGCCAATGTATTAGTTCAGTGTAATCTGTAGCTTCGAAATTAATATTAGGTACTTTAAATTTTCTTACATTAGCTTCAGGGTGGTTTGTTCTACATTTTAAAATACGTCGCCAGCCTAGTTCCCTAATGTGCAAACGTTCGTCTTTAAGCATACATAAAAGAATGTTTTCTGGGTGTGAGAAATAGCCGTTGACCTGAATAATTTTGTCAACAATCTGCCTTAAATGTGGGGGTAGGTATCGAGATCTATGAATTAAATTAAATAAATGCAGCGAACCGTACTTCATATCTGGTTTTAGCTTAATAGAAAACCAGATTGTTACATACACTTTTAATATAGGTTGTTAAAATTTTCAATTCTTCAGATGGATTTATAGTTCCAATGAATAAGCGCAGAATCCTGTTGGCAGTTGTCAGCCATCTTGAATGTGCCAACTTGCCAGGTTGCTTCTGAGCTAAACCTTCTGAAATAAAAAAGATATTTCTGGTCAGTGCTTAAAATGTTCGGATCTACTTCTGGAGCTACTACGTTAATCTAATTAAATGAAACAATTGGTAGTTCTTCTCAAGATTGCAGTTGCGTGCCAATTACTCCAATATATCCAGTTGGCCCTGTTGTTTCTCCATCCAAGTGTTTAATTAGGTGGCGAAGTGGTAATTCGTTACCGTGCAGCAGGAAAATTATCCACTGTAAGGAATTTCCAGTTTCCACTTCTAGATTACAAATAATGCCGTTGTGAATTCCCGTATTGACAGCTGTTCCATCACATCCTATTGCGACTAAGTCAGACAAGTTTATTTGCTTTTGGAGAAATTGAAGCATATTTGTTGTAATGTTTTTACTGTACCTGAGAAAACTTCAAAATGGTCAAAATATTTTAAACCTGGTTCTGAAATGAGTGTAACGTCCTCTTCGACAATTGTTTTTCGATGGAAAGTGTTTCCTTCTTTTGGTTGATGTAGAGTCTTATAATTCCTGCCGTCGAAATATATAGCATAAAAAGGGTTATTTACAACATTGTATTGTTCCTCTATTGGCTTTCGTGCTCGCTTACGTTCTCGTCAAATTTTGCTTCGATTGATTATTTGACTTTTTTCTTCTTTTGCAATTAGTCCAACGTCTTTTAGGACGGCTCTGGTTATTATCGGAGCTGACCTGTCTGAAACCCTCGTACGATCACAGGCTTGTGCTAAGCTCGGTAGAGTTAATATAATCTGCGAAGTGCCTGGAATTGCCTGACAGGTTCTGACATTATCAACTTTATTAACAAAATCTGTGCCATCTTTGGTTTTATTTAGATCGTCTAGGTTGTGATCTTCTTCATCTTCAGGTATTAAAAATGTATTTGGTCCAGAAATCCCAGTTTCTGTTATGATAATACCAGGCTTCGTTACTGTTTTGGTTCGCTATCTTTCTAGAGAACGTTCAATTTTTGTTGTTGTGATAACATTAACCGAATCAATAACCATTTTTCTGCCAGATGTTTGATGTTGAAAAGTCTCTTTCCCTGAAGGGTACTTTTATTTTGCACTTGCATAACAAAAAATCAACACATTTAGAAGTTGAAATGTCAAAAAGCCTACCTTCTGCAGTTTGTCTAAACTCTGCTATTTTGGTTAAGAGCACTTCACTATTCCTTGACTTTATAGGTTTTTTTATTTTTCGGACTTTCTCATGATAACTTCTGATTAAATGTATGATTTGTTGATCCGAAATGATTGTTTTTTTTTTTATGTCAACAACACACCACGAGGGTTTACAGCCTAAATACTATCGTACCGTGGGTGTTGACAAGGAGGAAAGAGGCAGCTTGTTAATTCTGGACTTGAAGGCTTGGAGGTTCGGAGGAGAAGGAAAAACATGTGCCGGCAAGGAATTCCACAACTTGGAAGTCCTCGGGACAAAAGAGCGGGCATAACAAGATGTTCTATGTCTGGTGACCTGGACATTAAAAGGGTGCATTCGCTCTGTTCCCCTGGTAGATCTGCTGGGGGCAGCAGGTGGGGGAATTATGGAGGAAAGCTCCTCTGAGCAGTGCCCGTGCAGATATCTATAAAAGAGAGAGAGGTCACCAACGGCACGTCGGTGGGCAAGGGATGGAAGCCTTTGGGTGAGGGTACGGTCACCGATGAGACGTATAGCTCTCTTTTGAATGGAGTCCAGGATAGCGAGTGTAGAAGCGGCAGCTGCACCCCAGATGTGGGAGCAGTATTCGAGGTTTGGCCTTATTTGTGAAGTGTATAAGGTATAGAGATTAGTTGGTGAAAAGTATTTGCGAGCCCGGAAGAGGAAACCAAATTTCTTAGCAGCCGCTTCTGCAATTGATGTGACATGTTGGTGCCAATTAAGATTTCGATCCACAGAAATGCCAACAAGAGAGAAGGACTCATTACTTTGAATAACTTGGTTGTTCATTGTGATGGGTCTAGGGCTGCTGTATCTCTTGTGAGAAAGAAAGCAAGACTTAGTTTTGGTGGGGTTGAATTGTACAAGATTTCTACTTCCCCAGTCTAATATTTTTTGGAGGTCCACGGAGACAGAACCCTCCATGAGTCTGCGATCCTCATCTAATTGGGCTAAAGAGACAGGCTTAGAATATTGTATATTTGAGTGGAGGGTGCTGTCGTCCGCGTAACTGTGAACTGGGTTGGATGTGCTAGAGAGGAGGTCATTGATGTGGAGGAGAAACAAAGTAGGGGCTAAAGCTGAACCTTGAGGAACTCCTGCATTAATTGGATACAGTTTAGAGGAATGGCCATCCACAACAACAGATATGCTCCTGTTGGAGAGGAAATTTGCTGTCCAGGTACAAAGTTTTGGTGGTAGGCCATAGGCCGGAAGTTTATTAAGCAGCGCTGCGTGCCAGACCTGGTCGAATGCTTTGGATATGTCTAGAGCAACAATCTGGGATTCACCGTGTTGTTCCATAGACTTGTTCCAAGAATGGGTGACAAAGGAAAGGAGGTCGGCAGTCGATCTGCGCTGACGGAATCCATACTGCCGGTCGTGGATTAGACTGTGTTTTTCAAGGAATTTTAGTAGTTCGGTGTTTATATACTTTTCCATCACTTTAGAGATGACTGAAAGGAGAGAAATAGGCCTGTAGTTGCTAGGAAGCGCTTTGGATCCTTTTTTGGGGATGGGTTGTACTCGAGCAGTTTTCCAGTTACTAGGGAATATGCCTTTATTGTAAGATATCTGAAACAGACGAGTCAGGACAGGAGCAAGTTCTGGTGCGCATTTTTTGAGAACAATTGCTGAAGAGGGAAACGTGCTGATTTGATACCAGCATATAATTGAAATTCAGTTTTACTTTCATATACCTAGTAGTAGTAGCCGTTCAAGTTGTCATACTTTTTTAGGATTTACACAGAGAACATTATCGAAATAATAATTATTAATATGAAGCGAACTGAATACAAGCATTCTTTTTTACTCTATAATAATTTGTAGTATGTCTGTAAACTTTTATTGGTTTCAACGGGGCCATTGTAACACTATATTTGTTACTGGTGCACGCACATTCACAACAAGAATAAACTTTTATTGATGAAGTTTATCAACTGACACACTTTTAAGATTTACAAATGTATTTAACGGCTGTACACTTTGAACTTTGAGGACAATTTTTTTTTCAAGTCAGATTTTATGGGTATTTTCAACTTGAAGGTAGGAAATTTGACTTGGAAGACCATTTCTGCAGTAATTATGACTTTATAGCCGATCAGAAAGCCATTTTAGGTTAGCTCAGTGCCCAAAATATTTCCTGTGCTGTATTGCAATGAAATTGGTAATATATATGTAAGCTGGACTTCATAAGAAGACCTCCAATTTACTATACCACAGAGACATATTGCAGGTTAATATTAGGTAATAAATTACCTTAAAGTAGGTATTTCAGGTATCTGGACTTGGTAGTCGATTTTCAGTCCAATTTAGGGCACACTTCGACCTAAAAATTACCAATTCTGGAATTGAAACACAAAAGTATATTTAAGTATATTTTATGAGTAAAATTGAACCAATTTTTTCCCAATGTAGTTACTTGTAAGTTACTGACTTTGGAGTAGTTTTAATAGTCAAAATTAAGCTAGTTCGGAGCCGCATTTCCAAATTTGTAGTCATTATGACAATCAAGGCAACAGTTTGGTTAATTATTACTAAATTACAACTTGGTTAGGTTATTTGGACTCGAGTGCTGGTTAACATGCCTTAATTTGTTGCTTGGGTATTTTTTAAAACATAATCAGGACACCCTATATTACCAATAGAACCATAGATTTGTAAGGATTAAAATTTTTTTTTAATAAAACAATTTTTTTCCAGTTGCCCCAGAAACTGTGAGTGTAATGTTCAAGCACAATGAATCGTTAATCGAAAATGGCACAGTTCTACCACCAGTCGACGAAGGTTCAGATTTGGACTTGATATGCGAAGCGAAGAATGGTAAACCAACTCCAATGGTCAAGTGGTTTATTAATTCTAAAGAAGTAGCGAGAGGTAAGTTCACAGACTTTAAATTTCTAACCTTACAATATGCACATATAAGGCTAGATGCATTATCGCAACAATTAGAACTCTATACCGGTTGCGCTCTCATTAGAGCTCTTCAGTATGGCATACTAATTGCAACGAAAATACGCCTGTAAAATAATATGGCTATAGTAGCCAACCTTTTAACACTAAGTGAGTGGTGGACCTGCCGCCACCTAGTTGCAGAACCAAGTAGTATGTTGTCACGCCAGCTCCAAATAACACAAACTGTTTAAAAATAGAGACTGTATACAACCAACTAACAATTTTGTAAACTGTCAGCCCTGGCCTATTTCTACCCTAATATATAGACAAAGTATGTAAGGCTAGATGCATTTTCGCAACAATTAGAAACGTAGACCGGTTTCGCTCTCATTAGAGCTCTTCAGTACGGCATTGTTGCGAGAATGCATCTAGCCTTACATACTATGTCCCTATATTAGGGTAGAAATGGGCCAGGGCTGACAATTTACTAAATTGTTAGTTGGTTGTATACAATATCTATTTTTAACACTTTTTTTTATTTAGAGCTGGCGTGACAACATACTACTTGATTTCGCAACTAGGAACATCCAACACTCACTTAGTGTTGAAATGCTGGCTACTATAGCCGTATTATTTTATAGGTATATTTTCGATGCAACTAGTATGCCGTACTGAAGAGCTCTAATGAGAGCAAAACCCGTCTACGGTTCTAATTGTTGCGAGAATGCATCACGCCTTACATACTTTGTCTATATATTAGGGTAAAAATGTGCCAGGGCTGACAATTTATTAAATTGTTAGTTGGTTGTATACAGTCTCTATTTTTAACACTTTCTGTTATTTGGAGCTGGCGTGACAACATAGTACTTGGTTCTGCAACTAGGTGACGGCACGTCCACTACTCACTTAGTGTTGAATATGCTCATATGTTGTAGGGAGCCTATTATATAACGAATGGCTATTACAGAATTGTACCGCACTAATAAATTCATTATACATTCGGCTTTTATTAAAAAGGTTCGCGACGCAGCAAGTGCGTTATAGTAGTGAATTTTTATTAAATGCTTCAAATTGGAATAACTCAAGTTTCTACAAATATAGAAAGTGGACTTTTGGTATATACTAAGGTTTTACCCAGAGCAACATATCCACCAAATTTCATCAAAATAACTTTGTAATTTTCAGAGGAAATTTTTTTTCCAAAAGAAAACTCAATATTTGAATAACTCAATTTTATAAAAATGTAAAAAGTTGAATTTTAGTGTGTAGTAAGGTCTTTTACAAGGCAACATATCCACCAAATTAAAATAGCTTTGTACTTTTCGGAAAAAAGATTTTTTTTTAAACAAAACTCCTTATCCGATTTTTCTGACTAACGAACTCTTCCAAGGCATTAATAAAAGAGAGACACTTGCGGAGTTTCATCGAAATCAGTTGCTTACTTTTTGAGTTATCGGTTGGATATATATATATATATATATATATATATATATATATATATATATATATATATATATATATATATATATATATATATATATATATATTAATAAAAATTCACTAAAAATCCAGTAAGAATATGTTACCTAAAGTTTATCTGTAAAATAGTATATTTGTATGGTATTGGCAACAGTGTACAAGAATGATGCCTTCAGCTCGCAGTTTCACAGTGGCTGCTCCATAATGACACCAATGAAGTCCCGGTTTAGAACGACCGTCAACAAGACCTAATATCCCTTTCTCTCGCATTGACGTTCCCGTTTATCGGTCCCCGACAGCTCTTACATCGGTATAAATTGAGTAATAAATTTGTTATAGAATTTATCGTGTGGCAAAACTGCACCAGATTACCGAAAAGATATGTACGTAATCTTTTGATGACGACTATTGATCGGAAAATTTATACGCTCTTTTATGTAACGGAAACATCAGTGTGCAGTCGCTAAGAATATTTTAACCTTTTACAGTAGACTACGAATTTTTTTTTCAATCGTAAATGAGCCCTTACTTTATTTCACTTTATTAGCGAATTTTTCGTAAAACGAAAAATTCACTAATGAGGAGATCTGTGCTTATATACAGGGTCATTTATGGTCTATGGTAGGTTAGACGTTTATGGAAAACGGGAGATAGGATTAATCTAAAAATTTGGATATTGCCATAAATAGGCACGACCTGTCTTTCTAAAATATTCTCATTTTAGCGGTGTTGCCGCTTGTACTCAAAAGTAGTAACAACTTTCTTATTTTTAATAAGACACCCTGTATATTATTTCGTTTTTAGAATTGAATTTTCTTTATGATATTTTTTTCTTAATAGCTTCCTATACCCATCTACACCGGTTTTCGAGATAATACTTATTTAATTTGTTTTTCTTATAAAAATGGTACCACTAAATTTTTAATTTAGCTGCTATTTGAAACCATAGAAGGCTGAAATTTTGGGCACAGTTTGCAAAAGCCTGGTATTTAATAGTTACGTAAATAAATTTATTTAATATTATACAGACCGGTTTAAAATTGATGATTTTAACGTGACACACAAAAAAGCCAAAACTTTATTTTTTAAAATAGGGCAGCCTGTAGTTTAAATTCTCAAAGGCAATTAAATTTCCTCCAAATTAATGTACCATAGGGGTATACCTAACTCGTCAAGTTTTCGAAATAATCGCAATAATTATTTATTGGGATTAATTTCTGCAAGAGCACGTTCCCACCTTTTGTCTCAGGGGATAAAATTGTTTCTACCGCCCTGGGCAAGGCTGAACTTTTGCCTCGTTGTTCGCCGGCAATTCTACTCTCAACCCACCTCCAAATGTTCAACCATCGGCAGTCCCCAATGTCGTGCATAAAATGACGGATGTCATTTTCAAAACTAAAAAGGTACGAAAGATGCTCTCTTCTCTTAATACCAGGAAAGCATCTGGTCTTGACGAGATCCCAGCAATTGTTCTAAAAAAATGCGCACAAGCGCTTCCTAGCAACTACAGGCCTATCTCTCTCCTTTCAGTCATCTCTAAAGTGATGGAAAAATATATAAACACCGAATTACTAAAATTTCTTGAAAAACACAGTTTAATCCACGCCAGGCAGTATGGATTCCGTCAGCGCAGATCAACTGCCGACCTCCTTTCCTTTGTTACCCATTCTTGGAACAAGTCTATGGAACTACATGGTGAATCCCAGATTGCCGCTCTAGGCATATTCAAAGCATTCGACCAGTTTCGGCACGCAGCACTGCTTAATAAACTTCCCGCCTATGGCCTACCACCAAAACTCTGTACCTGGACAGCAAACTTCCTCTCCAACCAGAGCATTTCTGTTGTCGTGGATGGCCATTCCTCTAAACTATATCCAATTAAAGCAGGAGTCTCTCAAGGTTCAGCTTTAGCCCCTACTTTGTCTCTTCTCCACATCAATGACCTCTCCTCTAGCACATCTAACCCAGTTCACAGTTACGCGGACGACAGCACCCTCCACTCAAACATACAATATTCTTAGCCTGTCTCTTTGGCCCAATTAGATGAGGATCGCAGACACATGGAGGGTTTTGTCTCCGTCGATTTCCAAAAAATATTAAACTGGGGAAGTAGAAATCTTGTAAAATTCAACCCCACCAAAACTCAGTCTTGCTTTCTTTCTCATAAAAGATACACCAGCCCTAGACCCATCACAATGAACAACCAACTTATTCAAAGTAATGAGTCATTTTCACTTGTTGGCATTTCTGTTGATCGAAATCTCAATTGGCACCAATATGTCACATCAATTGCATAAGCGGCTGCTAAGAAAGTAGGTTTCCTCGTCCGGGCTCGCAAATACTTTTCACCAGCTAATCTCTATACCTTATATACTTCGCAAATAAGGCCAAACCTCGAATACTGCATCCACATCTGGGGTGCTGCTGCCGCTTCTACACTCGCTATCCTGGACTCCATTCAGAAGAGAGCTATACGTGTCATTGGTGACCCTACCCTCGCCCAAAGGCTGGCATCCCTTGCACACCGACGTGCCGTTGGTGGCCTCTCTCTCTCTCTCTCTCTCTCTCTCTCTCTCTCTCTCTCTCTCTCTCTCTCTCTCTCTCTCTCTCTCTCTCTCTCTCTCTCTCGCTCTCTCTTTAATAGATATCTGCACGGGCACTGCTTAGAGGAGCTTTCTTTCATAGATTTTCCACCTGCTGTCACCAGACATAGAACATCTTGTTATGCCCGCTCTTTTGTGCCGAGGACTTCCAAGTTGTGGAATTCCTTGCCGGCGCATGTTTTTCCTTCTCCTCCGAACCTTCAAGTCCAGAATTAACAAGTTGCCTCTTTCCTCCTTGTCGACACCCACGGTACGATAGTATTTAGGCTGTAAGCCCTCAGGGTGTGTTGTTGAAATAAATAAAAAATAATACCCGAGCTGTCTCAAATTTTGAAAATCTTCTATTGCTCTAGGGCACAAAATTATGGACCACACTATATATAGCCAAAGGCGCCACTAAATATTACCAAGATAATGCACGGTTCACACCTAGACCCAGTGTAGAAACTGTATAAGCTATGCCGACACATAACGTGTTAGAGAAGGGAAGCTAAAGAATAAAATAAAATTAAGTTACTGATTCCGTAGATCTGAAGAAAGCATTCGATAGAATGGATTAAAAAAGATTATTTATATAATAAAAAGATCCTGTTTGAGTTTGAAAGATATACTGATTATTTTTCATAAAAAGTAAGAACGTTTTATTTAAGATCTACCGAAAGTTTATTAACAAATACTGCACTGATTACTAGTTATGAAACTTAGATGCTCAATTATATAGCTATAAATTATTTCGTCGCATTATTTATGAGCTGCGAAACGTGGGGATGCGGTGCAACTTCAAACCATAATCTACCAGAATATATTGAACAAGATTCCCAATCTGGACGCCGCATTGTGGAGTTCTAGAGAGAATCTGATCTTGCGGCTGGACCGTCGGCTGTTTCCGATCGATATAAATGTATTATCCGTAAAACAACAGCGATTTGTGGTTTAATCTTACACGTAGTTAGTGAATTTATAGCCGATGCACCGCCTATAACGCTTACTTCGAGCCCTTTTGTCCGCCTCTTGGAGTTTCGTGTCCAAAACCACACAGAATTCAGTTAGAGCCAGTCTACTAGGCGAGACTTGAAGCACTGGAATTTATAACCATCGCCGAATTACACAATACAACGATCCAAGTAGAATATGGTAGTAAATTAGCCCTGCAATGAATCAAGGCTTTTTAGCGCAACCCAGAGTCAAAGATTCATTTCAAAAATTAATGTAACCGAAACACATAAATATTATAAAACTCAGGGAAGATATAAATCAGTCCTAATTTAATTTTTAGCGAATTTTTCGTTTCACGAAAAATTCACTAATGAGGAGATCTGTGTTTATATATATATATATATATATATATATATATATATATATATATATATATATATATATATATATATCATTTCTGAACGTCACACAGTCTGGGATTAACGTAATTAAGCATTGAATGAAAGGCTTCTCCTCCAAACACCAAATTTATTCTAAATCCAACTCCCCACGCGTTTCAACACTCTAAGAGGTCATCCTCAGGGGATAAATCAACAATCATAACAAGAAAATCATTACTTTTTCCGGTAGGCTAATGTGCATGTCCAGATCATTGGGCACCAGAGTCACAGAACATCTTAGAAGTAGAAACCAGCTCAATAATGAGACATCAGTCTTTGGTTGCCATTTGAGGGAGAGTGGTCACTGTTTCAACAAAAATACAGATGCTGAAATCTTGCACCCTTCGAGTTTTGGTGTAGAACAATTCGTCTTGAAAGAAATTGAGATTTTTACACATTTCAAGTGCCAAGCCAGTGAAGTTTTGAACTTGTCCAACACTGATGTAACTAACTTTCCTTCCTGCTATAGCAAATTGGTGTGACAGTGATACTGAACTCTATGGTTTTTCTACATGACCATAAACATGATGATTTGAAGATGGCTGCTCTATGGCTCTCCTTCCATTCTCTACTATTTTGTCATTGACATGTTTCGCTTCTGACACTTTTTCCTGTTTTTCTCTTCTGCACCTGCGCCGGTGCATCCTGCCCGTGCAAGTTTGCATAATGCCCGCCTCTCATAATTGCTATCGTTAAGAATCGCCGATCTCTTTCATTAATTTTTGGTTTGCAGACAATTTTTCTGGCAAATGCAGATGTAGTGTTGCAGGACACCTGGCACAATGGATAAAGTTGTGACCTGTTGAACCTTTTTGTATAGTTTCTAGTTAAATTTTTAAAGAATTGCTCAAGTGAGTTGTTCTGTTTTATTCACTTAATTTTTCATAATTTCTTTACCCTAGCAGTTCTCATTGGGTTTCTGCTTGATTGTACCTGCCTCTTGTGTTGTTTAACTTGTCAGTTCCACTCATTGGCTTTGCTTTAGGTTTCTGCAATAGACTTGTAATATTAATGTTCAAATATTACACTTTTGCAACTTTGTAGCTTTTAACGCTTTTCAATTTGCTCTGATGTTCGTTTTTAGTGAATTTTCTTAAAAAAACTTCACTAATGAGGGGATCCCGACTTTTGAATTTTGAAAAAATTTCTTCAAATGAGCGCTAATTAAGCCCCCCAGAACACATATCCGGGGTCAGTTTCAATTTATATATATATATATATATATATATATATATATATATATATATATATATATATATATATATATATATATATATTACACCGATAACTCACAAAATAATGGGCCGATTTAAATTAAATTTGGAGAATGAATTTCCTTTGCAAAGGGATTGGATAAGTTCGTTAACCAGGAAAATCTGCCCAGGTTTTCCTGGGAAATTTTGTGTTTTCTTTCGAAAAAAATTTATATCTCCGGAATTAACAAAGTCAGGGCAACCAAATTTGGTGCGCGAGTTGTTTATATCCTTATGGGTTACCTACCAAAATTTATTTATATAGGTCAAAAGACAAAAAAGTTATAGGCATTTAAAAAAAGGGTTTTCCTCAAAACGTCAAAGTTGCGATTTAAAACGTCAAAATCGGCAAAATTTAGGCAAATAACTTAAATCTAATACGGGCTATGGAAATCAAATGTCTCAAAAAGGATGTTTTACGAACCCTAAAGTCTTAGTTTCAACCGCCATTGTCCTTAATGTTACTAAAATGTTTCCAGAAAAGTAATTTCAAATAGACCCTATCTCTGATGCTTGACAGTTGTCTTAGCTATAGAGTTTATCGTTTAATGGTATATAATTTTTGTCCAATTTTCGTAAAAAAAAATCAATAAAGCTCAATATATCCGTTATTATACAAGATATGAAAAAAAAAATTATATATTAATTATAGGGTGTCTTGAGCCACATCTTAAAAAAATATTTCTACAATCACAGGATGGCCCACAAGTCGT
Source organism: Tillus elongatus (assembly GCA_964006375.1). Taxonomy (NCBI): domain Eukaryota; kingdom Metazoa; phylum Arthropoda; class Insecta; order Coleoptera; family Cleridae; genus Tillus; species Tillus elongatus. The sequence continues at coordinate 250,338,414 of OZ023263.1, read as the reverse complement.
TGGTGATACAAATTTTCTTTTTTTTTTTAATCAAACACGCCTTATGTTATTGTATTTTTGCATTTTCCGTCGAAGTATAATGCATCTTTGTAAGAAAAGAAATTCTGGATGCAGCAAGTGCGTTATGGTAGCGAATTTTGATCAAATGCTTCATATTTGAATAGCCCAATTTGATATTAACCTATAAGGTTGACCAAGAAACGAGTTTCCGGGAACACTTTAACTTTACTTTTGGAAATTTTTGTACATTTTCACACAATAAAGTTATTCATATGAAACATGGCACATTGTTTTTACTATATAGGTTATACTGGTAACCAAAATTGATGCCTGCTTTCTTAAAAAGCACATTTGCAATAAAAACATTTTAATGAAAATTCACTACCATAACGCACTTGCTGCGTCCAGAGTTTTTATATACAAGTGCAAATTATTCCTTTATGATTTTATTAATGTTAATGGGTGGACTAAATAGTGTTTGTTATGTTTTATCAACACATATAAAGGGTCGAAGGTTAGTTATTTTCTCTCTGATGCTTTGGCGGTAGTTTTAGTTAAGTTTATGGTTTAACGATCCACAATTTTTAGCTGATTTTCGTACAAAAAATTCGTCAATGAGGAGACCACGACTTTATAATTTTAAAAAGATTTCTTCAAATGAGCGCAAACTAGGCCCCCTGGAATCCATTTACGTTCAGTTTTGATCTGTTTACATATATACAGGGTAACGCATTTCTACGGTAAAGCTGAATATAATTATTATTATACAAGAGACGAGAAAAATTGTATACGTCAATTATATGGTGTCTTGAGCTGCATCTTATAAAATTCGTTTTACCATCACAGGATGGCCCATAAGTCGTTGGTGATCCCTACAATTTTTTTTCGAACAACCTTATTTTATTGCATTTTTTATAGAAATATGTTTGTAAGAAAAAAAATCAAGACGTAGTAAGTGCGTTTTGGTAGTAAATTTTCATTAAATGCTTCAAATTTTAAAAACTCAATTTGCCAAAGGTTTGGTGGCTAGGAAACCAAGATTTGAAGTTTATTGTCGGAAAATTTTTGTACATTTTCAAACAATAAGTTATCGTGATAAAACATGGCACATTGTTTCTACTATATAGGTTATACCGGTAACCAAATTGATGATTGCTTGAATTAAAAAACATATTTGCTCTTCAAAACTTTTTTTTTTCATTTATATCATTTAGTGGCGTTAAAAATTGCTGTTTGAGAGCTTATCTCACAAAAAAAATATTTTTCTAGAATTTTCTGTTGCTAAAAAATCGCTGCAAAATGTTTGGCAATATTAAAAAGATACCCTCATTAACACACTAATTATACAGGTTGTCTGTCTGAAGAAATACATTCAATTAGCTTGTTCTATTTTAAAATTATGTAACCACAGAATGCATTTAGTAATCTTTTTCCTGTAATACTGAACATAAATATGAAAAAAGAAAAAGCGAAATTTTAATTAGAACGCAAATGACGTCCTGCGGATGCAAATTACTTGAAGCCTTCCGGGGAAACAGCAGCTGAGTAAGTGAGGTAATAAATTAGCTTGTTAGTAGGGCTCTCAGATATCCAAACTGATACTGTACATGGAAGGCTGGCTGAGCAGTGCATTACATTCCGTGGGGGAGGAAAGCTGCTGTTTGGGATATCGAAAGTAACCCTTCATAATGCAGGAATGTTTGTTATGTTCTGTTGCGGTAATTGTAAACTGTGAACCTCCTCTCCTACCGGAAATTACCTACGAGCCAATCACTAGAATGGTTAGTTAGGTCCACAATTAGGGCGCTTGTATTCCCTTATTCAGTATGTGAACACTCAATTCGGTAATTACTAGATAAAAGTACGTTAATGGTGCATTTTTTTTCATACTTCTTTTAAATCCAAGTCGTAACGTTGTTACCTCCTTCAAAATTATCTATGACTTACGAGCCAGAACCGTGGTATGTGGTGAATGACCTCAGGTGGATATAGATCTGCTCAATAGTGAGGTCAGGATTGCCTATAACACACTACCCTAAAATAGCTATCTATCAGATTATCTTATTTATTAAGATTAGCAATACTTTTAGGAGGTTGACAGATCTGGATGTAGTTGGATACTTACGGTCTTTCTTTGTTTGCTTCGCACTACTTGGGGTCCTATATTTATAGGCGCCCCAGGCTAGTGCCTGGTAACGTGGAAATTTAGATATCTAGGTAATCGTCAGTAAGAATGAATTATTTGCGCTGACGCCAAAAGAAAGGAGAAGTTTGGAAGGAATTTCTCTTCAATCAAACAGATATCTTAATGTAACAAAGTATATAAATTTATTCATATAAATTAAATTTGGAATAGTAAAGAAAATGAAATAAAGATGGTTTGTAAATCTCAAATAAACATTAATTGCACACAAATAATGTGTGTTTTTGTTTCTTTAACGTCGGCCTATTTCCGCGACTATGGCCAATCACCAACGCCAGGGAGCAGTTTCACCTCACTATCCTGGAAATTTTGCCGAACCCCCGCCTTTCTGTAAGGAGAGTAGGGATTTTTAACGTGCCCAACATCGCATGGACACGGGACCGACGGCTTTACGCCCCCTCCGAAGGGCGGAACGTGCAGACAATCAACTTGCTCAAATACTACTACTACTACCCTGGGATCGAACCCAATACCCTTCGGTTCAGAGGCACACGTTCTTACCCCTGAACCACCGAGGTTCTTGCACACAAATAAAAATGAGATAAACAGCAAGAACTTCAAGAAAAATAAATTACCAATTCACTTACATATGACAAAACAATAAGATAAAGATGGTTACATGTTGACATACTGATGTTAGCCACTTGAGCTTTATATGTAAGATGAAATACTGTATCTTACAGTAAAAAAACAAACACAAATTATTAGGTAAATCACTTGACGTTTGTCAATCAATTTGATTATTGTTTCAACAGCTTAAACTGGCCAGTTCTTTGAGTGAGGCTCCAAAAAAAAAAGTATATATAATCCTACGTAAAATTACTGCATTAATTATTAAAAATTAGAGATATTGAAAAGAATGTACAGGTTAGATATTTTACAGACAAAATTTACTAATTACAATTTCAAAAATTATGTGTTTAAATTTACAGACAAAATTCAACAGATTAGACAGGAAACTTACAGTCATTCTTATAGATCACTGTTCAAGTTCGAATTTGTTTACGTTATTTTGGAAAGTTCAAGTTATGAAGCTTCAGATATTGGATTGCTTGCATGAAAATTTCTACTTGTTCAGAGAAAAAGGGGTTACACAAACTCACCCAATGTTCCTGTATTGAGTTACCTTATGACCCTATGAAGATGCCTTCCAAGTGGGATCAAGTATGAGCACCTGAGACAGGTTCACACACTCCAATTGGGTTGGTGGACTTATTGCTCCAATATTAGGAAACCATTTGACAACTATGTCGATGTTCTGAATTCGCTTGACGAAAACTTTGCAAATCTCAATTTAAAACGTGAATTTGTCCAAGTGAAATTCACTGCCAATTGACTTAAAGTTAGGTAATAACCAGGAAGTCTTTCTGATTAAGGCAAGAGAACAACAGGTCGGAACAAGGAACCACAACTAAACTCGCGTTTTTATGCTGAATACGATGTTTATTTAAACTCGAAAATCGTTTAAATTACTTTTAACAATCACTGACAATAATCATTAGGTAGTACAGATAACAGAAAGGACTTTATCACCCCCTTTTAAGATAATCTAATTGCCACCGAAACTAAGGGGTGTTTATCCGACCAGCGCCAGGCAGAGACTCTCTGCTAATGTGTCGAGTTCGGCAATTCCTAACCGCTGCACGCAAAAATTCTTACCGTGACCGTTGGTGGCTGTGCGCGAGCTCTTTCTAGCCTCCATTCTTCGAATGAGATAAAACGAGACATCCCATCGGTGGCGAAGCCACGGCGTCTTTTTTACACATCTTCACAATAATGGACTCGTCCGTTCGTTTGGTAACCGATTTTCTATATTTCATCGTAATTAGGTCAGCATCTGTTATTTACCTAGAATCTCAGGACAATAGAGATACTCATTTTCCCCAACAAAAATGCAACGTCTCTCAATATTTAGATTTCGATGTACATTATAGGGAACTCAGTACGGGTCTTACGATACAGAATTTCTTAGCGAATTTTCATCAAAATTATTTTGAAACCTAAAACTTGAAATATTTATTATAGATAGGGTTTTTGGTATTATTTGGATACTTGGGGGCTTTCTAAGTGTATTTTGAACCAGTAATGATTCCAGATAAGAAGTGAATCGTTACAACGTTTTTGCGTTACGACTTGATGATCAAGTAACCGAGCGCTTTTGCACTTGGTTACTTGATTAATTTTTACGATGTAGGTGACAAAATGAAGAGACTGTGTTTCTAAGACATAAGGAATTTGAATGTCGTGCCGCAAGATAAGTGTTTACTCACTTCTTAAATAGTTGGAGCTTATAGATAGATATAAGTGTTTACCGGCGATCTAGGCCCATATCTTCGGGATATTTTTGTACTTCTTCTCAATTCTTGTAGATATCTTTTAATCTTAAATTGATTTTTTGCAAGCCTCGTTCAACGGCATCACGCCCACTGCCTGCTGGTTAGCCTTTGCTTATAGGTACTTCTTGGATTTGACCAAACACATTCCTTTGCCATTCCATCCTCCCCATTAGATTTTGGTGCCCTAGCCAATGTAATCGACCTATCTTTACCTGGGGCACAGGTTGTTCTCCAGATATTTCATGCACCTTTGTATTTGTACACATTTCTCAAATGTCATCAAAACCCATATCCGGGGTCAGTTTCGATTTTTTTTAAGTTATATATATATATATATATATATATATATATATATATATATATATATATATATATATATATATATATATATATATATATATATATATATATATATGTGTGTGTGTGTGTGTGTGTGTGTGTGTGTACCCAACCGACAACTGAAAAAGTAATTAACCAATTTTGATGACACTCGGCGGGTGCCTTTACTTTATTAATAGCTTGGATGAGTTCGTTAGCAAAGGAAATCGGACAAGGTTTTCCGGGAAAATTTAGAGTTTCTTTCAAAAACTTCTTTTCTCCTAAAGTTACAAAGCTATTTCGATGAAATTTGGTAAACATATTGCTTTTGAAAAGGCCTAACTACATATAAAAATTCAGCTTTCTACGTTTACAGAAAATTGAGCGATTCAAATTTGAATCATTTATATTTAATATTACCGCTTTTAATTGGCAATGGTAAACACTGGTTTATAGGTATATGAGAAGCGCCTCCGTGGCCGTGCGGCAAAGTCGAGACAGATATATATATATATATATATATATATATATATATATATATATATATATATATATGTATATATATATATATATATATATATATATATATATATATATAAACATTTTAACTGACTTTGGAAATGGGTTTCAATGGCCCTAATTCGTGCTCATTTGAAGAAATTTTCCGAAAGTCTCACCGTCGAGGCCTCTCGATAAGTGAATTTTCTTAATAAAACCACTTGTGAACACAGTGAAAAAACCTGGACGCAGAAAGTGCGTTATGGTGGTGAATTTTCATAAAAATGTTTTTAATAGCAAATATATGTGTTTTTTAAGAAAGCAGGCATCATATTTGGCTACCAGTATAACCTATATAGTAAAAACAATGTGCCATGTTTCATCAAAATAACTTTATTGTTGGAAAATGTACAAAAATTTCCGAAAGTAAACTTAAAGTCTTCCGGAAAAAACTCGTGTCTTTGTCAACCATATAGGTAAATAGCAAATTCAGCTATTCAAATATGAAGCATTTGATCAAAATTCCCTATCATAACGCACTTGCTGCGTCTAGAATTTCTTTTCTTACAAACATGCATTATATTTCGATGGAAAATGCAAAAATGCAATAACATAAGGCGTGTTTGATTGAAAAAAAAAAAGAAAATTTGTATCACCAACGACTTATGGGCCAGCCTGTGATGGTAGAAATAGTTTTTTAAGATGTAGCACAAGACACCCTATAATTAATGTATACAATATTTTTTCATATCTTGTATAATAAAGGATATATTGACCGTTATTAATTTTTTACGAAAATTCGACAAAAATTATGTACCAGTAAATGCTAAACTCTATAGCTAAGACTACTGCCAAGCATCAGAGAATGGGTCTGTTTGAAATGAAGTTTCTGGAAATATTTTAGTAAAATGAAGGACAATGACGGTTGAAACTAAGACTTCAGGGTTTGCAAAACATTCTTCTTGAAACATTTTCTTTCCATAGCCCGTATTAGATCTAAGTTCTTTGCCTAAATGTTGCCAATTTTGACGTTTTAAATCGCAACTTTGACGTTTTGAGGAAAATTCCAATTTATTTTTCTTTAAATGCCTATAACTTTTTCGTCTTTTGACCTACAAAGCTAAATTTTGGTAGGTGACTTACCTATAATGATATAAACCCGCGTGGCAAATTGCCCTTACTTTGTTGATTCCGGGAAAACCTGGGCCCATTTTCCTGGCTAACGAACTAATCCAAGCTATTTTCAAGAGGAAGGTATTTGCGAAATTTAATCAAAATCGTCCCATTATTTTTTGGGTTATCGGTGTGATATATATATATATATATATATATATATATATATATATATATATATATATATATATATATATATATATATGTATATATATATATATATATTATATATATATATATATATATATATATATATATATATATATATATATATATATATATATATATATATATATATATATATATATATATATATATATATATATAAACATATAAAAATCGAAACTGACCCCGGATATGTGTTCTAGGAGGGCTAAATAGCGTTTATTTGAAGAAATTTTTTCAAAATTCAAAAGTCAGGATCTCCTCATTAGTGAATGTTTTAAACAAAAATTAGCTAAAAGATTATTTACCTGTGTCTGTGATTAAAAAAGTATGTCTGCTGGAGATTTTTTAGGTGGTTGTGTTAGTTTATTGATCTAAGGTCTCCCCACACGATACTGTTTTGTATTTGTCTTTAAAAAGCGTATTACGCAACGAGTGTTGAAAAAGCTTACTTGTGTATACATCTTTATAGATACTGTCCTTCCAAATTCATAGAACCGAAAAACCAGAACCGCCATCTAATACATACCTTCAGCTATCCGGTTCTTAAAGTTAATCCTTTGTGGAAGAATCGATGTCCGTTTCGTTTAGAGATAGCATCCTGTTGGCCGATATAAATCTAAGGAGTGTATCGGCCTGTGCGGCTCCTTCCTTTGTAAGGGATGTTAGAAAGTGTCTCGTAAGGCACGGCTAACGACACTGTGTGTATAGAATAAGCCAGGGGGATACTCGACTTAATTTCCTCTCGGCCATCCCTGATACAGATCATCCTTGAGGATGCTACTGACCGGAGATGAAAGGATCGACCAAATGAATTTGCTGCTGGTGGAAACGTTAATGTGTCACGGGATAAGGATCTCCATTACACGTGTGAAATATTTGTTAGCTACGTCTCTCATGTTTAGATAATAGATGATCTCGGATGCCGTCCCAATAAGAGGAATTTAGGATACGGGGTGGCGTGTCTAAGATCTTTGTTAGGATTTACGCAAGATAAATACATCTCGGGACGCAGCAAGTGTGTTATAGTAGTGAATTTACAAAAGAATTTTACAGTATTATTTTACGGCATATTATTTTAAACTTACACAGACCCTGAAGATCGATTTTAGAGGTCCTGGTATTCGCACATTTGAGAATTTCTTCGAAAATGTCTATATTACCAAAAAAAAATCTTGTGTTTTAACTCCTTTTGACAAAAATACCCAAAACAAATTTTCTATGAAGTTGTAAAACTTAATTTTGCTATATCTATAGATTGATATCCACGGCAGGTGGTAGTGGACTTTTTCTTTAAGTAATAGAAAATGATTTTTTTCACGCACGAGGAGATACCGCCCCTTACATCAAGGGCCAGTGAAGTCCCAACGGACGTTTCCGGTTCTGGTGTATGAGTCAGTTTCCCTTGTAAACAAAAATGATTATTGCTCCTCCTTGTACAAAAGATTCCGGAGGTAAAATACTCTTCCAATCGGATCTCCGGGAGAGGGGTGTGCAGGGGGCGCCGGCATCAACATATCCTTCTCGAATATATGTGGCCTAAATTCTAACCTGAACTCCGTCCACCATTTCCTCCAGCCTACTAGACCGCAACTCCTTTTCCTCACCGAAACCCAAATCAGTGCCAAAACAGGCATTAATCACCTCAGTTTCCTGGCGTATGAGCTCCTTACTTCCTTTAGATTGCATCGAGGTGTGTGTGCATACGTCCACAGCAATCTAACCTGCACCAGACTCCCCAATTTACAAGCTGAAAGAAAAGAGATACTTTGGACGAAACTCTCTCTCATGGCTACAACAAAATTCATCTGTTGCATTTACCTGTCACATTCTGACAACAACTTTGTCCAGCTTTTCGACTACCTTTCTGAAATAACTGATTTCTGAATATACTTCCTCCGAGGTCACTATTCTTGGTGATTTCAATGTTCATGATAAGGAATGGCTAGAATCTTCAAAAACCGATTCACAAGGGAGAGCGGCTGAGGCCTTTGCAGTCCGCAATTCTTTAGCCAATATGGTTTAGCAACCTACTTACTTTCCTTGCATCCCAACACACAGCTTAAATCCCTTGGATTTGGTTCTTACTACAAAACCTGAATGCTGTAAGACTTCAGTCACCGCCCCGCTTGGGCTCTCAGACCACGGAATGGTCACTACTTCCTGCGCAATGCAACCCAAGGTCACACAGTCATCACACCCACGTATCGTTTGGAACTAAAACTCTGCGAACTGGGACAAAATGCGGGATTACTTTTCCTCATTTCCATTAGCATATGTCTGTCTCAAAACGTCACTGAAATTATCCATGCTGGCATGGAATTATTTATCCCACGTACACAGAAAACCTCTTCAGCTACCCAAGAGCCCTGGTTCTCTAAATCCTGTGACAAGGCCAGACTTGAAAAGGTCAAAGCTCACAAAACGCTTCTACACAATTCTAGTCAAGAAAACCGTATGTCTGCATTCTTTCTGAGGCAAAAAACTCGTTTAATAACCACATCAAAAACAAAGTCCTCGTAAGCTCCAACGACAGGAAACCCTTCCGGACTCTTGCTAAATCTATTGGGAATAATTTCTGCAAGAGCACGTTTCCACCTCTTGTTTAAGGGGATGAAATTGTCTTTTAATACCAGGAAAGCCTCTGGCCTTGACGAGATCCCAGCAATTGTTGATCCTGTCCTCACTGGTATGTTTTAGACATCTTACAATAGAGGCATATTCCCTACTAACTGGAAAACTGCTCGAGTACAAATTGTCCCCAAGAAAGGATCCAAAACGCTTCCTGGCAACTACAGGCCTATTTCTCTCCTCTCAGTCGTCTCTAAAGTGATGGAAAAGTATATAAACACCGAATTACTAAAATTTCTTGAAAACAGTCTAATCCACGACAGGCAGTATGGATTTCGTCATCGCATATCAACTGCCGACCTTCTTTCCTTTGTCACCCATTTTTGGAACAAGTGTAAGGACATACACGGTGAATCCCAGATTGTCGCTCTAGACATATCCAAAGCATTCGACCAGGTCTGGCACGCAGCGCTGCTTAATAAACTTCCGGCCTATGGCCTACCACCAAAACTCTGTACCTGGAGAGCAAATTTCCTCTCCAAGCGGAGCATTTCTTTTGTCGTGGATAGCCATTCCTCTAAACTATATCCAATTAATGCTGGAGTTCCTCAAGTTTCAGGTTTGGCCCCTACTTTGTTTCTTCTCCACATCGATGACCTCCTCTCTAGCACATCTGACCCAGTTTACAGTTACGCGGACGACTGCATCTTTCACTCAAATATACAATATTCTAAGCCTGCCTCTTTAGCCCAATTAGATGAGGATCGCTGATTCATGGCGTGTTCTGCCTCCGTAGATTTCTAAAAAATATTAGAATTGGGAAGTGAAAATCTTGTACAATTCAACTCCACCAAATCTGAGTCTTGCTTTCTATCTCATTAGAGATACACCAGCCCTAGACCCATCTCAATTAACAACCAAGTTATTCAAAGTAATGAGTCCTTTTCACTTGTTGGCATTTCTGTGGATCGAAATCTCAATTGGCACCAACATGTCACATCAATTGCAGAAGCGGCTGCTAAGAAATTAGGTTTCCTCTTCCGGGCTGGCAAATACTTTTCACCAGCTAATCTCTATACCTTATATACTTCACAAATAGGGTCAAATCTCGTATACTGCTCCCACATCTGGGGTGACGCTGCCGCTTCTACACTCGCTATCCTGGACTCCATTCAGAAGAGAGCTATACGTCTAATCGGTGACCCTACCCTTACTCAAAGGCTGCCATCCCTTGCCCACCGACGTGCCGTTGGTGATGCACGGGCACTGCTCAGAGGAACTTTCTTCCATAGTTCCTCCACCTGCTGCACCCCACAGATCTTCCAGGAGAGAAGAGCGAATGCATCCTTTTATCGCCCAGGTCACCAGACATAGAACATTTTGTTATGCCCGCTCTTTTGTCCCGAGGACTTCCAAGTTGTGGAATTCCGTTCCGGCACATGTTTTTCCTTCTCCTCTGAACTTTCAAGGCCAGAATTAACAAGTTTCCTCTTTCCTCCTTGTCGACACCCACGGTACGATAGTATTTAGACTGTGTGCCCTCGTGGTGTTGCTGAAATAAAAAAAAATAGCGTAAGTCTCTTTAAAAGGAACTTGTATAACAAATGTCATTAAAGTTACAAAAGCTTGATAGGGTAGATGTATTCTCACCATAAATAGAACTGCAGACCGGTTTCGCTCTAATTAGGGCTCATCAGTAAGGTATACTAATTACAGTGAGAACACACCCATAAAGCAATACGGCTATGTTAGCTAGCCTCCTAGAACATTGTAAGATGTACGACAGGGTCGCCATCTCGGTGCGGAACCAGGTAGTATTTTGTCACGACAGCTCCAAATAACACAAAGTGTTATAAAATAAAGATAGTGTACAACTAACTAACCATTTTGTAAATTGTATGGTAGCCAGTCTCCTAGAACATTGTAAGATATACCACAGGGTCGCCATCTCTGTATGGAACCAGGTAGTATTTTGTCACGATAGCTCCAAATAACACAAAGTGTTATAAAATAAAGACAGTGTACAACTAACTAACCATTTTGTAAATTGTCAGCCCTGGTCCATTTCTTCCTCAATACAGGGACAATGTACGTAAGGCTTGATGTAATCTTATCATAATTAGAACCGCAGACCGATTTCGCTCTAATTAGAGGTCATCAGTACGGTATACTAATTACAACGAGAACACACCTATAAAGTAATACGGCTATGGTAGTCAGCCTCCTAGAACATTGTGAGATGTACGACAGGGTCGCTAACTTAGTCAGCGAAACGATGGTCCAGTCTAAAACTGTATTGTGATGAACTGGGGTCTTCAAATTGTACTTATATTTTAATATATGCTGACTTGTTTGCTCTAGACCCGACAGGTGATCGTAATTTGTAAGAGGAACTTAGTTTTGGGCATTTTTCTCAAAAAGAGTTAGAGCACAAGATTTTTTTTTTGATAATATTTATTATATATATATATATATATATATATATATATATATATATATATATATATATATATATATATATATATATATATATATATATATATATATATATATAACTCTTGTGAATAAATGAAAAAGTTTGATTATTTTGAAGTGAGTCTAATAAATTGGTTAGGGACCGTAAGTTCTTTACAGTTTGCTTTTACTGCAATGTTTTTGCGGGTCAAACTTGGGTGGTACTTCATTCTATTGGTTCGTTGATCGTTTTAGCCCAGGTGACAACCATAAACCTTTGGCTAAGCAATGTGTGCAATTTTAACAGGTACATTAATATTAAATAGGTTTTCGTTATGATTTAAATTGTTAACATTAATAATTATATGAGGTTCTCTTAAAAAATCAAACTAAGGCAACGCCTGTCGATCATCAGAATGTTTAAGAACAGAAAGTGCGTCCACTTCCAGTCTAACCAATAAGTGTAACACTGTTAAAATATTTAAATAAAAACGATGGCATATTGTCTACTACACATGCAAAATTGAAAAAAAAATAATTTATTGATTTGTGAAATGTGTATCGTGTAATCTCCAAACTGGATACGCTCCATGCATTTATTTAAATGACAGCCAAACGATTTTGTTAGCAAGGATGACTTTACAAAATTCAGTGTAACATCTTTTGTTTGTGCTACAGTTATAAGCTATTGTTTCGAGTCAATGCCGCCTTTATATCAAATCGTTCCTGCCATGCAGTCTCATATCGTGTTCCGAAATGTGACATGATTTTACTTGATTGGACGGATTATGTCTATTCTGTTCCCACAAATAAAACAACTTGCTCTTTTGTGGAGCTGTTAATCGTTTCTCTGGCTGGCATGACACTCTTGCTTATTTTATAGAATCGGAAAGCAAAGCAATACGAATATATTTCCGTAAAGTAAAATGACAATAGTTATAAGTAATGCGCCACTAAATCTATTTTATTATTATACTCAGGTAAAAACCTGATAAGTATACGGTGAATCAAAAAAAAAATTCTCCTCCATACAGAATTTAACTGGTTTAAGAACTAAACGATAAGTAATTTAGTCGCCGTCTACAATTTTGTAAAGCAGTAAAACACAACGTGCAATAGGTAATTACAGTTTTTTCCGTATCTGATAAATGGCCTTTTTTCTTAGTAGTACTCTAAGTATACTTAGTTGTAGCTACTTAAACTGGTTCACTTCTTCAAGGTATAGCGTATAGAATGTAGTACTCAGGAGGTTGCTTAATAAACTTCCGGCCTATGACCTACCATCAAAACTCTGTACCTGGACAGCAAATTTCCTCTCCAACCGGAGCATTTCTGTTGTCGTGGATGGCTATTCCTCTAAACTCTATCCAATTAATGCAGGAGTTCCTCAAGGTTCAGCTTTAGCCCCTACTTTGTTTATTCTCCACATCAATGACCTCCTCTCTAGCACATCCGCCCCAGTTCACAGTTACGCGAACGACAGCACACTCCACTCGAATATACACTATTCTAGGCCTGTCTCTTTAGCCCAATTAGATGAGGATCGCACACTCATGGAGGGTTCTGTCTTAGTGGATCTTCAAAAAATATTAGCCTGGGGAAATAGAAATCTTGTAGAATTCAACCCAACCAAATCTCAGTCTTGCTTTCTATCTCATAAGAGATACACCAGCCCTAGACCCATCACAAGACCCATTTATAGATATCTGCACGGGCACTGCCCAGAGGAGCTTTTTTCCATAGTTCCTCCACCTGCTATCCCCAACAGATCTACCAGGGGAACAGAGTGAATGCACCCTTTTACTGTCCAGGTCATCAGGCATAAAACATCTTGCTATGCCCGCTCTTTGGTCCTGAGGACTTCCAAATTGTGGAATTCCTTGCCGGCACATGTTTTTCCTTCTCCTCCGAACCTCCAAACCTTCAAGTCCAGAATTAACAAGTTGCCTCTTTCCTCCTTGTCGATACGCACGGTACGATAGCATTTAGGCTGTAAGCCCTCGTGGTGTGTTGTTGAAATATAAAAGAAAGGTGGGTTAAGTGAAAGAAACACTTAAAGAGTATAACTAAAAGATTTAAATTGTATAGCGATAAGATAACTGGCTATAATTCTTATATTCTTGATTGCAGTTAGCACACTAACAGTATTGCCAATGAAGGTGCAAAGAGAAATCGCGGTGCCAGCGATGTATGTCAGCTGTCAACATTACAATTCAGAGGCGACTGTCTCCTCTCTGCTTATATTTATTTGTTAAAATTGCTTCATAAAAGATACAAAATATAGGATTTTGTCTACAAACCAGCATTTTAAAATTCATTGGACGGTACTTACAGGGTTCCTCTGCAGAGTCTTCGAACTGAACAATTCTGTTCGAATACTCCCAAAAGCCTCGCATTCACACAGGTAGCGGTAAGACGTCTCTTCGTTCTCGCGGCATTCCTGGCAATCGGGATCCTTCTCGACACCTATCAATGTGACGTGTTTTCTGAGAGCGTCAGCACCCCAAAGATGCGGCGAAGAGCAGCTCGACTCCTACCGAGAAGCCAGACAGTCTTGTCTCTGTCCGGCTCCTCCACGAAGTCCCTCGCCTGCCGACAGCTACCGGCCGACCACCAGTGGCTCTCGATGGACTCCTCATTCCACCTATCAAAGGCGACAGAGACAGTCTTCCTACTTATGCCTATCGCAGGCTCTAGGCCACAGAACGGCCGCCGGGAACCAAGTCTTGCGAGATCATTCGCCATCTCATTCCCCGCTACGCCACAGTGTACCGAAACCCACACAAGTTGCACCTCCTTTGTCCTGGCTAGTCCCTCAAGGGCGTCAGCGCACTCCTGAACCAGTGTTGACCTAATTCTGGCCGCGCAGATTGCCCCGAAGACCGCCTGGCTATCCGAGAAAATGTATACACATTTCTCAGGGCTCATCCTCACATTCTGTCTATTGGCTACAGACAAGATAGCATATACCTCCGTTTCTAATGCCGTGTTATATGCGCCCAGAGCATAACTCTCGCGCACCCCCAGATATTTGACCTCCCGCATTAAAGGTAAACCTTTTCCAAACATCACCGGCGCCCCAAACCCTTCCACATTCCTTTTGCTGGTGAATAGGACAATCTCCGTCTTCGCCGGGTTTACAGAGAGTCCCAGCTCACCACACCACCTATCAATTATGCTACAGGCAGCTTGCATGCACGCACAGACGACACCGAGGAATTTGCCGGTGACTAAGACCAGCCCATCATTAGCGTACGCCTGGGAGCAGAAGATATTCTTGGAGAGCCGCTCCATGAGGCCGTCCAGAACAAGTCACCATAGATGAGGCGAAAGGCAGCTTCCCTGAAGACAGCCGCCCGTCACTCAAACGTCCAGCCCCCAGCCTCTCAAGGTCAGCGAGACTCTTCTGTCCTCCAGCATGCTCGCCACCCAACTTAATAGGGTCCTAGGCGATCCCCTGCCCTGTAGGGCGGCACAGACCGTATCCGTCCTTGCCCGATCAAATGCCTCCTCCACATCGAAGAACACAGCTAATGTGCTTTCCCCGTAGTGTAGGGCCCTTCCACCTTTCGTGCCGCAGCGTGGAGATGTAAAACTCAATATTTGATTGGCTTTTGAAGAAGAACCAACAACTTCTACTTGTTAAATTGCACGTGAAAATGATGTTAGTCAATCAACAGTAAGGGGTCTCAAAAACGAAAAAATGCATCCCTATAAACTACAATACGTTCAAGAGTTAATTGACGGTGATTATGATGGAAGATTGCAATTTTGTGAACAACTGCTGGACACGTTACATAGAAAAGTTATTTCTTCTGCTGACGTTATGTTTTTCGATGAAGCAACAATTCTTTTGAATGGCGACGTAAACAGGCAAAATTGCAGATACTGGGCTGCCAAAAACCCCCACTGGATGAGAGAAACATACACTCAGCGTCCTCAGAACTAAAACGGTTGGGCTGGTATCATCGGTGATCAGGTAGTTGGACATGTTTTTATAGAAAATCTAAACGGTCCAAGCTATTTAGAAATGCTAAGAGAACAGGTTATCCCAATGTTAGCAGAATTGTGTCTAAATGTAATGGAATCTAATATTCCCCATGAAAGGGTATGGTTTCAATAAGACGGTGCATTGCCCCACTTTACTCTTCAAGTACGGGAGTATTTACACGAAGTCCTTTCACAAAGATGGATTGGACGAAGAGGTTTCGTAGAATGGCCCGCTAGCTTACCAGATCTTACACCTCTTGGTTTGTTTTCTATGAGGATACCTCAAAACGTAACCTGCTGATATAGATGATTTGAAAATGAACATAACAACAGAAATTAGGAACGTAACGCCTGACGTGTTGAACAGAGTTAGGGAAGAATTCCAAAGCAGATCATTTCGTTGTGTGCAAGAATGGAGAATATTTTGAACATTTATTATAAGAAAGGGACGTTTTTATTAAGGTTATTTTCGAAATTAGAATTTCAGCGTAAACTGTTTCAATATTCCGGTATTAAATGTCCAGCCTGTATTGAACTGTAATATAAGACCATACATATGGCATATCTCCGCATTCAGAAAAATGTGATCCATAGAATTGTGACGAAAAAAATGTAGGGTTGCTATTTTAAAAAAATGGATAAAGTAGTGGGTGTAAAATGGTGGAAGTTTAATTTTTTTAAACTATGATTATAAGGTAATGTTCGACAAATTAAACTTCACGTCTCTCAGCCTATTCCACAAAAGTATTCTTTGCTGAATAATGAATTTTATTCCATAAGTGTGTTTTACACTGTATATATATATATATATATATATATATATATATATATATATATATATATATATATATATATATATATATATACGCGAAAATAACAAAGTAAAGACAACCAAATTTGGTACGCGTATTTGTTTATCAAAGGGTGAATCATGTACCAAAACCTAGGTCTGTCTAAGAAAAAAAAATTGAGTTTTTCACAAAACGTCAAAGTCGCGATTTAAAACGTCAAATATGCAATATTTAGGCAGAGAACCTGAAACGAATGCGGATTATGTAATGAAAATGTCGTAAGAAGAGCGTCCTACAACCCTTAAGTTTCAGGTTATACCGTCATCATTCTTCATTTTATTAGGATATTTCCAGAAATTTCATTTGAAATAGACCCTTTCTCTAATGCTATAATTTTTAGCTAATTTTCCTAGAAAAAATTCCGTAATGAGGAGACCGCGACTTTATATTATTTCTTCAAATGAGCGCATACTAGGCCCCCTAGAATCCATGTCCGGGTTTAGTTCCAGCTTTTATCTGTTTATGTATATACAGGGTGAGGCGTTTCTACGGCAAAGCTCAATATAATTGTTATTATATGAGATACGAGAAAAAGTTGTATACGTTAATTATATATTGTCTTGCGCTGCATCTTATAAAATTATCTTGACAATTACAGAGGGGCCCATAAGTCGTTGGTGATACCTATAAATTTTTTTTCGAACACATTTATATTATTGCATTTTTGCATTATTTAACTAAATACATATTTGTACGGAAAAAATCGAGACGCAGTAAGTGCGTTTTGGTAGCGAACTTTCATTAAATGCTTTAAATTTCCATAAAGCAATTTGTTGTTAACCTAATGTTTGTTGGTTAGGAAACCGGTGCTCTTGGAAATATTTTAAGGTTATTTTCGGATCATTTTTGTACACTTTCAAGCGATTAGTTATTCTGATAAAATATGGTATATTGTTTTTACTAAATAGATTTTACCGGTGACCAGACTGATGCCTGCTTGCACAAGAAAGACATATTTGCTGATAAAAACATTTTTATGAAAAGTCACTTCCATAACGCACTTGCTGCGTCAAGACTTTTTTTCTTGTTCTTAGTATGCAATTTTGTTTTTAAGTTAGAAATAGTTATATTTTTATATCTGTACTCATAATAATATAATAATAATATCTTTATTACCATCAACGATACATGGCATGTCAAAAGCAATATATCAGCTACACATTATTTCATCTTATACATCAGATAAACACACACACAAAGCAAATTCCACTATCTACAACTATTTTGATATGTAAATCTGTCTCAGACTTACATTTAAAATTTAAAAGGCACAAAAAATCTTAAACAACTACACAAATTAATCCCTTAAGTATACAAGAGACAAAGTTGAAAAACGCGCTGATACATAGGGTCAAATAAACAATGAAACAACAAACAAAAAACCAAGATATAACATTACTCTAAAATTTGAACATCAAAAGGCTAACCGGTCACACTTTCACCACTTAAAAATTCCTCAACGGTATAACAGGTTATTCAAACGAGTAATCTCTTGACCTGCATCTTAAAACCCTTGGTGCTATTTATGTCTTTGAAATTGTTTGGCAACTTTTTATATAACTTCACACCTATGTATATCATATTTCTCTGCGAGGAAGTAAGCCGAAAATGTTGCAAGCTTAAATAGTCTTTACATCGGGTGTTATAAGCGTGAAAATCTCTGTTCCTCACAAACTGATTTTTGTTGTCATGGACATAGACCACACAGTGAAGAATGTAAGCGCTCACAACGGTAAGTATTCCTTATTGTAAAAAAGAGTATTCTACAGCTCTCGCCTGGGGATAGACTGCACAGAGCTCTAATTGCTGCCTTCTGTTGCTTTAGAACCAACTCAATATTGGCGGGACCTCCCCACACCAAAAGTCCATAGCCACATCAACGAATGAAAGTTCGCAAAATAAGCAGTTTGAGCTGCAAGGTAACTACCGTGCTTTCTTAAATAACGAACGCTGTATACTACACTAGACAATTTTTTGCAAATTTTTTTAATATGGGTTGTCCATTTCAGGCCACTGTCCATGAAGAGTCCCAGAAACTTGACTACGTTTTCAGATGCATGTCTTTTTAATGAAAAATTTATTATCGTTTAATAATAATAATCATAGTAATAAATAAAATTTGTATTTTGCATAAATAAAACCTTCTTCTTTCTGCAATATCATTATCTCTTAGATCATACTTTTCAGACCCTCGGTGGTTCAGGGGTAAGAACGTGTGCCTCTGAACCGAAGGGTACTGGGTTCGATCCCAGCGTACTCCTTTCACTTTTTCAGTACATACTGTAACATTAACATCAACCGAGGTTCTGGCATTGTATTTGAGCAAGTTGAATGTCTGCACGTTCCACCCTTCGGAGGGGGCGTAAATCCGTGAGTCCTGTGTCCATGTTGGGCACGTTAAAGATCCCTACCCTCCTTACAGAAAGGCAGGGTTTCGGCAAAATTTCCAGGATAGTGAGGTGAAACTGCTCCCTGACGTCGGTGATTGGCCATAGTGGCGGAAATAGGCCGACGTTAAAGAAACAAACCACACACACATCATACTTTTCATGCCTGTATAGTAAATAGAATTCACTACAATTAATTTTGAGGTGATATTGTTATTTTCAGAGTTGTTATTTGAGAGTTATTTAAATATCTATTGGATTTAAGTTATAAATTTATAATTGTATTTAATGGTTGCTATAAAAAAGCTCTTGACATTATTTTAAATTTCACACTCGTAACTGTTTGTTATGCGTGCACACGGTGACGGTGATGGTGATATGAATCCGTTTAATTAAATCATTCCATCACTCAGTTGAGTGTGTCAATGGCATTAATTAATATACCTGATTAATGCAAACAGCTTTATTCATAACACATGCTAATTTGATTGGATATATTTGAGGAGAGAGCAAAAAGCTCCGTACAGCGGTTCAATGTTACCATCATAATTAATTATGTGCACCTATGTTTGTACATAAATTGATGTAAACATGCCATATATGTATAGAAAACGTATATATTGCAGGACTTCCAGTATAAAGTGTTTAAATCAAAATTTATTTACTTGATAATAAAACATAAAATTATATATGTTTTGCAGGCTGAGTAGCCTAGTTGTGGGTGAAATTAAATAGGTATCGAAACAACGGTCCTAAGCGGATAAAACGTATTCCTTGAGTTACATAAAACTGCCAGCTGATCTATTAGTCACCTTATGTGTTTTAATTATCTTTTTTTATTTCAACAACCCACGACGAGAGCTTACGGCCTAAATACTTATCGTACTGTGCGTGTCGACAAGGAGGAAAGAGGCAACTTGATAATTCTGGACTTGAAGGTTTGGGTGTTCGGAGGAGAAGGAAAAACTTGTGCCATCAAGAAATTCCACAACTCAGAAGTCATCGGGGCAGAAGAGCGGGAATAACAAGATGCTGTATGTCTGGTGACCTGGACAGTAAAAGGTTGCATTCGCTCTGTTCCCCTGGTATATATCTATAAAATGGAGAGAGGTCACCAACGGCACGTCGGTGGGCAAGAGACGGCAGCCTTTGGGTGAGGGTAGGGCCACCAATGAGACGTATAGCTCTCTTCTGAATGGGGTCCAGGATGGCGAGTGTAGAAGCGGAATCGGCACCCCAGATGTAGGAACAGTATTCTAGGTTTGGCTTTATTTGTGAAGTATATAACGTATAGAGATTAGCTGGTGACAAGCATTTGCGATCCTGAAAGAGGAAACCTAATTTCTTAGCAGCCGCTTCTGCAATTGATGTGACATATTGGTGTCAATTGAGATTTCGATCCACAGAAATACCAACAAGTGAAAAGGACTCATTACTTTAAATAACTTGGTTGTTCATTGTGATGGATCTAGGGCTGGTATATCTCTCTGAAATAGAAAGCAAGACTGAGATTTGGTGGGGTTGAATTGTACAAGATTTCTACTTCTCCAGTCTAATATTTTTGGAGATCCACAGAGACAGAACCCTGCATGAGTCTGCGATCCTCATCTAAGTGGGCTAAAGAGACAGGCTTAGAATATTGAATATTTGAGTGGAGGGTGCTGTCATCCGCGTAACTGAACTGCGGCGGATGTGCCAGAGAGGAGGTCATTGATGTGGAGAAGAAACAAAGTAGGGGCTAAAGCTGAACCTTGAGGGACTCCTGCATTAATTGGATACAGTTTAGAGGAATGGCCATCCACGACAACAGAAATGCTCCGGCGGGAGAGGAAATTTGCTGTCCAGGTGCAGAGTTTTGGTGGTAGCTATATGCCGGAAATTTATTAAGAAGCGCTGCGTGCCAGTTCTGGTCCAATGCTTTAGATATGCCTAGAGCAGCAATCTGGGATTCATCGTGGAGTTCTATAGACTTGTTCCAAGAATGGGTGACAAAGGAAAGGAGGTCGGCAGTTAATCTGTGCTGATGGAATCCATACTACCTGTCGTGGATTAGACTGTGTTGTTTTTCAAGAAATTTTAGTAATTCGGTGTTTATTTACTTTTCCATCACTTTAGAGACGACTGACAGGAGAGAAATAGGCCTGTAGTTGCTAGGAAGCACTTTGGATCCTTTCTTGGGGACGGGTTGTACTCGAGCAGTTTTCCAGTTACTAGGGGATATGCCTATATTGTAGGATGTCTAAAACAGACGACTCAGGACAGGAGCAAGTTCTGGTGCGCATTTTTTGAGAACAATTGCTGCGATCTTTTCAAGGCCAGAGGCTTTCCTGGTATTAAAAGGAGAGAGCATCTTTCGTACCTTTTTAGTTTTGAAAAGGATATCCGTCATTTTTCGCGCGACATTGGGGACTGTTGGTGGTTGAATGTTTGAAGGTAGGTTAAAAGTAAAATTGCCTGCGACCAACGAGGCAAAAGTCCAGCCTTGCCCAGGGCGGTAGAAACAACTGTATCCCTGAAACAAGAGGTGGGAACGAGCTATTGCAGAAATTATTCCCAATAGATTTAGCAAGAGTCCAGAAGGGTTTGTTGCCGTTGGAGCTTGAGAGGACTTTGTTTTTGATGTGGCTTTAAACGAGTTTTTTGCCTTATAAATAATATGGACATAGCGGCTTCTTGCGTCGTTAAATGCTTGACGGTTTTCTTGACTGGGATTGCGTAGAAGCGTTTTGTGAGCTTTTACCTTTTCAAGTCTGGCCTTGTCACAGGGTTTAGAGAACCAGGGCTTTTGAGTGGCTGAAGAGGTTTTCTGTGTACGTATAATAAATATTTCCATGCCAGCTTGGATTATTTCGGTGACGCTCCTGAGCATCACCCAATAGAGGCCGTCCGTCCTTTTTGAAGTGTGGGCCTCAAACTCCGGATGTATACTACTCATCAGAGATTTAAACCCCTCCGGGTCGTCTGGACTTATGACACCCGCTAGTGCTCAATCCAGTGCGGTATCATCTGGAACACCGCTACCGAGTAACAGCCAAGCAAAGCCAATTGTTCGTTTCTAAGCCCACAGTGGAGGCGTCAAAATCCGGGTGCATATCACTCCCCACAGGTATCCGCCTCCCTACAGACTCACCTGGACCAGACGCCCGTGAGTATTTGGCTCCGATTAGTCGCTTCTCAAAATCGTTGTCTGTTTATTATTTAAACTGCGAATTACGAGATGTCTTAATAGCATTTTTAAGAAAGCCAATTTGTTGCTTACATTTTCCACAAAAAATACATTAAAAAATTTGCTAGGTAACCCAAAGGATAAAGATAAAACCACAGGAATCTATGGAATAGGTTGTAGGGTTTGTGAACCTAAATGTGTTGGGCACACTAAGACAACCATTGAAACTAGATTTAAAGAACATTTAGCGCAAAAGAGATATGACACTATTGACAAACCATGTATTGCTCAGCATATTTGGGATAATAATCATCATGTAGATAAAGAAAATCTCAAGTTAATGAGAAATGTCAGGTAGTCGCGAGATAACAATAGCCAACTCATACAATGTATATAAGAAGTACAGATCCCGATTCAACACCCAAGGTCGCTGACGAATGGGTTAATTAAAAGCAGCGCAATTAGAAGAATAGACTACTCATAGATGTGTAAACAACTAGACCTTCAATTCAGCAACCAGCCACCTGCTAGGATCACCTTCAAGACTGCAACTTAGGTGGAAACCGCCTCTCGGTCCACGCCCCACCAGAGACTATATATGGAAGTTACCAGACCACGGACGGACATTCCTACATTGTTATTGCTTGAATCTCTTTTAAATTGTCATAATTTATATTTATCATTTTTTATTATTATTCATAAGTATTTTATGTAACTATAATCAATAAATTCTTTTAAAAAGTCAAGTGTGTTAACAAGAAAGTTAACTGGCGCAGTCGCAACGGATAGTGCTGAAGAACCAAAAGTATATTGATTCTTTGCGTTTCAACGCTTAACAGCCAAAGAACCGATCAAGAGAGACGTCATGAAGACAGCAGCAATAGCATCGATTCTGTAAGTTGTTTGCTTCCTTTATTTCCTATATATATATATATACTGTATTTCCTCATATATTTGGAATATAGATTAAGAAATATTAGTATTGGCGAAATTGATATTGTAGAACAACCCGATATAAATAATTCTAGAAACAAGTTAAATATGGCAAATCAATTCCAAGAGTTTTACCTTAAAGCAATCCCCGAATTTAACGGACAACCTGAAAATGTAGGGAACTTCTTAAAAGCTTGTGATCTAGTAATGAACCAATTCTATGATGCAGATAATCCAAATTTATATCTTAACCATTTTCTATTAAATTATATTCAAACGAAACTAATTGCACAAGCCAGGTTAATTATTAACACTAAAATTATAAACACATGGGTAGACTTAAGACGGGCAATTGTTGAGAACTTCACTGACCAGCGTGATGAAATCAGCTTACTAGGCGAATTATTGATACTGAAACAGAGACATAACGAGGATGCCTTAGCGTTCAGTAATCGTTGCAGACACATTGAACAATTACTCATCTCTAATTTAATATCTAATGAACGTAACGAGGGAATTTTAGTATTAAAACAAAACATGTACAGACAACAGACACTGAAAGCGTTTATCGGTGGATTAAAAAACCCCCTTGGTATGGTGGTCAGATCCACTCGACCAGACAGCATAGAACAAGCTTTAAAATTTATATTTTCCGAAGAAAATTATGAATATAGGGACAGATTATTACAACGGTCAAATTTCAACAATAATAACAATAACAGGCACGACAAACAACAAAAACCAGTTTTCCAAAGAAATACCCCAAATTTTAACAATATTCAATTTCAAAAACCCTTCCAACAACAAAATTATCGTGCACCTTTTAACTACAATTCAAACAGACCCCAAATGTCTCACCCACAATTTCAGGGGAACCCTTCAAATCAATTCTCAATGAGAAGACCGACATACAACCCTAATGACAATACTAGAAGATATCCACAGGATATGGATGTCGGCAGTAACAACACGAGACATACTAATTTCAGCCGACAACAACCCTCACAAAATAGACGAAACAATTTTCCTTCCAACAATTTTCAAAAAAGACAAAATTTCATACCAGAAGAAATAAACTATAACGAAACGAATAATTCTTTTCCTTTCAATGAATTAGAAAGAAGACAACAATTCTTACCAGAAGAATTAAATTATGACGCAACATATAATGCACAATCACCCTCCGAATTATACGATGCACAGCATCAAAATTTTCCGATAGCAGGGAGCTCAAAAACAGAACCGTAATAGATATTAATAATTTTAACACAATATCCCAATTACCCTACGTAATAATAAAAGAACTACCCGGAAAAATACTGCTCCACTCCGGTAGTACTAAGAGCCTTTTAAACCCGTCCATAGCATATAACAACTTTTATAATAAGATTTACAATCACCCGTTTTTAATTAAAAGTGCTCATGGTTATTCCAGCCATAATAATCGAGCCAGAATAATTTTAAACTCACTAACGGACAGTGAGCAAGAGTTTTGCCTATTTGAATTTAACAAAAATTTCGTAGCTCTTATTGGAATTGACTTTTTGATAAAAAATCAAGCGAACATTGATTTTAAAAACCAGAGACTCAATTTAAAAAATCGAAGCATTAAGATAAACTTCCCTCATACAAGGGATCATGAAGATAAGATGGGAAGTAATAGTAGTAGCAATAACAATCGGATAAGTAGACTCATCAAAGCAAATGATGAAATGAATCACCTTAACGTAAGTAATACAATAGACAGAAGCATTATTGCACTTGAACTCGATGTAGGAAAGCGTAATCAACCATTAAATGATGACGATGGAAGGTTACAACAAGTAACAAATGACCTAGGAGAAATGTTCACCCACAATAAAGGTAAACGGGATCAAGTTTCATTAAACACATATGAATATCGTCGAAATAAAAATGTGAGTGATACGAGGACGATACAAAAAGATATAATGGATCAAATTGAAAATAAAGCGAATATGATATCAAATAATTCTTACTATCACCAGAATTATAATAATAATTATACGGGGGGTGTACAAAAAAATATTACAAATCAAATTAGGATAAATCACTTAAATAACCAGGAGAAAGAAATTTTAATTGATTTATGTACAGAATTTCAAGAATTTTTGCAAAAGAAAATGAACCACTGACGCATACAAACGTTATTAAACACAAAATTAGACTAAAAGACGATATACCAATAAACGCCAAACTATATAGATACCCATATATTCACAAACCAGAAGTAGACAAACAAATTAACGAAATGCTAAATCAAAGGATAATTAGGAACAGTCATAGCGCTTATAATAGTCCAATATGGGTGATCCCAAAAAAAGCAGATGCCAGCGGCAAACAAAAATGGCGGATCGTCGTGGATTACCGCAAGTTAAATGAGAAGACTATACCTGATAGACACCCTATACCAAAAATCGAAGAGATACTGGATAAACTCGGGCGTGCACAATATTTTTCGACCATAGACTTAATTTCGGGCTACCACCAGATTGAAATGGACCCAAATGACCTTGAAAAAACGGCGTTTAGCACTGATACAGGCCATTATGAGTTCCTCAGGATGCCGTTCGGACTTTCAGGGGCGCCTGCTACATTTACCCGACTGATGCAACACGTCTTAAACGGTTTAATAGGAAAAACATGCTTAGTATACATGGATGACGTGATAGTGTTCTCGACATCATTACAAGAACATATCGAAAAATTAAGATTAGTATTCGAACGATTTAGACATAGTATACAAAAAGATTCCTCCAGGATTTCACAAAAAACACAAAAACCCTTTTACTGGACCTTATTCAATAATTTCCCTGATTGAACATAATAAAGCCATAATACTAAATCACAGAACTGACGAACAGACAATCACCCATTTACGCAATCTTCGCCTTGCAGGTTCATCCTCTTCACCAGAGTAAAACCACAATTAGAAGACCTAACAGACAATCCAGGCATACTGCCACGCAAACTGGGACAAGCCTTTTCAGAAAACGACAAATGGAGAATGATTCATATACATGACCTAAGACAACTATACGACGACTTTAACAGACTAAAAACTTACTTTGACAACATAATAAGCGTAATGAATGCAGAATACATGTTAGAATACAAAAATTTTATTTTAACAATCAATTTCACCATCCGCAATATTGATGACACATTTTATCGAATATTTCCAAGAACGATTAGGAACAAAAGAGGTATAATAAACGGACTAGGATCGATATTCAAATCAATAACTGGGAACTTAGATGCAGATGACGGCGACAGAATATATAAAGCTCTTGAAATTTTGAGAAAAGATCAAAATCAAGTACATCAACTTTTTAGTTCACAGACATCCCTAATGATAGATGCTATAACAGAGTTCAATAAAACAATAGACAACCTGAACCATAACCAAGAAGCCATAGTAGCGAGAATAAAAGATTTAGAATATACAATAGATAGTCTAAAAAGCGACCAACTAACAAATTTTCATAGAGTAAAACATTTGGAATTACTCACTCAAATCAGTTATTTGTTAAATAATGTACTAAACATGATATTAACAACAGAAAATGCAATTACTTTTTCAAAATTGAACACGTATCATACGTCAATACTGAAACCGAAATTTATATCAAAAGAATTAGAAAATATTGAAAACCATATCTCAAAATCAAGATTAATAACAAAATCCGACATTTCACTTTACGAGAAAATATTTAACATAAAAACCGTTCAAATTGATTTTAAAATTATATTCCAAATAGATATACCCTTAGTAGACAAATCAGATTATATTTATTATCAATTGTATGCATTACCAGTCCCTAAAAATCCATATACCTTCAGAATGATTGTCCCTAGAACCAAGTACCTAATCCTTAGCAGCGAACACTACGCTTACAGAAACGAAAAGTGTAGGAATCTAAAAGACCAGACATACTTTTGTGAAAATGACAACCCGACAGCACTTAACGAAAACAACCCATGCGAAATTAAACTGATCAACTTCCAGAAACCGATAAACAATTGCAAGCAAGAACTTGTCAAAATAACAAAAACAACAGTCTCTAAATATGGCAATACCCAATACATAATAGTGGCACCCGAAGAAACGAAAATCAAACTTAGCTGCGAAGAAAATGAAGAAACCAAAATAATCAGCGGAACAAAACTGGCGACTCTGAAACCCAAATGCCAACTTATTATCAATAACGAAAGATTTAGTTCAGTACAAATGGCATCGGAAACACAACAATCGTTCAATCTCCCAAACATCGAATTGGTAACAAATAAAGCACCCATATTCCCAGACAAATTACCAGAACTAAAATTAGAAAATGTCCAACTACACGACTTGAACAATATCAAATCCCAGTTACAATCCATCAATGGCAAAATTCCTGGAACCATCGATTTGCCCATATACCACCCTAGTGTATGGACAATTATACTATACCTGGTGATAATAATAACAATAATCACAATAACTTCAAGCTACTTCTGGCAGAAATCAAAAACGAAAACTGCTGACTCCAAACCAATTACTGGATTCCCGATGACTATTCGGAACGAACCATAGGCTTCGTTCTCTAAAGGATGGAGGAGATAACAATAGCCAACTCATACAATGTATATAAGAAGTACAGATCCCGATTCAACACCCAAGGTCGCTGACGAATGGGTTAATTAAAAGCAGCGCAATTAGAAGAATAGACTACTCATAGATGTGTAAACAACTAGACCTTCAATTCAGCAACCAGCCACCTGCTAGGATCACCTTCAAGACTGCAACTTAGGTGGAAACCGCCTCTCGGTCCACGCCCCACCAGAGACTATATATGGAAGTTACCAGACCACGGACGGACATTCCTACATTGTTATTGCTTGAATCTCTTTTAAATTGTCATAATTTATATTTATCATTTTTTATTATTATTCATAAGTATTTTATGTAACTATAATCAATAAATTCTTTTAAAAAGTCAAGTGTGTTAACAAGAAAGTTAACTCGCGTGAGCTTGATGCTTACGAAAGTATATATATATATATATATATATATATATATATATATATATATATATATATATATATATATATATATATATATATAGATATATATATATATATATATATATATATATATATATATATATATATATATATATATAGATATATATATATATATATATATATATCGTTAAAAATTTAAACGAAAATGTTTCGATGAATAGAGTAGGTCCATATGGTTTAAAATCTACATTTGTTATGTTGCTAAATATGTACAGTTTTTAGTACGTATTTATTGCTACATTTTTGTTTTAGCTGACTACAAAGTCATAGACGAAGACGAAAATGGCATAGGTACAGGAAGATCACGACTTGAAATGACTCTGACGAGGGATGACCTACTGGCTCGATATGAATGTAAAGTCGAGAGCGCTGCCCTTGACGAGCCTATAGTGTCTTGGTTGTCACCAGATGTTCATGGTAAGTTCAGTTCTTTAATGTCTTCATACCAATGTATAGTTACTATGGTGTAGTTTCGTCACGTTCCTTTTTGTTTTTTTTTTTTGCCAAAACTTGACTACGTTTTACCACATTTGCGAATCACTAAAAATTCCATTAATCGTTATTTTTTAGTATTTTCATTAATGCACTAGCTGCCTTCAGCTCAAAATAAAAGGTAAAGATTTTGCAACAAAAATTTGATATAAATATAAGCACATTAATCTAGTTGTGAGATTTCATCGCGAATACAATAGAGTCTTATGCAACTTTGTAACACAAATATTCAAGAGAAGTAGTTAATAAACAATCTTAACAATAATCGAGAGGAGGCTGAGTATAAAATAAAGAAAATGAAGAAGGGAATAGCTGACGAAGAGAAGCCTATCTTTCATTTAAGAAGAGACATGTATGGCACGGAAAAAAATACCGACAAAAAGGCAAAAACATGTGCATTTAATTGCATCAAATTGACAGAAAAATGCAAAAATTTTAGAAAATGTGCAAAAAATTATGCACAATATTAAGTTTGCTAAATCACTATATGTATACTATTGTGTCTTTTTAATTATTTTTTTCGTTAGAAATTTTGATAAGAATAATACTTCAAATTTAGTAGAATTAATTTGACAATAATAGAACATAATTTGTTAGAAAATGCAAGTTTTTTATTTATAAGTATCATAATTCATAACATTATACATAATTAATTTTTTTAAATGAAATAAAATGATTAACAAAACTATAAGAAATAGTATATTAAACATAAATCATGTCTTACATAATTATGAAAACAATTAATTACTAAGTGTTTTTCAAAGCTTTCTAGAAGAAAACTTTTTCTTTTGTCAGTAAACATGTGTTTAAAAATAGAGAAACTTCGTTCAACATCAACGGAAGTAACAGGAGCATATTTATACTTAGAAATAATGTTTGCTTCTAAATCAGATATATTTACATCACCTTCAAAGTTCCCTACGGAAATTTTTCAAATATTAAAAAAAATTTGGAATCCTGTATTAGTTTGAATCAGAGAGTTAGATTTGTTAAGAATTACTGATCTGGTTCCTCCGCACACTTTTTACAATCAGACTCAAAGCAACTCACTCTTCTAAAGAGACACATGTAATTTCTAATTTGAGTAATGTTGAAGATATTCATATTCATAAAATTCATCTTGTACAACAACTGAATGAAGATGAGTTTGATCGGCGGCTGGAGTTTTGTGAAGTTATGACTGCACGAATAGCTGATAACGGGAACTTTCTGGTCAAGATCTGTTTTTCAGACGAGTGTACGTTTTTATTAAATTCTACAGTCAATCGTCATAATTGTCGTTATTGGGCAGATAATAATCCAAGAAATTTTCACGAAGTCCACACTCAAACTCCACAGAAATTGAATGTCTGGATTGGCATTTTTGGAGACCGTTTAATCGGACCAATTTTTCTTGATGGCAATTTGAGTGGCGAAACGTATTTGGAGTTACTAGAAGATATCGTTTACCCTCTACTAATTGACATTGTTAAAAATGATGACCGGTATCAAGAAAATCAATTAGTGTTTCAACAAGATGGAGCTCCTCCGCATTTTTCGCAACGTGTTAGGGAGTTTTTGAACAGAGACTTTCCAGAGCAATGGATTGGGCGTAGAGGTACTATTGAGTGACCCCCTAGATCACCGGATTTAACTCCTTTAGACTTCTTTCTATGGGGCCATTTAAAGAGTAGAATTTTTGCCACAGAACCGGAGTCTGGAAGAACTACGACGACGCATTGTTAAAAAATGTCGTATTATATTTCCACAAATACTCCAGAATGTAAGAGCTCGTTTTAAACAAAATTTGTACTTTTGTATGGAAGCTGGTGGTCAACAATTTAAACACTTACTTAACTGAATAAACATTTTTAAATGTTTGGTTCTGTTTTTTAGTTTTTTTTTAACGAATAATTGACTAATTAGTGCATTTCTTATCACAATGAATGAAATACGTTCTTGCAACTCCAACTGTAAATAATTTTCAAACGAGTTGATAAAACTTCCAAAAAAATTACTGTACTGAATTCAGAAAAGAAAGATCTTTCAAATAATGTAACACTTGACCCATGTTCCCTATTTAAAATATAATATATAACTCTCAAGGGGTTGATGTGACAAAGTTTATGTTTATGTCAAAACATGTCCCCCTCAATTTTAAAGTGAACTGTTTCAGCGTTTCTTAAAAAAATCTCTGGACGCAAATCGGTCTGTTTCGTTTTCAATGCGCCACCCTGTATATATATATATATATATATATATATATATATATATATATATATATATATATATATATATATATATATATATATATATATATATATATATATATATATATATATATATATATAACCAATACGTTAAATGTGTAGTTCTGAGGCGTACTAAACTTAGCCTTGTGTCTTTGCTGTTCTCATATTTTAATGAGTATATTGTAAGTCAAAAGCTTTGATAACAAAATAAATTTGTTAGAAAGGCCAAAAAACTGGAGTTACTATTTATTTGCGACCCCATGATACAAAAATGATGCATGTATTCACCTGCACGCTTTTGTTCACTAGGTAACTAGAATCTGCCTTCTCAGATTTGTCACCTCATCCAATATTTGTTTTCAATAAAAAATATTGGTAGACCTGGGTAAATATTAATTACGCAATCTCGGTTACACTGTATATTATATAAGAACCCTTTTCGTAATGAAGGTTGCCTACTAAAATGTGATTATTATATTGGGTATTATCTATAGTAGCAAGCGAATTTAATTATCATCAATTTAAGAAGTAATTTCACGAGAGACTGAACTAATTCGATTTGTTGTTCTACTGATATTGCCTTTAATAAAATAATTTTCAATTACATTAAGTAAAGAACACAATACTTCGTAAATACGAAACAATTTATAAGCACTTGATTGTGTTCTAGAACTAACAAAAAACTAATTATAAAAGGAACGTGCATAGATTTTGATCTGAGTGTCAATTTGTGATTTAGAATTCATTGATTGTTGTTACCCTTACTTGGTGAAACTTGTCCATACTACATACAGACTTAGAGACTACTTCTCTGGCTTTACTGTTGGTTTTCGTTGGTGAAGGACGTAGCCAGCGCGTTAGCTAACTGGAGCAAGTGGCCCTTACGAATTCTGGATGTTCTAGGATGTTCTTCAGTGTTTCTCTGACTATAGTTTCGCTGCTTGACAGCATTCTCAGACAGATTAAAATTGAATTAATACGAAATCATGACAACTAGAAATAAAGATCTATTGTTATGTTATGATATGATGTTTTGATCAAAAAATTTATCAAATTGAAAATAAAAATGAAATACAGATGACAGATGAGGCTTTCAAAATGTCCACGTGATGTATGTCAATATTTAACATAAAAATAGAACTAGTCTATAATAACTATGATAACAGTTACAACAATAAAATAACTAAACAATAACGTATAAAAGCAGTCTCTATACAACGAAAATATCGACATACATCAACTCATTATCTTATTGCAACTTTTTTGAAAGAATAGTTAAATTTATTTTCTTTGACTTATTTAATTAGAAAGAAGAATATCTAAGAAAGGGGAATTCATTAAATCAGTTTGCTCGTTTAAAACAAGGTAGCTATTGTCGTGTGTGTGCTTTTTGACTTCTAAAGCTTCAAAAAGTCTAGTTTACGTTTGTCATTATAAAAATGTTGTGGTTGTATGCGGTTATTTACTGTAGGTCTATGTTCGGTATCAATAATATGTTTTGCAAATGTAGATTTGTCAGCGTGGTTATTTCTAAATGCAGAAATATGTTCTTTGTATCGGGTGTTAAATATTGAGTTAAGAATTCTTATGAACTTACACAAAAATTAAATAACTTAATTATTATATAGTAAATTAGTCTCATTTTATGTTTGTATCATGTATTCTAAGATACCCCCTAGGAAATGTTTACCTCTATTACAAAATGTTTTAAATGAAAATAACGTAAATGTCATAAAAAGACAAGAAATAATGAATCTTTTTAACGAATGTATAAAACAAAACTATTTTAAATTTAATAATAAAATTTATATGCAAAATGAAGGTCTACCTATGGGTTATCACCTTTATTAGCCAACATATTTGTGGAAAACTTAGAAAACCAAATTGTAACATCAGAACTTTCGCATAATGTTGTCTTTTGGTACAGATACGTAGATGATATTTTAGCATGTTTTCAAGGTAGTCATACAGAATTAAATGAATTTTTGAATTTTATTAATAACTTTCACACAAATATAAAGTTTACTTTATAAGAAGAAGCTAACAGTTGTATAAATTTTTGAGACTTCACAATTAGAAAGTTAGAAAATAATTCATTTGACTTTTCAATATATAGGAAACCAACTTACACTGACACAACCATACCATACGATTCATGTCTCCCTTTTTCACAAAAGCTGTCAGTCTATCATTCTATGATACATCGTGCATTTTCAATACCTATGTCACAAAGCAATTTTGAAAAAGAAATTTCAATAATTAAGCAAACAGCATTTAATAATGGCTACTCTGTTAAAATAATAGATAAAATGATCGAGAGAAAAGAATACAAATTAGAGATTAATTTAATTTATCCAAATATTAGAGACAAAGAAGGCAACAGATACGTTTCGATAACTTATTTTGGAACCATTTCAGAAAACATTTCAAAAATTTTAAATACATGTACAAATACAAAGGTAGCTTTTAAATCTTACAACACGACGCGTGATTTGTTATTAAACGCGAAAGAAAAATATTGTTTCCTGACAAAAGCTGGAGTTTATAAATTAGCTTGTACACATTGTAACGCAATCTACATAGGTCAAACTTCTAGAAATTTTAACACCCAATACAAAGAACATATTTTTGCATTTAGAAATAACCACGCTGACAAATCTACATTTGCAAAACATATTATTGATACCGAACATAGACCTACAGTAAATAACCGCATACAACCACAACATTTTTATAATGACAAACGTGAACTAGACTTTTTTGAAGCTTTGGAAGTCAAAAAGCACACACACGACAATAGCTACCTTGTTTTAAACGAGCAAACTGATTTAATGAATTCCCCTTTCTTGGATATTCTTCTTTCTAATTAAATAAGTCAAAGAAAATAAATTTAAATATTCTTTCAAAAAAGTTGCAATAAGATAATGAGTTGATGTATGTCGATATTTTCGTTATATAGAGACTGTTTTTATACTGTTATTGTTTAGTTATTTTATTGTTCTAACTGTTATCATATTTATTATAGGCTAGTTCTATTTTTATGTTAAATGTTGACATACATCTCGTAGACATTTTGAAAGCATCATGTGTCATCTGTGTTTCATTTTTATTTTCATTTAGATAAATTTTTTGATCAAAACATCATATCATAACATAACAACAGATCTTTATTTGTAGTTGTCATGATTTCGTACTAATTCAATTTTAATCTGTCTGAAAATGCTGTCAAGCAGCGAAACTATAGTCACAGAAACACTGAAGAACATCCTAGAACATCCAGAATTCGTAAGGGCCATTTGCTCCAGTTATATAACGCGCTGGCTACGTCCTTCACCAACGAAAACCATCAGTGAAGCCAAAAAAGTAGTCTCCAAGTCTTTATGTTGTGATTTAGAAGCCTATTGTACATATAATATATTTGCGAATTCTTTTTAAAAATCTGTGATATTTTCAGTCAAACTCAAATATTGCAAATTGCCTACTCTTTATATGTGGATAGAGGCAAAGTTTGCATTAATAGGTTACGAGTCAAAGACACGCAGTTTTGCTATTTTACATGTTTTCATCTTAAGGCCTTTCATAATAGGGCAGCTGCGTGCATTTGACACGGGTAAAGCTTTTTGAATGGTTCCTGCTTCAAAGGGGTTGTGTAGCCAACATCGCAAGGTAACTAACTATAGGTTAAGTTTGGTTTGGACAACTTTAATTAATCCGTCACACTTACATAATTGATCTAAAATCCGCCTGTACGATTTCTAAGTAAATTAAACCGGGGCTTGGGTTAACAAGATCAATTAAGTTGTTTGTAAAAAGTTTAAAGCAAAAGTTACTAAATAATAGCCCTCTCTGATTTTGCTATTATATGCGTAAACATTTTTTCAGTAGGTAATGCTAGCTTGTATTTTACGTTCTTTTATTTAAGACTGTCTTTAGCGATATAGATTTTGTGACTAATAACTAAAGAACCGCACAATTAATAAGTAAACTCGGATAACTCAAATTACCACAACACATTTTTTTTAAACAGGACGATCGTTTCGCTAACCAAGTTAGTGTCATCAGAGGATGAAACCTTTTAAAGGTTTGACGACCACAACTGTGTTTCTTTCTGACCAGTGTGTTTAACCATGTCATTTCAATAGATTCTGCGAGAAAAGCCGTAACTGAATACAGAATGCAAAGATTTTTCCCCCGGCTTCACAAGCGCTTCTTTTTTTTGTGTAGAATAAGCGTTAACTAGGACCCCTAGAGCCCTTATCCTGGGTCAGTTTGTAATTTAGTAAGGTAGTAATTTGAAAAGCTGTGTTTTGTTCGTCAACAAATCCAGAACCCCGTAGAACGTAATAACTGGTGTCAGAAGTGGGATATTCAAGCTGCTAGCAGAAATATTTTCCGGAATATTCGTTGATCAACGTGGAAATTTCTAGAATCTCTAGAAGATCAATGTCAGCAGTAATTCATAACTGGGTGTGTCATTGAAACAGAATAAACTGTGTACCAGCTTTAAGTACGTCGTCTATATATTCTCGCCAGTAACCATCATAAGGCGTTGCCACGACCAAGAAGACCCAGCCTCGTCCATCCCGTATGAACCACTTCCAGAACATCTAGGCAACGTCTTATCAGAAGTTAGTGGAAATGTTTCTCCACAACAAAAGCATGCAGTGGCTAAACTGCTGTCTAAATATCGTAACGTTTTCGTAACCGACTAGAAGAAGATTTTGGAAGAACAGACCTAGTACGCCATCGCATCGAGATTGGGACATCTGGCCAAATCAAGCAACCACCGCGAAGGGTGCCATTTGCAAAACAGCACGAAGTTGACACCATGCTAGGAGAGATGGAGCAGGCACGAGTTATAGAACCATCGCAAAGCCCTTGGGCCTCTCCAGTAGTGTTACTTAAAAAGAAATATGGCTCCACGAGGTTTTGTGTAGATTACCACCGGTTAAACGATGCTACTGAGAAAGATAGCTATCCACTTCGCAGAATTGACGATACACTTGATACACTGGCAGGTGCAAGATGGTTTTCTACACTGGACTTGAAAAGTGGCCACTGGCAATTCGAGATTAGGCCCAAAGACAAAGAAAAGATTGCGTTTGCCACTGGTAGTGGACTGTGGCAGTTCAACATCATGCCATTTGGGTTGTGTAATGTTCCAGCCACTTTTGAGCATCTAATGGAGACAGTTTTAAGGGGTATACACTGGAAAACATGCCTCGTCTACCTAGATGACGTCATTATCTTAGGAAAATCGTTCGAAGATCACATGAAGAATGTCGAACAAGTGTTTCAGAAACTAAAGGGAGTCAATTTGAAATTTAATCCGAAGAAATGCTATCTCTTTCAAAAAGCATTCCAAGTACCTGGGCCATATTAACACCCCAGATGGAGTCAAAACCGACCCAGAGAAGACAGACTGTATTATGAACTGGGACATTCCAATCAATGTACATCAGCTGCGAAGCTTTCTTGGCCTCTGCACGTATTACCGCCGTTTTGTTAAGGGGTTTGCTGATATTGCGAAACCTTTGCATAAACTGACGGAAGAAAAGACACCCTTCATTTGGACCAATGATTGTGAAAAGGCATTCGAAACACTAAAACGGGCTCTCTGTTCATCCCCGATTCTGTCATATCCCCAGCCTGGTCAGAGGTGTATTGTGGACACGCACGCGCAATGTTGGTATTGGAGGCGTTCTTTCCTAGGAACAGGGAGGCCAAGAAAAGGTTGTAGGGTATTTCAGCAAGGCCCTTTCCAAAGCAGAAAAGAATTGTTGCGTGACGAGGAAAGAACCTCTAGGCATTATCAAGACGTTGGAGCCTTTTTACAAATATCTATATGGTCAAGAATTTTTCCTGAGAACCGACCACGCTTCCCTATTCAATTTTAAAAATCCAGAGGGGCAGATGGCGAGGTGACTTTAACGCCTTCAAGAGTACAATTTTACCATCGAACACCGCTCTGGACGACAGCATGGCAATGCCGACGCCTTATCTAGGAGACCTTGCCCTCCAAAAAGAAGGATTGAATATCGAAGTTTGTAGGAGGACAACGGTGCAACCCGGTAACCGATGGGACCCGCAGAGGTTAATGGAGGACCAAAAAGAAGACCCTGATATCCAACCAACCTACAGATGGAAGGAGACTTACAACGAAAACCCACTTGGTCAGAAGTTGGTGATAAAAGCGTTGCCACCAAAAGTTACTGGGCCCAGTGGGACTCCATTAAAATCGAAGGTAATCTTCTGGTCAGAAATTGGGAGTCAGAGGATGGAACCCGCATATTGATGCAAATAATCCTTCCGCGGCCAAGAGTTACGGTGGTAATCGAGGAGATCCATGGCGGGGCAGGTGGAGGCCATTTAGGCGTAAAGAAAACTTAAAAAAATGTCAGAGAACGTTTCTAGTGGCTAAGACGTAGAGATGATGTGGAAGAAAGGTGCAAAACCTGCCAAGAGTGTGCATCCAGTAAGGGGCCTAAATCAAAAACCAGGGGGCAAATGAAGCTGTACAACATGGGAGCCCCTTTCGAAAGAATCGCAATCGACATGGCTGGTCCTTTCCCTAGAACAGACGCAGGAAATCGCTATATGCTTGTAACCATGGATTATTTTAGCATGTGGCCAGAAGAGTTTGCGATCCCGAATCAAGAGGCCACCACCGTTGCAGAAGTATTAGTTAATGAGTTTTTCTGCAGATTTGGCGCATCACTAGAGCTTCATTCTGACCAAGGACGCAATTTCGAATCTGCTGTATTTCAGAAGGTTTGTGAGCTTATGGGAATCAGGAATACAAGAACTACACCCATGCACCCTCATTCTGACGGAATGGTGGAAATATTTAATGCTACTTTGAAGTCCCACTTAAGAATGTTTGTCAATGAACACCAAACGGATTAGAACTGGCACATTCCACCATTTCTACTGGCATGCCGCTCGGCTGTACATGAGACTACCGGACATACACCAGCCAGCGTGGTTTTTGGGCGAGAGTTAAGACTTCCTCCTGATCTCATATTTCGAAAACCCACAGATGCTCCAGGGTCAACTGATGAATACGCAAAAAGTTGGAAAGAAGAATAGAAGCCATCTACTCTGCTGTCAGAATGCATATACACGGCATTCAAATTTGAGGATGCATAAATTTAATATACATGACTCGTTTGTTTCCAACAAAAAGGTTCCTATTCTTAAGCTTTATTTGCTATTTATAGCAATATATATATATATATATATATATATATATATATATATATATATATATATATATATATATATATATATATATATATATATATATATATATATATATATATATAATTGAAACTGTCGCCGGATGTGTGTTACCGCTTATTTGCAGAATTTTTTTCTAATTCAAAAGTCGCGCTTCAAAAGTCCTGTTTAGCTCATTTATCCTAAGAACATTTACTAAAAAGAAACACATTTTATACCAGCCAAGCACCTACATCTTGGTTTGAGATTGTTGGTTCTTGCACTGTGGGCGATTTTGGGGTACGAGTTTTTGACTAACTGTGAATTCTGTGAAAATGGTACTCATGAGCAGCTACATACTAAAACATCCGTGGCAAGCTTACCATTATTTATAACATTCCACATTTCACGGAGAAAAACGTAAATTTGTCTTTAGAAATATAATAGATAGTAAGTCTCTTAATGCATACGATGCGAATTAGACATGAAATTTAGCCTCAGTCGTCTGTTCGTAAAAAACTTGTGCCTCTGAAACCAAAGGTCTTAGGTTCAGCTCCTGTTAGAAGCGTCATTTGCCTTTCAGTGCATACTGTAAATTTAACACGTTTAATGTCTGCACCTTCCCTCTTTTGGAGCTGATGTTGGTCCTATAAACCAGGAAATGTTAGGCACAATAAGGATCCTTACGTTCCTTACACAAAATAAGAGTTGAGGCAAAATTTCCAGGATTGTGAAATAAAACTCCTCCCTGACGTTGGTGATTCGTTGGTGATTGGCTGTAGACCCAGAAGTAAACCGGCGTTAAGGAAACAAGAAGCAATACACACAAAACGTAAAATAAAACGGTAAATGAGCAACTTTAGCTGTAATAAAATTTGTTCTTTGTGCTGCTTAAGATTCATTTCTACAACTTATAACCCAATTGTAACATTTGCGTTATAGTGAAAACCTTTCCCTTAAATTTAAGTTTTAATATATTATATAGCATCGAGTTCCTGCTATGAGGATGGTAATTTTGATACATTCCGCCTTCTTTGAGTGCTTTGGCTTTGTGGCCGTTTTAATTAAACTCAAAGCTGGAATACATTCGTGCCTTGAGAAATCATCTTAAGAAAATTCCGACGCTCTCTACGCTCGTTCTAGACTGATTCTAGATGTTTTAATTTGAACTGGAATGATAAAATACACTTGCAGACACCGACTGCAATAAGAATATTGTAAGATCAATCGTTTACAACTTTCGGCATTTCTTATGAAAACTACTATCTATTTTAGTGAATTTTGGTATAAAAAGTTCACTAATCATGAGAAC
This sequence comes from Tillus elongatus, assembly GCA_964006375.1. Classification (NCBI taxonomy): domain Eukaryota; kingdom Metazoa; phylum Arthropoda; class Insecta; order Coleoptera; family Cleridae; genus Tillus; species Tillus elongatus. The sequence continues at coordinate 250,299,031 of OZ023263.1, read as the reverse complement.
CCGACTTTTGAATTTTGCAAAAAATTATTTAAGGAAGTGCAAGCTAGACCTGGAATACATATCCGGGGTCAGTTCCATATATATATATATATATATATATATATATATATATATATATATATATATATATATATATATATATATATATATATATATATACATATATATTGTAGGTACTAGTTAATAACGCGATAATTTTTGCAAAATAAAAAGCACGATTCGCCAATTGAACAAAGTGTTTAAAACTAACTCGTTTTAACAAATTTTCGAAAAGTTCAGTTAACCCTTCAATTCATTAATTATGGTTGTTGCCTTTCCTTTTTTTATTTTTATTTTATCTCAACAACACACCACGAGGGCTCACAGCCTAAATACTATCGTACCGTGGGTGTCGACAAGGAGGAAAGAGACAACTTGTTTATTCTGGACTTGAAGGTTTAGAGGTTCAGGGGAGAAGGAAAAAACATGTGCCGGCAAGGAATTCGACAACTTGTAAGTCCTCTGGACAAAGGAGCGGACATAACAAGATATTCCATGTCTGGTGACCTGGACAGTAAAAGGGTGCATTCGCTCTGTTCCCCTGGTAGAACTGTTGGGGGCAGCATGTGGAGGAACTATGGAAGAAAGCTCCTCTGAGCAGTGCACGTGCAGATATATATAAAAGAGAGAAAGGTCACCAAGGCACGTCGGTGGGCAAGGGATGATAGTATTTGGGTGAGCGTAGATACACTGGTGAAACGTATAGCTTTCTTCTTAATGGAGTCCAGAATAGCGGGTGTAGAAGCGGCAGCAGCACCGCAGATGTGAGGTTTGGTCTTATTGGTGAAGTATATAAGGTATAGAGATTAGCTGGTGGAAAGTATCTGCGAGCACGGAAGAGGAAAGCTAATTTCTTAGCACCCGCTTCTGCAACTGATGTGATATGTTGATGCCAATTGAGATTTCGATCAACAGGAATGCCAACAAGTGAAAACGACTCATTACTTTAAATAACTTGGTTGTTAATGCGATGGGTCTCGGGCTGGTGTATCTCTTATGAGAAAGAAAGCAAGACAGAGATTTGGTAGGGTTGAATTGTACAAGATTTCTACTTCCCCAGTCTAATCTTTTTTGGAGATCCACAAAGACAGAACCCTCCATGAGTCTGCGATCCTCATCTAATTGGGCTAAAGAGACAGGCTTGGAATATTGTATATTTGAGTGGAAGGTACTGTCGCCCGCCTAACTGTAAACTGGGTTGGATGTGCTAGAGGGGAGGTAATTGATCTGGAAAAGAAACAAAGTAGGGGCTAAAGCTGAACCTTGAGGAACTGCGTTAATTGGATACAGTTTAGAGGAATGGCCATCCACGACAACAGAAATGCTTCAGGACTGTTGTCCAGGTACAGAGTTTTGGTGGTAGGCCATAGGCCGGTAGTTTATTAAGCAGCGCTGCGTGCCAGACCTGGTCGAATGTTTTGGATATGTCTAGAGCGACAATCTGGGATTCACCGCATAGTTCCATAGACTTGTTCCAAGAATGAATGAGAAAGGAAAGGAAGTCGGCAGTTGATCAGCGCTGACGGAATCCATACTGCCTGTCGTGGATTAGACTGTGTTTTTTTTTTAAATTTTAGTAATTCGGTGTTTATATACTTTTCCATCACTTTAGAGATGACTGAAATGAGAGAAATAGGCCTGTAGTTGCTAGGAAGCGCTTTGGATCCTTTCTTGGGGACGGGTTGTACTCAAGCAGTTTTCCAGTTACTAGGAAATATGCCTCTATTGTAAGATATCTGAAACAGACGAGTCGGGACAGGAACAAGTTCTGGTGCGCATTTTTTGCGAACAATTGCTAGGGATCTCGTCAATGTCATAGGCTTTCCTGGTATTAAGAGAAGAGAGCATCTTTCGTACCTTTTTAGTTTTGAAAGTGATATCCGTCATTTTATGCGCGACATTGGGGACTGTTGGTGGTTGAACATTTGGAGGTGGGTTGAGAGTATAATGCCAGTGAACAACGAGGCAAAAAGTTCAGCCTTGCCCAGGACGGTAGAAACAATTTCTCCCCCTGAGACAAGAGGTGGGGACGTGGTCTTGCAGAAATTATTCCCAATGGATTTAGCAAGAGTCCAGAAGAGTTTGCTGCCGCTGGAGGTTAAGAGGACTTTGTTTTTGATGTTGTTTTTAAACGAGTTTTTTGCCCCAGAAAGAATGCGGACATAGCAGTTTTTTGCGGCGTTAAATGCTTGACGGTTTTCTTGACTGGGATTGTGTAGAAGCTTTTTGTTAGCTTTGACCTTTTCAAGTCTGGCCTTGTCACCAGGGCTTTCGAGTGGATGCAGAGGTTTTCTGTGTACGTGGAATAAATAATTCCATGCCAGCTTGGATAATTTCGGTGACGTCTTCTGAGATATCAGGGGGGTCAAGATGAGAAAAGCAGACTGACGCTCATGGAAATGAGGAAAAGTAATCTCGCATTTTGTCGCGGAATTGTAGTGCCAAACGATACGTGGGTGTGATGACTGTGTGACCTCTGGTTGCATTGCTTAGGAAGCAGTGACCATGCCATGGTCTGAGCGACCCAGGGGGGCGGTGACTGATATCTTATAGCAGTCAGAATTTGTAGTAAGAAGGAGATCCAAGGGATTTGAGCTGTGTGTTGGGATACGAGGAATGTAAGTAGGTGGCTGAACCATATTGGCTAAAGAATTGATGACTGTAAAGGCCTCCGCTGCTCTTCCTTGTGGATCGGTTTTGAAGATCCTAGCCATTCCTTATTATGGACATTGAAGTCACCAAGAATAGTGACCTCGGAGGAAGGATATTCAGAAATCAGATGGTCGGTTATTTCAGAAAGGTAGTCAAAGAGCTGGACAAAGTTGTTGTCAGAAGGTGATCGGTAAATGAAACAGATGACTTTAGTTGCAGCCCTGAGAGAGAGAGAGAGAGAGAGAGAGAGAGAGAGAGAGAGTTTTATCCGTAGTATGTCTTTTCTTCCAGCTTCTAAATCTTGTGCAGGGTAGATTGTTACGGACGTACGCGCACACGCGTCCATGCAATGTAAAGGAAGTAAGGAGCTCATGTTCCGGGAAATTAAGGTGAATAGTGGCTGTTTTGGCACTGATTTGAATTTCGGTGAGGAAGAGGAGTTGTAACCTATTAGCCTGGAGAAAATGGTGAACGGAGTTCAGGTTAGAATTTAGGCCACATATATTCGAGAAGGATATGTTAAATCTTGATGCTGGCGCCCCCTGTACACCTCTCTCCCGGAGATCCGAATGGAGGGGTATTTTACCTCCGGAATCTTTTGTACAAGGAGGAGCCATCATCATTTTTGCTTATAAGGGAAACCGACTCATACACCAGAACCAGAAACGTCTCTTGGGACTTCACCGGCCCCTTGATGTAAGGGGTGGTACCTCATCGGGCGTGAAAAAATCCTTTACTATCATGTAAAGGAAAATTCCACTACCACCTACCATATTGCAAGTATACCACACCAGGCAACTATTAAAAAGCTGATCAGCTCTAGAACTTGAGTGAAACCGCAAAATACTAAATAGATATATGGCGACTGCTACTGTAGCTTCACAAGTATTTGTTTTGTGTTGTGTAACCCGTTTCACGGTTTTACGGCATCGTCAGACAGGACAATATGAAATGTATTTATGACAACTATAAGTAAAAATCTGTTGTTACTTTATGATCTTTTGATCAAAATTATCTTTGAAATTTAAAAAATAATAAAAATTACTGATGAAGTGTTAGAAACGTCCATTTAGCGCTAAAAAAATCATGTATTTTGGAAGAAGTGGAATATATAAACTATCTTGTACACATTGTAATGCAATCCACATTGTTTAAATTTCTAGAAGTTTTAATACCAGACACAATGTTCAGATAAAATTTCAGACAGATAACTCCGTTAATTTAATATAATCATAATATTTTATTTTTGGTGTGACTCATATTATGTTGCTGGGTCTTGTCCTATACTAATAGCTGTATCTTGTTTCAGTTCGCCCAAAAGACATGGAACTCTATGGAGTAAAAAGTCACGTGGTTCAAGGCACAGACATACGATTGAGTTGCGATGTACGAGGAGCCAGACCTGCAGCAAGCATTCAATGGTTCAACGGCTCTATCGAGATCACCAACGAAACCCTCTACGAAAGTAATTCAGAAGGAAGTGTAAGTTTACTTCTTAACATATTTTAAATTCTAGAAGAGTGCATAAAGATGTAAAATTACACTAACAGCCTGATTCAAATTCAATACACATTTTACTTAAACATAAACATCAAACTTCGAGACACAAGCCCTCAATTCATCCGAACTTAAACCAACCTGCTCGTTAAGATACGTTGACGACATTTTCGCTATCTGGTCACACGGTAAAGAAGATAATTTTTCGTTGCCTTTCGTAGATGTACGCATCACTAAAAACCCAGTCAGATTATTTTCTTACACTGTGATCCCTCAGACTAACGGACAACAATAATAAACAGACAAAATCAAACTTTTTAAGACAGATATTACTAGAAAACGGATACTACAACAATCACATACTACGAAATATTAGAAACGCACTACAACAAACCACTACACGACAACAAGAAAAGATAGAGTCCACACAACAACATAGCGTTTTTACCATACATTTAAGGTGTCACCGACAAAATCAGCCGAATTTTGAAAACACACAATATCAAAACCATATTCACAACAGAGCAAAACTGTCAAATCTGATAAAAACTCCCAAGGAAACGATCCCAAGCGATTCCCACGAAGTTTACGAAATTACCTGTTCCGACTGTTCTCGTAGGACAAACAAATAGACGCATCCACAATGGAATATATGAACACACACTCGCAGGTAGAAAATCTGACCCCTCATGGGCGCTGGCCATGCATCATATTCATACGGGACACAGAATATACTTGGACAATGCCAAAACAACTTCAGAACCAAAATTATGCGCGAAGCGATCAAAACAGAAAAACGTCCCGATTATTTAAATAAGAGAGATGATGGTCTCCGTCTTCCGATTACTTGGAAACCTATTATATCTTCATTACAAACACACAAAAAGACAATAAATTCAATAGACGATTTTATTTCCCCATTACCTGACTCAACAAATACCTGCAATCCTCTTAATCCTTTAAGTACCGTGACGAAGGCCCGTGGCTTAATTGTCTATGACCGGACTAATCACAGTGATAACGAAGCAAGTAGACAAAGGGATACATACAAGACTTGCAACGAACTGCCAGATCTCTCTTAGGCCTAGGGTTGAATACACTGTGACCTTAGAGACGATCTCCGGCGAGATTTTGGGCGTAGGCAGTAGAGTTAATGTCCTTACATATTTTCTTTACCTCTTGAAAATGGCTCGAAACCAGGAGCCGAAACGTTGAGTTTTAATAAACTCTTGTCGCGGTTCAACCCGATAACCAAGTATGTCTTATATATATATATATATATATATATATATATATATATATATATATATATATATATATATATATATATATATATACGTTAGACAGAAAAATCGGCCCAGGTTTTCGCGGAAAATTTTTATATCTCCGGAAATTACATCTAGGTGCAACAAAATTTAGTGCTCGTGTTTGTATTATAAAAAGTGAACGATGTACCAAAATCTAGGTCTGTAAGTTGAAACACAAAAAACTTAAAGGCATTTACAAACAAATCGTGGTTTTCGTCAAAACCTCAAAGTCGCGATTTGATACTTCAAATTTAGCAACATTTGAGCAAAGAACCTAAACCCAATACGGGTTATCTAGAGAAAATATCGCAAGAGGAATGTTCTACAAGCCATTCAGTTTCACCTTCAACTGTTATTGTCCTTTATCTTACTAAATTATTTGCAGAAAATTAATTTCAAATAGACCCTTTGTTAGATGCTTTGGCAGTAGTTTTAGTTAAGTTTATGATTTAACGGTCTATATTTTTTTAGAAACAATTCGTTATTGAGAAGACTGCAACTTTTGAATTTTAGAAAGATTTCTTCAAATGTGTGCAAACTACGGCTCCTGATATTCAAATCCAAATCTGTTTACATATATACAGGGTGACATGTCTACAGATTTTTTTTTATTTCTTTTAACTTCGGCCTATTTCCGCGACTATGGCCAATCACCGACGCCAGGGAGAGCAGTCACCGCACTATCCTGGAAATTTTGCCAAACCCCTGCCTTTCTGTAAGGAGGGTAGGGATCTTTAACGTGCCCAACATGGAATGGACACGGGACCGACGGCTTTACGCCCCCTCCGAAAAGCTGAACGTGCAGACATTCAACTTGCTCAAATACAATGCCAGAACCTCGGTTGATGTTAATTGTACAGTATGTACTGAAAAAGTGAAAGGAGTACCCTGGGATCGAACACAGTACCCTTCGGTTCAGAGGCACACGTTCTTACCACTGAACCACCGAGGCTCTATGTCTACGGTAAAGCTTAATATAATTGTTATTATACACAATACGAGAAAAAACTGTATACATTAATTATAGGGTCTCTTGAGCTGCGTCTTATAAAATTATTTTGACAATCACAGGTGGCCTATAGGTCGTTGGTGATACTTACAACTTTTTTTCCGACATCCCTTATATCACTGAATTTTGCATTTTTCTTTGAAATATAATGCATGTTTGTAAGAAAAGCCTAAACGCAGTGTGTTTTGGTAGAGAATTTTCATTAAATGCTTCAAACTTAAATACCCCAATTTGCTCTTGATTGGCTCGGAAACCAGTTTTCTGGGAAACATTTAATGTTTATTTTCAGAAAATTTTTGTACATTTTCAAACAATAAGTCATTTTGATAATATATATATATATATATATATATATATATATATATATATATATATATATATATATATATATATATATATATATATATACCGGTACCCAAGTTGATGCCTACTTCCATTAAGGATACATATTTGCTGTTAAGAACATTTTTTATGAAAATTCACCTCCATAACGCAGTTGCTGCGTCTAGACCTTTTATTCTTTAGAAACAAGGAAGGAAAAGAAAAACGAATAGTTTACAGGCTATAAAGTTCATTTTGTAGAATTGTGTTGCAACATTATATTAACTTTTAATTAATAACTAAAAAAATATGTGTGGCTTTATCGTATCCATTCCAGACAAATAAAACAACCCACAAAACCCGCACTTCAAAGTAATTTTAATTGCCAGAATAAAATTTATAAGCAGAGACACAAAGAAAAAATAAATAACGAAACGTATTTCTTTTCCCCCATTCTTACTGCTACTGCTAGAACGATGGAGATTAGCAGCTTGGCGGCAGAAATGTCGCCTTGGATGACTTACTGGCTTTATGAGTTTAGCAGTATAAAAGTGAGAACTATGTCACTACGTGTTTGTAATCTCTGCTAGAATTTTTTGTTACATCTTTCAACTCCCCGTTAATCCTAGCATGGTCATTTATCAAAAAGTGGCGCTATATTGCTTTTAAGAGTACATAATATTATTGATGAGCTAATGATTCAGGATTCAGTAACAAATACGTTGTATTTAGGGCTCTGGGATACCGAATAAAACAAGTACTCGTTAAGGAATCTAATCGTTGCTTAGTATCAGATTGTTTACAAACGTACAATATCCAAGGCCTGTACTCAATACTAGCAGACGTACCTGTTCATACATTCAATAATATTTGTATCTGTATATTTACTTTACTTATGGATTTTGTGTTTGCTATGATAAATGCCAATAAACAGCGTGTATTCGGAAAGAATAAATATGATTGCTGCCAAAATGAAAATTTTACAATCATTGTGTGACCTTTACGCAAATCTTATCCTTTCATTAAGAAAATTCACTAATAGAGAGGCATCTATGGTAAGATTTTAAAGCCTCAGTGGTACAGGGGCAAGAACGTGTGCCTCTGAACCGAAGGGTACTGGGTTCCATACCAACGTTCGCCTCTCACTTTTTCAGTACAAACTGTAACATTAACATTAACCGAGGTTTTGGCATTGTATTTGGCCATAGTCGCGGAAATAGGTCGACGTTAAAGAAACAAAAAAAAAACAACCAATGGTAAGATTTCGGAAAATTTCGTCAAACGAGCGCGAATGATGTCCCCTAGAACCCAAATCCAAGGTCAGTTGAATGTTGACATATATATATATATATATATATATATATATATATATATATATATATATATATATATATATATATATATATATATATATATATATATATATGAGACATGCTTGGTTCTCGGGTTAAACCGCGTCCAGAATTTATGGAAACTCGACGTTTCGGCTCCTGTTTTGGAGCCATTTTAAGAGGTAAAGGAAATATGTAAGGACACTCTAAGGCCTCAATCTGCCTACTCCTTAGAGTGATGGACAAAGGTGGGTAAAGGAAACATGTAAGGACACTCTAAGGCCTTAATCTGCCTACTCCTTAGAGTGGAGGACAAAGGTGGGTAAAGGAAATATGTAAGGACACTCTAAGGCCTCAATCTGCCTACTCCTTATAGTGGTGGGTAAAGGAAATATGTAAGGACACTTTAAGGCCTCAATCTGCCTACACCTTAGAGTGGTGGACAAAGGTAGGTAACGTAAATATGTAAGGACACTCTAAGGCCTCAATCTGCCTACTCCTTAGAGTGGTGGATAGAGGTAGGTTGGGTTGTTGTAGCTCGATTACGGGGCCTCAATCTGCCTACTCCCCAAATCTCTCCGGAGATCGTCTGTGAGGTCTCAGTGTGTTCAACCCTAGGCCTCATAGTGATCTGGCAGTTTGTTGCAAGTCTTGTCTTATATATGTCTTATATATGTCCGTCTACCTATTTCGTCATCAGTGAAAGTAGTGGGGCACCGTCAATTAAGTGGGGGGCTTTGGTCACGGTATTTAGAGAAGGATTAAGAGGGTCACCGGCATTTGTTGAGGCAGACAATGATGCAATAAAATTGTCTGTAGAATTTATTTCCTTTTTGTGTGTTTGACAATTTTATTGTATCATTATCTGCCTCAACAAATGCCAGTGACCCTCTTAATCCTCCTCTAAATACCGTGAACAAAGCCCCCCACTTAATTGACGGTGACCCCACTACTTTCGAGTTTCCATTCTGGACGCGGTTAACCCGAGAACCAAGCATGTCTTACATTAAAGACCGCGGAAATCTTTCTGAACATATATATATATATATATATATATATATATATATATATATATATATATATATATATATATATATAGATATATATATATATATATATATATATATATATATATATATATATATATATATATATATATATATATATATATATATATATATATATAGGGTGGCGCATTGAAAACGAAACACACCGATTTGCGTCCAGAGAATTTTTTTTAAAGAAACGCTGAAACACGTCAATCTTAATATTGCGGGGGACATGTTTTGACATAAAAACTCAACTTTGTCACATCAACCCCTGAAGGGTGGTGATAACAACCCTTATATTTTGAATTAAAAAGGCTTTTTCTACCAGAAAATACATTTAATTGTGAGACCGCGACTTTAGAATTTAAAAAAAATTCTTCAAATTAGCGTAAACTGAGCCCCTAGAATCGATATCCAGGTTTATATTCTGCCTGCATATGTAGAGTGACGCATTTCTACGGTAAAGCTCAATATAATTGTTATTATGTAAGATACGAGAAAAATTCTATGCGTTACTTATAGGGTGTCTTGAGCTGCATCCTATAAAATTATTTTGACAATCATAGGGGCCCATAAGTCGTTGGTGTTACCTACAACTTTTTTAACATTCCTTATTGTATTTTTGCATATTTTATCGAAATATGATGCATGTTTGTAAAAAAGAAAATCGAGACGCAGTAAGTGCGTTTTGGTATCGAACTTACATTAAATTCTTCAAAATTCAATCACTCAATTTGCTATTAACCTAAGGTTCGTCAGCTAGAAAACAAGTTCTCTCGGAAACATTTTAAGTTTATTTTCGAAACATTTCAAACAATAAGTTACTTTGATAAAATATGGTACATTTTTTCTACTATATAGGTTATACCGGTGACCAAATTGATTCCTGCTTGCATTAAATAGACATATTTGCTGCTGCTTAAATAAAGTAAAAAATAATCGTCGTCTATATTCGTCTTCTAGCTGATTCAGTCTGGAGATGCTTCTGTTCCCTTATTCAATGTCATTTTCATCTCGAAATCCGCAGACAATAGCTGAAGACCAAAACTTTGACAACATTCCATACAGCACATTTTCTGTAGTCAAAAAAATTGAAATATCCTTTAACCCCTGTAGATGGTTCAAAGGTGCTGAAACGCGTAGAGTTAATAATTGAATGTACTGTCTGGTAGAAAAGCTATTTTAATTCCAAAATCCCTTTATTCATATTCTTTGAGTAGCTTTGTATTTTAAATGATTTTGTCACTGTTGTAATTATATCTGTTCTTTTCTGTTTAATTCTAGCCCCACATGGACAGCTCTGTGATTTCTGAGGTAAGTTTATTTACAAAACTTAAAAATCCATACCGAGGCGAAAAACCGAGAAACCATCTTTGTACTTAATATTTATAAGTACACTTGGAGAACCCAAATCACCACAACACATATTTCAGTGACCTTACGATCGTTTCACTAACCTAGTTAGCGTCGTCAGAATGTTTCATCCTCTCATGACGCTAACTTGGTTAGTGAAACGATCGTCAGGTCTTTTGAAATGTGTTTTGGTAATTTGGGTTCTCCAAGTGTACTTATCAGTGCTCATCACAGGTTCCAATCTTCACTTAGTACTTAATATTTGACATCCCAAACCTCTGTCAATGAAATAAGAAGGTATATTAATATACGATTTCTATCGACAGTATGCCCAATTTTTTAAATATTTATACAGAAACTGGATTTTAGTAAGATATGTAATAAAAGCATTCGTCTGAATCTCGAAAGGAACGTTGAAATTCTTGGACTTTTAAGTCACAAATCAAAAAATATCTCATAAGCACATTTGGAGAACCTAAATCACCATAGCAGATTTTGAAAGACCTGATTATCGTTTCACTAACCAAGTACGCGTCTTTAGAGGATAATATATCTAAATACTTTAAAAATTAACATCGCCTTATATACCGGATCTTAGGGAAAGAAACCCAACCGAAAAAGGAACTAGTCACAAGGAAAGTCCGCAGTGTACTGTATTTTTATCGCCGGACGAGGTCTTTGAACTGTCTTTATTACCTTATCTAAAAGGTGTCGATCTCTAATATTTTGGGATGGTTCAACGACAACTAAATTAACATAGTTTCGTTTGGCGAAAATATCTGCATTCTTATATTTTCCCTAGGACATGCTGAAACGTGGGAATTGATTTTACAAAAAGCAATCGATCAGGTGGCTAGTAATCGTCGGTGGAGAAACATTCATACATTTTTTGTTGTAACTATATTTAGCAATATATATATATATATATATATATATATATATATATATATATATATATATATATATATATATATATATATATATATATATATATATATATATATATATACTCGAACGCGTTTAGCTGTCCTGGTTGTCTAACATTTTTTACTAATTTTAGATTATCTTCATTAACGTCATGGTTATCATCCCAAATATGTCGGGGGGCAGAAGATCTATCTATAGTGCCATATCCTAATTGGGCTAAATGTTCTTTGAATCTAATTCCAATCGATGTTTTTGTTTGTCCAACGTACTTAAGATTACAATCTTTATAACTAATTTTGTGTTTTCTTTCGAAAAAAAATATATCTCCGGAAATAACAAATTAAAGGCTACTAAATTTGGTACACTAGTTTATATTGCTATAGCCAAACTACCTACTAAAATTTATCTCTGCAGGTCTAAAGATAAAAAAAGTTATAGGCATTTAAAAAAAAATTGGATTTTCCTCAAAACGTCAAAGTCGCGATTTAAAACGTCAAAATTGGCAACATTTAGGCAAAGAACTTGAATCTAATACGGGCCATAGAAAGAAAATGTCTCAAGAAGAATGTTTTACAAACCCTGAAGTCTTAGTTTCAACCGTCATTGTCTTTCACTTTACTAAAATGTTTCCAGAAAATTCATTTCAAATAGACCCTTTCTCTGATGGTTGGCTGTAGTCTTAGCTATAGAATTTATCGTTTATTGGTATATAATTTTTGCCGAATTTTTGTAAAAAATTAATAAAGCTTAATATATCAGTTATTATACAAGATATGAAAAAAATTGTATACACTAATTATAGGGTGTCTTGAGCTACATCTTAAGAAATTATTTCTACAATCACAGGGTGGCCCATAAGTCGTTGGTGCGTTATGGTAGCGAATTTTGATTAAATGCTTCATATTTGAAAAGCTTAATTTGCTATTAACCTATAAGGTTGACCCAGAAACGGTTTTTTCGGGTTTACTTTCGGAAATTTTTGAACGTTTTTAAACAATAAAGTTACTTTGATGAGACATGGCACATTGTTTTACTATATAAGTTATACTGGTAACCAAATTTTATGCCTGCTTTCCTACACATATTTGCTATTAAAAACATTTTTATGGAAATTCACTACCATAACGTACTTGCTGCGTCCAGACTTTTTTACTGGTCATTTAGTTTTACTCCAACAGCTGGCACTAGCCTTGGAAACAGGTTTGAGAGAAATGTTTGCTTGAATTTTCTTTGTATGGTATAAATTCAATTTATTTGATGAAAACTTGCTTTAAGATTAGGGAAGCATTTGAGTATAGCCAAAGTTTCCTTTGCATCTGACAGTCGTCGACATTGTTTATGTCCCCAGTCTGAAAAAAACTTTTTAGGTAGTAAACCGGAATTATATCACACAAAGAGGACTCAAGAAAATGTTGGTGATGACGATGTATCGCTTAGCTAATGACAAAGATCGATGTAGAATTGATGACCAGTAGACAAAACTACCAAATAAGAACTTATAACGTCATCTAATAAGCCAATACCTAGTGAGTCTATGGAAGGTGAACTAGAATTAAACTTAACAGCAAATTAACTATTTTTCGAGAGAGGTCGCGGCAAAATATTTTCAGAAATTTTGTCATTTAAAAGAACTGTACACAATTCAAAAAGAGGGTATATAATCTTCATAAAAGCCCAATTTTTCTGGGACTTCCCTTTTTCTATAAACCTGCTAAATAATTCAAAATCTTCCAATGCTGCAGAAAATAGACAAGACGTAGAAAAAATAAATAAGTAGTATTTTAAAATAGAATATTTATATGCTGTTTTTGTATTTACCTTCAAGGAAATCATTACTTATCAAAAACCTGCTAGCAGATCATTGTAATCAAAAAAGATAAATTACAAGAATTAGTAGTTGTCAGTTAATACAATTTTTGTACTGACAATACTCTTTTAAACGTATTATAGATCATATTAATCACTAGCTCAAGAGTTGGATTCTTAGTGTTATACGCTGTGTATGTATCATAATTTCGATAATAATAATAATAATTGTTTTAACATACACTTTTTCAGAGAGATGGAACATTCACAAGCAAAAGTAGCTTGTACTTCAGAGCCACAAGATGGGAGAATGGAAGAGTATTTTATTGTTACGCAAGAAATGCAATAATGAAGAAAAGCAACGAGCCGTATCAAAGCAGACTTATGGTGCTACAAGTACAGTGTATGTATACAAAAATATTTATTTGTGTTGGGCAAAAGGCTTATTTATTTTAAAGAAACAAGATTTTTGAAATGCTCGCTGCAGTTAAATTTGATCTTTTTATGCAACAAGATTGGCACAACAGCCCGAATGTACGCACAATGTAACGCAACAAGCTGTGAATTGCAAACCAGTAAAAACTGCTGGACATCTAATTTCTTGCATCAGACGAGTTCTATTACAAAGCACTGCATGCTTAGTTAATTCTTCTGTAAATGCAAATTTTGTTAATTAAGTGAATATTTGGTACCTGCTCCTTTCTGGCATGCTAAGCAAAGTAGCAATGTTTTCATTTGAGCTAATACATGACATAATATTTGAAAAAACTGGATGTGTGTGATGTCACGAAGATGAATTATAGAAAAATTATTCAACTTAGTAATCAATTAGAAACTGCAATTACCCCGCTTACAGTAATAGTAGCAGTGGTAGGGAGGCCGACACCAGGCAAGTAGGACAGAACGGGCCCTTGTTTCGAGTAAATTAGATCATCATAAACATTTTCTGGGTTGTCTTTCATATTTATTCCGGTGCGACCAGCGAAAAGCGAATAATAGTGTAGGCACAATCGAACAAGCAATGCGTACGATGGGCTCAGCGACGGAAAAGAGGTTGTACAGATACTCGATGTCATCACCGAAGGTGCAGCAGCCGATCAATTGCCAAAGAGTCTTGTTTGGTTAAGCTTGCTGCGGTGGACGGAGCTGGGGGCGTAGCTTTCATCTCTGTCGGTGTTTACGGGCTGACCTGGGAAACCAAGGGTCGCATTCCAAAGTTCCGATCCCCCCGAGGCAAAGGGCAAGGAGCAAGTGGTGATTGCGCCATCGATAATCTGTCAAAAGCGGCCTTCCGTGTAGATGCCTCTGCGTTCCCGGTAAGGTGTCGGAGTGAGGATATTCCTGGGCTGTTTTAAATTTATACGGTGGCAACGGCGCTAGTGTGGATTGAAGCAGTCAAGCGGCTTATGGTCTGTCCGGGGGCCCCGTCTGGTGAGGTCCGGGCGTCTCCCGCTTCCGTTGGGGAAAGGTGTCATCAAAAGGTGGACCCCTTATACATAGAGTAAGAGTACTTAAATGAAGGGTATCAATGCTGGGCGATTGATAACCTGTATTAAAAATAGATTCTAGTACGCAACTAGCATAGCTTGATGTGGTATCCGTTGAATCTTCTATGCTGCATGCATGCTTAGCTTACCTGCTTGAGTCAACTGCTTTTACTGCCACCCCGTATCGCTTATTACATCCCGGTGATTAGTATTATTGCCGCTTCAACCTCCCTCCGCATAATCCGCGAATATCTTGACTAATCAGTTCACATAACCGCTTCTATCTCTGGTTTCTCATAAGCCCCGTTAAATGAGTTTTATAATTGTATTGGGAAACCAGCGTTAGTACCCTCGTGTTTTTTCCCAAGTACCGGATAACGCATTCTAGTTTCCTGGGCTAAAACTCTTTTGTACACATTTTCTTGTAAATAATTTGTAAATCGATTATTTATAGTCGGCATTTCATTCAGTTATTCCCGAGAATCCACCCAAACAAATCTCATAACAGTAGTTGTTCTCTAACAAAAGCCATAACTAGGTGCCACGTGTGACTTCGTCTTATGACTTAGGAGAATCCCGCCTCAACTGTAGCTTACCCTGGGTCTGAGTAGCTGTTGACAGCGACTTAGAAGGCAGGTATAGTCCTGAGGGAGCGCATCGACTTCCTAAAGACAAATCAATCGATGCTGGCGCCTACGCGTGTTTCCGTAGGAAAACCGTATTGATAAGGTTCCCGCAGAAATTTCCCACATTAGGGAGGAGTAATATTACCCCGAACCATATCTGTTTCAGTATCTAGCGATGTATTTATTCATTAAAAGTATGCTGCATTTAGGTTGGGCGAGTCGGTTAAAACTTCCAGCAAGTTCAACGACGGTAAATCCGGAAAAGGTGTAGTTGGAAATGAGTAAGTACATTGCTAGGTACACACATACAGTTTTTTCCAAGCTTTAGGCGACTGTGATGACAAACATCTGCTAAGATTGTATTTGAGGACGTGGTGCTAAAATTATTTTGTCACATAGAACCCATAAATAATAATTTATTACACCTAGCATAGGCTGGGCTATATCGTATTGTCTACCCATATGGGCAGAGTGTGAGGCGAATAGCTAGTGATAATGATAATAATAGTAGTTATAGTAGTATCCGACTTAACACTACTTAACAAACTGTTGTGTTTCAGATCCACCTGTGATACAGGTGGCACCTCCACTTATAACAACGAATGAGACGGCAAACATTTTACTTTTGTGTCACTATTTTGCTGATCCCCAGCAACTGTTACGAGTTTATTGGTAAGGTGTAAGAAATATGGAAAATTAAACTAATATTGACTAATATTGCTTTTTTGTAGGATTAAGGATGGGGAGTATTTAGATATATTCGAGACACCGAATAAATATGACGGTGGGACTCCAGAAAATCCTCCACTTATTATAAAAAATGTTTCAAGAGACGATATGGGGGAGTATGTGTGTGGATTGGAAAATGCCGTCGGTGCTGAAGAGTCTGACGATAGTATACTTCTTAACGTTTTGTGTAAGTATAAAAATATTTTTGTCTTCTTTCTTTCTATGTCTGTCAGCAGGAAACTTTTTCTCCCAGTTTTTCAGTACACATTTAGTTGCCTTTCTATCATGTACGCTACCTTGCCTTTGTTATTTTGAGTTAATCTTAATTTAAAAAAAATTAGTAATAGAATGGTATCGATGGCATGACTTTGCAAAACGTTTTTCAAATGAGTGCGAACTAAGACCCCTAAAACCCACATCCGGTGTCAGTTTCAATTTTTATATGATTATATATATATATATATATATATATATATATATATATATATATATATATATATATATATATATATATATATATATATATATATATACATATATATATATATATATATATATATATATATATATATATATATATATATATATATATATATATATATATATATATATATATATAGTCAATAGTCAATAGTCAATAGTCAATAATTTATTTTGCCTTAATTCCATTTACAAATGGTTGAGCACGTCAGTTATTAAAATAAAAACAAAACTATGATAACAAATGTAAAAAACAAACTAGAAAACATTTCAAACAAACACAATAAAATTTTCGTTCGTCTCAGCTCTGTGCCCCACGGGTATCAGACAAATACTCCGCAATGGAGTAATAGCAATTATTGGTTAGGTATGATTTCAGCGATGCTTTAAATTCGTTCACATCTTGAATTGCTTTTATAGTTTCCGGCAACCTGTTATATAGATCCACCCCCGCAAAAGAGGGCGACTTTCTGTACATCATTTTACAGAACATCTTGTTCCTAAACAGATTCGCGTGGCGAGTGGAGTAAGAGTGCATCTCAGACTGCCTTGTTAGCCCATCTTTGACACCATGAATATAATTTAGAAGTTTATATAGGTAAACGCATGTTAGCGTCATAATTTTTTCGTCCCTGAAAAGCGCCCTACAAGATTGTGTTACTCTCATACCAAAAATCACTCTTATTATTCTTTTTTGCAGTATAAAAACTCTTTCCACCTCAACCGACTGTCCCCAAGCAACAATGTTGTAAGATATCAAGGAATAAACTTCCGAGTAGTAGACAGTCATCAGAGCTTTGGTCTCAAGGAACTCTGCTAATCGAAATATTATAAAATGGCTCTGATTAAGCCTACCGCACAAAACCTCAATATGTTGTTTCCATGAAAGATGCTGGTCAATAGTTACCCCCAATACTCTCACGCTTGTGGCCTGAGACACTACAGTGCCCCGAAAATCAAGGTTAATTGCCTGCTTTTGCTGGGCTCTGAATTCAAGAAATACGGTTTTCTTGTAATTTATAAGGAGCTGGTTGGCCTCACACCACTTACCGAACCGTTCAAGTAACGAGTTAACCTTCCGGCTAACCTCGTGTGTATCCGACCCCGACACAACCACTGTCGTATCGTCCGCGTACATGAACAACCTCCCCTCCCCAATATGTTCAGGTAGATCATTCACATACAAGACAAACAACAACGGGCCCAAAACACTTCCCTGCGGAGTGCCAAGCTGTACATCAAAAGGTCGTGATTGCACTCCATCCACCGATACTACCATTTGTCTGTTTGTTAGGAACGAGAGCAGCCAGTCGCAAACAGGGCCCCTAACACGCAGGCACTGCAGCTTTTTCGCAAGCAGTTGCGGATTTAGCGTATCAAACGCCCTAGAGAGATCAAACATAAAAGCCACCACGCGCTGACCCCTATCAAGTTCGTCGTATATGTACTGAACCATGTCAATAACAGCCGTTTCCGTTGATAGTCCAGGCCTGAAACCGTGCTGGCACTTCGATATTATTCCCTGATCTCCCAAGAAGTTCTCCAATCGTACAGCCATCGCTTTTTCCATTATTTTAGAAAATACACTAAGTATTCAGAGTTGCCTGTAATTGAAAATATCTTGTTTGTCTCCCTTTTTTGCAGATGGAATTACCTTGGCTTGCTTTAGCTGACTTGGAAACTCACCGGTGACAAGTGACAAGTTCATTATATGGCAGATGCAACCGGCTATTGTTTCTGGATATCGCTTAATTAGCAAGATGGGAACTTCATCAATACCAGATGATTTTTTATTTTTTAAGTTATTTATAATGTTTTCAATTTCAAAAGGAGTGAACGGTTCTACAAAAATTGACCGATTATTCACTCTAGTCGTTGTGCCACCCAAAGCCTGACCACCATACTAAGATCTCACCTGATTTTGAACTTCCGAAGAGAAAACATGACCAAACAAGTCAACTATGGTTTTTGTATCGGAAATAATCTGACCATTATGTCTTATTTTGATATTATCAGGCCCATTTTTTATATTTTTTGTATGTTTATTATTGTTGACAAGTGACCAAAAAGTTTTTGTCTTATTATCCGAGCCTTCTATCAAGCTTAAGTAAAATTGCTGCTTTTCTTCTCGAATGCGCAAATCAAATTGTTTTTTCAAGTCCTTATATTTTTCATCTATATCGTTTGAATTGCATAATTTTCTAAGTCGATTAAACAATTTTAAATTTTCAGAACATCTCTTCAGTTCCGGAGAATACTGAAACCTGGTCATTCTATCATGGGGGTTGCCTAGTTTGACCAGTCTCACCGGAAATGACAAATTAAACAATGTAATAAACTGATAAAAAAAAATCACCAAAAACCTGATCATTATTAGCCCTCTCCGAATAATTAACCTGAATAGGATATTCTTTCAAAAACCTACCAAATAAGTCAGCGGCCCGGCTAGAAAACACTCTACGCCTAATAAAACAAGACCGATCACCCGCTACAGGAAGGTCAATCATGTGTATGTTAAACAATAATTCTTGAGCACTGTGATCAGACACTGCAGGATCAAACACGGTTGCAGCACTATCTGCAATATTGGTGATAACATAGTCTATCGACGAACGAACCAGTATTCCCAGATATCTACCCTCCCTCGTTGGTGTGTTTACTAATGATTTTAAGTGATAACAGTCCAACAGACCGTTTAGTCTCTTAGATTCTGTAGATTGAGAATTCATACTGCAAATGTTGAGATCGCCCGTGATAACAACCTGTTCATACTTTCTACAGACCTTATTGAGAACACTCTCCAAAACAGAAAAAAACAAATCAAAATCACGGGAAGTGCTAGGACGATAGACCACAATAAAGCAAGTCTTACCCTCAAACTCCAACGCACAGCATTCAATATGCAACTCCGCAGACATTTTTGCAATATACTTTATTTCCTTGCAATTTTGCTGAATCTCATTCCTAACAAAAATGATCGCACCACCATGTATGTGCTTTTTTCGAAAGAAACAAGCGACAGGAACGTACCCCCCAATTGTTAACCCCGCTACTAAATTTACATCTGTAATCCAGTGTTCCGTGAAACACACACACACATATATATATATATATATATATATATATATATATATATATATATATATATATATATATATATATATATATATATATATATATATATATATATATATATATATATATATATATATATATGTACTGAGATAGCATGGATGGGAACAAGCCTAGTTTTACACATCTTACACTCAAAATCGGGCACAATACACTGTTATACAAACCCGAAACACTGCAAATACAAAATAAAACATATTTATGGACAGGCACAATGTCGCAAAAGTAAAGAGTAAATAATATAAATAGTTAAGCCATTAAGTAACGTAAAACTATAAGTATTGATGTCGTACACTCAGGCAAAGTAATAAAAATAAAGAAACAAGTTTCATAGTCTTATTTTTAATTTTTTTATTTCTACAACACACCACAAGGGCTCACACAACCTAAATACTATCATAACGTGGGTGTCGATAAGGAGGAAAGAGGCTACTTGTTAATTCTGGACTTGAAGGTTTGGAGGTTTGGAGAAGGAAAATTATGTGCCGGCAAGGAGTTCCAGATGTTGGAAGTACTCGGGACAAAAGACCTGGCATAACAAAATGTTCTATGTATGGTGACCTGGACAGTAAAAGGATGCATTCGCCTCTGTTCCCCTGGTAGATTTGTTGGGGGCAGCAGGTGGAGGAACTATGGAAGAAAGCTCCTCTGAGCAGTGCCCGTGCAGATATCTATAAAAGAGAGAGAGAGGTCACCAACGGCACGTCGGTGGTCAAGGAATGGCAGCCTTTGGATGAGGGTAGGGTCACCCGTGAGACGTATAGCTCTCCACTGAATGGGGTACAGGACAGCCAGTGTAAAAGGGGCACCGGCACCCCAGATGTGGGAGCAGTATTCGAGGTTTGGCCTTATTTGTGAAGCACATAAAGTATAGAGATTAGCTGTTGAAAAGTATTTGCGAGCCCGGAAGAGGAAACCTAATTTCTTAACAGCCGCTTCCGCAATTGATGTGACATGTTGGTGCCAGTTGAGATTTCGATCCACAGAAGTGCAAACAAGTGAAAATGACTCATTACTTTGAATAACTTGGTTGTTCATTGTGATGGGTCTAAGGCTGCTGTATCTCCTATGATATAGAAAGGAAGACCGAGATTTGGTGGAGTTGAATTGTACAATATTTCTATTCACCCAGTCTAATATTTTTGGAGATCCACAGAGACAGAACCCTCCATGAGTCTGGGATACTCATTTAATTGGGCTAAAGAGACAGGCTTAGAATATGATATATTTGAGTGAAGGGTGCTGTCCTCCGCGTAACTACGAACTGAGTTGTATGTGCTAGAGAGAAGGTCATTGATGTGGAGAAGAAATAAAGTAGGGGCTACAGCTGAACCTTAAGGGACTCCTGCGTTAATTGGATACAGTTTAGGGGAATGGCCATCCACGACAACAGAAATGCTCCGGTTGGAGAGGAAATTTGGTGTCCAGGTACAGGGTTTTGGTGGTGGGACGCAGGCCGGAAGTTTATTAAGCAGCGCTGCGTAACAGACCTGGTCCAATGTTTTGGATATGTCTTGAGCGACAATCTTGGATTCACCGTGTAGTTCCATAGACTTGTTCCAAGAATAGGTGACAAAGGAAAGGAGGTCGCTAGTTGACTCCTGTCGTGGATTAGACTGTGTTTTTTAGGAAATTTTATAATTCGATGTTTATATACTTTCCCATCACTTTAGAGACGACTGAAAGAAGAGAAATAGTAGTTGCTGGGAAGCGTTTTGGATCCTTTCTTGGGGACGGGTTGTACTCGAGCGGTTTTCCAGTTACTAGGGAATATGCCCATGTTGTAATATGTATAAAACAGACGAGTCAGGTCAGGAGCAAATTCTGGTGCGCATTTTTTGAGAACAATTTCTGGGATGTCGTCAAGGCCAGAGGCTTTCCTGGTATTAAGAGAAGAGAGCATCTTTCGTATCTTTTTAATTTTCAAAATTAAATCCGTCATTTTATACGCGACATTGGCGACTGTTGGTGGTTGAACATTTGGAGGTGAGTTAGGAGTAGAATAGCCGGCGAACAACTAGGCAAAACGTTCAGCCTTGTTCAGGGCGGTAGAGGCAATTTCATCCCCTGAAACAACAGGTGGGAACGTGCTCTTGAAGAAATTATTCTCAATATATTTATCAAGAGTCCAGAAGGGTTTGCTGCCGTTGAAGCTTGAGAGAACTTTGTTTTTGATGTGGTTATTAAACGAGTTTTTTGCCTCATTTCTAAATCATAATATAATGTAAAGACATAAACAATAGTTTTGATAACAGAACCTAAAAATAAACTTCAAAAATGTGCTGATTAAGTGGCTAATAAAAACGGGACCGTTATATCCTTCTTAACAACATTATGTAAAGTTGGTAAATTATTACTACCAATTTTTCACAGTCACCATCTCTTGTTAGGTATTTGCAGGCTTACGCAATCCAAGTAATTAATAGCTTACTGGCATTTAGCGACTAAATAGTATGCCAGAGATGTGAACGAATAAAGTATATTTTGTGCCTAGTTTACTAAAATGTATTTATTTTCAGTCCCTCCAACTGTAGAAGTTTTAATGAATCCGGCAATTCCAGTAAAGGAAATCAACAAAGTAAATGTTGACTTGGTATGCAATGTCACTACTGGCAATCCAGCGGTACTAACTCGGGTAAGCAAGCTAATATAAATGCTAATGTGTTTTGTAATCAAACATTACTAGCCATTTCACACAATATCAATAAAACCATTACCGTTTAAGTCACTACCTAAGGATATTTTTCTCGTGCCTAATATTACATATTAATCTAATAACAGCACAACAATAGAAACACTTTGTACCCTAAAATCTTGTGCACTGGTGCAAGAAAAGCTTATACACATACATAGATTATGGATGCCTTCCATACCTCATGAAAAGTCGCCTAATCCACGTTTTAGGGATGAAAACGACTGCTGAATGCAAGGCTTTAACCTGGGACCTCGCATTTTGAAACGTTAAGGTTACCTACTCAGAGATCTTGGATACCCTACCTGTTAACCCTAGGTTAGTCGCGTCCTTTCATCTTACACAAGTCGTCGCGTGGGTGACAAACGTCATCCAACCTGTTTTTAGTGATTTTTGGCTGTGATTACAAATTAAATGTTGTGGGTAGGTGTGAATGAATATCAAATAGAATATATTTTGATTTTTGCTTATATTAGCACCATTTATTCCAGCATGAAAACAACAAAGTGTACCTAAACTATGTATTGTAAATTCTTATTATATACTATGTATTGTAAATTGTAATTATACACTATTTGTTCTCTTGATGAGTAAGAGCAAACTTAAACTATACATTTCCTTGTTCATAACAGTTTAAACATATTTCCTTCAGATGTTCATTACATACCCATTTATTACAACTGGTACAACACTTTCTAGTTGTATTATCACGAGCCCTTCAGCAGAAAAAACATCTGCCTCTTGCACCTCGACAATCTTCTTGCTAAAGTACAGGGGGGTTTTCGCCAAGCAACAGCAATGCTCGACTAGACAGTTCTCTAGGGATTTAAGGAATACGAGATCTTTCCTGGATCTGAGGCTTCACCATTTCCCAGACAATGTTTTGAGGAAGTTAGTCCTTATCAATTTACTTCTAGCATCGACTTGATTTGCCTTGTACATGCAAAAGGCATTTATTGCTGCCACATTTAGTAAATTGTAAAACACAACCATAGGCCAGCGCCTAGTATTTCTAGCCACGTTGTTTTTCTGACAAAGCTGATCCACTAGGTCTACGCCTATTTTTGTATGGTTGTAGAATGTTATGATGGCAGGTTTTTGCTTTTCTCCAGTTTCTGTGTCTATTTCAGCATCATGATGCATGGATGAAACAACTAAAACAGCCTTCCGTTTCTTCGGACAATAAGACACAAGAGTAGAGTTTTCTCTGAATCCAAAAAGAGAGGAGCTTTCAGGTCTATTTTTATTTGGCAAGAACTCTTTTGGAATTCCTTTTTTGTTTTTTCTTAGCGTACCAACGTAAGTGAGCTTCTGTTTAAACAAACACTTACCAAGGGAATACTGGTAAACCAATTATCCGCGGTAATATTTCTATTTGTGTTTTGAACAGGCTCCACCATTCTCATCACAATATCTCTGGCAGCGTTGCTTTGGCTATATGGGTCTGGTGGTTGTCTCCTTACGTAGGTTTCTAATTTCAAAGTATATGCGGTTTTCGCGTCCACTAAAGCAAATGTTTTGATCCCATATTTGCTTGGCTTATTAGGGATATACTGCCTGAAGCTACAACGCCCCCTGAAGGCTAGCAATTGCTCATCTATGGTTAAAAACTCACTGGCTGAATAGTGATTTTGGAAAATAAGCACCATTCTCTCAAATAATTCTCTTATTGGTGAAAATTTATCAACTTCACTGCGCATGGGTCTGTCTCTGACATCGTCGAATCGAATGCATCTTAGCAACGAAAGCATTGTTCACTCATTGTCAGATAGCAGGATTCTAGACCATTACCTTTACTATTATCCCATAATTGATGTAGGTTTTCTCTGGAAGACCGAAGACTGCCTATGAGGTACAATAAACCAATAAAGCTTCTGATTTCAGTCATATTAGTGAGTCTGGCATCTCTATCTCTTGCGAATTTCTGACGAACACGTTCAATATAAATATTTGTAGAAGTTGTTATAATTGAAAGTATATCATTGCTGATAAAAAGCTCTAATGCTTGAATTTCTGATTGAGCTTCACGTGCAGCTCCTTTTGGCCGTGGCAAATGTGTAATTATGTTATGCGCCCGTGTTCTTACGTTCTTAAGAGGCTGTGCTTTACGCCATTTTGTGTCACCATCTTTTCCTATATATTAACTCTGTGAGTCCATCTCATCATTATCATCTGAGAGGTCAATATCACTTTCAGAGAGTTCTTGTTCTTTATCCGACTCATGATCACTTTCTAAAATCTCCTTCTCCTTCGTCACTTTCATCCATTGTTTCTTGATTTCGCATATTTTCTTCTTCACTCTCTTCATTGAGCACATTGAACCACTGTAACCATACTTCTGGGTCTGTGCTTTGTTCAGTTCTGCTCCTTTTACGTGCCGACACATCTGAAAGGAAATCAACAGAATATGTTACAAAAATCACCAGTTTCACTATGTTTTATTCACCAATTTAATTGAAATTATTGTTTTGTGGATAGAAGAAAGTGTCAATAAATACCTGCTAAAATGTCGCCTCTCTTATGATTTGTTTGTCCTGTTTCACAAAAATACCCACATAAAATTTGTAACGCGTTCAGTCGCGTCGGTGACGTTTGTTAACCACAGCACTTTGGCAACACGTAAAATACTGACCACTGATGGGATCAAACTGAAACTCGCCTGGTAGCTGCAAACAAATGTCTTGAGGAGGTACATTTGGCGGCACATGCGTACAAAACGTTCCCATCTCACAACAGACCAGTAACTGTTGCTGGGTGACAGTGGTCCCCCGCGCGACTAACCGAGGGTTAAGTCCAGCATTTATTGATATTTATCAACAACACTTAAATGAATTTAAAAGTCTTACAGGATCATACACAATATTTAAGTTTTACGTATTACACTTCTAGGTAAGATGGTTCCAAAACGGCGTGCTAACAAAGGAACTTCCTGGGTGCAATTATACCTCTTTTGATGATAATGAAACAATCAAAGGTTCCAATACCGAAACAGCTTATTGTGAGATTGATCCTAGTAATTTAATCCTGGAAAATGTAAACAGAGAATTTGCTGGGCAATACACCTGTCAAGCCAAAAATGCTGCCGAGTGGGGTCCTGTCTCCGAACCTAGGGAGTTAATTGTATACTGTAAGTAAACCTTAATTAGGCTTTGTTTATATTATTTTTTTGTCGCAGTCTAAGCACGTTGTGCCTCAAGTAGTTTTTGTCATAAAGAGTTAACTTGTCTATTTATTGTTTTATGGTTTGGTGTAAAGACAATGCTTTTGTGACAACTAGTGTTAGATTTAAATGCCACTTATATGTTCGTTCCCAAATGTTACAAACAAGCCCCCCCTCCCCCCCCCCCTTCTATGCAGGGTGACTCAGGAGAAAAATAAAAAAGTTTGGAACGCGGCAAGTGCATTATTCTGGTGAATTTTCATAAGAATTGTACACAATTATTAATATATACTATTAAAACTATTTCTTTAAATTTAAATGGAATGTATCTGTCAAATAACAATATGACTAGAATTTTTCCATACTGCCTGGCGTGGATTATATTTTAGTAATTCGGTGTTTATACACTTTTCCATCACTTTAGAGAGGACTGAAAGGAGAGAAATAGGCCTGTAGTTGCTAGGAAGAGCTTTGAATCCTTTCATGGGGACGGGTTGTACTTGAGCAGTTTTCCAGTTACCAGGGAATATGCCTCTGTTGTAAGATGTCGGAAACAGACGAGTCAGGACAGGAGCAAGTTCTGGTGCGCATTTTTTGCCAACAATTGTTGCGATCTCGTCAAGGCCAGATGCTTTTCTGGTATTAAGAGAAGAGAGCATATTTCGTACCTTTTTAGTTTTGAGAATGATATCTGTCATTTTAAGTGCGACATTGGGAACTATTGGTGATTGAACATTTTGAGGTGGGTTGAGAATAGAATTGCCAGCGAACAACGAGGCAAAATGTTCAGCATTGCCCATGGCGGTACAAATAATTTCATCCCCTGGAACAAGAGGTGGGAACGTGCTTTTGTAAAAATTATTCCCAATAGATTTAGCAAGAGTCCAGAAGGGTTTGCTGTCGTTGGAGTTTGAGAGGACTTTGTTTTTGATGTGGTTATTAAACGAGTTTTTTGCCTCAGAAAGAATGCGGACATAGCGGTTTCTTGCATCGTTAAATGCATGACGGTTTTCTTGACTAGGATTGTGTAGAAGCGTTTTGTGAGCTTTGACCTTTTAAAGTCCGACCTTATCACAGGATTTAGAGAACCAGGGCTTTTGAGTGGCTGAAGAGGTTTTCTGTGTTCCTGGAATAAATAACTCCATGCCAGCTTGTATAATTTCGGTGACGTTTTGTGAGATATCAGAGGGGTCAGGATGAGAGAAGCAGACACATGCACATGGAAATAAGGAAAAGTAATCCCGCATTTCGTCCCAGTTCGCAGAGTTGTAACGCCAAACGATACGTGGGTGTGATAACTGTGTGACCTCAGGTTGCATTGCGCAGGAAGCAGTGACCATGTCATGGTCTGAGCAACCAAAAGGGCGGCGACTGATGTCTTATAGCATTCAGGTTTTGAAGTAAGGAAATCCAAGGGATTTAAGCTGTGTGTTGGGATGCGAGGAAAGTAAGTACGGACGTATGCGCACACACCTCCATGGAATCTAAAGGAGGTAAGGAACTCATACCCAAGTAAATTAAGGTGATTAGTGGCTGTTTTGGCACTGATTTGGGTTTCGATGAGAAAGAGGAGTTGGAGTCTATTAGCCTGGAGGAAATGGTGGACGGAGTTCAGGTTAGAATTTAGAGCACGTTGTACTTAGCCACTCTAATATTTGAGAAACGTCTAAACACACGCGTCGAGCTTTCGGTTATTGCTTGTAGGTACGGTAAACTGGCGAATGAAAACCAGCTTCTTCTACTCGGTATGAGGCTGGATCTGCAAGAGCAAGTCTACTATCTGTACACTCCAGTATCCATGAGAAGTATTGGATTGTATATACGTTCTTCCTCATTCTATCCCTGTATTTCTGCAGAGTAGCCTGTTTGAAGGAGAGGGATCTGTGATCTCCACTATCCTTTTCTTCATACCCAGGATCACGTTATTTTCCATTTTAGGGCCACAGTAAGACGTATGATTGATATATTCACCTGATCTGAATAACTTCTGATATCTGTCCAATTTTATGGTGTCGCCTATGTCTCTTAAGCTCTAGTGTCGAGGAAGAGGACTGACCGGTTGTTTTCATTTTCGACTGCTTATATGGGAAACCGACTCGAACATCAGAACCGGAAGCCTCCGTTGGGACTTCATCGGCTGATGTAAGGGGCGGTACCCCCTCGGGCGTTTTAGCGCAACAGAGAGCGGTAATTTTTTGCATAAAATGTATTAAGATCGAACAACCTGTTTTAGTCAAAAAGCACACGATCTTGTTATCGAATTATCTATTTGAGCGGTTCCTTGCAAATCTCTGTTTTTTTTCCTAGAGCATCTAAGCTTTAGAGCACCCCTCCGGTAGACATGTTACCGAAGACATAATATAATCTCCAACTATTTAAGAAGCGAGTAACCATCCATCTTGTGGCACAACATTCAGTTCGTGATCTCTTAGACTCAAATTCATTAACTATATCATAAACAAAAAGAATAGGTATTTTTATATGACACAACTCAGTGTACAGTTTTATGAATCCACAGTGTTTTCGAATTCATTAGAACAATACTTTTTTTTATCGACCTGATATATGTAAACTAGTGTAATGCGCATCAGTAAATTTAATAAATTTTATACTTTTAGATCCACCCTCTCCAGCAAAACTGAAACACATTCCGAGGAGAGTGGTAAAATCAGATAATGTGACGCTAACTTGTCTAGTCAATCACCTAGGAAGACCAGATAATGTTACCTACCTTTGGTACAAAGGCTCTACTAGAATACCTGATGAAAATATGGCCAACTACACTCTTAAAACAGTAACTTTGTCGCACAAAAATAACTACACTTGCGAAGTTGAAAACGCAGGAGGTAAAAGTGTAAACTCAACAGTGTTTCTCAACGTTTCTGGTAACTTTGAATTCTGAAGACTGTCAAATTGTTTGTGATATTAATTTATTTACAGCGCCTCCCGACTTTTTGAAAAATTTGGATCCCTATCAGGGAATTCTCTACACATCCAAGAACGTATCTTTGACATGCCGAGTTGAATGTTCTCCTTTGTGTAAAATAATATGGAGGAAGGACAATAGAATATTGGATCCAAGGAAAACTTCACTGTATTACATAGAAGACAATGTACATCGTCCCGACCACGCAATGAACTATTTTGAATCCATCGAATCCACATTGGTAAGCAGTATACCAGAATTTTTTTTTTCTTCCGGGCTCGCAAATACTTTCCACCAGCTAATCTCTATACCGTATATACTTCACAAATAATGCCAAACCTCGAATACTGCTCCCACATCTGGGGTGCCGCTGCCGCTTCTACACTCGCTATCCTGGACTCCATTCAAAATAGAGCTATACGTCTCATCGGTGACCCTACCCTCACCCAAAGGCTGCCATCCCTTGCCCACCGACGTGCCGTTGGTGACCTCTCTCTCTTTTATAGATATCTGCATGGGAACTGCTCAGAGGAGATTTCCTCCATAGTTCCCCCAACTGCTGCCCCCAACAGATCTACAGGGGAACAGAGCGAATGCACTCTTTTACTGTCCAGGTCACCAGACATAGAACATCTTGTTATGCCCGCTCTTTTGTCCCGAGGACTTCCAAGTTGTGGAATTCCTTGCCGGCACATGTTTTTCCTTCTCCTCCGAACCTCCAAACCTTCAAGTCCAGAATTAACAAGCTGCCTCTTTTCTCCTTGTCAACACCCACCGTACGATAGTATTTAGGCTGTAAGCCCTCGTGGTGTGTTGTTGAAAGTAAATATATATATATATATATATATATATATATATATATATATATATATATATATATATATATATATATATATATATATCTTGGATAAGCTACCCTACAACAAAAGTTAATTAGTGTTTAAAATTATTTTTTGTTTGGTTGTTGAGAACCTGAAGGCGTTCAACCTCTTTACTGATTTGTTTTGGATCATAGCGATTAACTCGTGTTTCGTCCATGATAATACACAAACCGAAAAATTTAAAAAAATTCCTTTAAATGGTGGAACATTTCCTTTAAAATTCAGGCGTTCAAGTAGTTTGAAATCTATTTTGCCAAAACTATCTTACTTTTAAGCGGCGATAAACAATGCAAGACACACGTTCACAGAAAATATGAAACCTTTTTGCTTTACGTTTCGGTCCAACTCGTCGAGCTTAATAGACCATTTCATGGACAAAATTAAAGTTTTCTTGAGTAGTAGTAGAGTCTTCTACGTTG
Organism: Tillus elongatus; assembly: GCA_964006375.1. Lineage (NCBI taxonomy): Eukaryota > Metazoa > Arthropoda > Insecta > Coleoptera > Cleridae > Tillus > Tillus elongatus. Next base: position 250,269,208 of record OZ023263.1, on the reverse strand, counting down.
TGAGCAACGATTTATCCGTCCTTTAACCCGACCAAAAATAAATAACTGGCTGAGACTATTACTAAAATCTTACAAATTATACTTGTTGCCGTAGCAACTAAATTAAATATTGCTTGCTGCAAAGTTCCCATGCTAAAAATATATCAATCCATATCTTTAAAATCTTAAAAATAAAATATTTGTTTATAATGTATATGTTTACAGAATTGGAATCTAACTGCCTGGCCCAACCAACAACTAGACAAAAATTCTCATGATTCAAACTATTCCTGTACCAGTACATCTAATGGGGTGGGAACTCCAGTGTTTTCCCAAATTGAGGTCGCCATCGATTGTAAGTTATAAGTTAATATATATATATATATATATATATATATATATATATATATATATATATATATATATATATATATATATATATATATATATATATATATATATTGCTATGGTGTTTTGTGTGGTTTCTTTTATAGCACTTTTAATTGTAGAGCATGAAAATTCAAATTGCGTCTTTATTTAAATAAAAAAAAACTATATTGATGATCCTGAAATTATGCCAAAGATTGTTTACTTACTGCTGTGATTTTAATTTTTTCTCTAATCTCATGGATAGGGTTTTGTGCTTGGGCTAGCATTTTTGTTTAACATATCGTTTTTATAAATTATAGTACTCCCGAGTGTTTGGAAGTTAAAAAAAATATATATCTAATTGGGTCCTTTTGATTTTACTTTTAATTAACGGTGAAAAATAGCCCTACTTTATCATATAACTAATATTTGTTTGAGTTGAGGTCAAAATTAAACAGATTATGCAAGTACAATCTAATATGATTTATTTCTGATTGATTAAATTCACAAATTTCTATTGAACAAAGTTATATCAAATTTATCATCGCTGATTGTCGATAAATCAATACAAATCAGATTTATTTAAAACAATAAATTACCTTACTATGATCTAGTGATTCGGTCTTTACCTAATACCCCCCTTAGTAAGCTAAAGATACACTAAAATCATCAATGACACAAAAATATTCTTAAAAACTATTCACACTATAGAAAAAGAGTTAGCACATTTATTACGGTAAAGTTCATAAAACGACTTACTGAATGGTGTCTAATGCTTCTTCCATTTGAGGTGTAAGAATTGCTTTCTAGTTGATTTATTGTTTGGCTTTTGTAGCTTGCCTGTGATTACTAATTAATTTCCATTTTAATTACAACGGTCTTATCAAACCGTGTACCAGGTATTCATTTTTATTTTCTTTACACAAAAAATAAATATGATTTTATTATCAGGCACTTGCCTTTCATGTTTAATTCTCAACTTCAATATTTACAGTGTCGTCGCACGTCAACCAATTTCAAGCTTCACTTGCCGCAGTTTAATTACGTATCGTCTTCCGACCTGTCGTCGTCCCCTTAAATAAACTACACCTGTCTTATAAAAAACCTTTTCGTCTGTAACTCAGGTCAAACAAAGATCATAGGCCTTGAGTTTGCATTGTCCAACCTTTTGTTCTTTGCACTCTTTTGAAACAACCACCAAAAAAAAAACTATCCTTATCAACTAACACTGCGTCTTTTCTTACAATTGGGAATAATTTTTTACTAATGCACGATAACGCAAGACCTCATGTAGCACGGATGGTCAATGAATATTTACATGAAGTAAATATTCTAACTGTTAATTGGCCACCGCACAGTCCCGATATGAATCCTATTGAGCACTTATGAGATATTATTGGTAGGGCACTCAGACAGCATCAACCCCCTCCTGCCAAACTACAAGATGTCGAAATAATGGTTACCGATATTTTTTTTATTTATTTTTATTTCAACAACACACCACGAGGGATTACAGCCTAAATCCTATCGTAGCGTGGGTGTCGACAAGGAGAAAAGAGGCAACTTGTTCGGGCGAAAAGGAAAAACATGTGCCGGCAAGGAATTCCACAACTTTGAAGTCCTCGGGACAAAAGAGCAGGTATAACAAGATGTTCTATGTCTGGTGACCTGGACAGTAAAATGGTGCATTCGCTCTGTTCCCCTGGTATATCTGTTGGGGGCAGCAGGTGGAGGAACTATGGAAGAAAGCTCCTCTGAGCACTGCCCGTGCAGATATCTATAAAAGAGAGAGAGAGAGAGAGAGAGAGAGAGAGAGAGAGAGAGGTCACCAACGGCACGTCGGTGGGCAAGGGCTGGCAGCCTTTGGGTGAGGGTAGGGTCACTGATGAGACGTAAAACTCTCTTCAGAATGAAGTCCAGGATAGCGAGTGCAGAAGCGGCAGCAGCACCCCAGATGTGGGAGCAGTATTCGAGGTTTGGTCTTATTTGTAAAGTATATAATGTATAGAGATTAGCCGGTGAAAAGTATTTGCGAGCCCGAAAGAGGAAACCTAATTTCTTAGCAGCCGCTTCTGCAATTGATGTGACATGTTGATGCCAATTCAAATTCCGATCCACAGAAATGCCAACAAGTGAAACGGACTCATTACTTTGAATAACTTGGTTGTTCATTGTGATGGGTCTAGGGCTTGTGTATCTCTTATGAGAAAGAAAGCAAGACTGTGATTTGGTGGGGTTGAATTGTACAAGATTTCTACTTCCCCAGTCTAATGTTTTTTGGAGATCCACGGAGATAGAACCCTCCATGAGTCTGCGATCCTCATCTAATTGGGCTAAAGAGACAGGCTTAGAATATTGTATATTTGAGTGGAGGGTGCTGTCGCCCGCGTAACTGTGAACTGGGTTGGATGTGCTAGAGAGGAGGTCATTGATGTGGAAAAGAAACAAAGTAGGGGCTAAATCTGAACCTTGAGGAACTCCTGCATTAATTGGAGAGAGTTTAGAGAAATGGCCATCCACTACAACAAATTGGAATGGACTTGACCAAAATCAAATATCCAATTTAATATCGAGTATGCCTCGGCGATGTGAAGCAGTTATTAGAAGTAGAGGTGGAAACACGCGTTACTAATGTACTTTTTTTGCTATGTATTGTTAATTATTGTTAGTGTTGTTCTTAGTTTAATGTTGTCAAAGTGTTATTTTAATGAAAAAGAAACATGTTCTGGTATAAAACTGTGTATTTTATTTGATGTTGCAGATATCAGAGAAATTTAAAAAAACAAAGTGTTGAGAAAACATGAGGCTACAGTATGATTCATTATGCATCCGTTGTTGTGGCTAATGGTCCCTACAGGGTGTCTCAAATTTAACGTAAAAAAACTATTCTAATTTTTGCACCCTGTATAAGCCTTAAACTGAAATCTGAATAAAAAGTTCTTCACAGTGCAATTACCAAAGAAAAAATGTACAGTTAAAAAAAAAATTGATCGAAATCGATTTATCGGTTCGCGAGAAAATCAACTTTAAAATTGAGTATAATTTTTGGTTGTGCGTTATTTTTGCGGCTAAGTATATATATATATATATATATATATATATATATATATATATATATATATATATATATATATATATATATATATATATATATATATATATATATATGTATCAAAGTATCAGTCTATTATCAGGCATCACGCTGTTTTTTGCTGATTCAATATTCTATACCTCCTTTGACTAATATAAGCTGAGATTTACACAACGAAAGCTACACTGCCTATTTTGTTAGATTTGAAGGATAAAAAGGGGATATATTATACTATTATAAAGAAAAATCAAAAAAGGCGAAAAACCAAAGAGCTGTACATCCCGATGGAAGATATAAGTTAAACTTTTTATTTAATACATATTTCAGTAAAAACGTTTTACAAAAGCATTTTTCCTTAGATCCCCCGGAAGAAGTGATGGTGACGCCGCATCCTGTTACTGTGGTAGAGCATGAAAAACCGCCACCTGTCAAATGTCACGGTAAAGGTCGTCCAAAACTTACATATATCTGGAAGAAGAACAATTCCTCTGAGCATGTCATAACAAACGAGGTTCTGCAGTTAGAAGCACTGACCAGAAGCGAAGCTGGTCACTATATTTGTGAAGCCAGTAATAAACATGGTGTGATGCAAGCGAAAGTCTACTTCAACGTACAATGTAAGTGAAAGTGCATTAAAACTTTTCATTATATTTTTGATGCCGATGCATTTTCAACCTCTTAAATATATTAGTACAGGCAATAGAGGAGCTCTTTACTCTTGTCCATAATGCACTAAACTACAGGAGTTATTTTTTTGATAGATAGGTTCAGAATTACGTACTGAATGTAAGAACACAAAATCCTTACAAATTAGGAGGGCGGAAGTGCCGCCATTTTGAGAAAAACCGTTTCGGCCTATATTTCTGTAACCGTGCACTTTAGGCCAAAAATTGTAATAAGCTTCATTGTAGATAATTGCATTTCCCATCTTTTTTGTTATTTTTTTTTGTATCACTCACCGTTTACAACTTATACGACTATTAGCATTCATTTATTGACTTTTTTACCTATATCTTTGTTAATAATTGTTTAAAAAATAAAATGCTTATAACTTAACTTTTCAATAGACAAATTTCATACAATTTTTACTTAATTTTTTTTTTCTAAAATCAATATTTTCAAAGTGATAACGCGTTAAATGCTGCACTTTTCAATCGACAAATTTTTCTGGAAATATTTTAGTAAAATGAAGGACAATGACCGTTGAAGCTAAAACTTCAGGCTTTGTAAAACATTCTTCTTGATACATTTTCTTTCCATGGCTTATATTAGTTTCAGGTTCTTTGCGTAAATGTTGCCAATTTTGACGTTTTATTCCCCAACTTTGACGTTTTGAAGAAAACCCCAATTTATTTTTCTTTGAATGCCTATAGCTTTTTTGTCTTTGAATCTACAGACCTAAATTTAGGTAGATAATTTACCTATAATGACATAAACTCGTGTACCAAATTTAGTTGCCCTTAATTTGTTATTTTCGGAGATATGATTTTTTTTTCGAAAGAAAACACAAAATTTTCCAGAAAAACCTGGGCTGATTTTCTTTGCTAACGAAATTATCCAAGCCACTTACACGAGGAAGGTATTCACCAAATTTAATTAAAATCGGCGCATTAGTTTTTGAGTTATCGGTGGAGATATATATATATATATATATATATATATATATATATATATATATATATATATATATATATATATATATATATATATATATATATATATATATATATATATAAATTGAAACTGACCCCGGATATGTGTTCCAGGGGGCATAATTAGCGTCTATTTAATTATTTTTTTTCAAAAGTCGGGGTCTCATTAGTGAATTCTTTTTAAAGAAAATGCGCTAATAATAATTTTAGAAAAAAAGTTTTAGGTAGAAGTTAGAAAATGTGTCGATTGAAAAGTGAAGTTATAAGCATTTTATTTTTTAAACAATTATTAACAAAGATATAGGTAAAAAAGTCAATAAATGAATGCTAATAGTCGTATAAGTTGTAAACGGTAAGTGATAAAAAAAAAGTTATTTAACAGAAAAGATGAGGAATGCAATTGTCTACAATAATGTTAATTACCATTTTTGGTCTAAAGTGCACTGTTACGGAGATATAGGTCGAAACGGTTTTTTTCAAAATGGCGGCACTTCCGCCCTCCTAATTTGTAAGGATTTTGTGTTTTTACATTCAGTACGTAATTCTGAACCTATCTATCAAAAAAAATAACTCCTGTAGTTTAATGCAGAAAAAAATTCTCTATTGCCTGTACTATATATTCCAAGTTCGTAACCTGAATATCATTTATGTTATTGTACCTTGATGATTCTAATATTGTTTTTTAGATGCCCCTGAGTGCACTATTGCCGAGACTGAAATAGATGGCAACGTGGCTTTGGTTTGTACGGCGCACGGGAATCCTAAAGAGGTGTATTTCAGATGGACGCTGCAGGACTCAAACGAAACCATTAGTCCTGGCAAACTTAATGAAGATGGCACCAAAAATTATTTGATTCTAGATTCGGATATTGATACCTCAAAATTTTACCAGTGCCGAGCAAACAATTCTGTGGGTGAAAGTCAAATTTGTGAGCTTAAAGTTACTGGTAAGTTACGCAGTTCTCCGGCATTTTTTCCGACTGCTATAAGTAAATTCTAAGAGCAGAATTGTTTTCTGAGATGGTAATATTTATTTCTTCGCAGCTACACTTCCCTGGTGGAAACAGTTTACCGGAGAAAAGTTGATCATCCTTATCGTAGCATCTGTGATCTTGATCCTCTGCCTTATTATCATTTGTATAGTGACATGTATATTATGCAGAAGAAAAAAGAAGATTGCTAAATGTAAGTTGTTTAACTATAAGTAGAAATTATCGCCAATTAATTGTGATTTTTGAACGTTTATATTGACATTTATTTAACGCTGACAGACAGTTCTCCTCTAGAAATGGAGGAAAGGCAAAAGTAAGTAGCTTGGTTCGTTTTTGTGAAGTAATTTTCATAACTTTGGGTCAAAAAATACTTATAAGCTTTCTAAGACTAGTATAACAAAAAAGTACTTAACTGATTTTACTAACACTCTAGGTTCTTATACAAGCACAGCCCTGATGTTTTGGGATATCCTTTAGCACCTTACAGCAGAGTCGCGTACTCAAAAAATCAAGGTTGGTATTTTTATGTTTATTTTCTTACATTCATTACACATAGTCGATTTCTTACGACCTGCACTCATTCATTTCATTAACAAGCTATCGCTAGCCAAGTTGCCTTAGATACGTTTTAACTGTTGTTAACATAGTAGGGGAAAGTCGCCATAATTGGACCACTTCATGGTTTTAACGCATTATTTTGGAGAATTTGTGGACCATGGGAAACGAAAAGTACATTCATTTTTGAATATGTTTATTAGAAAACAAATGAAAACGTACACTCCTAATGACAAACACAAAATAAAGTAACGAACACTGCAAAAGGTCCAATTTTGGAAACCGGGCTTCTAAATTGGACCTCCAGGTTCCTAAATTGAACCACTTGAAATTGTAGCATGTTAAATGAAAAACAATGTATAACAAAATACAAAATACAAAATGATGAAGCACATGCATTGTTTCTAGTCGATTCTGGTCCAAGTCCTTATTATTCCATGTCGTATAGTAAACATTTGGGGCAGAAGTAAATTTTTAGCTGAGGACTAACGTTCGCACAGTCCGAGTGAACTCAACTTTGGCACTCCATGCATCGGATCATATCTCTTTCTTTTTCTATTTTACATAACACACAATACCATTTATCGTTACGTTTTACTGCTTTGCTCACATCTCTTAGTTTTTTTCCGGCGTTTGGTTTTAATACAACTTTTGCATTCCTAGTTCCTTTTCTAACCTTTTCTTTTTTCTCTCTCAGTTCCTGTTTGTATGGACTACTTGTTAATTCAGCAGCCTTTTGACCTCCTCTTGTGGCACCTTTTGAATTTTTGAGGGGTCCCGGAGTGGAGATAATTTTCGATCGATACATCCAGCTTAACTTTTTTAAAGAAGTATGCGTTGCTTATGCAGCTGGTTTTAGAGGTTGAAGGCATCGCACGATTGTCAAAGTTTTTCGTTGATAAATTTTTATTCACCTGTTCCCGCCTGCACATGTCCACTGCCTTAGTGTCTAATCTCAATTCTAAAAACTCGCGTCCTTTGGGAATATTTTCACTATCGACAGGTAATTCATCAGCAACAATATGTAGTGGTTCTTGAGCTAAATTCTCAGCTGCAGCAAAGTGATGGTCACTGAAAATAAACCTATAGACAGGCCAGACGCCTGTTGCCTTAAATCCGTTTACTGCTGTTTGAATACACGCAGCTCTTCCATATGCTTCAGCAGGTAGACCAGATACCTGAAACATCGTCACTTTCATACCGGGATTGGTCCTTAACCAGGTTTTCATTGCTTGGGTGTAATAAGTTTCTATGGGTTTGAGAAACGTAACATCAAGGGATTGTAAGCGATGTGTCGTGTGCCCTGGAAGCTGCAACAAAATCAACCCATGCTCGCGTGCTAGAAGTAGGGTATCTAAATTTTTACTATGAGTGGTATGACCATCTAGTAATAGCAGCACTTTTTTGTTCTTGCTTGGGTTGACAACACTAATGAAATGTTGCAGCCATTTAGTGAAAAGTTCGGAATTAATGTAGCCTGACTCTGATATTTCCACCAGACTTCCAGCGGGTGAACCTGTCTTTAATTCTGGTGCCATTCTTGCTCGTTTGAAAATTATCATAGGTGGCACAAATTGTCCTGAGGCACTGACACAGCATACCATAGTAATATTGATACCACGCTCCCCGCTTGCTATTGCACCAATCTGTTTTTTACCTTTTTGGCCAATTATCTTTTGCGGCTTTTTTTTGAACAGTTGAAAAGCTGTTCTCGTCAACGTTGAAAACTCGGGTAGCATCTAAGTTGTTCTCAGAGCAAATTTTTTCCAGTAAATCAAACATTTTCCTTGTTAAAGCCTTTGGCCCTTGCTATAGATGTTGATTCAGGTTGCCGAAGCGTGAGGTTAGGGTGTCGTTTCTGAAAGCGTAATACCACTTTTTTCCTGCTAGTCCTTTTTCGACATTAAAGCAATGCGGCAATTGGCTCTTATCTGTAAGATCAAATGCGAGTTTTCGTATATCCGTAATCGTTAACCCAAACATAAGTTCTTCCATTCTCAAGATGTGTTCAACTAATTCATTTTCTGTGTCCTTTGGACGAGTTCTATCTTTTCCGAATTTTTTAACTGCATCATTTGCCACTTTGTTTTAATTTTGTACATGTCTACTTAAAGTGGCTTTGGGCACTTTATATATCCTTGAACATTCATTGAGCCCATACTGATGAGTTTGGTATGCACTGATAGCTAACTGCAGGTCATTCTCATCCCATTTGCCATAATTTCCCCTTTGTCTAAAACAAAATGAATAAACAAGTGAAAATATGGCTCGCACGCTACTTAGTTTCCTAAATTGGACACTTGTTGGTCTAATTTAGGCAACTTTAACTTTTGCTGGTTTCCATGCTTTCGTAAATATCACATAACCTTAAAATCAGAGGTTAACCCAGCAAATGAAAGCTTATATATTATGTTATTTTTACATGCGAAAGTTATTTCCAGGTGACTTACCGCCTTGTCATTGCTTCCTTCGCCACATAATGCCCAAATTACAACAAAAGAAGTAAAAAGCAACTCCACAGAACAGTGTGTTTGCTGAAACAACCACGGTCACAATTGAAGAATTTTACAGTGAGTTATAGTTAGTTCCAATCACTGACGGTAGGTGGCGGGCCATACTCGGTATACTCTTTTAATTATGAAGGTGGTCCAATTTAGGAGCCGTTCCAATAATAGCGACTTTCCCCTATAGTCGTAAGATCTAATAAGAGCGTAACCGGGGTGTGTTTTTAGTGATAGCCAGAGGATAAATAAAGGTATGGATACTCAAACGATATTAATTGTTGTTTTCGTATTAAGCAATTGCTTATTTTACTTCCACATCGTCACAACGTGTGGAAGTATCGGAGCGGCAAGAGAAATTTTAAACATTTTTTTCGCCTAAACATCGTAAAAATTGTAAAAACATATACCAAGCATGATTTGGACACGATATTTTTTGTGTCTGTCGATCTGTATGTATGCCTGTTTGTAGTCACGATAACTTTAGAACGAATTGATATATTGTCTTAAAGTTTTGTATGCCGTTAACACCAGATAAGCTTACCGTTCGGATTGTTTTTGGGTATAATCGCTCCAAGGGATAGGGGATGAATGGGGGGTGATTTGGTGAAAATTGATATTTTTTCGTTTAAACTCGAGTGATATAACGTTGAGGGATTGTTTATTAGAAAATTTTCAATTTCATTGAACATCTGGTATTCTGTGCTTCAATTAAATTAAAGGTTGAATGTGTGGGGGTGGAATATCGGTGACAGGATTTCCGAATATTTTTTTTTGTACTAAAACGGCGTAGAATGTTTCAAAGCTGATCTGGTATTCTGTAGGGAATTGAAATTAGGAGTTTAATGTGTGGGAGTGGATTATCAGTTACGAAAATTTTATTTATTTTTTGCTAAAACGGCGTAGTATGTCTCAAAACATATAGAAAAGTTGATTTTGTGAATTTTTTTTTGTCTGTCGTTCTGTCAGTTAGTTGGTCTGTCTGTCGGTCTGTGCGTCTGTCTGTTAGTAGACGCAATAACGTTCGAACGAATTGAGATATAATCTTCGAATTTGGTATCCAGTTAGCACTCGACAAAGGTTCTATCTTATAAGAGATACACCAGCTAGACCCATCACAATAAACAACCAATGTATTTAAAGTAATGAGTTCTTTTCACTTGTTGGCATTTCTGTGGAGCGAAATCTCAATTGGCACCAACATGTCACATCAATTGCAGAAGCGGCTGCCAAGAAATTAGGTTTCCTCTTCCGGGCTCGCAAATACTTTTCACCAGCTAATCTCTATACCTTATATACCTCGCAAATAAGGCCAGATCTCGAATACTGCTCCCACATCTGGGGTGTCGCTGCCGCTTCTACACTCGCTATCCTGGACTTCATTCACAAGAGAGCTATAAGTCTCATTGGTGACCCTACCCTCACCCAAAGGCTGCCATCCCTTGCCCACCGAAGTGCCGTTGGTGACCTCTCTCTCTTTTATAGATATCTGTAGGGGTACTGCTCAGAGGAGCTTTCTTCCATAGCTCCTTCCTCTTGTGCCCCCAACAGATCTACCAGGGGAACAGGGCGAATACACCATTTTAATGTCCAGGTCACCAGACATAGAACATCTTGCTTTGTCCGCTCTTTTGTCCTGAGGACTTCCAAGTTGTGGAATTCCTTGCCGGAACATGTTTTTTCTTCTCCGAACCTCCAAACCTTCAAGTCCAGAATTAACAAGTTGCCTCTTTCCCCCTTGTCGACACCCATGGTAGGATAGTATTTAAACTGTAAGCTCTCGTGGTGTGTTGTTGAAATATATTTTTTAAAATAAAAAAAAGGAATGCTTCTAAATGATTTTGGGTAAGATCGCTTAAGGGGGTAGGGAATGAATGAGGGGTGATTTGGTAAAAAAATGGCATTTTTTTAGTTGAAACTTGAGTAATATAACGTTTCAGAAGTTTATGGGTACAGGAATACGAATATTTTCTGTGGTCAAGTTATGGACCCTAAATTCATTTTATGAGAATGTCTTTCTGAGGAGAGTGGATTATCACAGCCATGTGAAAGTTATGATTCAATTTGCAGCACTATTTTAATTTTGCCCAAAGGCTTTTTGTGAATAGTTATATCTTGGCAGGTGGGTAAATAGCTTAGAGAGGTTCGTTGGCTAGGAAAATTAGACCAGTTTTTAGGGACATTATAAGTTTATTAACCGACTTAAATAAGTTCGGGACGCAGCAAGTGCGTTATGGCAGTGATTTTTTATCAAATGCTTCAATTTTGAATAACTCCGTTTTCTATAAACTTAGAAAGTTTAATTTTGGTGAGCGATAAGGTCTTACGCAAGGCAACATGTCCGCCAATTTCATTTGAATAAATTTGTAATTTTCGGGGAAAAACATGTTTTTTCCAAATAAAACTCAAAAATTTTAATATCTCAATTTTATAAAAGCATAGAAAGTCGCATAATATAGTAGAAATGTAGACAAAATCAAGCCAAGTCTCTATAAAAATGAGTCTAAAATAGTTTCTTTTATCTTTAAACTTAAACATAAGACGTCATATAAGACCGAAACAGTCGTGGGATTTATTTAAATGGTAATTCTGCTAATTCTGTGATTAATTGTTACGTATACTTTGATTATAATATCCCGGAGATGAAGCCGATCTAATGTATCATGTAAACAAACCATGAGTTAATGTATGTATGCCTAGAGAGCCGAGAGGCGTCGCGCTTGCCTCATAAGCAGAAGGTTGCGCGATCGAATCCAGCTCGATGAGTGTATGTTTTTTATGTTTTATTTTGACATTTTGAGAAACAATAGTGCACATATTTTATACGTTTTGAACAAGATCTCATTTTTGTTTAAAACGCCTACATAAGTTTGTCACCTCTGAGTCTGAAATTATAATTTTGTTATTGTTGATATTAAAAAAAACCGGTTTGATTAGGTTGACTAAAACGAAATCATACTGGCGATTAATAACGAAAAATAACTGCTACCATTATAATTTCGCAGATACTTTACTTTTCTAAATATAAATAAAGTTTACTTATGGAAATCTTCTGTATAATTTTAATGAAATGTTTAATACAAGTTTCTTTTAAAAAGACTTACACTGTCTACAGATATAGCAAAATTAAGTTCTTTAGCTTCATATAAAATGGAGTTTAGGGCATTTTTCTCAAAAGGAATTAGAACGCAAGATTTTTTTGATAATAGAGATATATCCATGGTAAAATTTTCGAAAGAATTCTTCAAACGTGCGCGTACTAGGACCTCTAAAATCGATCTTTAAGGTGTGTGTAAGTTTAAACTATTAACTTTTTACTAATTTGCCGTATAATAATATTGTACGATTCTTATGAAAATTCGCTACTATAATGCACTTGCTGCTTCCAAATTTTTTTATTATGGTGTTTCCAGGTTATTTTCATATTATTTACATATTTTATGTGGTGTAGCGAATGAAACTTATTGTTACGATTTGTTGATACTAGGAACGAAGCTGATGGCTCGTTGTTTTTATGTGATTTAAGTTGCACCTAGTTGTTACCCGGAACACCTTTGGTTTACAATTCGTTTTTTTTTTTTTTGGTCTCCTAAGTGCGTTATGGTAGTGAATTTTCATAAAAATGTTTTTAATTGCAAATATGTGTTTCCTTTTTAAGAAAGCAGGCATCAATTTTGGTTACCAGTATAACCTATATAGTAAAAACAATGTGCCATGTTTCATAAAAATAACTTTATTGTGTGAAAATGTACAAAAATTTCCAAAAGTAAACTTAAAGTGTTCCCGGAAAAACTCGATTCTTGGTCAACCTTATAGGTTAATAGCAAATTGAGATATTCAAATTTGAAGCATTTAATGAAAATTCGCTACCATAACGCACTTGCTGCGTCCCGAATTTCTTTTCTTACAAACATGCATCGCTGAAAAATTCAAAAATTCAACAACATAAGGCGTGTTTGATTAAAAAAAAAAAAAAGAAAATTTGTATCACCAACGACTTATGGGCCATCCTGTGATTGTAGAAATATTTTTTTAAGATGTAGCTCAAGACACCCTATAATTAATATATACAAATTTTCTTCATATCTTGTATAATAACGGATATATTGAGCTTTATTGATTTTTTACGAAAATTCTACAAAAATTATATACCATTAAACGATACACTCTAAAGCTAAGGCTACTGCCAAGCATCCGAGAAAGGGTCTATTTGAAATGAATTTTCTGGAAACATTTTAGTAAAATGAAGGACAATGACGGTTGAAACTAAGACTTCAGACTTTGTAAAAGATCCTTCTTGAGACATTTGATTTCCATATCCCGTATTAGATTCAAGTTCTTTGCCTAAATGTTGCCGATTTTGACGTTTTAAATCGCAACTTTGACGTTTTGAGGAAAACCCCAATTTATTTTTCTTTAAATGCCTATAACTTTTTTGTCTTTTGACCTACATAGCTAAATTTTGGTAGGTGGCTTACCAATAAGGATATTAACTAGCGTACCAAATTTGGTTGCCCTTACTTTGTTAATTCCGGAGATATAATTTTTTTTCGAAAGAAAACACAAAATTTTCCTGGAAAACCTGGGCCGATTTTCCTGGCTAACGAACTTATCCAAGCCATTTGCAAAAGGAATTTTTCCACCAAATTTAGTCAAAATCGGCCTATTATTTTTTGAGTTATCGGTGTGATACATATATATATATATATATATATATATATATATATATATATATATAAATATATATATATATATAAATATATATATATATATATATATATATATATATATATATATATATATATATATATATATATATATATATATATATATATATATATATATATATAAACATATAAAAATTGAAACGGACCCCGGATATGTGTTCTAGGGGGCCTAGTTCGCGGTCATTTGAAGAAATTTTTTCAAAATTCAAAAGTCGGGATCTCCTCATTAGTGAATTTTTTTTAAGAAAATTCACTAATAAAAAGTCTCGCTCATGTTTACCAACACCACTACTTAGAACCTTTCTTGTTCTACATAATTCACAAATTGCAAACCTTATCAGTCAGCATTCCTTGTACTGTACACTGCAATTCCAACTTGTTTATTATTTATATAAATATGTAATATTATTTCAATGCCAATGTTTATGATATCTATGTGACCTACTTCTACATAAAATATTACATTAATTGTTGTAGCAACTTTTCCTATAACTAATTTTTAATTATAAATTGAATGATATTAAAGATATATTTTCACGCCTAAAAATACACTCCTGCGTAGCTTCCTGTTACATGAACACCTGTTATTCGTTTATGTTTGTATAGATCCTTATTTGCTTGCCATCTGACGCTCGATGATGTTCCCGATGGCCGTTCTTATTAACTTGTGAAAATCGTTGTGCGATTTGACCTTGTCAGCTGTAATAATAGGCAGTGGTTGCGATTTCGTGGTTTACTTGTGATTGATTGTCGGTGGACTGGGTGTTTCCATGATGTCCATTTCTGTGTCTTCATTTTTTTGTTTATGCGGTTTTTAAACCGGTTTGCTAAAGTTATAGTTGGATGAATTATATTTTCTTTGGCCAGGGAGGTAAAATATATTTGGGTCGTATTGGACTCTAAGCTAACCTGGAATGGTCACATTGGAAAAATACTGCGTAAGGCAGTCATGACCTTAGCCGTCACTAGGCGGCTATATAGAAAAACGTGGGGACTAAGACCTAGTATGGTCCACTGGCTGTAAACAAGGGTGGTCAGACGATCGCTAACATACGCGGCACTGGTCTGGTGGCCTAAGGTGACACAATCCAGTGCCAAACAAAAACTAGGCAAGATCCAAAGGATGGCTAGCCTAGGCATCACAGGGGCCATGTCTTCAACCCCAACAGCCGCCATGAAAGTGTTACTAGATCTGCCCTGCTACACTAAGTTATTATGGGGGAGGCCAGGCTAGGACTATACAGACTATCCTACAATGGTAGACTGAAGATCAACCCAGGCTTCAGGGGCCACTGCAAAATTCAGGAGATCGTGAAGGAGCCTATGCTTGAAATGAGGTCAGACTTCGCGAGGCCGCGAATCTGCAGGGGAAACAACTTTACAGTGGAAATCCCCGACCGCGAGGCATGGCGGGAGGAGACGACGGGCATACCACGGGACGCGCTCGTCTAGTTCACGGACAAATCCGGCGGGAAGCGTGGGACCGGGGCAGGTGTTTACTCGGAAGGCTTAAGGGTAAGTCATAGTATTTCCCTCGGAGCCCATGCAACGGTGTTTCAGGCCAAAATGTACGCCATCCTGCACTGTGTGCGGGAGAACAAGAGGAGGGGCTACACCAACAAGCGGATCCTCATAGCCACAGGCAGCCAGGCAGCCCTCAAGGCACTAAGTAGCCCACGGGTAACTTTCTGGCTGGTGAGTTAGTGCCGAGACGAGACGAGCGACCTGGCTGTGCAGAATGAGATGACCCTCATCTGGGTGCCGGGTCACTCGGGGATCAAAGACAATGAAGAAGCTGACACAGCCACACAGAACCATTGGTCAGAAACCAACATAAGTGTAGGGGAAACTGTCCAGGGCTCAGACATGGGAAGTCAATAATTGTCGAACCCAGTTCAAAGAGAGCTGTGGAGCTGCTAAATCTTAGCAGAGGACAGCTCAGAAACACAACAGGTCTCTTTACGGGACACATGGCCGCCAAGAAACGCCTGCATAAAATGGGCGGCGAGGGGGAGGAATTCGCCCAGCACATCTTGTGCGAGTGTAAAGCTCTGAACCGCAAAAGACAACTGATCTACGGACAGTCTAGACCGGAGACAGAGCAATATAAAACTTCACCCTACCAATCGCTGTGCAGACTAGTTCAAGGCACAGTGATTTTGGAATGGGTGGAGTAAGACTAAGGGTATGCACAATCAACCATAGGTTGCAGTGCTACCGGGGCGGCAAGGCCGCGGACGACCTCTGAGGGAATAAAAATATATATTTTCTTCTGTATATCCTTCTGTCATTTTGGGACTGGAGTGTTATATTTCATCGCGTTGGATACTGCTCTTGCCGTTTAAATGCTTGTGGAGCACTTGGTTGAAGCTAGGTTCTGGTATTTTAGGAACTTTTACTTATGCAAAAACTGCGTATGTGGCAAACACACAGTTAGTATAGTTTACAGGTACCGCACTTAAACGTTTGCCGGTCGCTTGATGCTTATTACACACATATTTACTGTTTGCAATTAGAGATAAAAGAATCTACTTGTCAGTATGATACGCCTCGAACGTCATCAATGTACAGTTTTGTCAGTATTAAACTTTTCAATGTCAAACAGCTTATTTACAAAACCCCATAGTAGTTACCATGACAACTAAATTAATTCTTTCTTTCAGGAAACATTACAGATTAACTAGATATAAATATACCCTCGTACATCTACGAGAATTGTTCGTTGTTTATAAAGTCTTGTATCAACACTTTACCGATATAAATGTGTATTTAATTCTTAAAGGGGACCAAACCAATAGGATTAGCCAAACACTTTAAGGTCCTTTGAGAAGTTAATATCTAGCCACGGCTTTACGGATATTAAAGCGGCGTTAAATATTTTCCCTGCATTAAAGAAAGTTTTAAGTGTTATTTTTATGTTTAAGCAGCCAACTCTTCGTCTGTTGGAGATAAGGTGAGATTAGCGGGCGCGCCAGAAGCTGGAGGCTTAGCGGACCCTTCAGCTGATCCTGACAAAGGATTTTATGAAAACCTGCCGTTCCATGGGATGCAGAATCCACCGAACAAAGTAAGTGCTATGCCCTGTTTTTATAAAAGGATTTGATTGTGTTTCGCTTAGTATGTTTGTATGTTTTTTGTTTGTTCATTAACTCGGCTAAAGGTTGTTTCATAGTCTACCATCTAACAAAAAGTTAAGCTTGTTCTAATAATTATTTGTTGAAGCTGGCAGCGTTTGTTACTGTAACAGTGCCACTTACTGAAAATATCCTTGCTAAATTAAACTTGAACAGAAAAAAGTTTCAAAGTATTTATGTCTGAAAGCTATTCTATCTCACAAATAGTACTAGATGTCGTTAAATTTGTTCACAACAAAAAATTGTGTATTCAAGCTCACTTTCCAGGTAGCAAGAAAGCTTTATTACATTTGGAGATAGAGCCAGTTGATTACTCATAAGTGGCTTTTGCTTAAATAATATATTTTGGAAACTAGAAAAGCCGAAAAAATGAGAATCAGTATTCTATACCCAATAATCTCCAGAGACCAGTATACTATATTCAATTTAGCGCCAGTGGAAACTATTTCCACAGAAATAAGTCTCTTTTCAATTAACCTAATCAGATAATAATACATTTTGCAACATAAAGAAAGTAAATACAAGAATTAAGGTAAAAATAACTGATGGCATTTCACTAATTAAGAGTGGAACCTGTGGCGAGCACTGATAAGCACAAATGGAGAATTCAAATTACCACCACACGTTTAAAAAAATCTGACGATCGTTTCACTAACCAAGTTAGCGTTATCAGTGAATGAACATTCTAAATATCTTATCTCCACAACTCAATTTATATTCCTCTATAGGTAGTCGGCATTTAGTATAATTTTTACTAATTTAATGTAATTTAGTACAATATATATTAGTATAATATAGTAATAATAAGAAGTGTATAAATCTTGCTCCGCTGCCTATGGGTAGTCTCCTAATATATTGCTTTGCAAAATAACAACCGGCATAAGCACGTCCGATAATTAATAAAAGAATACAGATATTTCCGCCAAACGAAATATGTTAATTTTTGGTGTCGTTGACCTTTCCTGAATCGTTAGTGACCAACTACCTGCATAAGAATATAATTTCAACAACACACCACGAGGGCTTACAGCCTAAATACTATCGTACCGTGGGTGTAGACAAGGAGGAAAGAAGCAACTTGTTAATTCTGGACTTGAAGGTTTGGACGTTCGGAGGAGAAGGAAACACGTGTGCCGGCAAAGAATTCCACAACTTGGAAGTCCTCGGAATAAAAGAGCGGGAACAAGATGTTCTATGTCTGGTGACCTGGACAGTAAAAGGGTGCATTCGCTCTGTTCCCCTGGTAGATCTGTTGGGGGCAGCAGGTGGGGGAACTATGGAGGAAAGCTCCTCTGAGCAGTGCCCGTGCAGATATCTATAAAAGAGAGAGAGAGGTCACCAACGGCACGTCGGTGGGCAAGGGATGGCAGCCTTTGGGTGAAGATAGGGTCACCGATGAGACGTATAGCTCTCTTTTGAATGGAGTCCCGGATAGTGAGTGTAGAAGCGGCAGCTGCAGCCCAGATGTGGGAGCAGTATTCGAGGTTTGACCTTATTTATGAAGTATATAAGGTATAGACATTGGCTGGTGAAAAGTATTTGTGAGCCCGGAAAAGGAAACCTAATTTCTTAGCAGTCGCTTCTGCAATTGATGTGATATATTAGTGCCAATTAAGATTTCGATCCACAGAAATACCAACAAGAGAAAAGGACTCATTAGTTTGAATAACTTGGTTGTTCATTGTGATGGGTCTAGGGCTGGTGTATCTCTTATGAGATAGAAAGCAAGACTGAGATTTGGTGGGGTTGAATTGTACAATATTTCTACTTCCCCAGTCTAATATTTTTTTTTGGAGATCCACGGAGACAGAACCCTGCATGAGTCTGCGGTCCTCATCTAATTGGGCTAAAGAGACAGGCTTAGAATATTGTATATTTGAGTGGAGGGTGCTGTCGTCCGCGTAACTGTGAACTGGGTTGGATGTGAGTAGATAGTCCGCCACCTGGGACCATCCCCTCCACTTTTTTTCTGCGCATGCGCGTGACGTCATGCGCATGCGCTGACCTGTGACAGTTGACAGCTGACCTGTCAGTTTTGACAGGTGTCAAATGTCACTGACCTGACAGCTGTTAACGTCAGCTGTCACCTGACCTGACAGCTGTCAACGTCAGCTGTCACCTGACCTGACAGTGTTGACAGATGTCAAATGTCACCTAACCTGTCATATGTCACATCTGTCAAACGCGTTCCAAGATGGCTGACCTGTAATAGACAGCTGCAATCCCTGGTTCTCTATGAAACTGACCTGAGATGACGTCACAAGCGTTCCAAGATGTCTGACCTGTGTGTCCATAGATATCTACAAGTCAGGTTAGGTATTATTAACTGTCTTATGTCTGACCTGTGATGACGTCACAAGCGTTCCAAGATGTCTGACCTGTGTGTCCATAGATATCTACAAGTCAGGTCTCCATATGTGTTTGTCGAATACCAGCTGTCTGATTGTTTATTAAGGTTATGTTCACACACACACGTGTTGATTACCAGTCATCTGTTTGTTTGTTAAGGTTATGTATGTATTTGTTTATTAAGGTTATGTATGTATTTGTTTATTAAGGTTATGTTCGCACACGTGTTGATTACCAATCATCTGTTTGTTTATTAAGGTTATGTATTTGTTTATTAAGGACAGCTGTCTGTTGTTTATTGTGTGTGTGGTAAGGTGTATTGAAGTTTGTTAGGGTATTTCGTTTTTGGCGGGAAATTTGAATTTGTTTGAAAATTTGTGTCTGTTGTGTCCAGAGATCTGACTCATCGAGCTAGAGAATATTCTATTTGTAAAGTTGTAGAGTGGGAGAATATTCCCTAGCTCGAGGGGAGACATCTGTTGGACACAGTCATTCGGTTTAGTCACACACACACACACACTTACATATATTAGGAAGATATATTGAGCGGGTAATTTGAAATTTAATTTTAATTTGAAATATGATTTTTGAAAGAAAAGCATTCGCCTGAAATTAGATTTGAACCCCCAACCATACAGCTTACTAAGATATGCAAACGTCCCTAAACCGATCATGCTATTCAGACATACGATGAAAGTTTGTTCGCAGTGGTA
This sequence comes from Tillus elongatus, assembly GCA_964006375.1. Classification (NCBI taxonomy): domain Eukaryota; kingdom Metazoa; phylum Arthropoda; class Insecta; order Coleoptera; family Cleridae; genus Tillus; species Tillus elongatus. The sequence continues at coordinate 250,249,146 of OZ023263.1, read as the reverse complement.
TATATAAAATAAAACCTGTTACATAAAACGAGTTTATCTGGCTGATGAGTGTGTGTGTGTGGGCAGGGGTGGTATCTCTATTACATTCCAATTTGAATATATAATAGGTACGGTAATTTTTTAAAAACAATTGTATATTTATATATTATAGTAAAAGATATTTAAAGACGTTCCAATTTACCTATCTAATATAAAATTCTAAAAACAAAAACGTTTGAAGCAAACTATCAAAACGTATTTACATCTAGATATGTTAATGAATTTGTTTAATGGGGTAATAAAACTGGAGACCTGGTTTTATGGAGGTTTGTTTATGTTAGTGTTTTCCTATTAGAATGAACTTATATAGGGAGTGATCAAAAAAAAACACAAGTAACAAAACTCAATTTAAAACAAGAAAACTAAACTTTGATATACGAGGATTGTTTGATAAGTATTGTTTGTATGCAAACATAAATAATATAATAGTATACTTACATACAGCAAGAGACGTCATACATGTTTCACGGCTTAACACACACACACTGACGTCTGTTGAGGTCTTGAATGGGGGCCCTTATAGAAATAACACAGTTGTTTAATGACATCCACTTGAACCAAACAAAACATATAGACGTTGTTGTTGATTGTTAACACACACACACACGTCATGACAGCTCGAAGTCTTTGCTTAGACTGACAGAGCTGTGTAATAAAAGACAGACAGACAATTGATTGCCCAACAAGTATCATATAGAAACTTGTTTGAGCTTGTACAGCTGTTTAACAAACACGTCATGACAGCTCGAAGTCTTTGCTTAGACTGACAGACAGAAAGGGGTTAATAAAAATGCAACAAAATAAAAATAAAACAACTGATTTACATACAATAAAAATTTATTAGGATTAATTAAGTTGTACATATTGATACATAAATGACATACTATTATTACATAATGGCTCTAACGATGCCCGTTAGAGGTTTATATTCCATTACACTGTCATGAATAACCAAACAATAAACACGAGTATTTTTTGGGAAGTTGGCGTGACTCATAAACTCCACCTTAATGTCCACCGTTGAAGACTTGATTGACTCGTTCTGGTGCTGACAGTCAATCACAAATAGAGCTCTGTCTTTAAACTCGTCATAATTCAAGATAGGCTCCGACATGTTTTTATAACAGAAGCTTTTTTGAAAATCTGTATACATGTTATAGGCTTCTGCATATTTCGATTTCTCAAAATCCATATTCATAGATTCATAAGGGTAGCATTCTGAATTTAGAAACACTCGGAGGTCCAACATACCAATGTTATCGAAATAGTCTGACCTCTTCTTCACGTTATCCTTACGATCTGTTTGAAATGCTATAATCACATATCGAGGTCTTTCCAAGTTGGTTGCAGTTTTAACAGCCCACACATCTCTGTTGATATCTCTGAGTGCTGGTAACTCATATATGTCCCATTTGCGGTATGCGAGAAATATAGAGGTGTCTTTGGCTATTTTATCCATCAGTTCCAATTTCATTTTATCATTGGGAAATACATGTTTTACCTTTAAAAACATATTGGTTACGGTAATTTTTGCTCGTGCCGTACCTGTGCTGTAATAGCCGTTGGAATCGTTTCGAGCTCTTGTAAAGCGGAAAGTATGTTTGCCACAGAGAACTCCTTTGAAATGATGAAAGAAACTGAAGAGGAACCAGACAGGTATGAGCATGTGAAACTTGTTATCATTTAAGGTGATGTGCTCCGACGACACATTCAGACCGGCGTTGCTAAGAGATTGGGCTTCATTCTTACTGAACGATAGCAGACTTTTGATGATGGTTGTGGTGTATGGGTCTCGCACTCGTTCCACTTCCTTGTTATTTAACTCATAGGTCATGGATTCAAACAGAGCTGCTCCTCCATTATTTGACAGATAACAAGCACCAGTGGCATTTTGGATTGCTACAGGTTCCAGAGCACCTTCGATTATTAGAGCTGACTCGGCCAGACATACGAACACATCTTGTTGGTTGATGGCTATTTCAATTTCATCGCTGTTACCAAACGATTTAGTTGGTGAATAGTAAGAGCGCAGTTTTTCTCGATCGATGCCATCATCAAACACGGGTTCTTTGAATATTTCTAGTTTTGACGACATGATAACCCAGGCTTTGCAGGAACTCAATATTATCGGGACGAAGCGTACCCTTTGACGTGTCTGACTCAACTGAATTTGTTGTGGTAGATGCACTTGCTTTTATATCCTTAAAGACCAACATACTAAGCAACTTTTATAAGTTTCAAGCGAACAGACACCTCTTCACCTTGAAAGTTGACAGGAACTGAATCTTGGTCGACGATGTCGATGCTTATATTGGAAATCTCTTGCTTGTTCACCGGCAAGTAAATTAAATTTTTAGGTTCTATGTCGATTGCGTAGCCAGGATCAACCATCGGAGCAAACTCATACAGCGTATGTGAGGGTTGTCCGTTATAATAGGAACCAGACACAATATTGGTTTCGATGCGAATCTGTCTAACATCCACTATTTCAACAGGTAAATCAGATTCATAAAAGGTGTCCGGCTGAAGAACTTGTTTTGAAAAGCCCAACATTCGCCCAATCGAACCATCAAATTCAAAACTGACATTTGTATAACACTTTAGTCTACATTTGATGGTGTTCGGATTAGGTCTCAGAATCAGAGCCTGTTGCTTTTGTTCGTGTGTTGCTGTAGCACCAACAAGTTCATTTTGAAGTAACTCTTCCAAGTGTGTTATTTCATAAGCACCGGTGGGTATCGTGATGGTTCGCCAACCGGTTCCTTCTTTTACATGAAATTTGTTTTTACCTTCATAGATGTTGGGTATGTTGTTGTAGGTGTGAAAGCCTATCAAGGCAACAGCATAATTACCATCCAAAACAATTGGTGGATGGTAGTCTGACGACAGATGGGAGCTGCGGTCTTTCAACACAAAGGTGTGCGCCATGACTGATACACACAGGCTACTGTTTGAGTCTTTTATTGCAATGGTTTTTGCAGATACAACCCATAACCAGAGCGCTGTTTCTTGAGATACATGCCTTTGTCTCACTTGCATTCATATATATACACACCCCAAAAAATATAGTTTAGTTTAAGTTAAGATGCGTACCAGCAAACACGCTTCTGCCTTACCCATTACAAATATAGACGATGTTGTTACGGACACAGCTCAACAACAACTGAGGCATGGTCCTCTCTTTCCAAACACCGTTCGCTGTATCCAAAGAGGTTGTAAGGGATAGAGGTAACAAAGGTGCAGTTTTGCAATACAAGAAGCCTGTACACTTTTCCTAACTGGGCGGAGTTCGGTGACTTGAGTGGGAGAAACGTCAGGGACGTATTTAGGAATTTTTAGTTTGGTTAGAAATAAAACTGAAATTATTCAATCATTGAAATGTAATGCTTATTCATGAATTTCTTAAGCTTTTGTATAAATAGGTAACCTAAAAAGGTTCGGAACGCAGCAAGTGCGTTATGATAGTGAATTTTCATAACAATATTAAATAATATATTTATATAAGCTGTAAGATTTAGCCTTATATTAAAAGTTATGAAAATTAATTTATTTAATTAGGAACAGTAAAACAAGGTAAAGAAGGACAAGCAAAAACATGATCTATGACATATATTTATAGAGTAATTTGGGTACAAAACTCAAACAAAGCAATTGATAAACAGGAAATATACTCTAGAAAAATACACTAGAAAGCTGAAAAAAAAATCCTTTGGTTGATGCATTGAGGGTGATTGTATGCATGCAGGAGAAGAACCCCCAGGAAGAAGAGGGTTTCTGCTCCTCACCCAAAAATTCGGGGGGTTCTCCTTCCCCTTGTGCATGCATACAACTACCTTCAAAGCATAAAGCACAAGAAAAATTTCTTGGGAGCAACCCACAAGAAGGTTGCTGGACCTGGGCGAATATGGGGTAGACAGGGTTTAAAGGAGGTATTGCTGTAAAATGTGAAAAACGCATGTTTTCAAAGTCCCTTAATTTTCTTGGGGGTTGTTTGCCAGAAAATTTGTCTTGTGGCCGAGGAAGGTTCTAAGCATGTTGCTGGAAAAAAATATCTAAAACCCTCATGCAGTCAACTGCAAATTTACCGAAATTACATTCTACTTCGTCGCCTATAATGTCTTTTTCAGATAATGTAGAATACAGAGCTAAATTAAATAGGTTCACTTGCATTTTCATTTCTTTTTTATTTTTATATTACATTTATAAGCACAATATGCGTATAATTAAGGAAACCCTTAATTAACATTGCAGCAACACAAACTTGAAAAGTGGAGAAATTATTTACAGTATGTTAACAGTTATAAACTTGATATCATCATGTTACAGTAGTATTCTGATAATAAAAATTTACATCTAACTGTATGCACACAACAGCTGGTGTGTTACGAGATGTGATGAAACGCCAAACTGACTGTACCACAGCATTAGCATAATATTATTATGCTGCCACATTATCATATCTCTCTAGTAATGGTATCATGTCAAAAACCTACACTAGAGGCTAAATTTCCAATTTCTTCTTTGTTTATGGTGTCTGTTTCTACTGTCCTAAATTTCCAATTTGATATTGACAATAAATAACACTACCACACAATGACAAATGACAGCTGAGCTTCAGCACAGACGCAGTCTAACAAAGTTGTCGGATAGAGTAAATTATGATCGGAGGGATACCTAAGTTAAAAATCATGAGAAATGGGTAATTCGAAATTTGCAGGTATTAAATACAGTATTTTTTAACTGACTGATAAAATTAAATTTTATAAAATGTTTTCTTTATTATCAGAAGTTGTAAAAATTTCATATGTTTATACATGAAAGGTTTAACTACATGAAATTTCTGAAGATCGGGCAACCCCGGTCAGCAACATCTTGACATCTGGCAATGGTTGTAACTTCCATTGTTTAGATTTTATCTACAATTTATTTAAATAGCATAACAGTACAGGTAGCTGTATTGCTCTGCCTCTGTCCAACATTGTAGATATTGCATTACAGAATTTGAAGTGATGTCGAGGATTATTTTATTATTAATTTCGAATAACTTCATTTTTCTTTGATCAAAAAAACTTGAAAATTGGTACACAACCACATCTCAGTATGTTCTTTTAAGTTGTAAATTTTCGTTCCAATCACTTAAACAATTTGAAAGCTATTGCGTTTAAAAAAATATATTTAATTTTTTGTTAGGAAAAACTATGCGTTAAGATCTGATGAACGAACTCATCCAAGCCATTAGCAAAATAAGCGTAATTCCAAAATTTTCTCCAAATCAGTGAAATATTTTTTGGGTTATTGGTTGGATAAATTGTTGGATGAATATATTGGATAAAGTTGTATATTCAAAAGGTTGGATAAATAATAATAGCTTTTATTTCAACAACAGAAGAAAATACAAAATAAAGTACATTGTACTGTTTACAAATTAATGTTAACATTCCTTGTCTTTTTTAAAGAAATAGAGATTAATTTCATTGATTGCTGTTGCCCTTACTTCGTGAAACTGGTCCATACTTCATACAGACTTGGAGACTACTTCTCTGGCTTCACTGTTGGTTTTCGTTTTTGTAGGTGAAGGACGTAGCCAGCGCGTAAGCTAACTGAAGCAAGTGGCCCTTCTGAATTCTAGATGTTCTTCAACGTCTCTGTTACTGGTTTTGCTGCTTGATAGTATCCTCAGACAGAAAAAAATTGAATCAATACGAAATCATGACAATTACAAATAAAGATCTGTTGCTATTTTATGATGTTATAATCAAAAAAATCTTTAAAAGTGAAAATAAAGTAAAACAAATATGACGGATGACGCCTTTAAAATGTCTACGTGATGTATATCAATATTTAACATAAAGATAGAAGAAACCTATAACAGTAATAACTATAATAACAATTACAACAATAAAATAACTAAACAAACACATTAATAAAGCAGACTATACAATGAAAATATCGACACACATCATGTCTTATAACAACTTTTTGGAAAAAATAGTTAGATTTATGTTGTCTGATTTATTTAATTAGGAAGAAGAATATCTCAGAAATCCTAAATATTGTCGTGTACATGCTTTTTTACTTCTAAAGCTTAAAACAAGTCTAGTTTACACTTGTCATGACAAAAATGTTGTGGTTTTATGCCGTTATTTACTGTGGGTCTATGTTGGGTATCAATAATATGTTTTGCAAATGTAGATTTGTCAGCATGGTTATTTCTAAATGCAAAAATATGTTCTTTGTATTGGGTGTTAAAATTTCTAGAAGTTTGATCGATGTAGATTGCGTTACGTGTGCATTTCACAAATTTTGAATACCTATACAAATACAAAAGTAGCTTTTAAATCTTATAACATGACGCTTGATTTATTAGATTATTTCAAATAATTGATTGGAAGTATTATCACAGATGATGGTAAGTGTAGGAAAGGTCTGAAGAGGATCGCGATGGCAAAACAAGCATTCAATAACCACAGTACTGTTCTCACTAATAAACATTTTAACCTGTACATGAGGAACAAATGCAAGTCGTACGTGTATGGAGTATGGTAATGTATGGGGCGGAAACTTGGGCTGTAGTTAAGCAGGATATGAAGAGAATATAAGCTTTTGAAATGTAGACAAGAAAAATTTCAAAGACAGTGCAGGTTGATAGAAAGACGCTTCAAAGTGTGCTAGGAGAGGTGAAAGAATAAAGAGGGTTGCTCAAAGAAATAGAGAGGAAGCTAAAATTTATTGGTCATATTATAAGACATAATAACTTTCCGATAACATTATTTGAAGGACATACGAGTACTTGAAATGTACACTGAATTATTGGCCCTTAAATAAGAGAAGTTTGTTATAAACAGCCCTTAAACTTCTACTTTTATCAAATAGATTTTTGTTATAATGATGTATTCTAATAGAAACATACATAGAAGATATTAGTTTAATTAGATGGCCATAATGACAAGTCAAAAGATTTTGTTCTCGAAAGTGAACTTCAAGTTTTTTAAATATGCTGTTTTGGTTTATTATAGTTTTTAATATTCGCATGTTTATTTCCTTTACATTTATAATCACCGCAGATTCATTTAAGTATGTTTGAAGAACTTTTTCTGCAATAGTGCAAATAGATATTACATCGTCAGATGGGTATGTGAGGAGTTGACCTTTGTCTTTCTGATCTATAAACGATGTTAATAACACAGACCTCTCCCCAACAAGTTCACCCGCGCATTCTTCGCATCTCAGAGCTTTTGTTATTTTCCTTACTACATAGCCAGATATATATGTCACGACTTCTTTCTTAAACTCTGATATATTCATATCTAATATTTGAAGAACTGTGTCGTCGTCAAAATTATCTATTTGACTCATGTCTTCATCTGGTTCTTCAGATATTCGTTCTCGCCCACAAGTTTTATTTATTACCTCAATGGGTGACAGAATAGGAATTGCTTCCAAAGGGATACAATTTCCTTTAAATGAATCTTTTAATTCAAGATGCACCATCATCCTTTTATATGCACTTTTAAATTGCTTTGCTGATGGGTTATTGTTATAGCCTCCCATGGATCTAATTTGCCCAAAAAAAAGCTCAATATGATCCTGACTGATTTTGTAAGTGGGAAAATACAGCAAAAAATTATTGTCGGCAATTAAAGTTTTATAAACAAATTGCAAACTTTGTATGCAAAATAAAAAGCCAATTATACCCATTTTTCTACCACTCTCACACAGAAGCGGTCCATCAATTATCCTAAGTGACGTTAAATATTGTGATAGCTCTTTTAAAAATACATTAATGTTTTCAAAATTTTCTGCGTTTATTGCTTTCTTAAAATCTGAATTGTTTAAATTTCTAGAATTAAGAATGTCAAATAAATTGTTTATAAGTCGGATAAATTTCACAGTTCCCTCACATTCTTTGAACTCCTCAAGATGTAAAACTTCATTGCAATATTCCAAAGAATGTGCCACTGAGTGGCTAAAAAGTTGTGTGGCTAATTTAACCTTCATTTTTTGGTTTGTATAAAATATATGCGATATTCTTAATTTATTTGCCAAATGAACGCCCTCCTGATCCTGTAACTCATTTAATTTTACTAAATAATCCCACTTTATATTTTCCCCATTCTCATCAATTATTAATTTTTTATTGCCTAATGTGTTTCTTATCAGTTTGATCATATGACATGGATCAAAAAAGACTGCAATTTTCCTACCTGAACTAGGATCAACAAACGTAGAGTTAATGTTCCTCCAATTCAAATCGCAGCCAAGTTCTTTTGCTAACGTTAGGTTATTTGTTGCCTCATCAAAAGTTATTGAGACCACGTATATGCCCGACTCATTTAGTAGCGTTAAACACTGTAATACCAAATTTTGTTTTTGTGTACCCCTTAAAGAGTCGATTAAAAAATATCCAAGAGGAAGCTTCCATGATTGATTAATGCTAACAAGCATAAAAACAAGAGCTTCTTTGGCTACAGGGTTACAATCGGTCTCAAGATTTGTACCAAAATCTACAAACCCATAATATTTTACCCCATCCCATTCTATATGTTGGCGAATTGCCATCTCATCTATGACTAAAGAACATATAAGTTTTCCATTTGTGCTTTCTGATTTTGACTTTAATAAGTTGAACACCTCTGACGTAAAACCAGCTTCCCCATTAACGCTTTGATACCATCTAGATATAGTTTTTGGATGAGGAAGAGCCGAGTTAAATGTGTTTCTGACAAAACTGTAAGCTTTGGGAGAGTAATAATGCAGCGTAAGAGAAAAAGCTTTAAGTTGATTTTCATACTTATGTTTACGACCTAATTGTCTTTGTAAAAATTCTTCATTAGGTCCTATTTGCATTAATGTTTCTAATGTTTCGTCGGTTACTTTACCTTTTAGTTGTTTGATTATATTCGCAAGGGTTGCTGTTCTCTTCTTATAATGATGAACACTACTGCTGAGCCGTTTAATTTTTTTTCGTGCATCGAATAACTGCTTCTTCAGTTTACGTTTGCGCGGTGTAACAACCTATAAAAAATGTTCAGTGATAAACCATTTATTTTCTCAAGTAAAATGAATATATAAACAAAATTTCCAACAACACATTTTGGTTAATAGTGGTTGAGATAAATTGCAAAACAGTTGTTTCTAACTTATTTAATCATGGACTATACAAACTTAAACACCATATAAAATGTGATGGAATAACATATTAGGTTTTTTAAAATTATACTGATTTCATAAACGGCAAAAACTGAATTTAACTCACCATGTCCTTCAAAGTGGGTGGCATTGAAGGTGTTTTCATTTCAGCAAATCCTAAACTACTAAACGATCTTTGCGGTACCTCTACAACAGTTTTCTCTTCATAAAAACCAGCACTTGTTGATGGCCGAGAATAATCCATTACAGGTACATTGCTACCAGACCAAGTACTAGTTGACAGGTCAGCTGCAAATGGCACATTGATAGCAGTTATATCAGTCATTGGCTGCTCGCCAAAAACGACTTGTGTTGATGGCTTGTTTGTTACCTGCATAAATAAATTTGAAACGAATACCATTAATGTAAATTTGCAGGGCTAATTAAATTACGATAAATATCATAACAATATATTACGTGAATGTAATTAGTAGCATAGTTACTAGAGATGAGCGATATATAGCTACCGGTGATTTAATCGCTTCTATTAAAAGATCGCTGTTAGTAGCTGTTATTAAAACACAAAACAACAGCGATTGTGAAAACCGAGATTTACACAAATCATTAGAGTAATTATTTCTATGAAATTCATCTTATACTAAAAACTCCATGACAAACAGCAATTGCTGTATTCATAATACACGCAATCGCAGTTTGTGCGAGCGAGTAGAAGTATCTGTATACTTTCCTTCTCGCCATTATTAGAATACAACATTTCTCCTTTTCTTATAGGTAGAAAACGAAAAACTCATGATACAAATAACGCGAGATATGATAATGAGACTATCTATTTTTAGAACCGTCACGCGCATGGCGTCATGTGGTGAGTCCAATGCAATAATAATATGCTGTCGTACAGTGGAGTTTGACGGTTCATCACAACCCCTTAACAAATTAGGTATTTTACTGATATTTGAGTGCATACAGTTGGAATTAACTTTTTAAGATCAGAATACTATACTATGATTATGTGACATGATGATCAAATCAAGTTTATGAATGTTAAGGCCCCCTGTAAATGTCTACGAACGTCTTCTCTACTTTTTAAGTTTGTGTATCACCAATGCTAATTCAGGGCTCCCCTTAATTATTATACTTCACTTGTGCATATATATATATATATATATATATATATATATATATATATATATATATATATATATATATATATATATATATATATATATATGTAATATAAAAATGGAATGGAATGTAACTTCAACCACATTAAAGTGACGTATAGAAACTTTTTGATTGCGAATGACTTTGTGTTAAGTGTGTAGTTGGCCTTCTATAACGTTACTCACCATGTGATGTCATAGGAGGGGACGGGGCATATGCGCAATATCATATATCTTGTAAGTCATTATATCATGGAAAAACCTGCTGAATCTAGAATTAAAGCAGCACCGAACTGTAGCATATATATGCCTTCCAACTTTTTCATTATATTAAAATAAAAATAATATGTAGATTTCTCTCATCGTATATTCTTGTAATATGCTAATTTTATAGAACTTTTATTAATAGTAAAAATCTGAGTAGTTTTAAAATTAATATATAATTTAAAAGTTATCTGAAGATCATATTGTGGTTTCAATTAAGCGGTTAACACTAACACCTTGTAAGTGTTTAAAATAATAGCATACGCACATGCAGCATTGTAAATGGCTAAACCACAATCGCAGTAGCTGTTTAAAGTCCCTGTTATTTAAAAATAGCCATCACTGATATCAGTGCCATTGAAAAACCGCTGTTTGGCTATATATACATATACATATATATATATATATATATATATATATATATATATATATATATATATATATATATATATATATATATATATATATATATATATATATATATATATATATATATATATATATATATATATATATATATATATATATATATATATATATATATATATATATATCACTAATAGTTACATAAATTAATAACCTTGATTCAGTACTTACCAATACAGGTATAGAACTTTTTTTTAAGTATACTGCAAAAGGTGATTTTTCTAAATCATAAGATTCCTCGGTAAAATGTAAATTGCACACATTTGAGTTCATAAAAATGTCTTCATCGCTTAAATTTAATGCTCGTTTCCAAGCCTCGTATCTTTCACCAGCTTTGGGAAATCTGAAAATAATATCTCAAATTATCTACTTTATCAGTGACTGAACCTCTAGAAAGATGCAGTAATAGATAAAACAAAACTATTCTACTTTTTTTCTGCTTCTACTGGAACTACATAGGTAAATACATCTAATTCAAATAATAATTGCCAAACAAAATGCCTAATTTCATTACAAATATTCAATAAATAATGCATTATTAAGATTTTATTTCTTGAAAAAACACAATTGACAATAATAAATGCTAAAGATTTAACAAAAGCAATACAATGTGTAAATACGGACCTGTGAAAACCAATAAACATTTGGCGCCAAACAAGGAAACAGAAGACATGTAAACAACTTACCGAAATAAATGCACAGTTGCTTTATCCTTTTCATAATTGGCACTTTTATTGTACATACAGTTCTTCACAATACACCTTGGCATTTTTTAACTTTTACACTCTTAAAACACTGCTAAAAAACGGCAAAACACACAAGATAACCTCTAATCGCAAATCAACAAACACTTCAAATACTTGTTGACAGCTGACAATAACTTCAAGAGCGGTTGGGGGAACGAATCAAAACAAAACACATTAGCGCGTTATTCAAAATTTTGTTTGTGATTGGACGGTGACAGGAGTGGGAAATCGACAGGCTGCAAACTCGGCTTTGTTCCCTCTAACATATACAACCTCTTTGGCTGTATCATATGTGGTCCGAGTGGGTGTGGTAAAACTAATGTCATGCTGAGTTTGTTGTTTGAAGCAAACGGTTTAAAATTTGATAACGTGTATGTGTATTCAAAGTCTCTGTATCAACCGAAATACAAGATGTTAAAGGAGGTGATGAATGCAACAAAAGGTGTTGGTTACTATCCTTATAGAGAAAACGATGAAATATTAGATCCGGCAGATGCCAAGGACAACTCTGTGTTTATATTTGATGATGTAGCTTGTGACAAACAAGATAAAATAAGAGCATACTTCAGTATGGGCAGACATAAGAATATTGATTCATTCTATCTCTGTCAAACATATACACGAATACCCAAACATCTGGTACGTGACAACACCAATGTTATTGTGTTATTCAAGCAAGATGAAACCAATTTAAAACACGTGTACGACGATCATGTGACCACCGATATGGACTTTAAACAATTTAAAACTATCTGCTACCAATGCTGGAAAGATAATAAGTATGGTGTGTTGGAGATTGTGAAGGAAAACGATGTACACAAAGGTCGATATAGAAAAGGATTCGATAGATATATATTATTCTAACAATGATAGACAGGACAGTCAGCTGTCTAACACAGGTGTCTAACACAGCTGTCTAACACACAGCTGTCATACAGCTGTCTAACACACAGCTGTCTAACACACAGCTGTCTAACACACAGCTGTCTAACACACAGCTGTCTAACACACAGCTGTCTAACACACAGCTGTCTAACACACAGCTGTCTAACACACAGCTGTCTAACACACAGCTGTCTAACACACAGCTGTCTAACACACAGCTGTCTAACACAGCTGTCTAACAAGACAGCCGGACATCGTTATAAATAAGAAGACATGTACCATGACGGAGTCAGTATATGTTAAACCACCACACAACCTGTATCGCTCAAACAAATGATTAAACCAGCTGGTAACACCGACTAGTTGTAGCACAATGGAAGTGTTGGGTAAGGAAGAGCGAAAAGTTAAGAAAAGGATTTTACAACTTGCTGACAATATTAGAAAAAAACATTTAATGCTTAAACTTAACAGAGCTGAGAATGATGATGCTCTGCAACGTTTATATAAACCACTTGTTGACCCCCTAAGTGAAATATCTAAAAACACAGCAGCACTGCAGCAGCAGCAGCCACCGCAACCACTAAAGGCTGAACAAATCAAAGACGAAGTCGATATACCAGAAACGAAACGCCAAGTAGAGTTCCTGAAAGACCATGAAGTTTTTGAAGCTGAACCAAGGGAAGAGGCTGAGGAGACAAGTTCCGATGAGGATATCCCAACATTTGAAGAGCTTGAGGCAGACCTACAAACTGTCACAACCAACCCTGCATATCAAGAATTTTTGGAGCAATATCCTGACCGAGTTCGATATTATGTAGACAAGTATTTTACTGAACCACCAAGGCTCGGTACCATTGATCAAACGTATGGTGCCCGCTACGCTAAAGATACCGGTAGCTGGAGTCTTGGTAACAAACACTTAGACTTTACCGATGCTGAGATTCAACTGGGCCAAAGGAGATACCCGCAAACGCAAGGTTTGCTAGAATTGTTATTTATGAAAAGACCCCGGGGGTATACTTATGACGATCTTCAACACTATAGAGATATTCTAGAAGCAACTAGTGTTTATAAAATGAACTATGATCCTAACGCACGAACCAAGGGTTGTTCCTCTGAAAAGTATCTGACTCTAATAAAACCAGTGATAAATCCACGAGGTCGTAGATCCTCAACACCTCAAGGTTTTGGTTACACCTACGAGGAAGACGATGACGACAGCAACGACAGACATCTTAACAAAAAACAAAAGACTGAACCTAAAACTCAGAGTGATAAGAGCAGCGATAGCAACGGCATGAGCCCTAACAACAACATCAGCACCAACAACTATATGATACAAAATAACAAACAAATAGCCTATGTGTATTGGAATGACATAAACGAGTTGGTTGACAGACTTAGACTTTTACTGGCTTCCCAAGTTGCAGGTAATAATGCTCATAACAACGAAATTCAGTCAATCTTGGAAGAACTAAAAGAAGCTAGTGTTATCACCTAGTAAACCCCACAGCCATGAAGAGACACCAACGACAACAACAACAACAGCACCAACGCAACACTGAACCATCTTATGTTAATAATTCTATAAATGTATTCCAAGAGTTTACATACTTGTACTTAGAATCAAATAAAAGTCTTTGTTAAAATTACTGTGTTTTTATTTTGTAATACAATTAAAAAGTATGTCTTAAAGCAATAATATCCTGAACAAATTTATCTTGTGGTACATCTGCTATACGTAGGTTGTTTCTATGTGCTGTAAGGTATTTCACTTCAGTCTTTATTCTGTTAAAGAGATTTACTGCATTTGGATCGTACAGTATGTTTAGAATCACTTTGGCATTTGGGTGTTTATTTTTAAAATTCCTCACAGCTCTTGGGAAACTTTTCTTTTGTGTTCGTACGGCATGATATGGATAGGTGGCGCCTGTCTCGTTTCTTGCAAGTAAACCAAACACACTTATTTTTCTCCGTTTACTTGGTTTTGGGGGGTTGTATCTTCAAGATGTTCTGTGACTTTAGCATTTGTTTGTCGCACAAGCTGTACCTCATCATTTATACGCGTTAATTTTACTTCAATCGCATTTAGGTTGTCCTTGTATTTCTGATCAAAATTTTTAGGAAGAAATCAAAACATAATTCGATTGCACTTATCATAGAACTGAATGGATAACCAGCAAGTCAGATGTAATAGCAAATCTTTACACACATATGTACTAGATATCAAATTGTGTTCAGCATCTGTTCCATCAAAGTCCACCACATATGTAGCTGTTGTTGGTATTACTTGAGCTGTTGCTTTCGTTTTAAAGGGGCCAGTAGTCCGGCTCCCTGGCGATAACTCTAAGTGGGCTCCCTCGGTTGAAACACTTGTCATGTCGTTATGCTGAAACCCCAATTGTTCCTTCAGCCGACTGTTGTAATAGGCAATCAACTCTTTAGTTTTCTTATTTTCCATCCAATGATATAATTTTTTATTACTAGTTTTACACAGTTTAGTTGCATTAAAATAACCAGTGTTCTTATCGATAATAAGTTGAAAGTCTCCAAATAGACCATACCAGAAGTTGTCTTTAATTTGCTGGTAACACACATCACTTAATGTAGACATTTTGAAACAGATTTTGGGTAGAGTAAACTGAAGCACGTCTTTTCTCAACGACAACTGAATTATGAATGAGCTTAAGAGTGTGTGTGTGTGTTTGTGTCCGTATAATTATGAGGACAAACCACATGCATGGACGTGACTTGTCGGGTCTTCCCAACTTGTCGGGCCATACACGCGTCCCGACAATTTAGAGACGTGTTTTTTCGGATTCTCCACCTCTTAAATAGTATAAATAGCTAATTTTCTGACGATGTCCTGATATACATACTATATGCATGTGTGTATTTTTGAGTTCGTGTTACTAAAACTGTCGGGCCCTATAAAAAAGACTGATAAAAGCGACCTCCGTGGTCAATTTTTGAAACAGACGTAATTGTGTGTAAGGCCCGACAACTGTTTATTAAAATTTGTGTAAGTCCCCATAAATATAAATTTTTTTTACCTCGTGCAGGTAGTAAATGATCTGTTTTCAAGTGACTTGTCCCTGGTTTTATAAATAGCGTCTTTGTTGTTATTTTTTACTGCTTCATCTGCAAGGGTTATTGACGGGGAATAACGGTACATAATTTTTCCTTGGGCACTAAAGCAGATAGCGGTGGGTTTTATGTAGTATGTTATATTTCAGAGAATATTGAGATATTGTTAAATTTATTTATTAGGGAAATTTCATAGAAAACATACACTCTTTTCTTCAAACGAAACAGAACTCATATTTGGGATGGAAACATTAGTTTATATATTATTTTACATACACATATTTATGTATATATATATATATATATATATATATATATATATATATATATATATATATATATATATATATATATATATATATATATACTTATAGGAATAGTATATGATGGATTTGTATTTACTGAAATATTCCTTATTCAAAAAAATATCTTACCAAAAGCTTTTCGACATATTTTTTGCTACAAAGTGGCGTAATTCAATCTTTTGTTTTTAAATGGCAAGATAGTTCTTGATACGCCACTATAAAAATGTAATTAGGATCAATTAGAAAAAAATTTAGAAAAAAATTAATGTAATTATGCAGATGATCGCAAAAGTGATTTTTTTTTAACAGAAGCACGCTTAAAACCAACCCTGTATGCATAAGCAACATAACAAATGCTGTAAAATACCCACCCCCCCCAGTTACGAGACCTGGCGTGAATAGGGGTGCTGGGCGGGGAAGGAAATATAGAAAACAAACCAGAAAAAACACCTTCGTTGGACTTCTATAAGCAGCCTTGTTTACATTTTGCTCCAACATTTCTTCTTAATAACATCCCCTCCAACATGGCTTTTTGCTCCAAGTTCCCCAGCTTGTTTGCAAGTTGAAGGGACCAGAGTTTTGTTGTTGTTTATGCGCAAGACACTGTATCAGGCAGGCCTAAACCACCTGACCTGACCTGGCTAGACCTGACCCAACGTGATCTGACCAAACCCGAGTCTGACGTGATCCTGATCTGACCCGACCTGAGTAAAGGCGTATGAGAAAACCCAAGAAAACCCCAAAAAACATGCATTTTACACACAAAAATGTGTGTGTGTGTGACCAGCGATGAACCAGTAATGTCAATAAGTTGACAATAACAAATTCTTATAACGTAAAAAATATTTTCGACAACATAAAATAGTATAAAATTGCATATAAGATAATAAACATTATCTATCAGCAGTCGACATCACGTTGGTGAAACTGCAGATGAGAGGCAAACTAGCTTTAATTAATAACCTTAATTCTAAAAGAGACTTGACAATACAAAACTAAAACAAAACATCAATAAAAATTGTCAACTAACTCAATGTTCAAAATGCTGTCCATTATTATCAACACATAATTGAACTCGCGTTTCAAAGAAATTTATTAAACTAATTAACCTGGAATGCACAATCCATCTAGTTCGGCCAACAATTATAGCTTTCAGGTATTCCAGATTTAATGGTCTGTCTCTGTAGACAACATTTTTCAAGTGACCCTAAGAAAACAACCACATGGCGTCAAGTCAAGAGGGCGAGCAGTTCATTTAAGTGAATCACAGCGCCCGATTCAATTTTCTCTAAAAACTTCATCCAAATATTGCCGCACGCATCTCCCAAAATGACTGTGAGCTCCATATTTCTCAAACCAAACTTTATTGACTGGGCCCACTGCAACCACTGTGGTATAATTTCTTCTCTTAAAATTTTTTAATACTTTTCAGATGTTATATTTCCCTCAATAAATAACCGCTCAATATTACTACTGTCTAATATACCAGTCCATACATAATTTTTTTGTGGTCGTTGGGTTTGAGCCTCCAGCATCCAATGTGGATTCTGCTGAGACCAATAACGATAATTTCTACTAAAGTCCGGCTTCTCATTAAATTTGCCATAATATAACAAAATTCAACACGCCTCTTAAAATCTCCAACTACAAGTTCCTGTACTAGGTGTACTTTGTATGGGTGAAATGTTTTCTTTTTCTTTTTAGCAAAGTTACCACAGATTTTTGTGAAAGACTGCGTAATGTGGTAACTTAATTTAAAGATAGATGAGGGGTTTAATAAAAAGACAGCAATATATCTAATGCGTTATTACCAGCTACAGCCGTTTTTGGTCTTCCTATTCCTATCTTATCTAGCTTATCATTGACACTACCAGTTTCGTTATTTTTTTCAATGTTCTGGAAACATACACTTCATTAAGTTGTGGTCAGACTCATAAAAAAACATGCACATTTCTTTACAAAGCTTCCTGTCACCGTAGCCCAACATCACTAATATTTCAATTCTTACCTTTTCGCTCAATTCTGCCATAATAATAATTATTATTAATTTCTATAAGTTCTCTATTATCCAATATGAAGCTCTCTAAAGTATTACAAACTGCAGATAACTGACAGAAAACAATGCTTAAAATTGGCAGCTGCAAATACTATTACATTTTTTCAATTGATAACTTGATAAGAAATTGATTAATGAAATCCAACCGAAGGTAATTTTTAAGAAACTTATTTTTTTGCAATTTTTTTCTTATTAATCCCGATTACATTTTCATAGTGCCGTTGCTAAGAAGGAGATGTTCTTTCCGTAAGTGCAAAAAAATCATATCTTGCTATTTAAAAAAAGATCTAGTTGTCCCAGAAAACTTAAATCTCGCCAGTTTGTAGCAAAAAGAATATGACGAAAAGGTTTTGCTCAAACATTTTGTTTGAAAACGAATATTTTAGGAAATGTGAGTGCCTTTCCATACTTTTTACAAACACTGCATATGCTAATACATAAATATAGCGTGTGCGTAACGTATATGTTGTACCTTTCTTAAATCCTTTGATACCTAATCTCCAAACTTACCTTTTACTAATTCATACATATGTCTTATATTCAGGGTATTACATAACGTGATGTCAGTAATTAAAGGAGTTAATCTGTCTACAATTTAGAGAAGAAAAATATCTATAAACATGTGTTTATTTTTGCCTAGTTTTTGAAACACAGAGTGTTAAAAATTTGTTTGTTTTGATAGGTACCTAAACTGTAAAGTAGAGTATCTACTTTGATGAAATTTGGTGTGTATAAATTAGGGCTAGATACACATATTTGAGGAGGAAAAAACATTTTTACATTTAACCAGCCGCACCCCCATAAATATGACCTTGGCGTACTATTTGAAATGAAAACACAATACGCTGCTGCTTTTTTCAAAAGCAAAAATTTTTCTTAGAATAGTGATATACTTTATACTTTAAAAAAGTATAAACGCAGCAAGTGCGTTATGGAAGTGAATTTTCATAAAAATGTTTTTAATAGCAAATGCGAGCAGGCATCAATCTGATTACTGGTATAGCCTATGCAGTAGAAACAATGTACCATATTTTATCAAAACTACTTATTGTTTGAAAATGTTCAAAAATTTTCCGAAAATAAACTTAAAGTTGGTTTCCTAGCCAACAAACATTAGGTTAATAGCAAACTGAGTTATTGAAATTTGAAGGATTTAATTAAAGTTCACTACCAAAACACACTTACTGCGTCCAGATTTTTTTCTTACAAACATGCATCTTCTTCTTCTTCTACTGCTTATCCATTAGTGGATATTCGCGATCACATGTGCCCATCTTCCCTATTTCTGATAGCGCTGAATAGGTCTCCTACAGTTTTTAGTCCTGTCCATTCTCTCACGTTTCTGAGCCATGACATCCTCTTCCTGCCGACTCCTCTCTTCCCCTCAATCTTTCCTTCGATTACTAATTGTAGGAATTGGTATCTTTCATTCCGTATTACGTGGCCCAGATATGGTGTTTTTCTGCGCTTGATGGTGTTCAACAGTTCACGTTCTATTTCAACCGTTCTTAGGATCTCCTCGTTTGTTTTTCTGGCCGTCCATGGGACTTTTAGTATACGTCTGTATGTCCACATTTCGAAGGCTTCAAGTCTATTCATAGTATTCACCTTCAGCGTCCAGCCCTCCACACCATATAGTAACACTGACCACACGTAACATTTTACTAATTCTTAGGTTGAGGTCAAATCAGTGTTGGTAAAAACTTTCTTGAATTTCATAAATGTGTTTCGGGCCATTTCGATTCGGCATCTGATCTCCGTTTCAGATGTCCAGTTTTCACACAGCCACGTGCCTAAATATTTAAATTTATATACCTGTTCTACTGGGCATCTGTTGTGTGTTAGGCTTGCATTTTGATGTTCTTCCGGCTTGCGAGAAACTATCATAAATTGTGTCTTCTTTGTGTTGATATTAAGGCCCAAGTTTTTGCTACTATCGCCTATAGCATTAAGAAGATCCTGCAAGTCTTTCATGTTGTCTGCAGTTAGGACTGTGTCGTCTGCGTACCCTATGTTGTTGATCCACACCCCATTCACCTAAATACCTAGGTCGCGTTATTCGAGCGCCTCCTGAAAGATGCTTTCAGAATACAGGTTGAAGAGGAGTGGAGAGAGCACGCATCCCTGTCTGACCCCTCTAAGGATCTTTGTCGGTTATGTGTGTTCATTACCAACCTTGACTACGGCTGTTTGGTTCCAATAAAGGCTTTCTATGCAGCGGATATCCTTCTGGTCTATATCCAGCCTCTTCAAAATATAAATGAGTTTGTGGTGTTGGACCCTGTCAAACGCTTTCTCGTAGTCGATGAAGCATAGCATCACAACCTACCGTTGGTCGTTGCAGTTCTGTATCAATACTTGGGTTGCAACTATATCCTCTCTCGTAACTAGTCCCCTTCTAAATCCAAATTGTGTGGACCCTACCCCAGTTTCGCATTTTATGGAAATTCTGTAGTGAATAATCTTGAGGAATATCTTTAACGTGTGGCCTATCAGATTGATCAGCCTATGGTCCTCGCACTTCGTTGCGTTTTTTTTTTTGACAGGGGGATAAAATGTAATGTAATCCACTTGGCAGGGAACTCCCCCACGTTATATATCTTGTTAAATATTCTGTGCAGTACGGAAATGCCCCTGTCGTCTAGTATTTTTAATAGTTCGACAGGTATGCAGTCCGGGCCAACTGTCTTTCTGTCCTTTGACGTATTTATTCCTCTTACAGTTTCTTCTTTGGTGATAGGGGGTCCAGACAGGTCTACGTCCTCCGCAACCTCTATATCATGCCTATTATCGTCTAAAAGGTTGTTAAAATATTCCTCCCAAATAACTCTTCGTTGCCGATCATCTTGTGCCATTTCCCCATGTTCGTGTCTCTTTCGGTAAACTCCGGACGCCTCTTTTATTTTTCTGTGTTTGTTAATTTTATCTTGCAGCTCTTGTAGTTGTTCTATCTCCTCGCATTGCTTCTTTACCCAGTCATTCTTTGCCGCTCTTATTTTCCCCCTAATAATTCTTTGGATGTGTTTATAGCTCTCTGGATTTCCTTGACTTTTACATCTTCTCCTTTCTTCAAGCATGATTTCTTCTGTCATCCAGTTGTGTTTCTGTGTTTTCCGCTTATGACCTAGTTCACCTTCTGCGACCCTAATCAAGGCTTCCTCCATTTCTCCCCATATGACATCTATGCTTGCACTCTCTTCCAACTTCAGTTCTATGCATCATATTTAGATAAAAAATGCGAAAATGTATTAACGAATTTGTTCTTAACTAAACGTACAGCGAAAGCATCAACTTAACTGAACCGACGGCCAAAGTATCAGAGAAAGGGTCCATTTGAAATGAATTTTCTGTAAATATTTTAGTAAAATGAAGGGCAAAGACTTAAGTGTTCGCAGAACACACGTTTTAAGGAAAACTCCAAATTTTCTTTAACTGACCATAACTTTTTTCTCTTTAAATTTAGGGATGTACATTATGGTACATGGTTCAATCTTTATAACACAAACACGCCAACCGAATTTCGTTGTCCTTACTCTGTTATTTCCGGATATATTATTTTTTTTTAGAAAGGAAACACCAAATTTTCCAGGAAAACCTGGCCGATTTTCCTGGATAACGAAGCTATCCAAGCCGCTTGCAAAAGGAAAGTACTCACCAAATTTGATCAAAATGGGCCCATTACTTTTTGAGTTATCGGTGTGATATATATATATATATATATATATATATATATATATATATATATATATATATATATATATATATATATATATATATATATATATACACACAAAAATTCAAACTGACCCCGGATATGTCTTCTAGAGGGCCTAATTAGCGCTCATTTGAAAAAAAATTAAAAAGTCGGGATTTCATTAGTTAATTTTTTTTTGAGAAAATGCACTAAAAGGTTTCCTAACTCATTTTTTTTGTCAAGAACTGCTTTCCAACAACAAAAAATTACAAATGCTTGTAATTCTCTTAATTAAGTTCTTCAAAGGTAATTCCAAAAATATAATTAACAGTTAATTATCATTGCTAACGATGATAAAGTAAACAAAGTATGCTCAAACTGGCAACTATTTTCTGTTGGCAAACGTCATATCTTCTAATAAGCTCTACAGTGCAAGGATTTCTAATAACCTGAGGCAAAATTTCTCTGTAGGCACGAGTAATTTTGTTAATAAAATCCTTCAAATTTCTTGGTTGAACAAAATAGAGAAAATATTTTATATAGCCCCACAAAAAATCGAATGGTGTCAGGACAGGCGAGCTCGTGGGCCACCTGGCGGGTCCCTATTTGCCTTGCTCAAAATTTATAGTTTAAAAGATTTGACATAGATCTTAGGATGAACAGTTATGATACTGACATAATACATAATATTTGTGATGCTGTGATTGCGGACAAATAAAATCATTATTGAGAGGAACTTGAAAACCGTTTTTTGTTGGGTTTTTGACATATTATTGATTAAGAATGAAGTAAGAAATCCAACCTTGACTAAAATACAAAGTGTTCTATTGAAAAAAATGAAGTTTATGTCAAAAGGCACACTTTGCCTCCACGCTGTATGTCTACGTAAAGCTCATTGAAGCAGCCTTTTACCGACCAAATTTTGATCTAAAACTTTTTCTTCTAGCATGTACGGGGGCTGTGATATGCAGCGTCTAAATAGATCTACAAACACACACACACACACACACACACACACACACACACACACACACACACACACACACACACACACACACACACACACACACACACACACACACACACACACACACACACACACACACAAATATATATATATATATATATATATATATATATATATATATATATATATATATATATATATATATATATATATATATATATATATATATATATATATATATATATATATATATATATATATATATATATATATATATATGCAGTTGTCCCACGACGAAAGCCCGGAATCGATTTCTCGGAAACTAGACTTTGCAAAATTTTTAAAATTTGGCAGCTCATTGAAATCGATGGATGCACCTTGGCTAAAGTATTTTCCAGATAGTGGCACTTCTGGATATACAGGGTGTTGATGTTAACTTGCTTATTTTAGATAGGACACAATATATATTATTGCATTTTTGTATTCAACGCAAAAGTTTAGACACGTGTTATGTATAATATTCCATACCTAAGTCCAACCGTGATGTGATGTTATTTTGATAATAACTACAGAGTGATCAAAAACTCTCATTGAAAATTGAGTTAAAAAATCGTTGTCTGTTTTTCAAATAGAAGCTCTTATTTTTATAATATCTTATTTAACATTGAAACTTTGGGTAAGGTTGCCTCTGCCAAAAATTTGTAGTTTTCAAAATATTAGCAATTAAACATTGTTATATTGAAAAAATGTTATACGGCTTTCAAGTTTTGTTGTTATATAATCATGACGGCGACGCTTGTCAAAAAAAAAACTATCGAGAACTACAAAAACCTCAGTATTTGTTGTCATTTGACAATTATTTATAAAAATTATGCCGGGGCGAGTGAATTATACTCACGAATATTATTAAAATTTCTTTATTATCTATGGTGAATGTGACCAAGTTTTATCAAGAACGTGCCAAATATTTGCTGATATCCAGATAAAGAAAAACCATCGCGGAGGAGTGTTCGGCGAATAATATAAAATTACAAAACTTTTGGCACCGTGAAGGCAAAAATGCATAAAAGAAATAACATCCTTAAGACAAATAGCTCTGCAGACAGGACTCTCGAAGAGCTTGATACACAGAATTTCGTTAAAGCACAACTTCCACCCTTATTCAATATCTTTGGTTCAACATCTGAGAGAAATGGATATGCAGAAAAGAGTTTTGTAAATTCATTTTAACGATGATACAAGACGACTCTCGATTTTTTGGACAGCATAATTAAGACTGATGAAGCGAAATCTATGAAAAATGTTCTTTTTAACACACAAAATTCTTATTTTTGGAGTAATTCAAATCGTCATGCAGTAAGAACCCGGAATTTTCAAAATGAAAACTGAAAACTAGTATAAACGCATATATGTCGATAGTTATCAGCATTTTATAATATGCAATTATACTTCAAATTAACTGAATTTGAAATAGTCTGGACGCAGCCAGTGCCTTATGCTGGTGCATTTTCATAGAAATAATCTGGTACCAAACATTCTTTTTTATTAGGTGCCCATAACTTTTTTCTGGTAACTGAATGTTGGCATATATAGAAAATTAACTAAGGAGATCGCCACTTTAGAATTTTGAAAATATTTCTTCAAATGAGCGGGAACTAGGCGCCTAGAACACATATCTGGGGTCTGTTTCGATTTATATATATATATATATATATATATATATATATATATATATATATATATATATATATATATATATATATATATATCAACTCAAAAAATAATGGGACGATTTTGATCAAATTTTGTAAGCATTTTCCTTTTGCAAGTGGCATGGATAAGTTGGTTAGCCAGGAAATGCGGCCCAGGTTTTCCCGGAAAATTTTGTGATTTCCTTCGGGAATAACAAAGTAAGGGCAACCAAATGTGGTACGTATGTCTGTATTATAATAAGTGAACCACGTACCAAAATTTCGATCTGTAAGTTAAAATTCAAAAAAGTTATAGGCATTTGAAGAAAAAAAATTTGGGGTTTTCCTCAAAACGTCCAAGTCGCGATTTGAAACGTAAAAATTTGCAACATTTAGGCAAAGAACATGAAATAAATACGAGTTACGTAAAGAAAATGTTGTAAGAAGAGTGTTCTTAAGTTTTAGCTTTAGCCGTCATCGACTTTTATTTTACTAAAATATTTCCAGAAAATTCATTGCAAATAGACCCTTTCTCTGATGCTTTGGCAGTAGCTTTAGTTACGTTTATGGTTTAACAGTCTATAAATTTTAGCTAATTTTCGTAGAAAAAATTCATTAATGAGGAGACAGCGACGTTTGAGTTTGAAAAAGATTTCTTCAAATGAGTACAAACTAGGCCCCCTAGAATCCATATACGGGTTTACTTTCAGTTTTTATCTGTTTGCATATATACAAGGTGACGTATTTCTACGGTAAAGCTCAATATAATTGTTATTATGCAAGATACGAGAAAAATTGTATACGTTAATTATAAGGTGTCTTGAGCTGCATCTTATAAAATTATTTTGAAAATCACAGCGTGGCCCATAATTCGTTGGTGATGACTGCAATTATTTTTTTCGAACATTCCTTATACTGTTGCATTTTTAATTGAAATATGATGCATGTTCGTAAAAAAAATCAAGACGCAGTAAGCGTGTTTTGGTAGCGAATTTTCATTAAATGCTAGGAAACCAGTTTTCTCAGAACCATTTAAAGTTAAAGTTAAAATTATTTTCGGAAAATTTTTGTACATTTTTAAACAATACGGTATTTTAATAAAATATGGTAAATTTTTACTATATAGGTTATACCGGTAACTAAATTGATGCCTGCTTAAATTAAAAACATTTTATGGAAATTACCTTCCATAACGCATTCGCTGCGTCCAGACTTTTTATAACCTATAGCCACATACACAATTTGGTGGCCCATTTTTTTTGAGTTACCGGGGTAATACCCACAGAAATATATATATATATATATATATATATATATATATATATATATATATATATATATATATATAAACATATCAAGATAGTAACTGACCACAGACATGGGTTCTAGAGGTCAAAGTTCGCGAATTGTTATAAAATTCAAAAGTGTAGGAAAATTCACTAAAAATATATATATAATAATATATTTCAGAATAACTGCACAAGGTCAATGTGATCAACTATACAATACCTCCACACAGCATTTAATAAACAAACCCTTCCTCTTATATTTGTCGGTCCTTTTACACGCACACAAACCAGACAGTTTTTTTTTAAACCGGTTTTTTTGTTGCCATGTGTAATTCAGAAACACAGTTATGTTTGTAGAAAAAACACTATGGTTTATGGGGTCTTATACACACTTCAAACATAATCCATATTTAAGGGGTCTTCACACAACGTGTGCATTAAACATAATTGCGGGACCTCACTTTATTTGGAAATATTTTCTAAACGAGCGTGTGTATAGTATTTTGGCGCGACATATCCACATCTGGAGATAAATCTACATTTACGACTCATCTCAAACATTAAGATCCCACAAGTTGGTGTGTTTTCGTGTGTCCCTGCAAACATACGAGCACATGTATGTGTGTGTGTGTGTGTGTAGCCTATTTATACATATTACCCACAGTAACCGTTTTAAACTGTATTTGTTTTTACTAAACAAGCTCAAACACGTATAATGGAATGATTCAACAGATATAACACAAGGTCATCAACTGACACGTTGTTTACCTTTAAGAGGGCCTCTCTCTTGCGTATATTAAACAGATACACAGACAAGCTCAAACAGGATCAAGGTTAACAACTGTAAAACGTTGTTTATCCTTTGTAAGACCTCTCTCTCTCTCTCTCTTACACCAGTTTGTTTCCTCAATAAAAGAGAGAGAGACTTGTTCAGTATGTGTTAAGTCGTGAAACAAGGATGACGTCTCTTGCTGTATGTAAGTACACTCTTCTTATTATGTCTGTTTGTATTCAAATAACAAATACAAACATAACCTTACTAAACAATCAGATGATTGGAAATCAACATGTATACGAACACCTAACCTCATATGTAAACAACAACTGGTTTTGTTTTTTATATATACAACTGCAAACAAACTTTTAACGTGTGCGTCTGTGGAGCTATTGGTTTAGCGATAGTATCTGAGAAAGATGTCTATGGTCGATTCGAGGTTCATGGGTTCAAATCTACTTTCAGGCGAATGCTTTTCTTTCAAATACACATGCAACTGTCAGTCTAAGCAAAGACTTTGAACTGTCATGACGTGTGTTATATCCTTTCAAACAGCATGTACAAGCTCCAATGGTAATCAGTTGTCTGTCTGTCTGTCTGTCTGTTTCCTTAACACAGAAGACACCTGTTCAGTAGTGTGTGTGTATTAAGCTGTGAAACAAGGATGACGTCTCTTGTTGTATGTAAGTACACTCTTGTATTATCATGTCTGTTTGCATTCAAATAACAAATACAAACATAACCTTACTAAACAATCAGATGATTGGTAATCAACACGTGTGTGAACATAACCTTAATAAACAAATACAAACATAACCTTAATAAACAAATACATAACCTTAACAAACAAACAGATGATTGGTAATCAACACGTGTGTGTGAACATAACCTTAATAAACAAATACATAACCTTAATAAACAAACAGATGCTTGGTAATCAGTCTGTATACGAACATAACCTTAATAAACAATCAGACAGCTGGTATTCGACAAACACATACATGGAGACCTGACTTGTAGATATCTATGGACACACAGGTCAGACATCTTGGAACGCTTGTGACGTCATCTCAGGTCAGTTTCATAGAGAACCAGGGATTGCAGCTGTCTATTACAGGTCAGCCATCTTGGAACGCGTTTGACAGATGTGACATATGACAGGTTAAGGTGACATTTGACATCTGTCAACACTGTCAGGTCAGGTGACAGCTGACGTTGACAGCTGTCAGGTCAGGTGACAGCTGACGTTGACAGCTGTCAGGTCAGTGACATTTGACACCTGTCAAAACTGACAGGTCAGCTGTCAACTGTCACAGGTCAGCGCATGCGCATGACGTCACGCGCATGCGCAGAAAAAAGTGGAGGGGATGGTCCCAGGTGGCGGACTATCTACTGATGTGCTAGAGAGGAGGTCATAGATGTGGAGAAGAAACAAAGTAGGGGCTAAAGCTGAACCTTTAGGAACTCCTGCATTAATTGGATACAGCTTAGAGGAATGGCCATCCACAACAACAGGAATGCTCCTGTTGGAGACGAAATCAGCTGTCCAGGTACAAAGTGTTGGTGGTAGGCCATTGGCCGGAAGCTTATTAAGCAGCGCTGAGTGCCAGACCTGGTCGAATGCTTTGTATATGTCTAGAGCGACAATCTGGGATTCAACGTGTAGTTCCATAGACTTGTTTCAAAAATGGGTGACAAAGGAAACGAGGTCGGCAGTCGATCTGCGCTGACGGAATCCACACTGTCTGTCGTGGATTAGACTGTGTTTTTCAATAAATTTTAGTAATTCGGTGTTTCTATACTTTTCCATCACTTTAGAGACGACTGAAAGGAGAGCAGTAGGCCTGTAGTTGCTTGGGAGCGCTTTGGATCCTTTCTTGGGGATGGGTTGTACTCGAGCAGTTTCCAGTTACCAGGGAATATGCCTTTATTGTAAGATATCGGAAACAGATGAGTCGGGACAGGAGCAAGTTCTGGTGCGCATTTTTTAAGAACAACTGGTGGGATCTCGTCAAGGCCAGAGGCTTTCCTGGTATTAAGAGAAGAGAGCATCTTTCGTACCTTTTTAGTTTTGAAGATGATATCCGTCATTTTATGCGCGACATTGGGGACTGTTGGTGGTTGAACATTTGGAGGTGAGTTGAGAGTAGAATTGCCGGCGAACAAAGAAGCAAGAAGTTCAGCCTTGCCCAGGGCGGTAGAAACAATTTCATCCCCTGAGACAAGAGGTGGGAACGTGCTTTTGCAGAAATTATTCCCAATAGATTTAGCAAGAGTCCAGAAGGGTTTGCCGCCGTTGAAGCTTAAGAGGACTCGGTTTTTGATGTGGTTATTAAACGAGTTTTTTTGCCTCAGATAGAATGCGGACATAGCGGTTTCTTGCGTCATTAAATGCTTGACGGTTTTCTTGACTGGGATTGTGTAGAAGCGTTTTGTGGGCTTTGACCTTTTCAAGTCTGGCCTTGTCACAGGATTTAGAGAACCAGGGTTTTGAGTGGCTGAAGAGGTGTTCTGTGTACGTGGAATGAATAACTCCATGCCAGCTTGGATAATTTCGGTGACGTTTTGTGAGATCTCAAAGGGGTCAGGATGAGAGAAGCAGACAGACGCGCATGGAAACGAGGAAAAGTAATCCCGCATTTTGTCCCAGTTTGCGGAGTTGTAGTGTCAAACGATACGTGGGTGTGATGACTGTGTGACCTCGGGTTGCATTGCGCAGGAAGCACTGACCATGTCGTGGTCTGAGCGACCAAGAGGGGCGGTGACTGATATCTTATAGCATTCAGGTTTTGTAGTAAGAAGGAGATCCAAGGGATTTGAGGTGTGTGTTGGGATACGAGGGAAGTAAGTAGGTTGCTGAATCATATTGGCTAAAGAATTGCTGACTGCAAAGGCCTTCGCTGCTCTCCCTTGTGGATCGGTTTTTGAAGATCCTAGCCATTCCTTATTGTGGACATTGAAGTTACCTCGGAGGAAGAATATTCAAAAATCAGATAGTCTTTTTTTTTAGAAAGGTAGCCAAAGAGCTGGACAAAGTTGTTGTCAGAAGGTGACCGGTAAATGCAACAGATGAATTTAGTTGCAGCCCTGAGAGAGAGTTTTCTTCCAGCTTCTAAATTGGGGAGTCTGGTGCAGGGTAGAGTGCTGCGGACGTATGCACACACGCCTCCATGCAATATAAAGGAAGTAAGGAGCTCATACCCCGGGAAATTAAAGTGATTAGTGGCTGTTTTGGCACTGATTTAGGTTTCAGTGAGGAAGAGGAGTTGGGGCCTGTTAGCCTGGAGGAAATGGTGGACGGAGTTCACGTTAAAATTTAGGTCACATATATTCGAAAAGGATATGTTAAATCTTGATGTTGGCGCCCCCTGTACACCCTTCTCCCGGAGATCCGAATGGAGGGTATTTTATCTCCGGAATCTTATGTACAAGGAGGAGCCATCATCATTTTTGCTGATAAGGGAAACCGACTCATACACCAGAACCGGAAACTCCGTTGGGACTTCACCGGCCCCTTGATGTATAGGGTGGTACCTCCTCGGTCGTAAAAAAAATCCTTTACTATTACGTAAAGGAAAATTCCACTACCACCTGCTAAATATAAATAGAGTTGTGGATCTAAGATATTCAAAATCGTTCATCCTGTGATGACGATAACTTGGTTAGTGAAACAATAGTTATTGCAACTACTATCGTTGCCCGTGCTGTTATCGTGGCTATTTGTACAGGAAAAGTTTACTCTAATGCTTCTATCTATTAAACTGAGTCTCTTAGTTTTAAAATCAATGTTCGCAAGATTTTTTTAAAGTCTATTCCGATTAGAACTACATTATCATTATTAAAGTTGAACAAACAAAATTCTTGTTCGCTATCCGTTGGTGATTTTAAAACTATTTTAGCGCAATTATTGTGGCTGGAGTGGCCATGCGCTATTTTTATTAGAAAGGGGTGATCGTGAATATTATTATAGAAGCTTGTATATGCTATGGAGAGGTTTAAAAAGCTGTTAGTACTGAGTCGAGTAGTATTTTTTTAAGTAATTCTTTTATTGTGACGTAGGGTAGTTGGGATACTGTTAAAATCATTAATATCTGTTACGGTTCTATTCTGGAGCTCCCTGCTATTGGAAAATTTTGATGCTATTCATCGTATAATTCGGAGGGTGATTGTTCGTTATTTGTTACGTCATAGTTTAATGCCTCTGCATGATATTATGTCTTTGTTCAGAATCATTGGAAGGAAAATTATTATTTGTTTCGTTATAGTTTAATTCTTCTGGTATGATATTTTGTCGTTGTTGAAAATTATTAGAAGGAAAATTGTTCCGTATTTTTAGTGAATGTTGTTGTCGGCTGAAATTTGTATGTCTTGTGTTACCACTACTGACATCCATAGCTTGTAGATTTTTTCTATTATTGTCATTAGGGTTGTATGTCGGTTTTCTCACCGAGTATTGATTTGAGGGACTTCCTGGAAATTGTTGGTGAGACATTTGGGGTCTATTTGAATTATAGTGAAAAGGTGCATGATAACTTTGCTGTTGGAAAGGTTGCGGAAGTTGAATGTTGCTAAAATTTGGAACATTCCTCTGGAAAAATAGTTTCTGGTGTTTGTCTTGCCTGTTATTGTTATTATTATTACTCAAATTTGATGTTTGTAATAATTCGGTCCTATATTCATAATTTACCTCGGAAAATATATATTTTAGCGCTTGTTCTATGCTGTATGGGTGAGTGGATCGCACCACCATACCAATCGGATTTTTTAAGCCTCCAATAAATTCTTTGAGTGTCTGTTGTCTGTACATGTTTTGTTTTAATGCTAAAATTCACTCACTACGTGCGTTTGATCTTAAATTAGAGATAAGTAATTGTTCAGTGTGCCTGCATTGGTTACTGAACGCTAAGCCGTCCTCGTTATGTTTATATTTCAATGTCAGTAATTCGCCCAGTAAGCTAGTATCATTGCGTTGATCCGTAAGGTTCTCCACAATAGTATGTCTTAAATCTAACCATATGTTTATGATTTGCGTGTTAATAATTAAACTGGCCTGTCCCGCTGGTTTCGCATGAATGTAATTTAATAGAAAATCGTTAAGATATAAAATAGAATTATCTGCATCATAGAACTGATTTACTACTAGCTCACAAACTTTTAAAAGAGTTCCCTACATTTACACGCTGTCCGTTAAATTCGGAAATTGCCTTAAGGTAAAACTCCTGGAATTGATTTGCCATATTTAAATAGTTTCTATAATTATTTATACCAGGTTGTTCCATAATATCAATTTTGCCAATACTAATATTTCTTAATCTATATTGTAACTTTTCTAATTCATTAATATCGCTATTAGACATATGATATTATCGATATATATATGGAGTATATATATATATATATATATATATATATATATATATATATATATATATATATATATATATATATATATATATATATATATATATATATATATATATATATATATATATATATATATATATATATATATATATATATAGGAAATAAAGGAAGCAAACAACTTACAGAATCGATGCTATTGCTGCTGTCTTCATGGTCTCTTCATTGACCAGTTCTTTGGCTGTTAAGCGTTGAAACTCAAAAAATCAATATACTTTTGGTTCTTCAGTACTATCCGTTGCGACTGCGCCAGTTAACTTTCTTGTTAACACACTTGAATTTTTAAAAGATTTTATTGACTTATTTAATTGATATGATTTCATGACAAGTTAAAAGAGACTCAAGCAATAACAATGTAGGAATATTCGTCCGTGATCTGGTAACTTCCATATATATGGAGGGTGGGGAGTGGAGCGAAAGGCCGTTTCCACACGAGGTTGTTGTTTTGAAGGTGATCTTGGCATGTGGCTGGTTGCTGAGTTGGGTCTAATGTGTTTAGCCATTCATGAATAGTCTATACTTCTAATTACGCTTCTTTTATTTAACCCATTAGTCAGCGACCTTGGGTGTTGAATCGGGATGTGTACTTCTTATATACATTGCATGAGTTGGCTATTGTTATCTCGCGACTGCCTGACATTTTTTATTAACTTGAGATTTTCTTTATCTACATGATTATTATCCCAAATATGCTGAGCAACACATCATTTGTCAACAGTATCATATCTCAGTTGCGCTAAATATTCTTTGGCACTATTGAGAAATCATGTATTGCCCAGCATATTTGGGATAATAATCATCATGTAAATAAAGGAAATCTCAATTTTATAAAAAATGTCATCAGTCGCTTTAGCTTGATGCTTACTAATATATATATATATATATATATATATATATATATATATATATATATATATATATATATATATATATATATATATATATATATATATATATATATATATATATATATATATATATATATATATATATATATATATATATCGTTAGAAATTTTATCAAAAATATGTCGAAGAATAGCGTAGGTCCGGTTTTATACAGAGTGATTCTTTACGAGTTCCTATTAGACGTTTTGGGGAAACTAGACTGATTTGGATTCTGAAAATCTGTAGTATGGGGCTTACCAATATGTCCA
The DNA here is from genome assembly GCA_964006375.1 of Tillus elongatus. Classification (NCBI taxonomy): domain Eukaryota; kingdom Metazoa; phylum Arthropoda; class Insecta; order Coleoptera; family Cleridae; genus Tillus; species Tillus elongatus. Next base: position 250,216,035 of record OZ023263.1, on the reverse strand, counting down.
ATTCATCTATAATATTTAGAACATCCCGAAACTTCCGGTTTTACCGGAAGTGGACACTAACTCGCTTATTTAAAATGGAATGCCCTATATATTATTACAGATTCGGATACAGATGATCTCGACGATTCTCCCAATGTACAGTTTTGCTACTTTATACTAAGTGTTGTACGAGATATGGCCGTTTTTATTACAAAAATATGTCCCCTTCAACGCCCTGTATCTTATTAGTGGATGCAAATTGGAAGTTCTTTGTGATGCATAATTTGTTTCATTATTGTATATTTTACCTTAGTACACAGAATCTTCCGACAAATTGATTGTTGTCTACGGGGTGATTGAAAACGCATAAGCGCAGATTTCTCATTTTTTCAAATGGATCATCCTGTATATTATAATGCCATTGGAAAAATAATTTACTACTTTTCGAATTTTGTTAATCGTTACCTATACCCAAACCGTACGGTTTTTGAGATATTTAACTTTACTTCTCTGCACAAAAATTCAGTTTGATCTAAAAAAAAAACAATATGATGTACTCAAATTGGGATTTTATTAATCTGCTACTAGTTCACGAAGAATTCTGACGAAAGTTAGCAAGAACATGTGTATTTTCAGAACCATATGTAGACTTGCCTACACCTTCCCGTGAAACTGTTGATGCCGTTATTAGAAACTTACCACACTGTGAACCAGTTACGTCAACAAACAAACTAACTAACTGAACTAAACAACGAAACAAATTAAAGATAAAATTCAAACAATTGAACACTGAAATATGAGAAAGTTATATGTATAAATATTATAATAAATGCTCGAAGACATCCCCCTGCTGTTGCAAACACTTATTTGCTCGCTGAACTATTTCAGCGATGGTCTGCTTCATCTGGTTTGATGTCAGCAACGCAAAAGCATCTCGAACTCGTCAGTAGATAGGGCGACACCTGGGACCATCCCCTCCACTTTTTACTGCGCATGCGCGTGACGTCATGCGCATGCGCTGACCTGCGCAGACCTGTGACAGTTGACAGCTGACCTGTCAGATTTGACAGGTGTCAAATGTCACTGACCTGACAGCTGTCAGCTGTCAGCTGTCAGCTAACCTGACAGCTGTCAACGTCAGCTGTCACCTGACCTGACATGTGTCAACGTCAAATGTCACCTGACCTGTCAGATGACGTCACAAGCATTCCAAGATGGCTGACCTGTCATAGACAGTTGCAACCCGGGTTCTCTCTATGGAACTAACCTGAGATGACGTCACAAGCATTCCAAGATGTCTGACCTGTGTGTCCATAGATATCTACAAGTCAGGTTAGCTCTCCATGTGTGTTTGTCTGATTGTTTATTAAGGTTATGTATTTGTTTATTAAGGTTATGTTCGCTCACGTGTCATCTGTTTGTTTATTAAGGTTATGTTTGTATTTGTTTATTAAGGTTATGTCATGTGTGTGTTGATTACCATGCATCTGTTTGTTTATTAAGGTTATGTATTTTGTTTATTAAGGTTAGGTGTTCGTAAACACAGCTGTTTGGTTTGTTTATTGTGTTGTTGTTGTTAAGGTGTATTGAAGTTTGTTAGGGTATTTCGTTTTTGGCGGGGAAATTTGAATTTGTTTGAAAATTTCTGTCTGTTGTGTCTAGAGATATGACTCATCGAGCTAGAGAATATTCTATTTGTAAAGTTGTAGAGTGTAGAGAATATTCTCTAGCTCGATGGGAGACATCTGTTGGACACAGTCATTCGGTTTAGTCACACACACATACATATATGAGGAAGATATATTGAGCGGGTAATTTGAAATTTTGAATTTAATTTGAAATATGATTTTTGAAAGAAAAGCATTCGCCAAAAATTAGATTTGAACCCCCAACCATACAACTTACTAAGATATGCAAACGTCGCTAAACCGATTATGCTATTCAGACATACGATGAAAGTTTGTTATCAGTGGGTATATATATAAAACAAAAACCTGTTACATAAAACGAGTTTATGAGGCTGCTGAGTTTGTGTGTGTAGGCAGGGGGTGTATCTCTATTACATTCCAATTGAATAATAGGAACTGTAATTTAAAAAACAATTGTTTATTTATAGTAAAAAGAAATTTAAAACACGTACCAATTTACCTATCTAATATCATTTAATAACAAAAAACGTTTGAAGTAAACTATATCAATAAGAAAATCGTATTTACATCTAGATATGTTAATGAGTTTATTTTAATAGCGCAATAAAACTCGGGGACTTGGTTTTATTGTCGGCGTGTTTGTTTATGTTAGTGTGTTTGTATTTTGAATGAATGAATCTAAATTTATATAGGGAGTGATCAAAAACACACAAGTAACAAAACTCGATTTAAAACAACTAAATTAAACTTTGATATACGAGGATTGTTTGATAAGTATTGTTTGTATGTAAACATAAATAATATAATAGTATACTTACATACAGCAAGAGACGTCATACTTGTTTCACGGCTTAGTACACACTAACGTATGTTGAGGTCTTGAATGGGGCCCCGTTATAGAAATAACACAGTTGTTTAATGACATCCACTTGAACCAAACAAAACATATAGACGCTGTTGTTGATTGTTAACACACACACACACACACACACGTCATGACAGCTCGAAGTCTTTACTTAGACTGACAGAGCTGTGTAATAAAAGACAGACAATTGATTGCCCAACAAGTATCTTAGATAATCTTGTTTGAGCTTGTACAGCTGTTTAACACACACGTCATGACAGCTCGAAGTCTTTGCTTAGACTGACAGACAGAAAGGGGTTAATAAAAATGCAACAAAATAAAAATAAAACAACTGTTTTACATACAATAAAAATTTATTAGGATTAATTAAGTTGTACATATTGATACATAAATGACATACAATTATTACATAATGGCTCTAACGATGCCCGTTAGAGGTTTATATTCCATTACACTGTCATGAATAACCAGACAATAAACACGAGTATTTTTTGGGAAGTTGGCGTGACTCATAAACTCCACCTTAATGTCCACCGTTGAAGACTTGATTGACTCGTTCTGGTGCTGACAGTCAATCACAAATAGAGCTCTGTCTTTAAACTCGTCATAATTCAAGATAGGCTCCGACATGTTTTTATAACAGAAGCTTTTTTGAAAATCTGTATACATGTTATAGGCTTCTGCATATTTCGATTTCTCAAAATCCATATTCATAGATTCATAAGGGTAGCATTCTGAATTTAGAAACACTCGGAGGTCCAACATACCAATGTTATCGAAATAGTCTGACCTCTTCTTCACGTTATCCTTACGATCTGTTTGAAATGCTATAATCACATATCGAGGTCTTTCCAAGTTGGTTGCAGTTTTAACAGCCCACACATCTCTGTTGATATCTCTGAGTGCTGGTAACTCGTATATGTCCCATTTGCGGTATGCGAGAAATATAGAGGTGTCTTTGGCTATTTTATCCATCAGTTCCAATTTCATTTTATCATTGGGAAAGACATGTTTTACCTTTAAAAACATATTGGTTACGGTAATTTTTGCTCGTGCCGTACCTGTGCTGTAATAGCCATTGGAATCGTTTCGACTTCTTGTAAAGCGGAAAGTATGTTTGCCACAGAGAACTCCTTTGAAATGATGAAAGAAACTGAAGAGGAACCAGACAGGTATGAGCATGTGAAACTTGTTATCATTTAAGGTGATGTGCTCCGACGACACATTCAGACCGGCGTTGCTAAGAGATTGGGCTTCATTCTTACTGAACGATAGCAGACTTTTGATGATGGTTGTGGTGTATGGGTCTCGCACTCGTTCCACTTCCTTGTTATTTAACTCATAGGTCATTGATTCAAACAGAGCTGCTCCTCCATTATTTGACAGATAACAAGCACCAGTGGCATTTTGGATTGCTACAGGTTCCAGAGCACCTTCGATTATTAGAGCTGACTCGGCCAGACATACGAACGCATCTTGTTGGTTGATGGCTATTTCAATTTCATCGCTGTTACCAAACGATTTAGTTGGTGAATAGTAAGAGCGCAGCTCTTCTCGATCGATGCCATCATCAAACACGGGTTCTTTGAATATTTCTAGTTTTGACGACATGATAACCCAGGCTTTGCAGGAACTCAATATTATCGGGACGAAGCGTACCCTTTGACGTGTCTGACTCAACTGAATTTGATGTGGTAGATGCACTTGCTTTTATATCCTTAAAGACCAACATACTAAGCAACTTTTATAAGTTTCAAGCGAACAGACACCTCTTCACCTTGAAAGTTGACAGGAACTGAATCTTGGTCGACGATGTCGATGCTTATATTGGAAATCTCTTGCTTGTTCACCGGCAAGTAAATTAAATTTTTAGGTTCTATGTCGATTGCGTAGCCAGGATCAACCATCGGAGCAAACTCATACAGCGTATGTGAGGGTTGTCCGTTATAATAGGAACCAGACACGATATTGGTTTCGATGCGAATCTGTCTAACATCCACTATATCAACAGGTAAACCAGATTCATAAAAGGTGTCCGGCTGAAGAACTTGTTTTGAAAAACCCAACATTCGCCCAATCGAACCATCAAATTCAAAACTGACATTTGTATAACACTTTAGTCTGCATTTGATGGTGTTCGGATTAGGTCTCAGAATCAGAGCCTGTTGCTTTTGTTCGTGTGTTGCTGTAGCACCAACAAGTTCATTTTGAAGTAACTCTTCCAAGTGTGTTATTTCATAAGCACCGGTGGGTATCGTGATGGTTCGCCAACCGGTTCCTTCTTTTACATGAAATTTGTTTTTACCTTCATAGATGTTGGGTATGTTGTTGTAGGTGTGAAAGCCTATCAAGGCAACAGCATAATTACCATCCAAAACAATTGGTGGATGGTAGTCTGACGACAGATGGGAGCTGCGGTCTTTCAACACAAAGGTGTGCGCCATGACTGATACACACAGGCTACTGTTTCAGTCTTTTATTGCATTGGTTTTTGCAGATACAACCCATAACCGTAGCGCTGTTTCTTGAGATACATGCCTTTGCCCAGTCTCTTGCATTTTGGCTTAAATTTCAAGCCACTCCCTCTCCTACCCATCGCGATGGCTTCCATTGTTTTGTTGTGTCGTTCTTCCTCCTCTAGTTTCTGTTTCGCAGACTTGGCATCGTTCACGGCTTTGGCAATACCTGCAGCACCGCCACCCAGAGCTCCTAGTGCTGACAGCCCACCAAATATAAGAGGCAACAACGGAAGGAAGCCTCCACTTTTAGGTATTGGAATAACTCGAGGTTTCTGCACATTCTTACGTCCACCAATGTTTCTAACGATTGTATGAGCTATATCAAACACGGCGTTCGCTGTTGGAATAAGGTTTCTATCTTTTATAACTTCCTCAATCAGACTTAGTATGTTTTTAAAGGGAACCTTCTTCTTTGGCTTCGAGTTGATTACATAAAACCCCTCATCAAGTTTTCTGTTAACTTTCATGGTGTTTGTAACGCTAGCAACGTTTCAGCAAAACCTGTATCTGTCTTTGTTAATAACAACCCTCACTCTGTGACACCAACATGCATACTGACTGGGTGTCTCACTTGCATTCATATATATATATACACACCCAAAAAAATATAGTTTAGTTTAAGTTAAGATGCGTACCAGCAAACACGCTTCTGCCTTACCCATTACAAATATAGACGATGTTGTTACGGACACAGCTCAACAACAACTGAGGCATGGTCCTCTCTTTCCAAACACCGTTCGCTGTATCATATGTGGTCCGAGTGGTTGTGGTAAAACTAATGTCATGCTGAGTTTATTGTTTGAAGCAAACGGTTTAAAATTTGATAACGTGTATGTGTATTCAAAGTCTCTGTATCAACCGAAATACAAGATGTTAAAGGAGGTGATGAATGCAACAAAAGGTGTTGGTTACTATCCTTATAGAGAAAACGATGAAATATTAGATCCAGCAGATGCCAAGGACAACTCTGTGTTTATATTTGATGATGTAGCTTGTGACAAACAAGATAAAATAAGAGCATACTTCAGTATGGGCAGACATAAGAATATTGATTCATTCTATCTCTGTCAAACATATACACGAATACCCAAGCATCTGGTACGTGACAACACCAACGTTATTGTGTTATTCAAGCAAGATGAAACCAATTTAAAACATGTGTACGACGATCATGTAACCACCGATATGGACTTTAAACAATTTAAAACTATCTGCCACCAATGCTGGAAAGATAATAAGTATGGTGTGTTGGTGATTGTGAAGGAAAACGATGTACACAAAGGTCGATATAGAAAAGGATTCGATAGATATATATTATTCTAACAATGGTAGACAGGACAGACAGCTGTCTAACACAGCTGTCATACAGGTGTCTAACACAGCTGTCTAACACAGCTGTCTAACACAGCTGTCTAACACAGCTGTCTAACACAGCTGTCTAAGACAGCTGTCTAAGACAGCTGTCTAACACAGCTGTCTAACACAGCTGTCTAAGACAGCTGTCTAACACAGCTGTCTAAGACAGCTGTCTAACACAGCTGTCTAACACAGCTGTCTAACACAGCTGTCTAAGACAGCTGTCTAAGACAGCTGTCTAAGACAGCTGTCTAAGACAGCTGTCTAACACAGCTGTCTAACACAGCTGTCTAACACAGCTGTCTAAGACAGCTGTCTAAGACAGCTGTGTTAGACAGCTGTCTAAGACAGCTGTCTAACACAGCTGTCTAACACAGCTGTCTAACACAGCTGTCTAACACAGCTGTCTAAGACAGCTGTCTAAGACAGCTGTCTAACACAGCTGTCTAAGACAGCTGTCTAACACAGCTGTCTAACACAGCTGTCTAACACAGCTGTCTAACACAGCTGTCTAAGACAGCTGTCTAACACAGCTGTCTAACACAGCTGTCTAACAAGACAGCCGGACATCGTGATAAATAAGAAGGCATGTACCGTGACAGAGTCAGTATATGTTAAACCACCACACAACCTGTATCGCTCAAACAAATGATTAGACCGACTGGTAACACCAAAAACAGTTGTAGCACAATGGAAGTGTTGGGTAAGGAAGAGCGAAAAGTTAAGAAAAGGATTTTACAACTTGCTGACAATATTCGAAAAAAACATTTAATGCTTAAACTTAACAGAGCTGAGAATGATGATGCTCTGCAACGTTTATATAAACCGCTTGTTGAGCCCCTAAGTGAAATATCTAAAAACACAGCAGCACTGCAGCAGCAACAGCCATCGCAACCACCAAAGGTTGAACAAATCAAAGACGAAGTCGATATACCAGAAACGAAACCCCAAGTACAGTTCCTTAAAGACCATGAAGTTTTTGAAGCTGAACCAAGGGAAGAGGCTGAGGCGACAAGTTCCGATGAGGACATCCCAACATTTGAAGAGCTTGAGGCAGACCTACAAACTGTCACAACCAACCCTGCATATCAAGAATTTTTGGAGCAATATCCTGACCGAGTTCGATATTATGTAGACAAGTATTTTACTGAACCACCGAGGCTTGCTACTATTGATCAAACGTATGGTGCTCGCTACGCTAAAGATACTGGTAGCTGGAGTCTTGGCAACAAACACTTGGACTTTACTGATGCTGAGATTCAACTGGGCCAAAGGAGATACCCGCAAACACAAGGTTTGCTAGAATTGATATTTATGAAAACACCTAGAGGGTATACCTATGATGATCTTCAACACTATAGAGATATTCTAGAAGCAACTAGTGTTCATAAAATGAACTATGATCCTAACGCACGAACCAAGGGTTGTTCCTCTGAAAAGTATCTGACTCTAATAAAACCAGTGATAAATCCACGAGGTCGTAGATCCTCAACACCTCAAGGTTTTGGTTACACCTACGAGGAAGACGATGACGACAGCACCGACAGACATCTTAACAAAAAACAAAAGACTGAACTTAAAACTCAGAGTGATAAGAGCAGCGATAGCAACGGCATGAGCCCTAACAACAACATCAGCACCAACAACTATATGATACAAAATAACAAACAAATAGCCTATGTGTATTGGAATGACATAAACGAGTTGGTTGACAGACTTAGACTTTTAGTGGCTTCCCAAGTTGCAGGTAATAATGCTCATAACAACGAAATTCAGTCAATCTTGGAAGAACTAAAAGAAGCTAGTGTTATCACCTAGTAAACCCACAGCCATGAAGAGGCACCAACGACAACAACAACAACAGCACCAACGCAACACTGAACCATCTAATGTTAATAATTCTATAAATGTATTCCAACAAAGAGTTTACATACTTGTACTTAGAATCAAATAAAAGTCTTTGTTAAAATTACTGTGTTTTTATTTTGTAATACAATTAAAAAGTATGTCTTAAAGCAATAATATCCTGAACAAACTTATCTTGTGGTACATCTGCTAAAATACATGGATGATGTCATACTTCTAACGACTGTATTCTAGACAAGCTCAAACACGAATAATGTGGGGTTATTGAACAGATATAACACAAGGTCATCAACTGACACGTTGTTTACCTTTAAGAGGACCTCTCTCTTGTGTATATTAAACAGATACACAGACAAGCTCAAACAGGATCAAGGTTAACAACTGTAAAACGTTGTTTATCCTTCAAGAGACAGAGACACTTGTTCAGTATGTGTTAAGTCGTGAAACAAGGATGACGTCTCTTGCTGTATGTAAGTACACTCTTATTATTATGTCTGTTTGCATTCAAATAACAAATACAAACATAACCTTACTAAACAATCAGATGATTGGTAATCAACATGTATACAAACACCTAACCTCATATGTCAACAACAACTGGCTTTGTTTTATATATACAACAGCGAACAAACTTTTAACGTGTGTGTCTGTGGAGCTATTGGTTTAGGGACAGTGTATATATGTAAAGCAAACAATGGCTGATTCGAGGTTCGTGGGTTCAAATCTAAGTTCAGGCGAATGCTTTTCTTTCAAATACACATGCATCTGTCAGTTTAAGCAAAGACTTTGAACTGTCATGACGTGTTTGTTAAACAGCATGTATAAGCTTCAACAATGGCAATCAGTTGTCTGTCTGTATCCTCAACACAGAAGACACCTGTTCAGTAGTGTGTGTATTAAGCTGTGAAAGAAGGCTGACGTCTCTTGTTGTATGTAAGTACACTCTTGTATTATGTCTGTTTGCTTTCAAATAACAAATACATAACCTTAACAAACAATCATATGACTGGTAATCAACACGTGTGTGAACATAACCTTAATAAACAAATACAGACAGCTGTGTGTGTGTGTGTACGAACATAACCTTAATCAACAAATACAAACATAACCTTAATAACCAATCAAAATGGCTTGGTAATCAGTCTGTATACGAACACCTAACCTTAATAAACAAATACATACATAACCTTAATAAACAAATACAAACATAACCTCAATAAACAATCAGATGGTGGGTACTAAGCATGTCATACAACACTTAACCTAAATAAACAATCAGACAGATGGTATTCTTCAAATACACACATGGAGACCTGACTTGTAGATATCTATGGACACACAGGTCAGACGGAACATCTTACGTCATCACAAGACAGTTAATACCTAACCTGACTTGTGGCTATCTATGGACACACAGGTCAAACATCTTGGAACGCTTGTGACGTCATCTCAGGTTAGTTCCATAGAGAGAACCCCGGAGTTGCAGATGTCTCTTACAGGTCAGCCATCTTGGAACGCTTGTGACGTCATCTCAGGTTAGTTCCATAGGATCCTGGACACTCCATTTAAATACATGTAAATTTTGTAGTCTACTATGGACAGTCAAGTCTACCTCTGGACATTTAAGTCAACCCTGGACATAATTATAACGGTGTTTAAATGCAAATAGATTGAATTATTTTGCGGGGAGTCAGGTATGGACAAGGTGTTATTAATAATAAAAACAGTGGTAAAATATAAAAATATAATATATTTACTCAAGTGTACACTACAGCAAGCTAACTAATTTCAAAATTGTCTCCCTTTGCAATTCTGCTTTTTTATTTAGACCCAGCTCCATTAACTGTTTGATCAGCTGTTTCTTTTGAACTTGTTTTTCTCTGTACGCCTTTCTGATTGCAATTCCCTTTTCTGTTTGGTAAAACACTCTTCTCTTTTCATTAGCTTCCTGTCTTCTACGAATACCCGAAGCTCCTCTGGTGCACTGGCAAGTCTCTTTATTGTGCAACTCGTTCACTGATGCGTAAACTAATACGTTTTTAACTCCTTTTGATGCTAAACATGATATTTCATCTCTTACAGAAGCACACATTTTTCCTCTACCATGCAGCCAAGAATCACAGTACACTCGCCTAGAATAGTGCGAATGCGGCGTTCCACGAAGACCATCGCCATCTCTTTGAAGGGGTTTCTGCCCATCTGCACAAGCAATATACCTTAATACTCCAACAGCATGATCTAGACAGATTATTTTCTTGAAAGTTGTTTTAGGATGCAAACGTCGCCCTACACGTTGAAGCTTCTTTTTAAATCCCTGAACCGTAGACCCATTTGTAAAATGTATCAAAGCGTGCATATGTTCATGCGCCACACTTCCATCATCTGCTTCTAGATGACATCGACAAATTGAATACCACTTAATATTTGGTACACAAACTAACAAATTAAAATCTTCTTCATTTAACAGAAGATGAAACCACTGCGTAACACACTCTTCGTAATCTTTGGCCATCTCTTGTGGTGAAATCGCCTTAATGTCATTAACATTTAGTAAACTCAGATAATCAGCTTTTGATATGGAAGCCATCTTGTAAGAACGATGTGAACAGAATGAATGTCCAGAGAATACTAGCCGTGTACACCTAGACTATTCCATTATATGGTGCATCTTTAATGATCGCATACTGTCGTCAAACATCGGTGCTGTTCGGATCAGACAAACGACCAGTCAACCAACCAAGACAGACAGCTGTCTAGCAGGACAGACAGCTGTCTAACAGCTGTCTAACACAGCTGTCTACCACAGCTGTGTTAGACAGCTGTGTTAGACAGCTGTGTTAGACAGCTTTGGAGAGAGGCCTTACAAAGGATAAACAACGTTTTACAGTTGTTAACCTTGATCCTGTTTGAGCTTGTCTGTCAGCACCAGAACGAGTCAATCAAGTCTTCAACGGTGGACATTAAGGTGGAGTTTATGAGTCACGCCAACTTCCCAAAAAATACTCGTGTTTATTGTCTGGTTATTCATGACAGTGTAATGGAATATAAACCTCTAACGGGCATCGTTAGAGCCATTATGTAATAATTGTATGTCATTTATGTATCAATATGTACAACTTAATTAATCCTAATAAATTTTTATTGTATGTAAAACAGTTGTTTTATTTTTATTTTGTTGCATTTTTATTAACCCCTTTCTGTCTGTCAGTCTAAGCAAAGACTTCGAGCTGTCATGACGTGTGTGTTAAACAGCTGTACAAGCTCAAACAAGATTATCTAAGATACTTGTTGGGCAATCAATTGTCTGTCTTTTATTACACAGCTCTGTCAGTCTAAGTAAAGACTTCGAGCTGTCATGACGTGTGTGTGTGTGTTAACAATCAACAACAGCGTCTATATGTTTTGTTTGGTTCAAGTGAATGTCATTAAACAACTGTGTTATTTCTATAACGGGGCCCCATTCAAGACCTCAACATACGTTAGTGTGTACTAAGCCGTGAAACAAGTATGACGTCTCTTGCTGTATGTAAGTATACTATTATATTATTTATGTTTACATACAAACAATACTTATCAAACAATCCTCGTATATCAAAGTTTAATTTAGTTGTTTTAAATCGAGTTTTGTTACTTGTGTGTTTTTGATCACTCCCTATATAAATTTAGATTCATTCATTCAAAATACAAACACACTAACATAAACAAACACGCCGACAATAAAACCAAGTCCCCGAGTTTTATTGCGCTATTAAAATAAACTCATTAACATATCTAGATGTAAATACGTTTTTCTTATTGATATAGTTTACTTCAAACGTTTTTTGTTATTAAATGATATTAGATAGGTAAATTGGTACGTGTTTTAAATTTCTTTTTACTATAAATAAACAATTGTTTTTTAAATTACAGTTCCTATTATTCAATTGGAATGTAATAGAGATACACCCCCTGCCTACACACACAAACTCAGCAGCCTCATAAACTCGTTTTATGTAACAGGTTTTTGTTTATATATATATACCCACTGATAACAAACTTTCATCGTATGTCTGAATAGCATAATCGGTTTAGCGACGTTTGCATATCTTAGTAAGTTGTATGGTTGGGGGTTCAAATCTAATTTCTGGCGAATGCTTTTCTTTCAAAAATCATATTTCAAATTAAATTCAAAATTTCAAATTACCCGCTCAATATATCTTCCTCATATATGTATGTGTGTGTGTGACTAAACCGAATGACTGTGTCCAACAGATGTCTCCCATCGAGCTAGAGAATATTCTCTACACTCTACAACTTTACAAATAGAATATTCTCTAGCTCGATGAGTCATATCTCTAGACACAACAGACAGAAATTTTCAAACAAATTCAAATTTCCCGCCAAAAACGAAATACCCTAACAAACTTCAATACACCTTAACAACAACACAATAAACAAACCAAACAGCTGTGTTTACGAACACCTAACCTTAATAAACAAAATACATAACCTTAATAAACAAACAGATGCATGGTAATCAACACACACATGACATAACCTTAATAAACAAATACAAACATAACCTTAATAAACAAACAGATGACACGTGAGCGAACATAACCTTAATAAACAAATACATAACCTTAATAAACAATCAGACAAACACACATGGAGAGCTAACCTGACTTGTAGATATCTATGGACACACAGGTCAGACATCTTGGAATGCTTGTGACGTCATCTCAGGTTAGTTCCATAGAGAGAACCCGGGTTGCAACTGTCTATGACAGGTCAGCCATCTTGGAATGCTTGTGACGTCATCTGACAGGTCAGGTGACATTTGACGTTGACACATGTCAGGTCAGGTGACAGCTGACGTTGACAGCTGTCAGGTTAGCTGACAGCTGACAGCTGACAGCTGTCAGGTCAGTGACATTTGACACCTGTCAAATCTGACAGGTCAGCTGTCAACTGTCACAGGTCTGCGCAGGTCAGCGCATGCGCATGACGTCACGCGCATGCGCAGTAAAAAGTGGAGGGGATGGTCCCAGGTGTCGCCCTATCTACTCTCGTCTGACCATGTCTTCCTTAGTCGTAACCGGGTGTCCATACACTACATTCTTTATGAATCCCCAAATGAAGTAGTCTAGGGGTGAAAAGTCCGGAGAACCTGGCGGCCAGACGTAATGACCTCTATTTGCTATCCACCTGCCAGAAAACATTCGTTCCAGTGCATCACTAACAGCTCTGGTACTGTGCGGTGACGCGCCATCTTGCTGGTACCATGTCTGATTCCTTTCCTCGTCTGACATTCCAGCTAATTGTGGTTCAATGACGGTCCTCAATATTTCTAAATAACGTTCCCCAGTAAGATTCACGTCATAGAAGTGGAGACATAAAATTCGATCACCTGGAAATAATAACAAATCATAGTAATAACGAGTGGGTTGTGTTACCTTGAATTTCACAATATGGAATCAGAATTTAAGAAAATGAGTAAGCCGTACTTCTTACTAAGTCTTACTTAGTCTGTTGGAAAATATTTTGAAATAAAACTTTCATGTCTACGTACCTTTTATTGCACAGAATATATTAAAGGACCACCTATTTTGAAATCCTCTTCGCCAAGTTACATGAGGTTTTTCGGAAGCCCAGTAGTGACAGTTGTGTCTATTGAACATTCTGTTATTCGTGAATTTCGCCTCATTAACCCAAATGACATTATTCAAAAAATTCTCATCCTGATCTTTCTGCATTATAAGTCATTCACAAAAGTTGACTCTTTTTTCCAAATCAGTGCTTACCATTGCATGTACTGTGCTGTAGCAGCAAGGTCTCCATTTGTGTTTTTTCAAAATTCTTTGAATCGTTGAAAATGAGAGTCGCAAGTGCCGCAATAATTCTCTTATAGAGGCATTAGGATATGCAGTCAGAAACGCTAAAACATTCATCTCATTCTCTTCATTATCAACTTCCCGTTTTGCTCTGACATTTTTTGCTGTAAATGATCCATGTTGTTTTAAGTTTCTAATAAAGGCATCAATAATTTTATGGGCAGGTGAAGGTAAATCTGGATATCGTTCTGGAAATACACGACATGTTCTTGCTGACATCCGGCGGCATTCTCCGTGAATTAGTAGCAGATAGATAAAATTCTGATTTGAGTATCCAGATCTTGCCATTGCTTTTTTGCGATCAAACTGAATTTTTGTGCAGAGAAGTAAAGTTCACTTAGTTGTATTACTCAGCTCAAAACATAACTGTCAAACTGAAAATTTAGTTACTGTTTGCTATTTTCCATGACACTCTACAGGAATCATAATACATACCCATCTTGCATATTTCAAAGCTGAATATCTCCAAAACCGTACTATTTGGGTCTAAGTAATGATTAACAAAATTCGAAGAGTAGTAAATTATCTTCTCAATGGCATTATAATATACAGCGTGATCCATTTGAAAAAAAAGAGATATCTGCGCATATGCGTTTTTTTTAATCACCCCGTAGACAACAATCAATTTGTCGGGAGATTGTGTGTACTAAGTTAAATATACAATAATGAAACAAATTAACAAAGAACTTCTAATTTGCATCCATTAATAAGATACAGGGCGTTGAAGGGAGCATATTTTTGTAATAAAAACGGCCATATCTCGTGAAACACTCAATATAAAGTACCAAAACCGTATATTGGAAGAATCATCAGGATCAGCTGGATCCGAATCTGTAATAACATATAGGGCGTTCTATTTAAAATAAGCGAGTTAGTGTCCACTTTCGGTATAACTGGAAGTCGCGGCATCTTCTAAATATTTTAGATAGATTGGACATATTGGTAAACCTCATACTACAAATTTTCAGAATCCAAATCAGTCTAGTTTCTGTAAAACATCTAATGGGAACTCGTAAAGAATCACGCTGTATGTAGTCCATTGTTCTAACTGTTATCTTAGTAACCAGCGTGTCCTTCTTAGAAGGAATATTTGATAACGACGCGCAGCATAACAAAGGCAAGTATGCAGTTTTAATTTTAGGGATTTAAGACTCAACAGTGGGGGTCTGTATGTATACCTTTCTAGAGGGCGCTGTTCGCAACTGCTTGGCAACTAACATACAAATAGTAGCTCTAGTCTTTGTTCACTAGTCTAGCCATTCCTTTGATGATGCTAACTTTGTTAGCGAAACGATCGTCGGGTCAAAAAACTGTATTGTGATGAACTGGGTTCTCCAAATTGTACTTTTTAGTGCTCATCATAGGTTTCAATATTCACATAAATAATAATTATTGTAGTTCTTTATAAAGTTGCTGACAAAGTAATTGTAGCAAAATTCAAGATTTATTAGAATTGCCGGAAGCTTTACTGGTTAGGGCCACTTTATCGAATCGAACCGCTTTCTAATTATTGCTTTCAAATGAATTTTTGATATTTCGCTTAAATGAATTATACCATATGTAAGTTTTCATTTTTAATCCACTTTTATACGCTGGCACATTTGCTAACTAACATAACTTTTCAGAACGCCTTTTACACACTAACAACGTCTCATTACAAGCAAGTAACCAGTAGCATGCTCCCCAATTACTCAGCCACGATGCCTCATCCAAAGCATGCAAAACTAATCCAAAGAACGCTATTTAACGACCACCAACCATCTAAAACTTCAAAGCACATAAAACATTTCGAAATTCCCAATCAGAAAAGCTGCAGCTTCAAATATCAAACCGCAGAAAGTTACTTTCAACCGATAAAAAACATTCATGAAGAGGATTTGATAAGGAACGGTTACGTTTCGGATTATGCTGAGGGAACGCGGCACAGACGTCACCATAAACGCGGAAAGCGAAAGTCTAAAGATTCTCTTATGCCTAGAGGTAGGAGTAATTTTCATGAGAATGTAACTTTACAAGCGAGTCTGCAGAATTCTGTCCAGTTAAAATATCTCCAATCTAGCCGTGATTTACATAATTCTCCTAATAAGCCTAATGGAGTCATTTACAATGATTTAGATAAATCCAAGTCCAGCAGCAAGAGAAGCTTGCAAGATCTGAGTGCCTCGCAAGGGAGGTCTCATAACAGCAAATTTAAGACTGAGTACACGGCGTATAAATTAAACGATGCTGGTAATGAAATTGATGTCTAGCACATACAGGGAGTACTCTTTTTAAAATATTCAAGGTCAGTCTAGAAAATTTCAGTCAGTTATATACATCGAGCGGCAAAATTGTGGAATAAATTCATCAAAATTTGAACGATTTGTGTTGTCACGAAATGCTCGGACACTTCAGCTCTAAGTTTCAAAAATACACATTTTGCATTAACCTTGTGTTTCTACCACGCCTGTTTTTTGTGAATTTTCTTAAAAAAAAGTCACTAACGAGGAGATTCCGACTTTTAAAAAAAATTCTTCAAAGGACTGCGAACTAGGCCCCTTAGAACCGATATCCAGGGTCAGTTTCATTTTCTTTATGTATATATATATATATATATATATATATATATATATATATATATATATATATATATATATATATATATATATATATATATATATATATATATATATATATATATATATATATATATATATATATATATATATATATATATATATATATATATATTTAACACGGCATTTCTGTATATAGCTAATAAGCGTGAAACACGTGTATGCGGTTGGCCCCTTGTGGTCTTTCCCTTAACGTTTCTCCTTCCGATTTCGATCAAATTTGGCACATACCTTCTTTCTGCAAATGTCTTGGATAGATTCGTTAGTGAAGAAAATCGGCCTAGGTTTTCGAAGAAAATTTTGTGCTTTCGTTCGAAAGAAAATTATTTCTCCGGAAATAACAAAGTGAGGGCAACTAAACACTCGTTTCTGTCGTAAAGAGTCTCTTATGTACCAAAATTGAGATATATATCTTAAAAGACAAAAAAGTTAGAGGTAAATAAATTTTTAATTAATTAAATCTGATTCAAGAAAGTTAAAACGTCAAAATTTATTAATCATAATGTGAGTGAAAAATACTACAAGAAATGACGAACTTGCTCCTAGATATGTGTCTAAGTCGTTATTTTCCTTGATTTCGTTAAAATATTAGAAAAAAATCCATTGTAAAGCAAAATGGTTTTGTGTAAATTGTAAAACCTTGAACAGTGGGATATACTTGCTAGCAAATGCATGTAGTGCGTACTATATTTTATCAAAATTACTTATGGTTTGAAAATATACAAAAATTTTCCGAAAATAAGCTTAAATATTGGTTTTCTAACCAACAAAGCTTACGTTAATAGCAAATTGAGTTATTGAAATTTGAGGATTTAATGAAAATTCGGTAAATTTGCAGATTAGCTCGCGAACTGTTTTCAACAAATTGTTTTCAGAAACATTACTAGGACACCACCTGGATGCACAAACCACAAGAAAAATTTCTTTTCACACCCCTCAAGGAAGTTATGGGACTGGGAGTGAATAGTGGTGCTGTGCGGGGTAGGCAGGGTTTACGGGGGATATGGATTCAAGGTGTGAAAAAGACAGCTTTCAAGCCCGCTTTATTGGAGTTTTCTGCTCATATTTCCTTTTTACTACCTACCCCGCCCAGCATCCCTACTCAGTGCTGGTCCCGTAACTTCCTTGGGGGGTGTGAACAAGAAATTATTCTTGGGATTTGTGGATCAAGGTGGGGGGGGGGGGCTTAGGCAGGTTTCTGAAAACAGTTTTTTGAAAAGCATTCGGAAGGTAAACTGCAAATTTACCGAAAATTCGCTACCAAAACGCACTTACTGCGTCCAGATTTTTTTCTTACAAACGCATAATATTTCGACAAAAAATGCAAAAATGCATTAACGAATTTGTTCTCCGAAATTTAACTAGAAAAAAATTATACACCCCTACTCACTCCTGGTCCCGTAACTTCCTTGGAGGTTGTGAACAATAATCTTTTCTTGGGGTTTGTGGATTCGGGGGTGGGGGGGCGTTAGTCATGTCTCTGAAAACAGTTTTTTGAAAAGCGTTCGGGAGCTAAACTGCAGCGTTCGGGAACTAAACTGCAAATTTACCGAAAATTGGCTACCAAATCGCATTTACCGCGTCTAAATCTTTTTCTTACAAACGCATCATCTTTTAATAAAAAATTAAAAAATGCATTAACGAATTTGTTATACGAAAATTACCTAAAAAAAATTATACACCCCTACTCACTCCTGGTCCCGTTACTTCCTTGGGGAGTGTAAACAAGAAATTTTTTGGGGGAATAGGGGTGCTGTGCAGGGTAGACAGGGTGTAAGGGGGATATGGCTTCAAGATGTGAAAAAGACAACTTTCAAGCCCGTTTTATTCGCATTTTCTGCTCATATTTCCTTTTTCTACCTACCCCGCCCAGCACCCCTATTCACTCCTGGTCCCGTAACTTCCCTGGGGGTTGTGAACAAGAAATTTTTCTTGGGTTTTGTGCATCTAGGTGGGGAGCTAGGCAGGTTTCTGAAAACAGTTTTTTGAAAAACGTTCCGGAGCTAATCTGCAAATTTACCGAAAATTCGCTACCAAAACGCACTTACTGCGTCCAGATTTTTTTCTTATAAACGAGTCATATTTTGATAAAAAATGCAAAAATGTATTAACAAATTTGTTCTACGAAAATTAGCTAAAAAAATTATAGCCCGTTAAACCATAAACTTCACTAAACCTACAAATAAATATCCAAAAAGAATCAACTTAACTAAACTGATAGCCAAAGCATCAGAGAAAGAGTCCATTTGAAATGAATATGCTATAAATATTTTAGTAAAATGAAGGACAATGACGGTTGAATCTGAAACTTAAGGGTTTGCAGAACACTCTTCTTGCAACATTTTCTTTTCAAAATCGGTATTTGTTTCACATTCTTTGCCTAAACATTGCCAATTTTGACGTTTAAAATTGCGAGTTTGAATTTTTGAGGAAAACTCCAAAATTTGTTTTTTTAACTGCCCATAACTTCCTTGTCTTTAAAGATAGATTTTGGTACAGAGTTCACTCTTTATAATACAAACACGCATACCAAATTTGGTTGCCCTTGCTCTGTTATTTCCGGAGATATGAATTTTTTAATAAAGAATACACAAAATTTTCCGGGAGTACCTGGTCCGATTTTCCTGGATAACGAACTTATCCAAGCCACTTGCAAAAGGAAGGTACTCACCCAATTTGATCAAGATCGGTCCATTATTTTTTGAGTTATGGGTCGGATATATATATATATATATATATATATATATATATATATATATATATATATATATATATATATATATATATATATATATATATATATATATATATATATATATATATATATATATATTATATATATATATATATATATATATATATATATATATATATATATATATATATATATATATAAACACAGATCTCCTCATTAGCGAATTAAAAAAAAATCGCCAAAAGAGGGGAGGGAGGTGTCATTAGAAAAGCAAAGTCTTCATATTTGAAAAGCAGAAGTGGGAGAAAAATTTTCTACAAAAATGTGTATTTTTTAAATCACAGTTGACGTGTCCCGGCATTTCATTGAAAGAGAAATCTCTCAAAATTTTGATGAGTTTTGCCATAATTTTGCCGCTTACTGCAAATAGCGTGATTCTATTGTGTAGTTTACATTTGGAGAAGTAATAGAATCTCATGTTTATTAATAAATATTTTCTAAATTTTGTTTTAGATAAATGGGACAACAATGGCTAGTGATACGTACATATACTAAGGTAAAAATCAATAAACACTTTTTTCTTTCTTTATCTCCTATATTTTTTTGAATTTGGAAGTTTGTAAATAACCTTACCGCATTTTTTCCCAAAATATTATTTTTTATATTATTTTGAACAACCCAATTGTTTTTTACAATTCTAAAAGAAAATCTTTAACTGGTTACAAGTCAATGTGTTTCTTCACGGGTATTTTTATTATATATGTTCATTGCTTATTAACCTAAATCATTTAACATTTTATTAACAGTTTGCACTAATTTGCTAACAACCTGTGGACGCAAAATTTGGCATTTTATTTTTATCGTATCCTTTGAAAGCTCAATGACTTAAGGTTTTAACTGTTAGCGTTGCTTGTAGTGCTTAACGGCTTTCGGGTTGTTCTGCAGTGACTGAACCCCTGGCTTCTTTGCTGGTTTCTTTCAGTTCAATTACTAAACCAGCTAGCAACACTCAGCGAACGCGACCACGGTAGAACAGCCCGGAAACCATCTATCATCTTGAGGTTGATTTATATGTTTTAGTCCTTGAAATTTCATTATGACAAACCCTAAAATTATTGTGTTTTATAATAATCACAAAGCAACTAATCAAGTGAATTTTGTAAATTTATAAAATTAACTCAATCATAGCGAAATGATATTAAAGTCTATTATATTAAGTAATTATGTACATTATGCTCAAAAACTATAATAAATTTTGTCCGCAACATTCGTAAAAAATGTATAATTTTGACATAACGTCAACGCTGGCGTAACTTTGTCCCATTTTCATGTTTATTTCACGGAAAAAGCAAATAATTGTTGTAAACTAATTAAAACCGAATATGGTCAGTGGTTTACATTATATAAAACTGTAATATAAACCACAGTTAAAGTGTCCATACAAACTTTGAACATTTTTTAATAATTTTTTATTTATTTTTGTGCTCATGTTTTTTTATATATTTCAACAACACACCACGAGGGTTTACAGCCTAACTACTATCGTACCATGGGTGTCGACAAGGGGGAAGGAGGCAGCTTGTTAATTCTGGACTTGAAGGTTTGGAGGTTCGGAGGAGAAGGAAAAACATGTGCCGACAAAGAATTCCACAACTTGGAAGTCCTCGGGACAAAAGACCGGGCATGACAAGATGTTCTATGTTTGGTGACCTGGACAGTAAAAGGGTGCATTCGCTCTGTTCCCCTGGTAGATCTGTTGGGGGCAGCAGGTGGAGGAACTATGGAGGAAAGCTCATCTGAGCAGTGCCTGTGCAGATATCTATAAAAGAGAGAGAGAGGTCACGAACGGCACGTCGGTGGACAACGGATGGCGGCCTTTGGATGAAGGTAGGGTCACCGATGAGACGTTTAGCTCTCTTCTGAATTGAGTCCAGGATAGCGAGTATAGAATCGGCAGCGGCACCACAGATGTGAGCAGTATTCGAGGTTTGGCCTTATTTGTGAAATATATAAGGTATAGAGATTAGCTGGTGAAAAGTATTTACGAGCCCGGAAGAGGGAACCTAATTTCTTAGCAGCCGCTTCTGCAATTGATGTGACAGTTGGTGCCAATTGAGATCTCGATCCACAGAAATACCAACAAGTAAAAAGGACTCATTACTTTGAATAACTTGGTTGTTCATTGTGATGGGTCTAAGGCTGGTGTATCTCTAATGAGATAGAAAGCAAGACTGAGATTTGGTGGAGTTGAATTTTACAAGATTTCTCCTTCCCAAGTCTAATATTTTTTAGAGATCTACAAAGACAGAACCCTCCATGAGTCTGCGATCCTCACCTAATTGGCCTAAAGAGACAGGCTTAAAATAATATATATTTGAGTGTAGGGTGCTGTCTCCCGCGTAATTGTGAACTGGGTTGGATGTGCTAGAGAGGAGGTCATTGATGTGGAGAAGAAGCAAAGTAAGGGCTAAAGCTCAACCTTGAGGGACCCTTGCATTAATTGGATACAGTTTAGAGGAACGGCCATCCATGACAACAAAAATTCTCCGGTTGGAGAGGAAATTTGCTGTCCAGATACAGAGTTTTTGTGGCAGACCATAGGCCGGAGGTTTATTAAGCAGCGCTGCGTGTCAGACCTGGTAGAATGCTTTGGATATGTCTAGAGCGACAATCTGCGATTCACCGTGTGGTTTCATAGACTTATTCGAAGAATGGGTGACAAAGAAAATGAGGTCGGCAGTTGATCTGCGCTGAGGGAATCCATACTGCCTGTCGTGGATTAGACTGTGATTTTCAAGAAATTTTAGTAATTCGGTGCTTATATACTTTTCCATCACTTTAGAGGCGATGGAAAGGAGAGAAATAGTTGTAGTTGCTAGGAAGCGCTTTGGATCCTTTCTTGGGGACGGATTGTACTCGGGCAGTTTTCCAGTTACTAGGGAATATGCCCCTATTGTAAGATGTCTGAAACAGACGAGTCAGGGCAGGAGCAAATTCTGGTACGCATTTTTTGAGAACAATTGCTGGGATCTCGTCAAGGCCAGAGGCTTTCCTGGTATTAAGAGAAGAGAGCATCCTTCGTACCTTCGATATCCGACATTTTATGTGCGACATTGGGGACTCTTGGTGGTTGAACATTTGGAAGTGAGTTGAGAATAGAATTGCCAGCGAACAACGAGGCAAAATGTTCAGCCTTGCCCAGGGCGGTAAAAACAATTTCATCCCTTGAAACAGGAGGTGGGAACGTGCATTTGCAGAAATTATTCTCAATCGATCTAGCAAGAGTCCAGAAGTGTTTGCTGCCGTTGAAGCTTGAGATGACTTTCTTTTTGATGTGGTTATTAAATGAGTTTTTTGCCTCAGAAAGAATGCAAACATAGCGGTTTCTTGTGTCGTTAAATGCTTGACGGTTTTCTTGACTGGGATTGTGTAGAAGGGTTTTGTATGCTTTGACCTTTGCAAGTCTAGCCTTGTCACTGGATTTAGAGAACCAGCGCTTTGAGTGGCTGAAGAGATTTTCTATGTACGTGTAATAAATAATTCCATGCCAGCTTGAATAGTTTCGGTGACGTTTTGTGAGATATCAGAGGGGCCAGGATGAGAGAAGCGGACAGACGTCCATGGAAATGAGGAAAAGTAATCCCGCATTTCGTCCCAGTTCGCGGAGTTGTACTGCCAAACGATACGTGGGTGTGATGACTGTGTGACCTCGGGTTACATTGCCCAGGAAGCAGTGACCATGCCGTGATCTGAGCGACCAAGTGAGGGGGTGACTGATGTCTTATATCATTCATTTTGTAGTAAGAAGGAGATCCAAGGGATTTGAGCTATGTGTTGGGATGCGAGGAAAGTAAGTAGGTTGATGAACCATATTTGCTAAAGAATTTCTGATTGCAAAGGCCTCCGATGCTCTCCCTTGTGGATCGGTTTCTGAATATCCTAGCCATTGCTTATTATGGATATTGAAGTCACCAAGAATAGTGACCTCGGAGGAAGGGTATTCAGAAATCAGATGGTCGGTTTTTTCAGAAAAGTAGTCAAAGAGCTGAACAAAGTCGTTATCAGAAGAAGACCGGTAAATGCAACAGATGAATTTAGTTGCAGCCCTGAGAGTTTCATCCAAAGTATATTTTTTGTTACACCTTCTAAATTAGGGAGTCTGGTGCAGGGTAGAGTGCTACGGACGTATGCGCACACGCCTCCATGCAATCTTAAGGAAGTAAGAAGCTCGTATGAGCTTCTTACTTGAAATTAAGGTGATTAGTAGCTGTTTTGGCACATATTTGGGTTTCGGTGAGGAAGAGGAGTTGAGGCCTATTAGGCCGGAGAAAATGGTGGACAGAGTTCAGGTTAGAATTTAGGCCACATATATTCGAGAAAGATATGTTAAACCTTAAAGCCGGCTGCCCCTGTACACCCCTCTCCCGGAGATCCATCATAATTTTTGTTTATAAGGGAAACAACTCATACACCAGAAGGGGTGGTACCTCCTCGGGCGTGAAAAAAATCCGTTACTATCACGTAAAGAAAAAGTCCACTACTACCTACTTGACTTCGGTTAGTAACTCAACTATGTATTTACTTATTCATAAAAGTTCACCTCTGTTTATTATTAATGCAAAAACTGCATGCACCAAGAATTCGATTGTAGTTTTTAGCATAATGTGTTGTTAAAAAAAAAGTTTATCAAACAAAAATCAGTTAGCAGTACTTTTATAAACTCAATAATAAAAAGCAAGAACATAACGAGAGAGAGACATACATACTATATAAATAACATAAAAACATTATATTGTGCTTTTTCTATTTAAGTCTGCTTATATTTTGAATTAGCTTTCGAAAGCACAAGCTGTTCAAAATGTTTTCAGATAATATGTCTTTAAGGAGCGTTTATAATTTCTGCAAAAGAAAACAAACGCTCTCCAGGAGCCGATGAAGCTCGAAATATTTGATTGTCATGGCAAAAACCCGCATCATATTGTGTGATTGGTTGTCTCAAGCCTTGATTAATTAACCGCTCGTTCAATATTTAATAGAGCTTTGAGAAACTGTGCAAATGTCTTATATTATTTAGGCGAGTGCCCACTTGTTTTTCGAATATTAGATCTTAGATTCCTGGTAGTTTATCGTCTAATGAAAAATTAAATATAAATACTTGATTTGTATTTACTAGAGTCAAGATTGTCAGTAATGAACTTGAAAACTATCACAGGCTTATATTATAACTTTTTTGATGGTCTTTGTTTAAGAATTGTATGATTACAATAAGCCACAGAGGTAATTATGACAATAAAACTATTTGATTTTGTTATCTATTAGCCTTTCAGGCCAGACAACGGTAGCCTAGAATATGCTGATGTAGACTACAAATCCTATGGACCTATTGATTACAAGGCAGCTTCAATGTACGCAGCAATGAAGAAAAACAAGGATAATAAACTCGAAGACGTGAAATCGCGGGAATCTCATTTGTAAAATAATTATAAATATTTTATAAAAGTCGACATTTGTCTCCGGGTCTCTCATTCTTTCTAAACGTCTTGATGTACTATCTTCAGGCTAAAATCCATTTTTTATATATCAAGAATAGGCATCGAGTAACGATAATTTCAATATCTATTTTAATAACTAAATACACGGTCTACATCTGTTTAATTGTAGGTAAGTTACCTAGTATTTTGAGATTTAGCAAATGAAAATTTTCAAAAAAGTTTACGTATCGGTTTTTGAATATTCGAGTTTTATAATAATTAGAAGAGAATTAAATAAATACTTGTAATTTTCAATTCACAGCTCAAACAGTTTAATAGTAAAATAATAGTAAGTTTTACCCTATTTTTTGAGGGGGGGGCATCTATTTCGAATCAAAATAGATAATTTATATACAGGGTGAATGAGACCACCCGTACCAGTCGTTTCTTATCCTACTGGATGCTCTAAGGAAAAAATAACATATGTTTGTATACCCAAATCGGGTACGCTCTATCGATTGGTGATGGAGTCGACTTTCGGAACATACCACAAGTGGGTCGTTCTGACCCAAATTATGGATTTTTAAATGGTCCATGATATTTTTTATAACAAATTTATCTTACATGTAAAAAAAATGAGAAACTTTCATCTCAACCACTTTCCCAATAAATGTCACCACTAACCTTGAAAATTAATTTTAACTGCTCTTAACACAAATCAGATCCAAAGACAAGGATGTTGCTGTTGTGTGTGTGGGGAGAATGGATGGTAGAAAATGTAAGCGTTCGTAAATATTCAAAGTGTCTGCCATCTTGATTCGCACATTCTTTGTTCTGTGTTCGAACGCTGTCGGTAGTTCGCAAGATTTCTACGTCACTCAACGACTGGCAGGCTTCGCGGATTTACATTTTCATATCATCTTTTGTTGTGGGTTGATGTCCGTAAACAATATCCTTGAGCCGGCAGCAAAGAAAAAATCCAAGGGTGTTAAGTCTGTGGATCTAGCTGGCCACGCTGCAGGCCCTTCTCTTACGATCCACCGTCCAGGCTACAGGTTATCAATTGCATTACGTGCTTCCAGCGAAAAATTACTTAGACAACCATCCTGCTGCATCCACATCAAATTTCGTGTATTGAGCGAGACGTCTTCCAGATGTTGACAGGGGACTTTGTCGATGAAGTCAGCAATTTAGGTCGGTAGTAGATGTCTTCCAGATGTTGACAGTGGACTTTGTAGACGAAGTCAGTGTACACACTGCCAGTTAGGATGCCATCGAAAAAGTAGAGCCCGATGATCTGGCATCCGATGAGGGCACACCATGTGTTTACGCTCTACAAATGCTCATTTTCCACTTCTCGCAGCCAATGAGGATTTTCTTGAGACCAGCAATGGGTATTGTGAATGTTGACCTTCCCTTTGCTTTTGAATGTAGCCTCATCGGTCAGTGAATCGATCGATAGAACTCAAGTTTTTGGTTAATAGGCATTAGCAAAAATCGTTACGTTCTTGGTAAATCTCTCGGTTCAAGTTCCCGTTGCAGGTAAATGTAATAGGGATGATAATGATTATCTTTTAAAATCCTGCATATTGACATTTGACTCATGCCGGAATCAACCGCGATCCTCCTGATTGAAACATTAGGGCTCATAGAAACAGCAGCCAAAATGTCAGGTGCCATTTCGCCTCTTAACGGGTGCCTAATCTGCTGATTCCTATTGTGTAGGGTTTGACTTTGACCGGTTGTTCGAATTCGAATCGCCAGGCACCTAAAAAAGTTGTGGGATTAAGGAACGCGGTCAGGGTACCTCCCTGGATACATTCATTCGGTTTGTCTGTAATTTTGAAGACATTCGCCTAACAACATAAGCATATCGAAACCTTCCTCGTTGGAGAGCATCTTTGCCCTGCCAAAAATGACACTTAAATGATTTCACCAAGCAGTAACTAGAAGATTGATAATGTTTGACAGCAATGTCTACTGCTGCCATTTACATGCTCACATCTGGTATTTGTTTGGTAGATCCTGGTTTTCTTTTTTTGAAAACCAGGAATTTGGGAATTAAGGTAGCAGGCACTTCAAACATTTATGAGGGCTTACATTTTCTGCCATCCAGTTGCTCCAGACACAACAGCCATGTCTTTTTCGGTGGGTCTGTTTTGTGTTAAGAGCAGTTAAAAATTATTTTCATGGTTAACGGTGACATCCATCGGGAAAGCGGTTCGCATAAAAGTTTCTTATTTTTTACATGTAACCTAAATCTGTCATAAAAAATACCATCTTCGATTTAAGAATTCAAAACTAAGGTGAAAAAGACCCATTGGTTGACCAGACCTAAATTGCTGACTTCGTCACAAAGTCCCCTGTCAACATCTGGAAGACGTCTCGCTCAATACACGAAAGTCGATGTGGATGCAGCAGGATGGTTGTCTAAGTCATTTTTTGTTGGAAGCACGTAATGTCATTGATAACCTGTACCCTGGACGGTGGATCGTAAGAGAAGGGCCTGTAGCGTGGCCAGCTAAATCCCCTGACCTAAGACCCTTGGATTTTTTCTTTAGCCCCGGCTTAAGAATATTGTTTACGGACATCAACCCACAACAAAAGATGATATAAAAATGTAAATCCGCGAAGCGTGCCAGTCGTTGAGTGACGTAGAAATCTTGCGAACTACCAACAGCGTTCGAACACGGATCAAGGAATGTGCGAATTAAGATGGCAGACAATTTCAATATTTACGAAAGCTTACCCTTTCTGCCATCCATTCTCCCCACACACAACAGCAACGTCCTTGGCGTTGGATCTGATGTGTGTCAAGAGCAGTTAAAATTAATTTTCAAGGTTAGTGGTGACATCTATCGGGAAAGTGGTTCGGATGAATGTTTCTTATTTTTTTACATGTAACCTAAATTTGTAATAAAAAATACCGTGTGCCATTTCAAAATCCAATATCTGGGTCAGAACGACCCATTTCCCGTCTGCTCCGGAAGTTAACTCCATCACCAATCGATAGAGCGTACCCGATTTAAGTATACAAACATATCTTATTTTTTACTTAGAGCATCCAGTAGGCTAATAAACGACTGGTACGGGTAATCTGATTCACCCTGTGTGTGTGTATATATATATATATATATATATATATATATATATATATATATATATATATATATATATATATATATATATATATTTATAGCGTCAGTTTCTGAACTTTTTACAGAAACTGCCCATACATTTTATTTAGAGCAGAGGTATATTATGTAATGTTATAAATGCATTTTTTATACTTTGTTTAATTAATCAGATCTAACCCCATGACAACCTATTTGCTTAACATTTAGTATATACGTTATTGATCTGGCTTAAATTTTAGACTTTGTAAAAATTCACCCAGATCTGTGACGTCCATTGTAAAAAATTGTTATAAAATTTTCGGTGTGGTGCTATAACTAACCCTTGAACATTTTGATATACATCTACCATAGTAGTTGTTAGATTTTATTGTATTGTTATATATGTAAATCTGTTTCTGTTGTATGATCTTGTAGATACGAATTTTGTCTTCTTAATGCTATTTAATAAAGAAATGTATTTAATAATTCTTGTCTTTTTTATTTTATACATCTCCCTCATTTTCAGCTTTGTTAGACAAATTGACAACGAAAGAGTCTAATGGTTTGTACAAAAAAAAATCCTTAAGGCAAATACACAGGAATGAAAAACAGCAAGCTCTCAGGCATTTACCTATTTAATAAAAGAAAAGTTTGGGACGCATCAAGTGCGTTATGGTAGTGAATATTCATCAAATGTTTCAAATTTGAATAACTCAATTTTATATAAACCTAGAAAGTTGAATTTTGCCGTATAGTAATGACTTTCACAAGGCAACATCTTCACCAATAGATACTCAAAATTTTCTAGGAAAACCTTGTCTGATTTTCCTGGCTAACGAACTGATCTAAGCCATGATTAAAAGAAAGATTCTTGCCGAGTTTAAACAAAATCAGTTAATAACGTTTTGAGTTATCGTGTGGATACATACATACATATATATATATATATATATATATATATATATATATATATATATATATATATATATATATATATATATCTATATATATATATATATATATATATATATATATATATATATATATATATATATATATATATATACAGGGTCGCTGATAAGTCTGGAAACGGTCGATTATCCGGGAAAATATACAAGGTGTCGAAAAAAGTTTTATACAAAAGTTTTTGGGTTCTTCAATGTCTACTAGGCGGTGATAATTTCATTTATACAGGGTTGGTTATACAGGCGTGGCACACCAATATTAATTTTTTTTTAATGGAACACCCTATATATTATTCGATATTTCAATCCTTCTCTTAATTTTGAGCAACATTTATCAGAAGCATAATGTACATAAACTCAATCGTTTCCGGGTAAAAAAATAAATAAAAATAAACGCTATTGTTTTTAAAATCTATTGGATGAAGAACAAAAATAAATGAAAAGTAGAATATCTCTTGAAAACAATCTGTGAGTGTGAAAAGAACCGGTTGCGATGTTTTTAACATTGTTTGAAATCCTATTTTATAAGATGTTCAAAGTGTTCTCCATTGACCTCCTGACAATAATGAATTCGCTTAACAAAACATTGCACTGCATTTACAAGAGCGTTTTGAGGAATGTTATTAATTTCATGCACAATCCTTGCTTGCAACTCTTCAATATTCTGCGGTATATTTTGGTAAATTAAATTTTTTACATGACCCCACAAAAAAAAGTCAAGCGGCGTCATGTCGGGAGACCTAGCTGGCCATTCAATAGTTCCCCTGCGCCCTATCCATCTGCCAGGAAAGGTTTGATTCAGATATTCCCGTATCACAATTCCAAAATGAGGGGGTGCCCCATCCTGCTGAAACCATATTTCTTCCGCTGGTAGATTTGGGTCGTTATTGTTCGGAAATAATCGACTAACGTCTGGAACAATTGATTCTTGCAAAAGTGTCAAATATCGAGCAGAGTTCAAATTACCGTGTATAAAATAAGGTCCTATGATATGTCCACCAATAATAGCACACCAAACATTTACTTTTTGCGGTCTTTGGGTGTGAATTTGTTCCATCCAATGTGGGTTTTCGTCTGACCAGTACCTACAGTTGTGTCGGTTGACTTGTCCATTCAAACAAAATGTAGATTCGTCGGAAAACAAAATGTGGTTGGCAAAGTTAAAATTTTGGCGTAACTTCTCCATAATAAGTTCACAGAACTCGATTCTGCGATCAAAATCGTCTTCACTCAGTTCTTGCAATAAATGAATTTTATATGGACGGAACTTTTCCCGCTTCGTAATCTTTTGAATTGAATATCGACTCATATTGTGATTTAAAGCCAATTGCTGTGCCGAAGTTTTCGGATTTTCCACCACATCCAATATTACATTCAAAGAATTTTCTTCATTTGTAACGGTTACTGGCCTTCCAGTTCTAGGTTTATCCTTGATACCGCCAGTTTCGTGAAAACGATGCAAAGTTTTCGAAACTGTGGATTTGGAGATCGATTCCCGCTCAGGATGCAACTCATTGAACATAATCACCACTTGAGCAAAACTTCGTGTTCTATCACCGTACCCTATCATCATTAAAATTTCGATACGTTCGGTTTCACTTAAACTTGCCATTTTGCACAAAAACTGTTGACACTAAATTACTAATGTTTCAAAACTGTTGACACTGAATGAATGTTTGACATTCGTTGTCCTGGAAACATTTTAAAACAAAAGAATAATACTGCGTTTCTTATGGGCATCTTATCTTATCTTATCTTGAGATTCCAAACAATGTTAAAAACATCGCAACCGGTTCTTTTCACACTCACAGATTGTTTTCAAGAGATATTCTACTTTTCATTTATTTTTGTTCTTCATCCAATAGATTTTAAAAACAGTAGCGTTTATTTTTATTTATTTTTTTACCCGGAAACGATTGAGTTTAGGTACATTATGCTTCTCATAAATGTTGCTCAAAATTAAGAGAAGGATTGAAATATCGAATAATATATAGGGTGTTCTATTAAAAAAAAAATAATATTGATGTGCCACGCCTGTATGACCAACCCTGTATAAATAAAATTATCACCGCCTAGTAGACATTGAAGAACCCAAAAACTTTTGTATAAAACTTTTTTCGACACCTTGTATATTTTCCCGGATAATCGACCGTTTCCAGACTTATCAGCGACCCTGTATATATATATATATATATATATATATATATATATATATATATATATATATATATATATATATATATATATATATATATATATATATATATATAAACATATAAAAATTGAAACTAACTCCGTATATGGGTTCTCGGGGTCCTAGTTCGCACTCATTTGCAAAAATGTTTGCAAAGTCTCACCATCGACACCTCTCTATTAGCGAATTTTTTAAAATAAAAATTCACTAATAAAACAAACCAAACAGTATATCCCTCGTGCTTTAAGTAACCTTATTATGACAAGCAGATACACCATTTTAACATTTTAAATAAAGTGGTTGAAGTATTTTATATAATATGTTGATAATTAATTAATTTATAAATTATAACATGATCATTTTCAAACACTCTCCCAGTATACAACACAATATTACTCCTCAGTCAATAAATTCACTTTTTTCATTCTGCTTTATCAAAACTACATTTAGTAAATTTTAATTTTACACTACAATAACGACTTGTTAATGCATTCTCCAGAGCACACAAAAGCACAGAAACGAGATAAGGTTATGAGCAAAATATGTAGTAGAAACAATGTGCCATATTTTATTAAAATAACTTATTGTTTGAAAATGTACAAAAAAAAATTCCGACAATATACCTTAAACGTTGGTTTTCTAACCAACAAATCTTAGGTTAATAGCAAATTGAGTTATTGAAATTTGAAGCATTTAATGAAAATTTGCTACCAAAACGCACTTACTGCGTCCCGATTTTTTTTCTTACAAACATATTTCGATAAAAAATGCAATAATAATAACAAATTTGAATAGCTCAATTTTCCGTTACCCTAAAAAGCAAAATTTTGGCAGAAAGTTATGTCTTTCCAAAAGCCATATGTACACAAAATTTTATCGAAACATCTTTGTAATTTTCGGAGAAAAATTTTTTTTTCGAAATAAAACTCAAAATTTTCCCGGAAAACCGTCTCAGATTTTTCTCGCTAACGAACTCATCCAAGCTATTAATAAAATAAAGGCACTTGCTAAATTTTATCAAAATCGGTTAATTATTTTTTGAGTTATCGGTTCGATATATATATATATATATATATATATATATATATATATATATATATATATATATATATGTATGTATGTATATATATATATATATATATATATATATATATATATATATATATATATATATATATATGTGTGTGGTGGTGGTGGAGGTATTTATGACCTTGGAACAGAATTCCATCAGCCACAGACTTTTGCTATTTTATATACACAAATATATACAAATACCTTAATTATCTAGAAGATAGAATTATGTTACCTATATACAAATATACAATATCTAAACTTATTTATACATATAATAATGTTTGCTTTCTTTTTTTTCTCTTATTTCTTTTTTTTCTTCTCTCCTTTCTTTTTTTTCCTTTTTTTTTCTTTTCTTTAATATTTTTTTTAAATTTTTTTGTTTTTTTTTTCTACGTTTTTTTTTTCCTTTTTCTTTCTTTTTTTTTTATTTCTTTTTTTTATTTTTTTTTATTTTTTTTTATTTTTATTTTTTTATTTTTTATTTTTCCAAATCATGTATACGGGATAGACAGGGAATATATATATATATATATATATATATATATATATATATATATATATATATATATATATATATATATATATATATATATATATATATATATATATATATATATATATATATATATATATATATATATCGAAACTGACCCCGGATATGGGTTCTAGGGGCCCAAATTCGCGCTCGTTTGCAAAAATGTTTGCAAAATGCCACCATCGATACTTCTCTATTAGTGAATTTTTTTAAATAAAAATTCACTAAAACGAGAAAACTGTTCCAAAAGCATTAGTTGAACTGAATGACAGTCTCGATTACATTAGTAGCTTCCTCAGGCATGGACTTCCTTGTGTTAGTTTGTTCAAGTAACAAATTATGATGGACTTGCATCAAGTATATCGACAGGGTGAATAAAATATGCCAAACCTTTAGTCGCTACTCACGTTTGTTAATTTAAATTTTCAGTTACCTAATTACATCTTAAACAAAGATATTCTCATAATAGGAAAGAACTCGCTCCTATTAGAAAAAAAAATTATTATTTCAATTTTTAGTTAGACTCCCTAAACAGCTCGTAACTTCCATTGTTTAGATTTTTATCCACCATTTATGTAAGTAGCATAGCAGTACAGGTATCGTCATCTGTCTTTGTCCAACACTGTAGATATTGCATTAGAGAATTCGAAGTGATGTTGAGGATTATTTTCATTTTAATTCCGAATAACTTTATTTTTCTTTGATCAAAAGGCTTGAAAATTGGTCGACAACATCGTCTCTCTACCTTCCTTGAAGATGTAGATTTTAGTTTCAATCACTTAATGAATTTGAGAGATATTGCGTTTTAAATCTTTTTTTTTTAAGTTTTTGTTAAAAAATTACCTTAAGATCTGATGAACGAACACTTCCAAGCCTTTAACAAAATAAGGGTAATTCCCGAACTTGATTCAAATCAGTGAAGTATTTTTTGAGTTATCAGTTGGATACATAAGTATGGTTTAACTAATTGCTTAACGAGTTTTTACAAGCCCAGCAACTCTGTAACTTGGTAGTTATCTAAATTTCGAAGTACTCCAGCGTTTTACGTCGAGGGACTTATAAATACAAGACCTTGGTAAGACCAACCAAACGTACAGTAAGTATTCATTTAAAATCTTTATCAACTGACCTGAGAATTATTATTTTTGTATATTATTTATAATAATTAATAAATCTGTGAGATAAACTACAAGCTAGGATCTGGGTGAGTGAATATTACTATTGACTTCTATATTCTCGGGATTTAAATCGATTGGAATTCTTAAAGACGGAACGGCATGCACAAGGGGAAGGAAAACCCCGCGTGTTGTTGGGTGAGATAGCAGAACCTCTCTTCTGCCTGGGGGTTCTTCTTCCCCTTTTGCATGCATACAATCACCCTCAATGCATGAACCACAGGAACTTTTTACGTTCAGATTTCTAGTGTATTTTTTGTTGAGTATAGTTCTTGTTTATCAGTTTCTTTGTTTTAGTTTTGTATCCAAATTACTGTGTACATATTTATGTTAGAGATCATGTTTTAGCTTGCCCATCTTTACCTTATTTTTTACCAATAAGTACACTTGGAGAAGAACCAAAATCACCACAACACATATTTCAGAGACCTTACGATCGTTTCGTTGACCATGTCAACATCTTCAGAGGAAGAAAAATGCTGCATAAACAAATCTGCAATAAAAGGCGATAATGGATTGCCCATAGCTGTGCCTTCAGTTTGTTAAAAAAACTCATTGTTAAATTGGAACATATTTTGTTTTATACAAAGGCTAGTTAGAGTTAAATATTCTTTGCAGACGTCTTGACTTATATTGTTCAATTTTAACAATTCTTCCAAATACTCCAACGTTTGGTTTGTGGGTACACTAGGAAATAATGACGCCACGTCGAATGACATCAAAATCTCACCTTCCAATAATTTAACATGTTTAATTTTATCAATAAAATCAAGAGAATTTAGCACCGAATACCTTTTTTGTTTAATAGGTAGGCTTTAAAACTCGTTTGACAACCATTTTGCCAAATTATATGTTGGAGAATCTATAGCCGAAATGATAGGTCTCATTAATTTTCCCGATTTATGAATTTTCGGGAGACAATATTTTTTGGGGACTTTAGGATTAGAAACTTGTAAACGTCTTCTTAAATCCATTGTTATGAGATTTGGACATTTTTTAAAACTGTTTTTAACTTCGTTAATCATTTTTGGTAACGGATTTTTATTTAATTTTCTATACGACCCTGACTCTATTGCATTACTCACTCGCTCTTTATAATCACTTTTGTCCATTATCACAACTTTATTGCCTTTATCCGCCTTAATATAAAAACAGTCCTTTTCTCGCAATCGTTTAACTATTTTCATTTGATTATAATTTTTGTTTTTTGTAGGATTGTTTTCTTTTAGATTTTTAGAGATTTTCTTTTTACATGCTTCACGAATAAAGTTTTTTGAAGAATCCGGTATTTTTTTAATTCCCGCTTCTATACTAGCAACGACATCTAAAAGTACTTCTTTTTGTGACTGTTAACCGAATTTTAACCATTTGTTTAAGAGGTTCATCTCATTTTTGCTAAACGACTGCGAAGAAAGATTTTCTACAAGGTCAATTTTCCGAGGAACTGATTTTTCAATTTTAATCTGATCGTTTACAGGTTTTTTTAGTTTTTTATTCTGAATATTGATTTTCTTAATTAACTTAGCGTTTATGACTACAAACATGTTCCTCTGAAAATTGCACCATTCATCATACTCTACGTTATCTAAATTAAATGTTAACTTTTTAAACAAAACTACCTATAAGCTTGTATTTCTAATTCACTACGTTTCGAGTAAAGACATTGCCTTTCTAAATCTAACCATTTTTGTTTAGCACACTTTAAAACTTTTTGACCGACTTTAGTGTTGATAAAAATTTTAACATTGAAATTACTGAAATTAGGAAAAACCGACTTCTGTTTACAAGTTAAAAAAAAAGCAATTCAGCACCTAAAAATCTAATCTTAGTACTTAGCTTTCTATATAGATTCAGTTCCGTTGACCTGAATTCACTATGTGAAAACTGGAACCTGTGATGAGCTCTAATAAGTACACTTGGAGAACAACCCAAATCACCACAACACATATTTCAGAGACCATACGATCGTTTCGTTGACCATGTCAACATCTTCAGAGGAAGAAAAATTCAGAATTTTTCTTCCTCTGAAGATGTTGACATGGTCAACGAAACGATCGTAAGGTCTCTGAAATATGTAATGTGGTTATTTGGGTTGTTCTCCAAGTGTACTTATTAGTGCTCATCACAGGTTCCAGTTTTCACATAGTGCTTATTTTTTACCGTTCGTAATTAAATAAAGTAACGTTTTCTAACCTTTAATAATAATAATAATCTTTATTGGTCTTTTTGCTACAAAATCCAGTAGATAAGACACGTCAGGATTTGAAAAAAATACCAGAATATAAGAAAAAAAAAACACAGCTATCACAGACAACAGACATCTTCCTCTACAAAAATAAAAACCATAATCTTAAAATGTCCAAAATTTCCAATCATCTAACAACAATCTTTTCATAAACCTAAAACACTCTAAAATCGAATTTAAAAAGTTACGGTTCATATAATTATAAAATAACTAATCGAAATATCTTAGGGATATACTCTAAAAATCTAAAATACAATTAAACAAGAACTTAAAAATAGCCACACATATATACACAATATATACAAGTATACAATAAATGTAAAAAAACAAATCACACCGCCAGAAACAAACATCACATAAATACAGATTAAAATTTTTTGAGTTTGTCATGGATAAAAATTCACTGATGCTATAAAAACAATGTTTCAGTACATAGCTCTTCAAACTTTTTATAAACCAATCTGACGAATCCCCTTTAAGATTCTCTGGTAATCTGTTATAAAGATAACAGCCAGAGTAAATTGGTGACGTCTTGTAAAATTCATGCCTAGGAAGTTTTAAGTGAAACGTCCCTTCTCTCCTAGTGTGATAGTGATGCACATTATATTTTTTTTATATACGAGTCTCTGTTTGTATTTATATACGTTAGTAAACGTAGGAAATATACAGATGCCACAGTCAGAATGCCATTCTTTTGAAAAATATCTCGACATGACTGGCCGTATGGCAGATTAAATATTACTCTCAAAATCCGCTTCTGAATAACGCAGACTCTATGTATCTCTGTTGCCTGGCCCCAGACCACTATGTTGTAGGACAGACGAGAATACACCATTGCATAATATATATTTAATAAGTTTGTGGTGTTAAGGCGGTTTTTAAGATTAATAATTACATAAAATGCCCCATTGAGTTTCTTACATAAGTTGTCTATATGGTAGCTGAATGTCATCCTACTGTCAACATCTATGCCCAAAAATTTTACACAGCTTTCGTTTCTTATAACTTCATTATTTATCTGCAGGTTCATACTTTCGAGCTTCTCATTAGAGTGTACGTTATGTGTTTCCATATAGACCGTCTTTTGATAATTGATGATTAATCTGTTTTTATAACACAATTCTTGAAAGCACTGCATTACCGAGTTTGCTTTTTGCTCAATATAAGGCTAAATCGCTATGATATATTATTCTTATGAAAATTCAATACAATAACGTACTTGCTGCGTCCCGAGCATGTTTTTCTGACTGTGAAGAATAGATTTTAAATAAAAAAAGGGGTTGTTTGAAAAAGTTTTAAAGTAATTCCCAGTCAGCCATTTTTTTTACACTACTTTGCTAAAACGAATCTTTAAGAATTATGGTTAAGTACGATGCAGAGTGTAGAGTTTTATTTTGTTAAAATGAGCAAACGAAAAATTAAAAAAAGCAAAAAAAATATCAGATATTCCTTTTATCATAGCGCAAGCATCGTTATATTTGAATGCAGCTCCATTATCTCCGGATGTTCAGATCAAAAAATAATTAACAGAGAATCGGACTGAAAATTGAAAGTTGATTGGAATGATTGTGCCTCTGACTATACCTAATTGACCCATCAATTGCATTTCTCGGAGTTTGGATTTTCTACACAATGGTCTAGACATCACTGGTTGGTAAAATAAAATGAAATGAGGATGGCATCTAACATCCCTAAATGCGCAATATCTATTTGAGTATTTGAACAATGGTACTATAACCAAATCGAATTATTACTTTCTAGTAATACAGAATTTTTGTATGATTGGTTATCATATTAGCGATTTTTTTTTAATTCTGTAATGAGGAGATCTCTGTTATATATATATATATATATATATATATATATATATATATATATATATATATATATATATATATATATATATATATATATATATATATATATATATATATATATATATATATATATATATATATATATATATATATATATATTCGACCAATAACTCAAAAAATAATGGACAAATCTTGATCAAATTTGGTGAGTGCCTTCCTTTTGCAAGTGGCCTGGATAAGTTCGTTAGCCAGGAAAATCAAACCATGTTTAGTGAAGTTTAGGGTTTAACGGTCTATAATTTTTTATAAGCTAATTTTCGTAGAACAAATTCGTTAATGCATTTTTGCATTTTTTTATCGAAATATGATGCGTTTGTAAGTAAAGAATCTGGACGCAATAAGTGCGTGTTGGTAGCGAATTTTCAGTAAATGTTCCGGTTAGTTTCCGAACGCTTTTTAACAAACTGTTTTCAGAAACCTGCCTAGGCCCCCACCCCCCTGGATCCACAAGCCCCAAGATACATTTCTTGTTCACACCCCCAAAGGAAGTTACGGGATCAGGAGTGAGTAGGGGTGCTGGGCGGGCTAGGTAGTAAAAAGGAAAGATGAGCAGAAAATTCGAATAAAACGGGCTTGAAAGCTGTCTTTTTTACATCTTGAGGAGGTTGTATGCACACGAGGGAGGATAGAAAATGCTTACGACGAAGCAGCCACCCCCAAACCCCACCCTTGCCGCAAGTCGAACAAGGGGGGGGTCTGCTTCGTCGTAAGCATTTTCATTCCCCCCTCGTGTGCATACAACCACCCTCGTTGCACAAACCACAAAACCACAAGCAAAACTTCTTGTTCATATCCCCCAAGGAAGTTACGTGACCTGGGGCAAATAGCGGTGCTGTGCGGGATAGGCAGGTTTTAATGGGGATACCGCGTCAAATAGACAGCTTTCAAGCAGTTTTCTTCGCATTTTCTGTTCATATTTCCTTTTTACTACCTACCCCGCCCAGCACCCCTATTCACTCCCAGTCCCGCAACTTCCTTGGGGGTTGTGAACAAGAAATTTTTCTTGTGGTTTGTGCATCCAGGTGGGGTCCTAGCAATGTTTCTGAAAACAATTTAATGAAAAACCTTCCGGAGATAATCTGCAAATTAACCGAATTTTCATTAATTTATTCAAATTTCAATTTTCTATTAACGTAAGCTTTGTTGGTTAGGAAACCAACATTTAAGTTTATTTTCGGAAAATTTTTGTATATTTTCAAACCATAAGTAATTTGGATAAAATATAGTACATTGTTTCTACTACATAGGCTATACCGGTAATCAGATTGATGCCTGCTCGCATTTGCTATTAAAAACATTTTTATGGAAACTCACTTCCATAACACACTTGCTGCATCCATACTTTTGAAAAATGTTTATATATTTTCAAACAATAAAGTTATTTCGATGAAATATGGTACATTGTCTCTACTATTTTTACTAACCAAGTTTGATGCCTGCTTTCACCAAAGAAAGACATTTGCTATTAAAAATATTTAAAAAAAAATTCGCTACCATAACGTACTTGCTGCGTCCAGACTTTTGAAATGAGTTGGTTGGGTAAAAATTCATAAACTGAGTTGCATTTGTGTTTTAGTGAATTTTCTTTTAAAAAATTGCTAATGAGGCTTCATTTTGAAAAAAGTTCTTCAAATGAGCACGATCTAGACCCCCTAGAACACATACACATACCCGGCGTTAATTTTTATATATATATATATATATATATATATATATATATATATATATATATATATATATATATATATATATATATATTCAGTGTGGTGTCCACGGATTGAGTGTGGGTAAGGTATACGTGACAAAAAATTTTTGAATTAGATTATGATATTCTTGGCATCGCTCCTGCTTTGTCTTAAACTAAGATGTTGAGGAAATAAACAAAATCAATTAATATACAGGCTGGTTTAGAACTGATTTAATTAAATGAGTGAAGAGTAAACTACCTTCGTTTATAAAAATACCGCAAAAAGTTGTTAACAAAACTTGTGGAGAATTAAAATTTATGACAGGCTCTCAATTTTAAGCCAGATTAGCCCACTTTAAATTTTCAAGTAAATTATTAACATTTTTTCCCTATTGACATGGAGCTTTTTACCTGTGGTTTTCTGAACGCAGGTGCGCAAAATAAGTAACCATGCAATGTTAAATAATAATTTATTAGTAAAATACAAAACGCTTATTGCTAACAAAAATCAAAACGGACAACGAAAAATAAAGAAATTATTCAAATGTGCTGCCACCAACCGATACACATAAATTGGCCCTTTTAGTAAATGGTTTGTAGGCATTTTGAATATGTTAAATTGGAATATCGTCAATTGCCTCTCTCAACCTCAGTTTCAACAAACCAAGATCGTTGTTTAATGGAGCCGCGTAGACTTTCTGTTTGAGATAGCCCCATAAATAAAAGTCCATTAAGGTAAAATCGAGACTTTTGGGAGGCCAAGGTATTGGCTCATATCGACCAATCTACCGCCCAGGAAATTCGCGATCTAACCATACTCGAACGATTCCTGTTGCATGTGCTGGGTGGCCGTAATGCTGAAAGTATGCTGTTCGTCTATCTTCTAGTGACATGTTATGCAAATGGTCTTGAAGAATATTTTCCAGCATTTACAGATAACTGTACTGATTCATATTCCGCTCAAAAAAATGTGTAAGAAACAGCACACCACACATTTACTTTTTATGGCATTGTCTGCTGCAATTAACTCTTTAATTTGGATTCTCCATAGACCAATGCCGTGCATTTTGGAAATTTACCACCCCATTAGTGGTGAAAGTGGATTCGTCCGAAAAAATAATACTTCTGCCAAAATTGTGATTTTGTATATATTGATCGCCGTACCATAAACAAAAATGTAATCATTTTGACTCGTCATTTTCTTCCAAAGTGTGTATCAGTTTTGTTTTGAAAGGTTTCACTTTGTTGGTACGACAAATTTGTTACAAATGCGATTTGCTAATATTGCCAAATTCTAATGCCCTCCTTCTTAATGATAATTTCGAAATCCATAGCCAATGCAGCTGCAGCATTGTCTTCTTTATTTAGGTCGGATTTTGTCTTCTTAACATTTAAAACACTCCCAGTACGCATAAATTTTGTAACAACTTTTTTTACACCAGTAGCAGAAACCGAATAATTTGGCCAGCGTTCAAGGAATTTTCTTATCACTCCCTGACAAGAATGTTCTTCACCCAAACCATAGCACTGCACAACAAACACTTTTGTTCTGTTGTTAACATTTTTAAATAAAGAAGAAGTTCGTGACAAACAAAATTGACGTTTCAATTTTCCAAATAAGTAGTATCCCAGGAAACGAACAACAAGGCAGAGCTCAAGTAGCCATGCAACTCGCCAATTACTGCTTCGAATGTCCAATTGTGCGCTTACTTTACATTTTTTATGGGTTGAGATGAAAGTAAATCTACCCCAAGTTTAATTATGGTAAAGACTTTTTTAATACAGTGTCAAGTATTTTTTAATGTACACCTAATCACAGAAGCGGTCGAACGTCATTTAGATAAAGTCTCAGCTAAAAAAATTCATAATAGGCTGATCTGTTTGAAAATTGAGAGCCTGTCAAACATTTTAATTCTAATCAATTTTTGTCGATAACTTTTTGCGGTATCTTCATAAACGAAGGTAGTTTACT
The DNA here is from genome assembly GCA_964006375.1 of Tillus elongatus. Taxonomy (NCBI): domain Eukaryota; kingdom Metazoa; phylum Arthropoda; class Insecta; order Coleoptera; family Cleridae; genus Tillus; species Tillus elongatus. Next base: position 250,174,307 of record OZ023263.1, on the reverse strand, counting down.
CTTAATACTTTTTATTACGTCAGTTATAATCCACCCTGTATATCAATTGATTTTGTTCATTTTCTTAATATCTCAGTTTAAGACAAAGCAGGAGCTATTCCCAGAATATCATAATTTAATTCGAAATTTTTTTGTCACTTATACCTTACCCCCACTCAATCCGTACATTGGTGTATTTTCGCTACAATTAGTATGCCGTACTGAAGAGCTATAATTAGAGTGAAACCGGTCTACGGTTCTAATTGTGGTGAGAATGCATCTAGCCTTACATACTTTGTCCCTATAGTAGCGTAGAAGTGGGGCAGGGCTGACAATTTACTAAATTCTTAGTTGGTTGTATACAGTCTCTATTTTTTAACAGTTTGTATTATTTGGAGCTGGCGTGACAACGTACTACTTAGTTCCGCAGCTAGGTGGCGGCACGTTGCTGTATCTCTCACCGGTCTACGGTTCAAATTGTGGCGAGAATACATCTAGCCTTACACTCAACTCCTGATTTAATTTTAGCACCGAATACCAGATCAGTTTTCTATATGTTTTGAGACCTTCTACGTAGTTTTAGCAAAAATAAATTCGAAATTTCTGTTCATATTCCACCCCCCACACATTCAACCCCTAATTTAGTTTTAGCACAGAATAACAGATGTTGGATGAAATTGAAAGTTTCCTAAAAAACAAACCCTAAAACGTTATATTACTCGAGTGTACACAAAAAAAAATAATTTTCACCAAATCCTTGGAGCGATTTTAGCCAAAAACTATCTTAACCGTTCATTTGTCGGGTGCCAAAAAAATGGAAGGCCTCGAAAAAATTCGTTAAGGTCACTCGATTGGTCGTGGTCGCTAATATAAAACTACCATATTTTATTAAATTTGTTGAGATATTTCAATTTTTCGAAAAGCACAAATTTTGGTTTTAGCTCGATATTGCAAAAACCCGTGTAGATATTTTTAATTTCGATACAGCATCTGATTGGGCTTAGTGGCGCAATTTTTTTCCCATTTAACTAAAATTGTATCTCTTACCGTTTCCGAAATCCCCATGTACTTACTTTTATCTGAGACACTCTGTATAAAATGCAACAAAATATTCAACGCACTCTGCTTATTTATGAGGTTTGAAAGTAAGTTGTTTGGTAACAAAACAATACGAATCCTTGTTTCTACGAGTATTATAATAATAATTATAATGGTTAAATAAAATTAAAGGCTTTTACTGGCAAACTGATTTATTCTCAAAACCCACAAATTAGCGTCCATAAGATATCCAATTGATAGCCTGTTTTGAGTCCCACTGTCGGGGACGAACTTTAATAACGAGCTCAATGTTATTAAACAGCTAGCAGTAAATAATGAATACCCCATCGACTTAATAGACAGATTGATAAGAAAAAAGAGCCGTCAGCTCTTGAGAGAGACAAGTTCCAATCTCTCGCCAGCCTAATCAGAGAGTCCCTCATACTTTCGTCTTACATACTGTGGCTCAATCACTGCTGCAGTCTCTCGGGCCTTAAAGAGAGACAATATCAAGTTCGCATACAGGTCGAGGGATACTGTTAAGAAGATTCTGGTTCATAATAAGGATTATATTCCTCACCTCAAGAAGTCGGGGGTATATTGTCTCACCTGTGGGGACCCCCAATGTAACACTGTTTATATAGGAAGAACGGGAAGGGCACTGGGTACCAGGGTCTCTGAACATCTTAGAAGCAGAAATAATGTCGATAACACCACTTCTGTCTTCGGTTGCCACCTCAGAGATAGCGGCCACACCTTTGACCAGGAGAACGACGCTAGAGTCATTCACCCATCTAGTCTTGGTACGGAACAGTTTGTCCTGGAGGAAATGGAGGTCTACAAGTACATAAATGGCTCCAATATAAATGTTTTTAATGTTTCAAACACCAGCAGCATGAACTTTCCTTCCATTTACAGTAACCTTATTGAATAAACTTTCAATGGTAGTGCTCTAGCTCCACATAATTAAAGTGCTTCGTTTGGTACCAAGTTCAAGAATAACCTTCTTTTCACATACAGAAAATCCTGAGTAAAAGACTTTCATTTGCGGAAACCTGACTGGAACTTTCAATAGTAGTGCCCCGAATGACGTGTGATCGATTCCAGCCATAGAGCAAAGATCGGCTGTTTCTTTGGTTCTCTCTCCGCACCGTTGACATTTTCTCTGTCAGCCGTAGTTCACCTGTCACTTCTGGTTGTTATGTCACTTGTCAGCTTCAGTTTGCATTTCTTGAGTTAAAATATCTATCCATGGGACCCCATTTTGTTCGTTTGATAAAATTAAACTAAAAGACAAGCGTCTTTTGTATTCATCCTCTGGTTGCTTCAAGTCTTGTGATGTTCCTGACTTCCTGTTTTACGCAGTTTCTGTTTGGTATCCTGAGGACAATAGATGAAAAGCCAAACTTTGACAACATTTCATACAGCATCTTTTTGTAATTGAGACAGGAAATTTGTAAGTATTAACCCAAATGTAGCATCTATTTCCTTCTTTTCTTTCTGAATTTCACATGTTCAGATGTTCTCGGGGAGTTCTGCTCAGCTGTGCAGCCTGCTTTGCTTTTATGTTTGTGCTTGTCTGTAGCTTCTTATGTAATTTGACTAGTTTGAATTTAACTTATTGATTGTGACTGCATAAGAGTAATGTTCATATTTGTGGGACCCCAGTCCCGTTTTAAGTTTTTAAATCTTAAATTGTACGTTTTTATAGAGATGTTTTATAACTACTGACACTAATGTGAGTTTAAATATTGCATGGCCATCAGGGCTGATCTGTATTTGACATTTAGCTTCGCTGGACTTTGTATTCTTTCTGTAGTTGCGGTGTTAGTCACTCGCATGGTAGACCTACCACAAACATAGTTTCTGACAACCACCTTTTTACATTCTAGGTCTAAACCCCCTGAAGATGGCACGTTAATGTGTTGAAACGCGTAGGGTTTTGAGAATATATCAGTTTGTCTAATAAAAAAAGGTTTTGAGAATAAATCAGTTTGTCTGGTAGTAAAAGCGTTTAATTTCCTTTGACCATGTCAAATCCAGACGTTATGACGTTTAGAAATAATAATAATTATAAGTTCAATAAAGTTTTGTAGCGCCTGCCCTATATTCTGTTATCATAATATAGCCAAAGTGAGTGTCACTTGACGACCTTATCAGAACATGTCTGCGAATTACAAAATTGACAAGTTATTGTGTTTTATCACTGGAACTGATAAGCATCAATCATTCGTTTTTTCAAATTTGTTATTGGGTGTGCTTATGCGTAAAAACATTTATTAATTACATTAACTTTGTCAACTGTATTTGTGTCTCGTTTCTCATTTAGATACAACTCGCATTATCTTATCCATTTAGGCATGTGATCATATATCAATGTTCTGTTTTAATCGCATATTCAGCTGGATATGTTTGATCTAAATAAGCTAAGCGGAATAGTGATCAAACTGTTTTATAACATGCAAGCTAAAAACATTTTGTATAAACGAGGATTTAACATAGTGTTTAAAAAACATGTGTGATCGCTCGTGGTTAGATTCCTTACGTGAAAATTAGACTTTTGTGCTCATTAATCTAGGTCCGATTTTGATTCGGTGCGAAGCTACAGGATTTTTTTTTTATTTTTTTGTTTCAACAACACACCACAGGGGCTTACAGTCTAAATACTATCGTACCGTGGGTGTCGACAAGGAGGAAAGAGGCAACTTGTTAATTCTGGACTTGATGGTTTGGAGGTTCGGGGGAGAAGTAAAACATGTGCCGGCAAGGAATTCCATAACTTGGAGGTAATCGGAACAAAATAGCGGGCATAACAAGATGTTCTATGTCTGGTGACCTGGACAGTAAAAGGATGCATTCGCTCTGTTCCCCTGGTAGATCTGTTGGGGGCAGCAGGTGTAGGAACTATGGAAGAAAGCTCCTCTGAGCAGTGCCAGTGCAGATATATATAAAAGAGAGAGAGGTGACCAACGGCACGTCGGTGGGCAAGAGATGGCAGCCTTTGGATGAGGGTAGGGTCACCGATGAGACGTATAGTTCTCTTCTGAATGGAGTTCAGGATAGCCAGTGTAGAAGCGGCTGCAGCACCCCAGATGTGGGAGCAGTATTCGAGGTTTGGTCTTATTTGTGAAGTATATTAGGTATAGAGATTAGCTGGTAAAAGTATTTGCGAGCCCGGAAGAGTAAACCTAATTTCGTAGCAGCCGCTTCTGCAATTGATGTGACATGTTGGTGCCAATTGAGATTTCCATCAACAGAAATACCAACAAGTGAAAAGGACTCATTACTTTGAATAACTTGGTTGTTTATTGTGATGGGTCTAGGGCTGAGGTACCTCTTATGAGAAAGAAAGCAATATTGTGATTTGGTGGGGTTGAATTGTACAAGATTTCTACTTTCCCAGTCTAATATTTTTTGGAGGTCCACGGAGACAGAACCCCCCATGAGTGTGCGATCCTCATCTAATTGGGCTAAAGAGACAGGATTAGAATATTGTATATTTGAGTGGAGGGTGCTGTCGTCCGCGTAACTGTGTACTGGGTTGGATGTGCTAGAGAGGAGGTCATTGATGTGGAGAAGAAACAAAGTAGGGCTAAAGCTGAACCTTGAGGAACTCCTGCATTAATTGGATACAGTTTAGAGAAATGGGTATCCACGACAACAGAAATGCTACGGTTGGAGAGGAAATTTGCTGTCCAGGTACAGAGTTTTGGTCGTAGACCATAGGCGGGTAGTTTATTAAGCAGCGCTGCGTGCCAGACCTGGTCGGATGCTTTGGATATGTCTAGAGCGACAATCTGGGATTCACCGTGTGGTTCTATAGACTTGTTCCAAGAATGGGTGACAAAGGAAAGGAGGTTGGCAGTTGATCTGCGCTGACGGAATCCATACTGCCTGTCGTGGATTAGATCTAAGAGATTTTATTTTTTGGTCTATTCCAGATTTCTTCAAAATAACTGTACCAATCCGAATGAAATTTCGAGGGTAAAATTTATCGAAACTAGTACATATTTGACTGATAAAAAAGTGTGGATAGCCTCGACAGGGCTGTGCGTCTGTGCTATCACTGCAATAATTTTCTTAAAAAAAAACCTGTGCGCCACTTTTTTTTCTTTTTTTAGCACATTATTACGACTCCAGCGCCGGCGCCAATAATTATACCACCCGCAACAGCGAGAAGCAAGTTGACTACCATAAACATTCGATGCAAATATGCCTGTAAATATTCTTTTGATACATTGGTTTTTATTGTTACAAATCATCTCTCTAATGACCCGATGGTTCAGTAAAAAATATTGATAATAATAATAATACTAATAATTACGATAATAACATAATAGTTTTTATTATCCAGATAAACATAAACATCACATATATCTATCTATATATATATATATATATATATATATATATATATATATATATATATATATATATATATATATATATATATATATATATAGAGAGAGAGAGAGAGAGAGAGAGAGAGAGAGAGAAAGGTAAAGAAAATATATAAGAACATAAACTCTAAGGCTTCAATCTGCCTACTCCGTAGAGCGGTGGATAAAGGTGGGTTGGATTGTTGTATCTCGACTACGGGACCTGAATCTGCCTACTCCCCAAATCTAGCCAGACATCATGTCTAAGGTCTCAGTGTATTTAGCCCTAGGCCTAAGAGAGATCTGGCAGTTCGTTGCAAGTCTTGTATTGTATCTATCCCAGTCTACCTGATTTCTTACCAGTGTAATGGTTCGGGTCATGGTCAATTAAGTCGGGGCATTTCGTTACGATACTTAAAGGATTAAGAGGATTGCATGTGTTTTTTGAGTTAGGGGATTTCGTCACGGTACTTAAAGGATTAAGAGGACTGCATGTGTTATTTGAGTCAGGGGCTTTCGTCACGGCACATTATGAGAATTGCGGGGATTTTTTGGGTTAGGTAATGGAAAAACAAAATTATCTATTGAGTTTGTTGTCTTTTTGTGTGTTTGTAATGAAGATATAGTAGGTTTTCAAGTAATCGGAAGACGGAGACCACCATCTCTCTTATCTAAACAATCGGGAGGTTTTTCTACCTCAATTGCTTTGCGGATAACTCTGGTTTTGAAGTTGTTAACCGGCGCTATTGCTTTGGCATTGTACAAGTCTATTTTGTGTTCTGCATAAATAATGCATGACCAGCGCCGTTAAGGTTTCGGATTTTCTAACTGCGAGGGTGTGTTCATATATTCTATTGTGGATGCGTCTATTTGTTTGTCCTACATAAATTCGGGAACAGTCGAAACAAGGAATTTCCTAAACTCAGTGGGATTTGTTTGGAATTGTATCCTTGGGAGTTTTTGTCAGATTTGACAGTTTTTCCTCTGTTGCGAATATGGTTTTAATATTACGGGTTCTCAAAATTAGGCTGATTTGTTTGGTGACACCTTGGTGGTCTGTTGTTGTGCGTTTCTAATGTTTCGTAGTATGGGATTGTTGTCTTATCCGTTTTCTAGCAATGTCTGTCTTAAAAAGTTTAATTCTGCCTACATCTAGGAAAGGCGACGAAAAAATGATTTTCCATTTCCATGGTGAACTGGATTTGGAGGTTGATTTTATTTAGGTAAGAAAGGAATTCGTCTAGAGATTCTTTACTGTGTGGACAGATAGCGAAAATGTCGTCAACGTATCTTAACCAGCAGGTTGGTTTAAGTTGGGATGAATTGAGGGCTTGTGTCTTGAAGTGTTCCATGAAAATGTTAGCCAATGCAGGAGAGAGTGATAAACCTAGTGGAGCACCTCGAACTTGTTTGTGAAATATGTTTTGAAAAAGGAAATAAGTACTAGAGGTGCAATATTTTAGAAGAGCTAAGGTATCGTGTGAAATATTTTGTATTTGTACATCTTCAGGTGTCAATTTTGCCGTTACATATTATCGAGAGACTGATGTTTATCAACTATTTTAAACACACGTATATTCCACAGCGAGGCCATTAGACAATGAGATCATTCTCTGGTATTTTACAATGGGGCTATTGCGTCTTTAAAAATTTATTTTTCAGGTATTTATCTCAGTTAAATATCTCTTACGTTCAGATGGTTTTCTGTATACAGATATTTAATGTACACTCCCGCAAAGGGGATAATTCACTCATCCCAGGTATCTCAGATACTAAAGTGATTGGGCTGGAGACAATTCCAAGCTATCGCCCCCTGAACAGAAGTATCCGCCCGATGTGGGCAATTGCGTCTTCCACATAACCCTCTAAATGTTCTTTCCAATGCCCAGTCTTTTAATTGTTTCTCGAAGATTCTTAGAAACCATAACGGTTGACTATTTTTATTTAATTACATTTGGATCGTGTGAGTGATTTGTAAATGTGCAGTAACATTTCTGTTTATCATGCCCATTGCTGATGCCTAGCATTTGTATTATCAATTTATTTATATAGTCAAAAAGGTGGTATGGCCTCGACTGTACTGTCATTAGCCACATGATTATTTGAAGTGCAAAAATTAATTTTTAATTTTCAGTTTTATTGAGCAAGCATCTTCATTGTCTTAGATCTTCTAACTCACTTTTATTTGCTCATCTATCACTGCGTCCTATCTTTGAGACTTATACTATGGAATCAAAGCTTGTTGTTTAATTTCAACAACTTTCATCAAAACAACGTGGCAAATGACAGATTAAAAAAGAATATCTTAAGTTTGCAGAAGCTTTAAACGACATGATTTTTCTTATTGTGCGTCTTGGGAAAGGTGTGTCCTACATAGATAATATCTAGGTCTGAGATATCACAGAAAGGGTTCGATCTTAAAGCCTGAAACACGAGCTGGCTTCTATCGACATAAATGAATTAGCCGTAAAACAACAGCGATCTCTAGTTTAATCTTACACGCATTTAGAGAATTTATGGCTCATGCACCGCCTACCGAGCTTACTTAGAGGCCCTTTGTCCGCCTTTAAGGGATTCGTGCCTGGCCCACACAAAATTCAGTTTAGAACTGTCTACTAAGCGAGACGTAAACCACTTAAATTTATAACCGGCTGTCAGGTGCACAATACAAATGGAAATTTATGTTATACAGTCACTGTCAAAGTATATATATATATATATATATATATATATATATATATATATATATATATATATATATATATATATATATATACACGCTTATCAAAGTTGAGTCGGCACTATTGCTAACTTATTTATTATTGGAGCTACGTGATCGGTTAAATTAGCAGACTTGTGTTTTTTTGCCCTGACTACGATGACCTAAACAAACAAAAAAACAATAGAGCATCGCGTTTCCGGGATATTGACAGAAACATGTTTTTTTTTCTAATGGAACACCCCGTATATCTTATCAGCATGCGATATATAATCTAATTCTGAACAAAGTACTTTCGATGCCCAAAGGGCCTAAAGTCGAAAATACAGGAGATATCGTCAAATTTATGAATTCAAATTAGGTAGCCATGAATTCGAAAAAAAAATGTGTATTGTTTAATAGAACAAAATATTATTAGTATTGAATCATTTTAAATAAATATTGAAATGAAGATAACATTAGAATGAGAACAATAATAACTATAAATTAAAATCACGGGAAGGCTCACAAAGCGTAGAGTAAATGTTCGATGACTTCTCCTTGCACTTCAATGCATTTTTGGCAACATCTGTGAACGCTTCTAGTAGCTTTTAAAATGGTTCTTCCGTCAATTCTATGTAGAACGGTAGTTATAGCATTCTGAAGTGGTTCGACAGTTTCGTACATTTTGTACACAATATTCTTGATATAGTCCCAGATGTAAAAGCCTAGAGGTGTAAGGTACGGTGAGCGCGGTGGCCATCTAATGTGATCACTGGTACCAATCCACCTACTTGGAAACATATTTTCTAGCAACTCAGTTGCAATTCGGGAATTATGAGCAGGTGCCCCATCTTGCTGCATGTACATACTTCCCTTGGTGGCCAAGTCCATGTTATCTAGAAGATCTTTCATTACGGGCATGATCAATTCCATATATCGCTCGGCTGTCAGGTTGCTCTTTATTTTAATAACAAATTTCGACTTTGTAACATTGACATTCTCTAGATACCTCTTCAACAAATGTAACATTGATATTATCTAGATACCTCTTCAACAAATGCAGTTTTAATTACAGGTATTTGGGACACAACAGTGGGGGTCTCACTGTACAGGTATACAGACTGACTCCCACTGTTGAGTCCTAAAACCCTGTAATTAAAACTGCATACCTGCCTTTGTTATACTGTGCGTCGTTATCAAATATTCCTTCTAGGAATGTTCGTAGAGGACGCACTTCGCAACTGCTTGGCAACTAAGCTAAAAATAGTAGGTCTAGTCTTTATTCACTTAGGTTATTCATCCCTCTGATGACACTGACTTTGTTAGCGAAACAATAGTCAGGTCAAAAAACTGTATTGTGTTGAAGTCCCCAATATCGTGTCCAACAGTCCCTAATGTCGCGCATAAAATGACGGATATCATTTTCAAAACTAAAAAGGTACGAAAGATGCTCTCTTCTCTTAATACTAGGAAAGCCTCTAGACTTAACGAGATCCCAGCAATTGTTCTCAAAAAATGCACACCAGAACTTGCCTCTGTCCTGACTCGTCTGTTTCAGACATCTTACAATAGAGGCATATTCCCTAGTAACTGGAATACGGCTCGAGTACAACCGTCCACAAGAAAGGATCCAAAGCGCTTCCTAGCAAGTACATGCCTATTTCTCTCCTTTCAGTCCTCTCTAAAGTGATGGAAAAGTATATTAACACCGAATTACTAAAATTTTTATGAAAAACACAGTCGAATCCACGACAGGCAGTATGGATTCGGTTAGCGCAGATCAACTGCCGACATCCTTTACTTTGTCACCCATTCTTGGAACAAGGCTATCGAACTACATGGTAAATCCCAGATTGTCACTCGAGACATATCCAAAGTATTTGACCAGGTCTGGCACGCAGCGCTGCTTGATAAACTTTCGGCCTATGGCCTACCACCAAAACTCTGTACCTGGGCAGAAAATTTCCTCTCCAAACGGAGCATTTCTGTTGCCGTGGATGGCCATTCCTCTAAACTGTATCCAATTAATGCAAGACTCTCTCAAGGTTCAGCCTTAGCCCATACTTTGTTTCTTATCCACATCAATGACCACCTCTCTAGCACATCCAACCCAGTTCACAGTTACATGGACGACAGCACCCTTCAATCAAATATACAATATTTTAAGCCTGTCTCTTTAGCCCAATTAGATGAAGATCGCAGACTCGTGGAGGGTTCTATCTCTGTGGATCTGCAAAAAATATAAGGTACTGGGGAAGTAGAAATCTTGTGCAATTCAACTCCACCAAATCTCAATCTTACTTTCTATCTCATAAGAGATACACCAGCCCTAAACCCATCACAATGAACAACAGTTATTCAAAGTAATGAGTCCTTTTCACTTGTTAGCATTTCTGTGGATCGACATCTCAGTTGGCACCAAGATGACACATCAGTTGCAGAAGCGGCTGCTAAGAAATTAGGTTTCCTCTTCCGGGCTCGCAAATACTTTTCACCAGCTAATCTACATACCTTATATATTTTACAAATAAGGCCAAACCTCGAATACTGCACCCACATCTGGGGTGCCGTTGCCGCTTCTACACTCGCTATCCTGGACTCCATTCAGAAAAGAGCTATACGTCGCATCGGTGACCCTCCCATCCCCCAAAGGCTCCCATACCTTTCCCACCGACGTGCCGTTGGTGACATCTCTCTCTTTTATAGATATCTGCACGGGAACTGCTCAGAGGAGCTTTCTTCCATAGTTCCTCCACCTGTTGCCCCCAACAGATCTACCAGGGGAACAAAACGAATGCACCCTTTCACTGTCCAGGTCACCAGACATATAACATCCTGTTATGCCCGCTCTTTTGTCCCGAGGACTTCCAAGTTGTGGAAATCTTTACCGGCACATCTTATTCCTTCTCCTCCGAACCTCCAAACCTTCAAGTCCAGAATTAACAACGACACTCGCGGTATGATAGTATTTAGGCGGTAAGCTCTCGTGGTGTGTTGTTGAAATAAAAAAAAATAAAAAACATTGGGTTCTCCAAATTTTACTTATCAGCGCTCATCACAGGTTCCAATCTTCACTCATTTAATCCATAATCTGCAAATGTTTTGATAAGAGCCCACCAATTAACGCATAACCTTTGTTTTGTCATGCTAAATAAGATAATTTGCAGTTATATAATATGCACTATTATTTAAAATTCCTAAATGTAGATTGTTAAAAACATCACTCTAGCTGATAGGTAAAATATTAACAAAAAATAAAATTAAATGAAAAACATGACCGCATTCTCTGTAGAAGGACAATTGGCATGATCACAAAATAGAGACGTATTTGAACAAATTGATCGTAATCCTGGTATAAAAAGTATGACGTCAGTGTTCGTATCAGTAGAGCGACAAGAGACTAAAAAACATTGCTCCAAGAAAATAGTCTATATTGTGTCTGGGATGTGAGTCACTCGGATGAAAACTGATAACGGTTCCCTCTGGCATCGTGGTTGAATCTTTCACAACTGATATGTGAAAATACATTCTCGTCGCTAGACGGCTTCATATAACCAACAGACTATTAAATGACTTCACTTTGTGTATAGAGCCAGCCAATATTAACAGAAGTTTTGCGGTTTTTCATGTTTATAACATGTTTTGATAAACTATTGTTGAGCCTAGCTAGTTAATACAAGTCAAAATTTCGCGACTCGTGCGTTATACTAGTAAATTTTCATAAGAATTGTACATTATAATTATAGGGCATATTAATACTAATCGAGATATAAGACATGAAGCACGTGCTGCTACCTCGTTGCGAAACCAAGTAATATGTTGTCACGGCAGCTCCAAATAACACAAAGTGTTAAATATCAGAGACTGTATACAACCAACTAACAATTTAATAAATTGTCAGCCCTGGCCCATTTATACCCCAATATAAGGACAAAGTATGTAAGACTAGATGCATTCTCACCACAATTAGAACCGTAGACCGGTTTCGCTCTAATTAGAGCTCGTCAGTACGGCATACTAATTGCAGCAAAAATACACCCATAAAGTAATACTAATAATATATATACAGGCTGTTTCAAAAAACATGCACCGTCGCTCGTGGGGCAATTCCTTACTAAAAAATAAGAAAAAAAGTTCCTGTGCACATGGGCCCGGAAACGCATAGTTTCCAATATACAGGGAGTTGAATTTTAATTATTTTTTTAATTTTTTATAAATAATTTCAAAACCACTGGATTGATTTTAATGAAACTTGTGACTTGAAAGTGTATTATGAAAGTGCATATTTTCAAGTGAAAATCTACTTACAACTGCGTCAGTGGCGTGCGTACGGGGTAACTGTAAAAATTCATTTGGGGAAAAAATATGTGCGCCACTGTCTTTTTCCAATTTTGATACATCAGTTATGAAGCTTATTACATAATCCACAAAAGCTGCCTCTTGGTATTTTTTCGTTCAGGGTATCCCTTAGGAGATATGATTAATTTTATAAAAGTACCGATTCGTTGGAGTAATGAAAACAGTAATCGTAAAGTGCCATGAAACTATAATTTTTGACAGTTCTCTAAATTCTACAATTTTGAAGTGCTTTGTAGGCGTCAAAAGAGTTTTCGTGCTATTCTTTAAATTTTGATACGGTGCAGTATTTTCGTTTTTAGTTATTTGTTGACACTGAGCTGCTCATTAATATTATTTCCTCCTCTCAAGATGGTTTTCATTAAGTACACTTCAGCGGATTTGACTGATATGTTGTTAATTTATGGACAAACAAATCAAAATGCTAGACAAGCTGTGCGAGTTTATCAGGAAACTTATCCGCAAAGAAGAATTCCTGACAAAGATATTTTCCCACGTATTGTAAGACATTTGAGAGAAACTGGTTCTTTAAAACCTTTAAAAGCTGACCCTGGACGCAGAAGATACCGCCGAACTGTACGAGTTGAAGAGCCAATATTAAATAGAGTTGAACGTGATCCTAGTAGGAGTACGAGAATTATTGCCACCGAACTGGGTAATATTTCGGCATCATCAGTTCACAGAACTCTGAAGGATCAAAGTTTATATCCCTATCATTTTACACGTGTCCAGGAACTTCTACCTAGAGACTTTCAACCAAGGGTAATGTTTTGTCAGTGGTTCTTTAACAAACTTAGGCACGACCAACAGTTTGCTAAACGTGTACTATTTACTGATGAGGCGTCATTTACGCGAAAAGGTATCGTAAATTTTCACAATTTACATACATGGGCCGATGAAAACCCACACTCTCTAAGAGTTGCCAATTCGCAGTATCAATTTTCCATCAATATTTGGGCTGCTATTATTGAAAATCACATAATTGGTTCTGTTGTTCTACCGAATCGTCTTGACCATGAATCATATTTAAACTTTTTACAAAATGATTTGCCGTTGTTACTACCGCTTTTTATGAGAAATGGTACAATGTGGTTCCAGCGTGATGGTGCACCCGCACATTTTGCAGCAGTTGTAAGAACATATTTAGCCAACACATACGGTCACCGATGGATTGGTCGTGGAGGTCCGGTGTCATGGCCACCTCGATCTCTGGACCTGAATCCTCTCGATTTTTATTTGTGGGGTCATTTAAAAGAAATAGTGTATAAAACACCAATAAATACACGAGAAGAATTGTTGGGAAGAATAGAATATGCATTTGACAGCATTAGAGAAGATCAAATTATTTGCAGAAGAGTAGGAAGATCTTTGCACAGAAGGTTAAATAATTGTAACGACGCTAATGGTGGTCACTTTCAACATTTTCTTTAGCTTTGTTATTAAATTCAATTGAGTAATGTACAAAAAACAAGAGTTTGGAAAAATCATGGTGTCTTTACGATTACTTTTTTCATTTTTTATTTTTTTTTATTTATCATTTTTTATCAATGTTTGTAATATTCATTTCAATGTTTATCACCAATAAGTTTTACGTAGGTTAGTTAGTTGCACGTTTATTGCTGTAATGTTTACTGTATGTTTTGTTTTTCATATTCTTATGGTTGCAGTAAACATATATTATTATTATTATTATTATTATTACGCCGACTAATCGGTACTTTGCCCCTTTTTATAAAATTAATCATATCTCCTAGGGGATACCCTGAACGAAAAAATACCAAGAGGTAGCTTTTGTGGCTTATGTAATAAGCTTCATAACTGATGTATCAAAATTGGAAAAAGACAGTGGCGCACATATTTTTCCCCAAATGAATTTTTACAGTTGCCCCGTACACACGCCACTGACGCAGTTGCAAGCAGATTCTGACTTGAAAATATGCACTTTCATAATACACTTTCAAGTGCCAAGTTTCATTAAAATCAATCCAGTGGTTTTGAAATTATTTATAAAAAATAAAAAAAATAATTAAAATTCAACTCCCTGTATATTGGAAACTATGCGTTTCCGGGCCCATGTACACAGGAACTTTTTTTCTTATTTTTTAGTAAGGAATTGCCCCACGAGCGATGGTGCATGTTTTTTGAAACAGCCTGTATATATATATATATATATATATATATATATATATATATATATATATATATATATATATATATATATATATATATATATATATATATATATATATATATATATATATATATATATATATATATATATATATTGTAACGAGGCCTTGATTCACGGGGTGAATTAGTTAGTGGAACAGATCAACGGATTTACGGGAACGGTCTCGAGCGCCAGATTTTGAAAGGGTTTACTCCCTGCGAGGATGTCGGCGACCTCGTCACAAGGCTCTGGCCACGGTTGTGGTCAGAGTGCCAGGATAGCTTTGTGGAGAGGGTCCGGTAGCTTATGATATGACAGGCCGTGTAGATACCTCCGAGGTTGCAGGCGTTAATCGCTGCCCCGGTATTTCCCTGACCTTCTGAAAGTCTGTATAGGTGTAGCAGTTTATTTGCGGGTATAGTGTAGACTAGATATGCTTTCCAGACTATTTATTACCTAATGATACGTTACAATTCACTGATATTTTTACAATCTGAATGGTACTTATTACGTTAATTTATCTTAAAACAAATTATATCCCTGATGACGAGCCAACAAAATTAATTATTCCCCACGGAGAAGGAATACGGAAGACACGCGGGCGGAAACCCCGAGTACCGTGGTTTACGACTCGAGGATGCAGCCCTTCAGTGGATTAATTATAGAAACGCTCCTCAAATAACTGCATGGCGTCTGTCCGTCGAAGTCAGTATCGTGAGGCCAAGCACCTCGACGTCGGGGCGTCGATTAGGAACGGGGGGATTAGAGGGGAACAACCTGTCGAAGGATATTGCCGCGTACTAACTCGACCTTAGCTTGTTTCTGTACTTACAGCGTCCAGACCAAAGTTGAATCAGAACCGTCGTACGTAATGCACTCGAAAAGTCTGTGTTAGCTACATCATCACCTTCCGAATGTTTTACGAAACGTTAGCAATAATATGATATGGGAACGAAAGGAGATTACGCTCGATTCCACGATCTCGACGTCACCGGAGAGACACACGGATCTGAGAAAATATCCGAAAATTCGCTATATATAAATACAATAAGAAAAACTTAAAAGGTTCTTACCTAGACTATATTCGGAAGAATAACTAGAGTAAAAATTGTTCTATACAACAACGGGACGGACGGTACTGAATCCTAATACTTTATTATAATTTGAACAAGCAAAGTTTTAATTCGCTGATGCGGAACTCAAGCTACCAACTCAACCACGCTACGGCAAACGGTAAACTCTTTCTGCCCCTCGTCGTTATTGTCTCTTCAATCAGCGGCTGAAAAATCCTAATCGGTGGTAGATACCTTATCCTTATCTTGTGCAGATATGTTTTTATCTGCCGCGAAAATTCAAAATTCGTACTTGTTAAGAAATATTAATGATAAAATAATTATTTTAACTGCGTAGAATTTTTACCCCTGTGATTTATATTATGTTTATTTTCGAACAGTCGCTTTTAATATCTACAGCTGTTCTGAAAATATCTACTTCGTTACAATATATATATATATATATATATATATATATATATATATATATATATATATATATATATATATATATATATATATATATATATATATATATATATATATATATATATTATATTTATAATGTATAATTTTATTCTCGTATATATATTTTTTTACTGTTATTTTACAGAAGAAGCCTCATTGTTGGGAGCCAATTAATCTAATTTGGGCTTATTAATTATTTATTTATTTTATTTTTAAATGTATAAAATGATTTTTATTTATATCTATAGTAAAAAGGATCACCCTGTAGATTTTATAATGTATTTGTTTGCTAAATAAAATGTTTATGACCCTGGTGTTTGAATTTAGATCTGTATATATATATATATATATATATATATATATATATATATATATATATATATATATATATATATATATATATATATATTATTATATTAAAATTAAGTTCAGTGTACTATGGGTTGCCTACCTCTCTTACTCGTCAGTCAATATTATTGATAATTATAACAATTTATTGAAATCAAATTATTAATTTACTTACTGCTTTTTCTTTCTCTCAGTCGTGGATTCTGCTAAATGGGGGAAAAGAAACAGCCTGCTAATATGCACTTAATATTATTTTAGGTCTTATTATTTTTTTCGCAAAGCATTATGTTTTGAGTAAAATTTTTATAACAAGTTTTATTTGACAGAATTTTAATTTAAACCTAATCTAACCGGATCCGTTAGTACAAATCTTAATTTTATTGACAAATTAAATTGCTAAGATTATTGACAGGATTTTGATTGATTTGCAAATGTTTGTTATAATATTTAAAATGGCTTTCCGAACTGCGATCCTGACTCCCTCTAAGTTCTTAACTTTGACCTTTGGTGAAATGTAAATTGAGATTTCTGTTTATGTAGAAAATCTTATTTTCCCATGAATGCTTTTGCTTGATGGATGTTTGACAGTATTGACTGTCTTTAGTTGAAGTAATTTGCCCTCTTGTTCTGATTTAGACAAAATAAAATAGATTTCAAACCTTTATTCCTCGCTAGTTGTGGTAGGTATCTCCAGATGTGGTTATTCTTGATATACATACTGTTTATATTGTAGTTTATTACTATAAAACTTCATTTAACACATTCTGTTTGTTCCAGGAATAACATGGGTCTTCTTTACACAAAACATACTTTAAAATATTTAAATTCTTTGGGAAGCAAAAATGACGCTCTTCTCGCGTCTCAATTTATTTAACAACCAACAATAATTCACGAACAAAAGCGGAAATCTTGGCCAAATTCATCTCCCAATGTTTTTTGTTTAATATCAAGGCATCCTCTCTTGAAATTAATTAATACATTTTTGACAGATATTCAACTTTGAAAAGACCCGGTAAGTTCAAATATTACTATTCTACATCGTTATTCTTAAAATGACATTTGGCCTAACCTTACTTAGACAATAACCAATAACAAATTTACAAACTAAATAAGTTTATATGCTGCAATCTTGATTTGAAAAGTCTCACAACACTAAAAAAATACTGTCTTTGGTAAACTCCAGTCCATTACTTACATAAAAACAACACTCTCTAATATTATACAAAGTGTTTGTTTATTTTATTACATTTAGGTAATTGTTTTACAGCATAATTCTTTGGTATGTATGTCATGATTAAGAGTTTAAGCTATTTGCATATAGATTTTTGGCTCTTTTAAATTCATTTAAACTGAGATACTTTTTAAATTTGCTAGTTATAAATCTTAAAAGTTTGATTAATTATTATATTAACAAACTATGGCTTTATACCTGTCATTGCTTATCCATACACTGACTAACAATAATAGAGAATATGCTTGTATATTAATGTTATTATTTTGTTTTTATGTTTTAGTGCAAAGGAAAATATGTCGAACGATATGGATATGTACACCATCTACAGAGAGCCCATATACATCACGTGTAAACCGTAAGTATTGTACTTACTACTGACCAGTGGTCCTACTATAACCCCCCATTGCTCAGCTGACCCCCCAATTTTGTAGGTCTGAAGATTTACATAATTGAACCAATAATCGGAGCTTAACGTCATCAAACTAGCTTAACTAGCTTCCGTAAGGGTTTTCATTTTTGTTTTGTAGAAATTTATATGGCCTTTGCATTATACACTCTGATGTACCAACAGTTTATAATGTGCAATTTTCCAGCACAATATATATATATATATATATATATATATATATATATATATATATATATATATATATATATATAAATGACCTTGGATTTGAGTTATAGGGGCCCTAATTCGCGCTCATTTGGAGAAACTGCCAAAAAATTTTACCATCAATACCTCTCTATTACTGAATTTTCTTAACGAAAATTCACTAATGCGGCTGCGTTGAAAAATATGCCTATACACCGGCTCTTACATGATGTGCTACTTGATCCTCTTTTAACATGTTAGGGGTGGGTTGCATAACGATTAGTGTTGCAATGTCGAAAATTATCCTTAATGTTTCCACTTGGAGCGATTTGCAACAAGATCACGATAGGTGCCGTAAAACGCGCCTGTTTCCTTATAATGTAGCTACCCTGTATACATAATGTAAGAAAATATACACAGTTATAATATATGAGAAGATGTATAAACTGAATGTCTATTAATATTCAGACACGCGACAATACAAGCTATAAAATACCTATATTAGATATTTAACTATAATTGCCTTTATATTAAATTTGAAGAAAACGTCATACAAATATAATATTACCTTGATTTATCTACCGTTTCTTAGCAAAATCCAATAAGAAAACAATAAAACTCCACCATAAATATATCAGAAAGTCTATTAGGTAAGGGGAGTTTGGTTTCTTGCTCTGTCAGGGTTTCAACCCTGTCGCTTAATGTCAGCGGGCACATCAGGTTGATTAATTGACGTCCACCGCGACCGTAACCTCATTCATCCTTAGCAATAGCCTATGACAAACGACACCCACGTTTGCTGAAATCAACCAATCAGGCCTGCACAAACTAAATATATCTCATTTTATTTAGTTAATTTACAAAACAGAAAATCATCAGCTAATTTCCAGGTAAAGTCTATTTCGTAAATTTGCACATCGTTAAACGTTTTAACTTGATTTACTTTTAGCAGCTTTTATTTATTCTATAAATGACGCCAACGGTTAAAAACACTGAAAAATATCTTCTGCCACGAATCCAGAATGCGCTAGTTAGAGCTTCGTGTAGATAGGGTATATAAATTTGTTCGTTGTAAATTACGAAATCCTTTACAGTTAAGCAGAAGCCATAACTTTTTCAAATAATAAACCAAACTAAGATACAAAGTCACTATGTGAAAAAAACTCGGGACGCAGCAAGTGCGTTATGGTAGTGAATTTTCATAAAAATGTTTTTATTGCAAATATGTGTTTTTCTTTTAATTTAAGAAATGAGGTATTAATTTCGGTTACCAGTATAACCTATATAGTAAAAACAATGTGCCATGTTTCATAAGAATAACTTTATTGTGTGAAAATGTACAAACATTTCCAAAAGTTAACTTAAAATGTTCCCGAAAAAATCCGTTTCTTGGTCAACCTTATAGGTTAATAGCAAATTTGGCTATACAAATATGAAGCATTTGATCAAAATTCGCTACCATAACGCACTTGCTGCATCCGGAATTTCTTTTTTACAAACATGCATTATATTTCGATGGAAAATGCAAAAATGCAATAACATAAGGTGTGTTTGATTAAAAAAAAGGAAATTTGTATCACCGACGACTTTTGGGCCAACCTGTTAATGTAGAAATATTTTTTGAAGATGTAGCTCAAGACATCCTATAATTAATGTATAAAGATATTTTTCATATCTTGTATAATAACGGATATATTGAGCTTTATTGATTTTTTACGAAAATTCGACAAAAATTATATACCATTAAACGATAAACTATATAGCTAAAACTACTGCCCAGCATCAGAGAAAGGGTCTATTTGAAATGAATTTTCTGGAAACATTTTAGTAAATTGAAGGACAATGACGGTTGAAACTAAGACTTCAGGGTTTGTAAAACATCCTTCTTGAGACATTTGATTCCCATAGCCCGTATTAGATTCACGTTATTTGCCTTAATGTTGCCGATTTTGACGTTTTATATCGCAACTTTGACGTTTTGAAGAAAACCCCAATTTATTTTTATTTAAATGCCTATAACTTTTTTGTCTTTTGACCTACATAGCTAAATTTTGGTAGGTAACTTACCTATAAGGATGTTAACCCGCGTACCAAATTTGGTTTCCCTTACTTTGTTAATTTCGGAGATATAATTTTTTTCGAAAGAAAACACAAATTTTTCCGGGAAAACCTGGGCAGATTTTCCTGGCTAACGAACTTATCCAAGCCATTTGCAAAAGGAATTTATTCACCAAATTTAATCAAAATCGGATCATTATTTTTTGAGTTATCGGTGTGATACATATATATATATAATATATATATATATATATATATATATATATATATATATATATATATATATATATATATATATATATATATATATATATATATATATATATATATATATATATATATATATATATATATATTTATCAAAAAATTGTGGGAACGCCGTCAGTTGTAGAATAAAACTCTTTATTATACGCCGAGCTTTCGGAAAAATTTATTCCTTTATCGAGGCTACAACATGGAAAGAAAAAAGTTTACAATTTACTTAGAAAAAAATATAAAAGTTTAAAATACTTACATATAACATGAGTTCTACTATTATATATTTTTTTCTAAGTAAATTGTAAACTTTTTTCTTTCCATGTTGTAGCCTCGATAAAGGAATAAATTTTTCCGAAAGCTCGGCGTATAATAAAGAGTTTTATTCTACAACTGACGGCGTTCCCACAATTTTTTGATAAATAACACTATTACCGTCACAAAAATTTAATATATATATATATATATATATATATATATATATATATATATATATATATATATATATATATATATATATATATATATATATATATATACATATAAAAATTGAAACTGACCCCGGATATGTGTTCTGGGGGGCCTAATTAGCGCTCATTTGAAGAAATTTTTTCAAAATTCAAAAGTCGGGATCTCCTCATTAGTGAATTTTTTTAAGAAAATTCACTAAAAGCCAAGAACACAAACGTAGAGCCTAGTATCTGTATAGACTATACAAGGTTATTGACCGTACCTTATCATTCTGCCTGACAGACCTTGAAGATCGATTTTAGTGGACCTGGTACGCGCACATTTGAAGAATTCTTTCGAAATCCCTTTCGAAATCCCTCTATTATCAAAAAAATCTTGCGTTCTAACTACTTTTCAGAAAAATGCCCAAATCTCAATTTTCTATCAAGCTAAAGAACTAAATTTTGCTATATATGTCGATAGTCTAAATATCTTTAAAGAAAACTTGTATTATAAATTTCGTTAAAGTTATACAGGGCGAAAACCGATGTCGAGTTTGTTAATGAGTCTTTATGCTCAAGTTTTTCCGGTGAAAAATCGGGGAAAACTTCTTGAAAACGCTACATTTTTGCAAATATCAGAGGACCTGGAATAAGATTTTACACTGGGCTAGAAATAGTGCAACCAAACCTATGTTGTAAATTTTAAGTAATTTGGTAGACAGTATGTAGAGTTTCTTCCAAATAAAAAATAAAATCCCAAAGACATGCGTTGAGACGACTTAGTGAGTAAAGTGCAATGCCTGACAGACAGACTAGTTAACTGCCAGGCGTAGATTGATTCATACATTGGTAGGTGGTAGTAAACTTTTCCTTTACGTGATAGTAAAGGATTTGTTTCACGCCCGAGGAGGTACTACCCCTTACGTCCCAACGGACGTTTCGGTTCTGGTGTATTAGTCGGTTTCTCTTATAAACAAAAATGATGATGGCCCCTACTTGTACAAAAGATTCCGGAGATAAAATTGCCCTCCATTCGGATCTCAGGAAGAGGGGTGTGCAGGGGGCGCATGCATCAAGATTTAACATATGCTTCTCGAATATATATGGCCTAAATTCTAACCTGTACTCCGCCCACCATTTCTTCCAGGCAAGTAGGCCCCAATTCCTCTTCCTCACCGAAACCCAAATCAGTGCCACAACAGCCACTAATCACCCAATTTCCCGGGGTATGAGCTCCTTACTTCCCTTAGATTGAATTGAGGTGTGTGCGCATACGTCCGCAGCAATCTACCCTGCACCAGACTCCCCTATTTAGAAACTTGAAGAAAAGACATACTTCGGATGAAACTCTCTCTCAGGGCTGCAACTAAATTTATCTGTCACATTTACCGGTCACCTTCTGACAACAACTTTGTCCCGCTCTTCGACTACCTTTCTGAAAAAAAACCGACCATCTGGTTTATGAATATCCTTCCCGCGAGGTCACTATTCTTGGTGACTTCAATGGCCATAATAACGAATGGCTAGGATCTTCAAAAACCGATACACAAGGGAGATGCCTTTGCAGTCAGAAATTCTTTAGCCAATATGGTTCAGCAACCTACTTACTTTTCTCGCATCCCAACACACAGCTCAAATCCCTTGTAACTAATTTTTACTACAAAACTTGAATGCTATAAGACATCAGTCACCACCACTCTTGGTCGGTCAGACCACGACATGGTCACTGCTTCCTGCGCAATGCAACCCGAGGTCACACAGTCATCACACCCACGTATCGCTTGGCGCTACAACTCCGCGAACTGGGACGAAATGCGAGATTACTTTTCCTCATTTCCATGGGCGTCTGTCTGCTTCTCTCATCCTGACCCCTCTGATATCTCACAAAACGTCACCGAAATTATCCAAACTGGCATATTCCACGTACATAAAAAACCTCTTCAGCCACCCAAAAGCTCTGGTTCTCTAAATCCTGTGACAAGGCCAGACTTGAAAATGCCAAAGCTCACAAAACGCTTCTACACAATCTCAGTCAAGAAAACCGTCAAGCATTTAGCGACGCAAGAAACCGCTATGTTCGCATTCTTTCTAAGGCAAAAAACTCGTTCAATAACCACATCAAAAACAAAGTTCTCTCAAGCTCCAACGGCAGCAAACCTCTCTGATAAATCTATTGGGAATAATTTCTGAAAAAGCACTTCCCACCTCCTGTCCTAGGGAATGAAATTGTTTCTACAGCCTTGGGCAAGGCTGAACTTTTTGCCCCGTTGTTCGCCGGCAATTTTACTCTCAACCCACCTCCAAATGTTCAACCACCAACAGTGCCCAATGTCGCGCATACAATGACGGGTATCATTTTCAAAACTAAAAAGGTACGAATGATGCTTTCTTCGCTTAATACTAGGAAAGCCTCTGGCCTTGACGAGATTCCAGCAATTGTTCTCAAAAAATGCGCACCAGAACTTGCTCCTGTCCTGACTCGTCTGTTTCAGACATCTTACAATAGAGGCATATTCCCTAGCAACTGGAAAACTGCTCGAGTACAACCCGTCTCAAAGAAAGGATCCAAAGTGCTTCCTAGCAACTACAGGCCTATTTTTCTTTTTTCAGTCATCTCTAAAGTGATGGAAAAGCATATAAACAACGAATTGCTAAAATTTATTTAAAAATGCAGTCTAATCCACGACAGGCATTATGGATTCCGTCAGCGCAGATCAACTGCCGACCTCCTTACCTTTGTCACCCATTCTTAGAACAAGTCTATGGAACTACTCGGTGAATCCCAGCTTGTTGCTCTAGACATATCTAAAGCATTCGACCAGGTCTGGCACGCAGCGATGCTTAATAAACTTCCGGCCTATCGCCTACCATTAAAACCCTGTACCTTGGCAGCAAATTTTCTCTCTAATCGGAATTTCTCTTGTCGTGGATGACCATTCCTCTAAACTGTATCCATTTAATGCAGGGGTCCCCCAAGGTTCAGCTTTAGCCCCTACTTTGTTTCTTCTCCACATCAATGACCTCCTCTCTAGCACTTCAAACCCAGTTCACAGTTACGCTGACGACAACACCTTCCACTCAAATATACAATACTCTAAGCCTGTCTCTTTAGCCCAATTAGATAATAATCGCAGACTCATGGAGGGTTCTGTCTCTGGTCCTCCAAAAAATATTGGACTGGGGAAGTAGAAATCTTGTACAATTCAACTCCACCAAATCTCAGTCTTGATTTCTATCTTATAAGAGATACACCAGCCCTAGACCCATCACAATGAACAACCAAGTTATTGAAAGTACTAGGTCCTTTTCACTTGTGGGCATCTCTGTAGATCGAAATTTAAACTGGCACCAACATGTCACATCAATTTCAGAAGCGGCTGCTAAGAAATTAGGTTTCCTCTTCCGGGCTTGCAAATACTTTTCATCTTATATACTTTACAAATAAGGCCAAACCTTGAATACTGCTCCCACATCTTGGGTGCCGCTGCCATATGCGTCTCATTGGTGACCCTACCCTCACGCAAAAGCTGCCATCCCTTGCCCACCGACGTGCCGTTGGTGACCTCTTTCTCTCCTTTATAGATACGTACACGGGCACTGCTCAGCGGAGTTTTCTTCCATAGTTCCTCCACCTGCTGCCCTCAGCAGATCTACCAGGGGAGCAGAGCGAATGCATCCTTTTACTGTCCAGGTCACCAGACATAGAACATCTTGTTATGCCCGCTCTTTTGTCCCAAGGGCTTCCAAGTTGTGGAATTCCTTGCCGGCACATGTTTTTCCTTCTCCCCCGAACCTCCAGATCTTTAAGTCCAGAATTAACAAGTTGCCTCTTTCCTTCTTGTCGACACCCACGGTACGATAGTATTTAGGCTATAAGCCCTGGTGGTGTGTTGTTAAAATAAAAAATAATAATAAAAAAATGCGATGAAAGCCAAGTAATTGTTACGTATATCGTTTGGATTTCTGATGCAGGAGGTGAATATTTGTGTGTGTGTTTGTGTATCTGCGTTTGCAAAGAAAGGGACTGGAATGGAAAGTTATCCATCATTCACATACTAAATTTAACATAAATAAACTTAAACATGTCCAATGGTACACTTATATAAAGCTCCCAGAATGCGTTTTTAAACTTAATTTGACCCGACAGGGCCAGGCACAATATGCTGTAAGGTAACCTTACCACCCATAAATCAATATATTATTTAAAAAACACTTGTGATAAAAACATATTTTTATACGTTTAAGGACTTTAAAAATGGAGGCTTCTGTTGGCAGTCTCCGAAATAAAGTAAAAGTATTACCTAGAAAATTACAGTTGGCATAAAATTTAATGCGCATAAATTATTAGCTGCATTGGATCCAAAATATTCGATAAGTCTGCTAAATTTATAGCAGCTAAGTTCTACGGGGAACTCCGTTAGTCATAGAACTTTTGACACAAGTTGTATTTCTCGCCTCTACCGGAATCGTAAGTGATACAAAACTCAGACATCTTGTTTTATAGCGTTTTTCTCACCATTTATCGATACCGCAGATACACAGGAGATATACTATTTTACAGAAACGTGTGTGAAGTTGGTTACTTTCGAACAACTCGTATAACATTTTTCAGCGTATGCTGGTATGGAACGATGTATAAAAGGGGATGAAGGAAAGTGCAGTAGAAATTTAATAACAGTCAAGAAGAGATGTTTTTTGTTATTTATAATATTATTACTGTTATTATTATTATTATTAAGAAAGGCCTGCTTAAAAGACCTCTCAGGAATGCTTTACTACCTATAAATAGAAATCATGTTGATCTGCGTGTACAGACATATGCAAGTATATATATATATATATATATATATATATATATATATATATATATATATATATATATATATATATATATATATATACTGGGTATACAAAAATGTCAGAGCTCACCAGATTGAAAGATATTGGTCGCAGGTAAATTTTGCACAGAATCTTTTTTAATGCAGATATAATGTTAATTATATTTCATTCTAAGAGCAATAGATCAAGTGAAGAGTGGAAATTAGAAAGGGCCTTAGTGCCATTTTTTCCAAAATTTAGTTTTTTGTATAAAAAGGTTCTATGTGCCATGCTTTATATCCGATGAAAGGTTCTAAGCGCCAAAATTAAAATTTTGCCTTTATAAGAGCCCCTCGTATATGTCGGTAGTTGTATGTGCGCGAGCATTTTCCTTGGAAAAGTCCGAAGTCCAATATAATTATTCATAACCTTAGTTATTCATTTTCTGATCTTCAAGAAGATATGCAAGTTAATGTTTTAAAGAAAGGGACTGCTGGACTTAGACAGGCTAATAAGCGCCTCCCTGGCCGTGCGGAAAAGTCGATTCAGACTTTCCAATACGAACTCGGGGGTCGACGGTTCGATCCTCACCGGCGGCGGATGATTTTTCAAAATCACTGTCGTCGTTGAGATCGAGCTCAAGGTGGAGGGCAGGTTAGTTTAGATGAGCAAAAAGGGTCAGCAATGGCCTAATTGCCAGTAAGAATCTTACCTTTACCTTAGACAGGCTAATATAATGAAGTTGCCATCAGAAAGCAAGGTGTCGAAAAATAAAAAGTATCTCTTCGAAGCATGATTCCGTATCTTCAAAATCCAGAACAACAACGTTTTTATAAACAGCAATTTCAGATTGAAGACAATGGTTTAGAAGAACAAACAAAAAAGAAGTAAAATGTATTTTATGAATGTTTCTATACTCAAAATCAGTTATGGCACATGGGCCTTTTCCAAAGTTTACTTTTTAAACAGTTTTTTTTTTGTAGTAAGAAGTTTAGTATGCAAATTTTTGTTAAGAAATAGGTTTTTTGTTTCGGTTTAAATGCATAATACTTAATAAAACTTTCCTTAAAAAAGTTATCTTTTATTTAGTTTAGTGAATTTTTTTTAAAAAAATTCACTAATGAGGAGATCTCGACTTTCGAATTTTGAAAAAATTT
Organism: Tillus elongatus; assembly: GCA_964006375.1. NCBI lineage: Eukaryota > Metazoa > Arthropoda > Insecta > Coleoptera > Cleridae > Tillus > Tillus elongatus. The sequence goes on along the minus strand of OZ023263.1, from coordinate 250,147,250 downwards.
CTTCAAATGAGCGCTATTTAGGACCCCCGGAACCCAAATCCAAGGTCAGTTTCAGACTTTATATGTTTATATATATATATATATATATATATATATATATATATATATATATATATATATATATATATATATATATATATATATATATATATATATATATATATATATATATATATATATATATATTATGTGTCACACCTATAACTTAAAAAATAATGGACCGATTTTGATAAAATTTGGCACATACCTTCCTTTTGCAAGTCGCTTGGATAAGTTCGTTAGCCAGGAAAATCCGCCGAGGTTTTCCCGGAAAATTTTGTGTTTTCTTTCGAAAAAAATCGAAAAAAATTTATATCTCCAAAATTAACAAAGTAAGAGAAACCAAATTTCATACGCGGGTTTATATCATTAGAGGCAAGTTACCTACCAAAATTAGGCTCTGTAGGTTAAATAACAAAAAAGTTACAGGCATTCAAAGAAAAATAAATTTGGGTTCTCCTCAAAACGTCAAAATCGCGATTTTAAACGTCAAAATTGGTGAGTACCTTCCTTTTACAAGTGGCTTGGATATGTTTGTTATCCAGGAAAATCAGACGAGGTTTTCCCGAAAAATTTTGTGTTTGCTTTCGAAAAAAATTTATATATCCAAAATTAACAAAGTAAGGGCAACCAAATTTTATACGCGGGTTTATATCATTATAGGCAAGTTATCTACCAAAATTTAGCTCGGTAGGTCAAAAGACAAAAAAGTTATCGGCATTTAAACAAAATTAAATTAAGGTTTTTTAAAAAACGTCAAAGTTGCGATTTAAACGTCAAAATTGGCACATATTTAGGAAAAGAACTTGAATCTAATACGGGCTATGGAAATCAAATGTCTCAAGAAGGATGTTTCACAAACCCTGAAGTCTTAGTTTCAACCGTCATTGTCCTACATTTTAATAAAATGTTTCCAGAAAATTTATTTCAAATAGACCCTTTCTCTGATGCTTATCAGTAGTCTTAGCTATAGAGTTTATCGTTAATATTATATAATTTTTGTAGAATTTTCGTAAAAAAATCAATAAAGCTCAATATATCTGTTATTATACCAGATATGAAAAAAAATTGTAAATATTAATTATAGGGTGTCTTAAACTACATCTTAAAAAATTATTTCTACAATCACAGGGTGGCCCATCAGTCGTTGGTGATACAAATTTTCTTTTTTTTTTAAATCAAACACGCCTTATGTTATTGCATTTTTGCATTTTCCATCGAAATATAATGCATGTTTGTAAGAACAAAAATTCTGGACGCAGTAAGTGCGTTATGGTAGCGAATTTTGATCAAATGCCTAATATTTGAATAGCTCAATTTGCTATCAACCTATAAGGTTGACCAAAAAACGAGTTTTTTCGGGAACACTTTAAGTTTACTTTCGGAAATTTTTTTACATTTTCAAACAATAAAGTTATTTTGATGAAACATGGCACATTGTTTTTACTATATAGATTATACTGGTAACCAAATTTGATGCCTGCTTTCTTAAAAAAACACATTATTGCTATTAATAAATAGTTTTATGAAAATTCACTACCATAACGCACTTGGCAGCTGCCCGGGAGCGTGGAATAGAGGAGACCTGCTGCAGGTGGATCGGTTCCATGCTCAGGGACAGGGCGGTGTTCACCTCACTCGCGGGAGGGACTCTGCTGGCGGGGGTCGCGGCGGGGTGTCCGCAGGGGAGCGTTCTGTCTCCCTTGCTCTGGTGTCTAGTCGTGGACGGCCTGCTGGGGAGGCTCTCGGGAGGGGGGTATGAGGTACAGGGCTATGCGGACGACATTGTCATCATAGTCCGAGGAAAGGTCACACAGGCAGTGTGGGAGCGTATGCAGACTGCACTGAAAGTGGTGGAAGGGTGGACGGTTGATCAAGGGCTCGGGGTGAGCCCCGAGAAAGCAACCGTCGTGCCGTTTACGAGGAGGAGGAAGTGTGAAAGCCACAGAACTCTCACTCTATACGGTAGGAGCGTTCCAATGGCCAGGGAGGTAAAATATCTTGGGGTCGTATTGGACTCTAAGCTAACCTGGAATGGTCACATTGGAAAAATACTGCGTAAGGCAGTCATGACCTTAGCCGTCACTAGGCGGCTATATGGAAAAACGTGGGGACTAAGACCTAGTATGGCCCACTGGCTGTACACAAGGGTGGTCAGACCATCGTTAACATATGCGGCACTGGTCTGGTGGCCTAAGGTGACACAATCCAGTGCCAAACAAAAACTAGGCAAGATCCAAAGGATGGCTTGCCTAGGCATCACAGGGGCCATGTCTTCAACCCCAACAGCCGCCATGGAGGTGTTGCTGGATCTACCCCCCCTACACTTCGTTATTATGGGAGAGGCCAGGCTAGGACTATACAGACTAGCCTGCAATGGTAGACTGAAGATCAACCCAGGCTTCAGGGGCCACTGCAAAATTCAGGAGATCGTGAAGGAACCCATGCTTGAAATGAGGTCAGACTTCGCGAGCCCGCGAATGTGCAGGGAAAACAACTTCACAGTGGAAATCCCTGATCGCGGGGCATGGCGGGAGGAGACACCGGGCATACCACGGGACGCGCTCGTCTGGTTCACGGACGGATCTGGCGGGGAGCGTGGGACGGGGGCAGGTGTTTACTCGGAAGGACCGAGGGTAAGTCACAGTATTTCCCTCGGAGCCCATGCAACGGTGTTTCAGGCCGAGATGTACGCCATCCTGCACTGTGTGCGGGAGAACAAGAGGAGGGGCTACACCAACAAGCGGATCCTCATAGCCACAGACAGCCAGGCAGCCCTTAAGGCACTAAGTAGCCCACGGGTAAATTCCTGGCTGGTGAGTGAGTGCCGAGACGAGACGAGCGACCTGGCTGGGCAGAATGAGGTGACCCTCATCTGGGTGCCGGGTCACTCGGGGGTCAAAGGCAATGAAGAAGCTGACAGTCTCGCAAAGAGGGGGTCAGCAGAACCATTTATGGGACCAGAACCGGCTCTGGGCGTGTCAAAGAGCACTGCCAGGGGAGCCATTAAGTCCTGGGTCAGAAACCAACACAAGGTGTACTGGGCGGACTGTCCAGGGCTCAGACATGGGAAGTCAATAACTGACGGACCCAGTTCAAAGAGAGCTGTGGAGCTGCTAAACCTTAGCAGAGGACAGCTCAGAAACACAACAGGTCTCTTGACGGGACACATGGCCGTCAAGAAACACCTACATAAAATGGGGCGGTTCGAAGGGGACCTCGCATGCAGACTCTGCGGCGAGGGGGAGGAATCAGCCCAGCACATCTTGTGCGAGTGTATAGCTCTGGACCGGAAAAGACAACTGATCTACGGTCACTCTAGACCGGAGACAGAGCAATATAAAACTTCACCCTACCAATCGCTGTGCAGACTAGTTCAAGGCACAGTGATTTTGGAATGGGTGGAGTAAGACTAGGGGTATGCACAATCAACCAAGGGTTGCGGTGCTATCGGGGCGGCAAGGCCGCGGACGAGCCCTGAGGGAACAAAAAAAAAAAAAAAAAGCGTCAGAGAAAGGGTCTATTTGAAATGAATTTTCTGGAAACATTTTATTAAAAAGAAAGACAATGACGATTGAAACTAACACTTCAGGGTTTGTAAAACATTTTTCTTGAGACATTTTATTTCCATAGCCCGTATTAGATTCAAGTTCTTTTCCTAAATGTTGCCAATTTTGACGTTTAAATCGCAACTTTGACGTTTTGTGAAAAACCCCAATTTATTTTTCTTTAAATGCCTATAACTTTCTTGCCTTTTGACCTACAGAGCTAAATTTTGGTACGTAGCTTACCTATAAGGACGTAAATCCGCGTACCAAATTTAGTTGCCCTTACTTTGTTAATTCCGGAGATATATATTTTTTTCGAAAGAAAACACAAAATTTTCTGGGAAAACCTGGACCAATTTTCCTGGCTAACGAACTTATCCAAGCCATTTGCAAAGGGAATTTATTCACCAAATTTAATCAAAATCGGCCAATTATTTTTTGAGTTATCGGTGTGATACATATATATATATATATATATATATATATATATATATATATATATATATATATATATATATATATATATATATATATATATATATATATATATATATATATAAACATATAAAAATTTTAACTGACCCCGGATATGTGTTCTGGGGGGCCTAATTAGCGCTCATTTGAAGAAATTCTTTCAAAATTCAAAAGTCGGGATCTCCTCATTAGTGAATTTTTTTTAAGAAAATTCACTAAAAAAGGAATTTTTTATCACCAACGACTTATGGGCCAGCTTGTGATTGTAGAAATATTATTTTAAGATGTAGCTCAAGACACCCTATAATTAATATATACAAATTTTTTTCATATATTGTATAATAACGGATATATTGAACTTTATTGATTTTTTACGAAAATTCGACAAAAATTATATACCATTAAACGATAAACTCTATAGCTAAGGCTACTGCCAAGAATCAGAGAAAGGGTCTATTAGAAATGAATTTTCTGGAAATATTTTAGTAAAATGAAGGACAATGACGGTTGAAACTAAGACCTCAGGGTTTGTAAAACATCCTTCTTGAGACATTTTATTTCCATAGCCCGTATTAGATTCAAGTTATTTGCCTAAATATTGCCTATTTTGACATTTTAAATCACCACTTTACCGTTTTGAGGAAAACCCCAATTTATTTTTCTTTAAATGCCCATAACTTTTTGTCTTTTGACCTAGATAGCTAAATTTTGGTAGGTATTACCTATAAGGATATAAATCCGCGTGCCAAATTTGGTTGCCCTTACTTTGTCAATTCCGGAGATATAATTTTTTTTCGAAAGAAAACACAAAATTTTTCGGGAAAACCTAGGCAGATTTTCCTGTCTAACGAACTTATCCAAGCCATTTGCAAAAGTAATTTATTCACCAAATTTAATCAAAATCGGCCTATTATTTTTTGAGTTACCGGTGTGAAACATATATATATATATATATATATATATATATATATATATATATATATATATATATATATATATATATATATATATATATATATATATATATATAACATATAAAAATTGAAACTGACCTCGGATATGTGTTCTGGGGGGCCTAATTAGCGCTCATTTGAAAACTTTTTTTCAAAATTCAAAAGTTGGGATCTCCTCATTAGTGTTTTTTTTTAAAGAAAATTCACTAAAAGAGAGAGACGTCGCCAACGGCACGTCGGTGGGCAAGGGACGGCAGCCTTTGGGTGAGGGTAGGTTCACCAATGAGACGTATAGCTCTCTTCTGAATGGACTCCAGGATAGCGAGTGTAGAAGCGGCAGCGGCATCCCAGATGTGGGAACAATAATCGTGGTTTGGCCTTATTTGTGAAGTAAATAAGGTAGAGAGATTAGCTTGTTAAAAGTATTTGCGAGCCCGGAAGAGGAAACCTAATTTCTTAGCAGCCGCTTCTGCAATTGATGTGACATGTTGGTGCCAATTTAGATCCACAGAAATGCCAACAAGTGAAAAGGACTCATTGCTTTGAATAACTTTGTTGGTTATTGTGATGGATCTAGGGCTGGTGTATCTCTTATGAGATAGAAATCAAGACTGAGATTTGGTGGAGTTGAATTGTACAAGATTTCTACTTCCCCAGTCTAATATTTTTTGGAGATCCACGGAGATAGAAGCCTCCATGAATCTCCGATCCTCGTCTAATTGGGCTAAAAACACAGGCTTTGAATATTGTATATTTGAGTGGAGGGTGCTGTCGTCTGCGTAACTGTGAACTGGGTTGGATGTGCTAGAGAGGAGGTCATTGATGTGGAGAAGAAACAAAGTAGGTGCTAAATCTACGAAAGTATATATATATATATATATATATATATATATATATATATATATATATATATATATATATATATATATATATATATATATATATATAAGGAGGAAGGTTTGATAACGACACGCAGTATTACAAAAGCAGGTAATTACAGGGATTTAAGACTCAACAGTGGGGGCATGTCTATATATCTTCGTAGAGGACGCTGTTAGCAACTGCTTGGCAACTCACATATAAATACTAGTTGTAGTTTTTATTCGCTTAGGTTATCCATTCCTCGGATGACACCAACTTTGTTAGCGAAACGACCGTCAGGTCTAAAAACTGTACTGTGATAAATTGGGTTTTCCAACTTATACTTATCAGTACTCATCACAGATTCCAATCTTTACTCATCAATAATTGCGTTTGAGGATATTGTGGTACCGATTTTTCTTCAGCGTGTTACTAAAATATTATCCTTGCATCTTGTCAAAAAGTAATAGATAAAACTCAAGCTTGCTAAACACATTATAGGAAACAATAAAAGAAAGAAACAAGGTGCTTTTAAATTTCACAAATACTCTTTTTACTTACACCTTCAATATCGAAGAACAAAATGTTATTGAGAATAAATACTGCTTCGCTAATATACATTTTGTGTAATATTTTTATTGAAACCATTTAAATTTAGTCTATAAGAGGATACACAGGTGCGCTGGTAATACCCATATTAACAGGGCTATTTCTTTTTATCCGTAAGTAACCATTCTCACCCCACGTTGTACCAAATGAGTTCTTGGCAACCCAGTAAGCCACTCCTCCTTGTTCTCCGTACCCAACTATAAGCAAAGCATGGTTTATACTCCTTAGTGGTCGCTTAGGTTCAAAAATGCCATCTTTGTAACCCTTTAACTCTTTGCTATCAACGCCAACACCGATTGGTCCAATGGTCGCCACAGCTGCCTTCAATGCCTCCTCTGAGTTGGGCTCTACAAATTTATATCCCGTAGTTCGAAATGATATTCTCGCTGGATCTGATTTGCATGTACCCTGTTTGGCAAGGTAAGGATAATCATATTCTTCGATGGTCCCAATGGCAGTTGTGTATTCATAAACATAGTTCATGTAGCCACCACGGCAACCTTTATTACCATAGGATTTTGTACAGTCCACAATTTGTTGTTCACTGAAGTCATGGGTAAAGTTGAGTTTCTGCAAAATTAAACTTTCCAAAGCTCCCAGCTGCAAATGAAAAAACAAAAAGGTAAAGAAGACAGTTTTTAGGCTTATTTAGTTAATAGCAACTTTTTCAGTTGACAGTAGGGAGAGCTGAGATGAAAGGGATAAGTATTGAAAGGGGCAGTTGATAAACTTTTTATCTGCTAACAATGTAAACCTATGCCAGTAGCCGATAGATGTTTCTGGGGGCACACAACAGAATCACGAAACCTCGTTGTGTCAGCGAATACTCTTTACAAGTTAATAGTTGTTGTGCGTTTGTGGTTGCCAGATTATTAAAAAGCTCTATGCAGTGTTTATAGTTAATTAACAGTTTCTTGGGCATTAAAGTTAGTGAAAGTACGTCTTTTTTTATTTCAACAACACACCACGAGGGCTCGCAGCCTAAGTACTATCGTACCGTGGGTGTCGACAAGGAGGAAAGAGGCAACTTGTTAATTCTGGACTTGAAGATTTGTAGGTTCGGAGGAGAAGGAAATACATGTGCCGGCAAGGAATTCCATAACTTGGAAGTCCCCGGGACAAAAGAGCGGGCATAACAAGATTTTATTTATCTGATGACCTGGACAGTAAAAGGGTGCATTCGCTCTGTTCTCCTGGTAGATCTGTTGGGTGTAGCAGGTGGAGGAACTATGTAATAAATCTCTTCTGAGCAGTGCTTGTGCAGATGTCTGTAAAAGAGAGAGAGAGGTCACCAACGGCAAGGGATGGCAGCCTTTGGGTGAGGGTAGGGTCACCGATGAGTCGTATAGCTCTCTTCTAAATAGAGTCCAGGATAGCAAGTGTAGAAGCGGCAGCGACACCCCAGATGTAGGAGCGGTATTAAAGGTTTGGCCTTATTTGTAAAGTAGTTAAGGTATAGAGCTAAGCTGGTGAAAAGTATTTGCGAGCTCGGAAGGGGAAACCTAATTACTTAGTAGTCGCTTCTGTAAATAATGTGACATGTTGGTGCCAATTGAGATTTGGATCAAGAGAAATTCCAGCAAGTGAAAAGGACTCATGACTTTGAATAACTTGGTTGTTCATTGTGATGGGTATCGGGCTGACGTATCTCTTATGAGATAGAAGGCAAGACTGAGATTTGGTGGAGTTGAATTGTACAAGATTTTTACTTCCACAATCCAATATTTTTTCGAGATCTACAGAGACAGAACCCTCCATGAGTCTGCGATCCTTATTTAATTGGGCTGAAGAGAGATGCTTAGAATATTGTGTATTTGAGTGGAGGGTCCGCGTAACTATGAACTGGGTTGGATGTGCTAGAGAGGAGGTAATTGATGTAGAGAAGAAACAAAGTAGGGTTAAAGCTTAACCTTGAGGGACTCCTACATTAATTGGATACAGTTTAGAAGAATGGCCATCCACAACAACAGATATGCTCCCGTTGGAGATTTGCTGTCCAGGTAGAGACTTTTGGTGGTAGGCCATAGGCCGGAGGTTTATTAAGCAGCGCTGCGTGACAGAGGTCGAATGCTTTGAATATGTCTAGAGCGACGATCTGGGATTCACCATGTAGTTCCATAGACTGGTTCCAAGAATGGGTGACCAAGGAAAGAAGATCGGCAGTTGATCTGCGCTGACGGAATCGATACTACCTGTCGTGTATTAGACTGTGTTTTTCAAGAAATTTTAGTAATTCGGTGTTTTTATACTTTTTCATCACCTTAGAGACGATTGAAAGGAGAGAAATAGGCCTATAGTTGCTAGGAAACGCTTTGGATCCTTTCTTGGAAACGGGTTGTACTCGAGCAGTTTTCCAGTTACTAGGGAATATGCCTCTATTGTAAGATGTCGGAAACAGACGAGTCAGGACAGGAGCAAGTTCCGGTGCGATTTTTTTTTTAGAACAATTGCTGGGAGGCTTTCCTGGTATTAAGAGAAGAAAGCACCTTTCGTACCTTTTTAGTTTTGAAAATGATATCCGTCATTTTATGCGCGACATTGGGGACTGTTGGTGGTTAAAGATTTGGACGTGGGTTGAGAGTAGACTTGCCGGCGAACGAAACTTTAGCCTTGCCTAGGGCGGTAGAAACAATTTCATCCCCTGAAACAAGAGGTAAGAACGTGCTTTTGCAGAAATTATTCCCAATAGGTTTAGCAAGAGTCTAGAAGGGTTTGCTACCGTTGGAACTTGAGAGGACTTTATTTTTGATGTGGGTATTAAACTAATTTTTTTTGCCTCAGAAACCGTGCGGACATAGTGGTTTCATGCGTCGTTAAATACCTGACGGTTTTCTTGACTGGGATTGTGTAGAAGCGTTTTGTGAGCTTTGACTTTTTGACAGAGGATTTAGAGAACCAGGGCTTTTAGTGGCTAAAGAGGTTTTCTGTGTACGTGGAATAAATAATTCCATGCCAGCTTATATAATTTTGGTGACGTTTTGGGAGATATCAGAGGAGTCATGGTGAGAGAAGCAGACAGACGCCCATGAAAATGAGGAGAAATAATCCCGCATTTCGTCCCAGTTCGCGGAGTTGTAGTGCCAAACGATACGTGGGTGTGATGATTGTGTGACCTCGGGTTGCATTGCGCAGGAAGCAGTGACCATGCCGTGGTCTGAGCGACCAAGGGGGGCGGTGACTGATGTCTTATAGCATTCAGGTTTTGTAGTAAGAAGGAGATCCAAGGGATTTGAGCTGTATGTTAAGAAGCAAGGAAAGTAAGTAGGTTGCTGAACCATATTGGCTAAATATTTGCTAACTGCAAAGGGCTCCGCTGCTCTCCCTTGTGGATCGGTTTTTGAAGATCCTAGCCATTCCTTATTATGGACATTGAACCCACCAAGAATAGTAACCGCGGAGGAAGGATATTCAGAAATCAGATGGAAGGTTTTTTCAGAAAGATATTAGAAGAGCTGGACAAAGTTGTTGTCAGAACGTGACCTGTAGATGCAACAGATGAATTTAATTGCAGCCCTGAAAGAGAGTTTCATCCAAAGTATGTGTTTTCTTTCAGCTCCTAATTTGTGGAGTCTGGTGCAGGGTAGATTGCTACCGGCGTATACGCACACACCTCCATGCAATCTAAAGGAAGTAATGAGCTCATCCGGAAATTGAGGTGATCAGTGGCTGTTTTGGCACTGATTTGGGTTTCGGTAAGAAAGAGGAGTTGGGTCCTACTAGCCTGGAAGAACTGGTGGACGGAGTTCAGGTTAGAATTTTGGCCACATATATTCGAGAAAGATATTTTCAATCTTGATGCCGGCGCCCCCTGCACACCCCTCTTCCGGAGATCCGAATGGTGGGATATTTTACACCGGCATCTGTTGTACAAGGAGGAGTCATCATCATTTATGTTTATAAGGGAAACCGACTCATACACCAGAATCGGAAACGTCCGTTGGGACTTCACCGTCTCCTTGATGTAAGGGGTGCTACCTCCTCGGGCGTGAAAATATTCTTTACTATCACGTAAATGAAAAGTCCACTACCACCTACCACCACGTTGAGTTAAAGTAGGCACCTGGTGGATTTATGTATTATATGCAATTTGACTGAAGGCTTGGTAAGTTTAACATAAATTTCAAAATTGCTCATCATTATTTCGTTGTGTTGAAAGGGGCAGATATTGATGTACTGTTAATACTGACATATCTCTTTCAATACTGACATGTGTCTTTCATTATTTATGTTGTTGTTCTGCTTACTATAGTAGCTGTATTCAATTGTATAGTGCATATATTGTGAAATTTGGATAATAAACGCAAAAAAGGATAAGAAAATCCAAAGAGAACTGTACAGGAGGATATAGACATGGTGTTAAAGGAATAATGTCTATTAGATCAGCAGCATCAAATTTGATATAGCTAAATCGATCCTAGCTCTAGCAGTGGCGCAGGCAAAGGTGTGTACTCCTTGCAATAAATTTGTTTATGAGCCACAGATTGAGAACAGAAGAGTATTTCAACTTGAAGAAGAGATAAGCTTAAGCCAATATTTGAAACTGTCCTAAAAATTGCACGTTGTCTCAAATATTCGCAAACTCGAGAACATGCGTACCAATACGCTGCGAAACTGAATAAAGACATGCCAAAAAATTGAACAACTGACAAAAAAGCAGGAGTAGATTGGATGAAACTGTTTATGAAGAGACATCTCGAGCTGTCACTGCGCCGTCCGGAGAAAACAAGCTTGTCGCGGGCAACTGCTTTGAATTCAACTACAGTGAAGACATTTTTCGAAAACTTGGAGAAAGGGTTGAAAAATTACTCACTTACAGGAGACATAATTTCTAACGCTGACGAAACAGGCTTCACCACTGTTACTGAGCTACCCTCCATTATCGTTGAACGTGGAGCCAATCAAGTAGGTCAGGTTACCTCGGCTGAACGGGGACAGCTTGTAACAATGTTGGCATTTATTTTTGCTTCAGGTAACCACGTACCTCCGGTTTTCATATTTCCTAGGGTTCGGTTTAAGTACTTTATGCTGGAAGATTGCCCTATCGGAAGCCTAGGCCTATGTCGTAAAAGTGAATGGAGTACATCCGATAACTTTTATCTGGCATTCGAACATTATGTGGAAAAGGTACCTCCATCTAAAGAAAACCCGGTGTTACTACTAATTGACAATCACGAGAGTCACATTAACATCGATGTCATATATCATGCCCGTGAACATGGCGTTATAATATTAGCATTTCCGCCACACTGCAGTCATAGGCTGCAGCCCTTAGACATCTCGGTATTCGGGCCATCCAAAAATTATTTTAAAGTTGCTCAAATTGATTGGATGGTATCAAACCCGGGTAAAACCATATCAGTTTATCATTTACCAAAATTAGCCAACTCTGCTTTTATCAGTGCTTTTACGCCCAATAATATTTGTCCGGATTTTCAAAGGCTGGTATTTATCCGTTTGATAAAAATATATTTGGCGAACGAGATTTTCTATACGCATCTGTAACAGACCACGAAGATCCAAACAAACAACTTGAACCAGAACGGCCAAATCTAGAAGCCGGACCCTCAGCTGACCCAACACCAGTCCTGCTCCACTGACACATATATAGTTATATCATATGCTTCCGTTAAACCATTTCCAAAGAGACATCGTAGACAACTTAATCAAAAACGAAGAAAGAGAGGAGTTAGTCGCATTATCACTGCCGCTTCAGAGGGAAATGATATAGAGGAAGCCTGCGAATTAAAAAAAAATAACTAAACAAGATCAACACGGATGTCAAAATAAAATCAATTAAAAGAAGTGTTGAAATGTAGTAGCAGTAAAAGTAGCAACGAAGAAGATGTTGTATATGCTAAGAGTGACAATTCTTTCGATTGGGACGTGGAAAAAGAAACGAGGCTCGCCGAGAATGATTCTTTTAACGTGGATGATTTTGTTGTCGTTAAATTTGTGAAAAAGAAAATAATTAGACATTTTATTGGGAAAATAAATGAAGTTATGGAAAATGGAGAAGTGTTAAGTTTTAAAAAAGTGAATGACAGTTCCTACCACATTGTTTTTCCTAAGAACAATGATGTGGCTGATATGTAAAAAGAGGATATAGTACTCAAACTCCCCACTTGATATTGCCGGAACTGCAAGAATGAAAGCTTTCTTTTCATTCGGTATTGATTTACCACAGCTACTTTAAATGTTTTTGTATATGTCCCTTTCAACCCCAAATGTGTCCCTTTCAATCCGGTGTAATGTGTTGAAAGGGACAAATACTGTGACGCATATTTTTCCAATTTTTTATTAAGAACTAATTCATTTATATTTTTTTTTGTATGCAAAACACTTTTGCAAATATTGTACTATTAATAATATCAGATGCAATAATTGTAAAATAATTGTAATATAATGGCATTGCTTATAGACAGGTTTTTCTTCAAAATATCCTTTTCATGACACCTCTCCCCTAATGGTTGCTTAGGCTGTGGCTTTTGTTTGGCCTATCAGGTTAGCAGATCAAATAAAATCTTAAACTACGTGTCAGAAGCTTAGTAACTGTTGCAAAAAAAATTTTAAGAAATAAGTGTTATATAAATTATAAAAATAATCATACTCACTCCTACAAAAGCATAGCAGCATCCACACTTTCCTTGTTCTTTGACTGGGGTCACAACATGGTAATCTCTCCAGTCCAGTTCTGCTGGTATCAACGTGTCATGAGAGAGTCTGAAAAATGTATCGTTTTCTCCAAGAACCGGTAGCTCCAATTCACTTGTTTCGTCAACATACTCTTGGTATGTCATGTCAGAGAACTTATTAATGCCTAAAGTATAAGATTCTAGCCCAGCGGTATACCGTGCATTATGCTCTTCTATCTCCTTTAGATTATCTTTGAATATTAAAAACCGTTGGGTCTCTTCTTCTACAGAGTTATAAGTTTTGGAATAATTTGTCTATAAACGCAGAAACAATGGGACCTCATTTTTATTGAAAAAAATAATTAATCGCAGAACCAATTTTACATTACCTTATATTCCTTCCAAAGATATGCGTCATCAGAAGAGATAGCTAGCGTTGCCAGAATAAAAATGTGCAAGCATACTCCGATCTTGATCAAAAAAGTTTCTAAAATAAAAGTTAAGCTGGTTAGTTTTTTAAAAGTGCGTTACTAATAGATATCATTCTAAGATAAAAGCTAAGTAACAAGACCTGAACTTTAGTTTACAGTGCAGCTACTGAAGAAGCTAACAGCTGTGGTTGGCGAAACGTTGAACAACCCACTAAGTAATTTTGGCAACGGCAAAACTACCCGGAAATCATTTTGTAGTTCAAACGAACTGGCTAACATTGCTTTGAGTCTCGGTGAATATTGAAATAACCTGTTATTGGCTCAATAGCCCTGCAATACTATGGGTCTCAGGGGCGGAGTGTGGCATATTTTAAATATGTTCATGGAAAATGGATCCTGAGTAAGCACATAAAGGAAATAATAATAACAGCCTTGGTTAAAGACACAAAAGGTGGGACAATTGTAATATGTTACACGTTTTACCACTTTTGCCATACTATAAGGTTCATAAATACATCTTGCAATATTTATTCAGTCAAGGAACGTTGCCAACATAATGACGTCATAGCTATTGACATGATCAACCAGGTTCATAGTCAATGGTCACACCCTCTTGTTGGTCAGTGATAATTACTCTTCTCCCCAACCTCTTCAGACGGGACAGTTGATCGGTCAGAAGGATTTGTCAGATAAGAAAACTTTCATAAGATCATGAGACGACTTAAAACGGTATCTTCTTAACAGTCTTTAAAGAAAATATAATTTTACGTCGACAACATCCAAATAAGCAATAAGAAGGCAGCCTGCTTGTTTTATCAATTGCTTTGTTTTTTAATAATGAATTTGATTTTATCAATTGCTTTGTTTTTTAATAATGAATTTGATTTTATCAATTGCTTTGTTTAATACATAATTGCTATCTTGTTTTCATGGTGGCTCGTAGAAATGCCTGGTTATTCTGATTAATTTTTTTAAAATCAAATTCATTCATTTGCATTATATAAATTCAATATTTTTTAATAAACCAATTTTGACCGTATGTTGATTTTTTTTTGTACATCTAACACCATACCAATTGTAACTCCTCCAGAAGAAATCTATTTCCCCAGTTTAATATTTTTTGGAGATCCACAGAGACAGAACACACCATGAGTCTGCGATCCTCATCAAATTGGGCCAAAGAGACAGGCTTAGGATATTGTATATTTGAGTGGAGGGTCCTGTCGTCCGCGTAACTGTGAACAGGGTTGGATGTGCTAGAGAGGAGGTCATTGATGTGGATAAGAAACAAAGTAGGGGCTGAAGCTGAACCTTGAGGGACACCTGCATTAATTGGATACAGTTTAGAGGAATGGCCATCCACGAAAACAGAAGTTTACTAAGCAGCGCTGCGTGCCAGACCTGGTCCAATGCTTTGAATATGTCTACAGCGACAACTGGGATTCACCGTGTAGTTCCATAGACTTGTTCCAAGAATGGGTGACAAAGGAAAGGAGGTCGGCAGTCGATCTGCGCTGACGGAATCCATACTGCCTGTCGTGAATTAGACTGTGGTTTTCAAGAAATTTTAGTAATTCGGTGTTTATATACTTTTACATCACTTTAGAGAGACGGCTGAAAGGAGAGAAACAGGCCTGTAGTTGCTAGGAAGCGCTTTGGATCCTTTCTTGGGTTGTACTCGAGCAGTTTTCCAGTTACTAGGGAATATGCCTTTATTGTAAGATGTCTAAAACAGACGAGTCAGGACGGGAGCAAGTTCTGGTGTGCATTTTTTGAGAAAAATTGCTGGAATCTCCTCAAGTCCAGATGCTTTCCTGGTATTAGGAGAAGAGAGCATCATTCGTACCTTTCTGGTTTTGAAAATGATATCCGTCATTTTATGCGCGACATTGGGGACTGTTGGTGGTTGAACATTTGGAGGTGGGTTGAGAGTAGAATGGCCGGCGAACACCGAGGCAAAAAGTTCAGCCTTGTCCAGGGCGGTAAAAACAATTTCATCCCCTGAGACAAGAGGTGGGAACGTGCTCTTGCAGAAATTATTCCAAATAGATTTAGCAAGGGTCCAGAAGGGTTTGCTGCCTTTGGAGCTTAAGAGAACTTTGTTTTTGATGTGGTTATTAAACGAGTTTTTTTCCTTAGAAAGAACGCGGACATGGCGGTTTCTTGCGTCGTTAAATGCTTGACGGTTTTCTTGACTGGTATTGTGTAGAAGCGTTTTGACCTTTTCAAGTCTGGCCCTGTCACAAGATTCGGAGAACCAGGGCTTTTGAGTGGCTGAAGAGGTTTTCTGTGTACGTGGAATAAACAATTCCATGCCAGATTGGATAATTTCGGTGACCTTTTCTGAGATATCAGAGGGGTCAGGATGAGAGAAGCAGACAGGCGCCCATGGAAATGAGGAAAAGTAATCTCGCATTTCATCCCAGTTCGCGAAGTTGTAGTGTCCAACGATACGTGGGTGTGATGACTGTGTGACCTCGGGTTGCATTGCGCAGGAAGCAGTGACAATGCCGTGGTCTGAGCGACCGATGGGGGCCGTGACTGATATTTTATAGCATTCGGGATTTGTAGTCAGAAAGAGATCCAAGGGATTTGAGCTGTGTGTTGGGATGCGAGGAAAGTAAGTAGGTTGCTGAATCATATTGGCCAAAAAGTTTCTGACTGAAAAGGCCTCTGCTGCTCTCCCTTGTGGATCGGTTTTTGATGACCCTAGCCATACCCTATTATGGACATTGAAGTCGCCAAGAATAGTGATCTCGGAGGAAGGGTATTCAGAAATCAGATGGTCGGTTTTTTCAGAAAGGTAGTCAAAGAGCTGGACAAAGTTGTCAGAAGGTGACCGGTAAATGCAACAGATGAATTTACTTGCAGCGCTAAGAGAGAGCTTTATCCAAAGTATGTCTTTTCTTCCAGCTTCTAAATTGGGGGTCTGGTGCAGGGTAGATTGCTACGGACGTATGCGCACACGCCTTCATGCAATCTAAAGAAAGTAAGGAGCTCATACCCCGGGAAATTAAGGTGATTAGTGGCTGTTTTGGCACTGATTTGGGTTTTGGTGAGGAAAAGGCGTTGGGGCCTATTAGCCTGGAGGAGTTGGTGGACAGAGTTCAGGTTGGTATTTAGACCACATATATTAGAAAAGGATATGTTGAATTTTGATGCTGGCGCCCCCTGCACACCCCTCGTCGGGAGATCCGAATGGAGGGGTATTTTACCTCCGGAATCTTTTGCACAAGGAGGAGCCATCATCATTTATGTTTATAAGGGAAACCGACTTATACACCTGAACCGGAAGCATCCGTTGGGACTTAATCGGCCCCTTTATGCATGGGGTGGTACCTCTTTGGGCGTGGAAAACCTTTACTATCACGTAAAGGAAAATTCCACTACCACCTGCGAAGATAGGGAGCGAGACTTTAGTATACCATCAGCCCTGGGTGTTATTCCCATTGCCGACAGTCACGCTAGGGGTGGCACGCGGAGCCAGCCTCTAGGAGTCCAGTAGCTAAGTCACGCGTCGATCAATCAAGAGAACGACCAGCGCACGACCAGGCTAAGGGACCACACCCCCCTCACGCCTCTGTCCCAGTCTTGATGTAGTCACCAAGAACAGAGTACAGAAAATACAAAATTCGTGTCATAGATATATTTTTGGATTGCGACGTAGGCAACATATATCGCATAAATTAAGCGAATTAAAATGGCTTAATATCGGTAGCAGACTGAAGCTGAATACGCTGTGATTCTACCTGCCATCAGGCTATTTTAAATAAAAACCTGCCTATTTGTACAATAAAATCCGCTTCAGGACTGACATTCACAACATAAATATCGGCAACCGTGATTACATAACTCCTCATCACCATAAAACCTCTCTTTTTGAAAAATCTTATAGTTACAATGTTCCAAAGCTTTATAATGCGATACCAAATGAACTTAGGGGGCTAAAAATTGAACAGTTTGAGAAGCATATGTTTGACTACCTGTATAGTACTCAGTAAATGGTACTTGATCATTTCTCTTTTTTGTAATCGGGAATAATTTGGGAGATATTATGACTTTCCGGTTAAGATATCAGTCTAGTTTAGTGTTTACGCTAGGTTAAAGAATCGTTAAAGTATTAAATGTAAGATACCTAGGTAACCGAAGTAGTGCGGGGGGGGGCAGGAGGATCTTCTGCTTGCTTTATCGCAACCTAATGGTTTTCCTCTGTTTATGTACCTAATTAATTGCAATGAATGAACTGTTTATTTTTGTAATGAAGGAAAATAAATTTATATTATTATTATTGTTATTATTATTAGGGTTGTTTTAGCAAGCCTCCAAAACTGTTATATTATATTATGGATGCCATTTCAATAAAATATTACGAAAAGGAAATATAAAAACTTCTTACAAGGATTTCGTATTTAAAATATATTCATTAGTCAAGTTAAGTTAATTCTGGTTTCTAGTGATTCTCGTGAATGGTCAATAATACAAGAAACGCAGGAAAGCATATGTGGTGACTAATGTGCCCTTCAATTAAAATAATATTTGTTAATATATAATCTTTACTTACTTGTGGAACGGCACATTCCAAAATTATGTTATAGAACTTTGTTTAGTAACCACTGTATAAACAATTTTAATCTATAGCGTCAATTTTATATCATCTTAAAAAACAAATAGTAATGACGATAAGGACTGATACAATAAATGATTCACCATTTCATCTAATTGTAGAGTCAATTTCTGGTAGGCGATACAAGTAGTATTTTTTTTATTTCGCACAACATGAAGATTATGATCATTAGGTTTTTGTGAGATAAACCGTTAGATTTTTTTTAACTTTATCTGCTACTTAAATCATATTTACATATCAAAACAACCTGGACGCCATTAGATTTTGAGTGTTGTGTAAGATTATGACGCAACCTGCAAGTCACTTGTCTCTGGATAACGAGCGCGCCTCTATTTGAGTTGCTTCATTACTTAAATTGGGTCAATTATTCTATTCGCATAGGGATAAAAATTGCTCAAGCTAGTTACACAGTTGCTGGTGGCTTTTGTTAATATCTAGTTTGATCTTATTTTTAACTACTAACTCATCAGAATAATCTGTACAGTCAAAAAATGTTGTTGTCATGTTGTCGCAACTATAATTGTCTGGCCTTTTAAGCTCCTATTATTATTATTATTATAAGTTGTAACTAGTGAATTTTCTTTAAAAAAATTCACTAATGAGGAGAATACGATGTTTGAATTTTTCTTCAAATAAATGCAAACTAAGACTCCTAGAACCCATATCCTTGGTCAGTTTAATTTTTATATGTTTATATATATAGGGTGGCGCATAGAAAACGAAACAGACCGATTTGCGTCCAGAGAATATTTTTTTTTAAGAAACGCTGAAACACGTCAATTTTAATATTGAGGGCGACATGTTTTGAGATAAAACTCAACTTTGTCACATCAACCTCTTAAGGGTGGTGATAACAACCCTTATATTTTAAATAGGGAACATGGGTCCAGTGTTTCATTTGAAAGCTCTTTCTTTTTCCAATTCAGCACACAAATTTTTTTGGAAATTTTACCAACTTGTTTAAAAATTATTCACAGTTGGAGTTGCAAGAACGTATTTCATTCATTGTGCTAAGAAATGCACTAATTAGTCAATTTGTCGTAAAAAAACTAAAAAACAAAACCAAACGTTTAAAAATGTTTACTCAGTTAAGTAACTGTTCAAATTGTTGACCACCAGCTTCCATACAAAAGTACAAATTTTGTTCAAAACGAGCTCTTGCATTCTGAAGAATTTGTGGAGTTATTAGACAGGATTCTTTAACAATGCGTCATAGTATTTCTTCGAGAGACTCCGGGTCTGTTGCGTAAATTCTACTCTTTAAATGGCCCTATAGAAGGTAGTCTTAAGGAGTTAAATCCGATGAACTAGGTGGCCACTCAGTAGCACCTCTACGCCCAATCCATTGATCTGGAAACTCTCTGTTCAAAAACTCCCTAACACGTTGTGAAAAACGCGGAGGAGCTCCATCTTGTTAAAAAACTAATTGATTTTTTTGATACGGATCATCATTTTCAACAATATAAATTAGTAGAGGGTAAACGATATCTTCTAGTAACTTCAAATAGGTTTCGCCACTAAACTTGCCATCAAGAAAAATTCGTCCGATTAAACGGTCTCCAAAAATGCCAGTCCAGACATTCAATTTCTGTGGAGTTTGAGTGTGGACTTCGTAAAAATTTCTTGGATTATTACCTGCCCAATAACGACAATTATGACGGTTGACTGTAGAATTTAAAAAAAACACTCGTCTGAAAAACAGATATTGAACAGACAGTTCCCGTTATCAGCTACTCGTGCAGTCATAACTTCACAAAACTCCAGCCGCCGATCAAAATCATCTTCATTTAGGTGTTGAATTTTTTACGGTTGAAATTTTTGATGCTTCAATATTCACTGAATAGTTCATCTTTTGATGTTTGAAACAGTGGCCAATTTTCTCATGCTCAAAGTTGGGTCTGCAGCAATTTGTCCTTAAACTTCAATCTCAGTAGTCTCATTTCTAACCGGAAATTCACGTTCAGGATCTCGTTTTTGTTGGCTACTGAACCACTTTGTCGAAACTTTGCAACTAACTCCAAAATGTATTTTCTGTTAACAAATCTGTTCAGATGTCGTTCATTAAACAAATTTGCGGTACTCTTGGCACAGTCATCGTTTTTGAATAAAAGAGTAATTATTTCAACGCATTCTTCTACAGAATACACCATTGTGAAATTAATTTTCGGTAGTACTATCATGTATCAAACCGACCGATAAACTGAAATGATAAACCGCATTTCTCATTCCGATAAGAAATGTTCTGATAGTTTAGTTAATTTTTGTTTACAAACCAACAAAACATTGACTATCAACACATTTCTTATCGGAATGAGTGAAATGAGTTTTTGCATCTTCAACTGTGAATAATTTTTAAACGAGTTGATAAAATTTCCAAAAAAAATAGTGTGCTGAATTCAGAAAACAAAGAGCTTTCAAATGATGTAACACTCGACCCATGTTCTCTATTTCAAATATAAGGATTGTTATTACCACCCTTAAGGGGTTGATGTGACAAAGTTGAGTTTTATGTCAAAACATGTTCTTATTAAAATTGACGTGTTTCAGCGTTTTTTAAAATTTAGAAAAAAATCTCTGGACGCAAATCGGTCTGTTTCGTTTTCAATGCGCCACCCTATATATATATATATATATATATATATATATATATATATATATATATATATATATATATATATATATATATATATATATATATATATATATATATATATATATCTTAGAATGTTACACTACCCTGTAATCACTTCTGCATATACACTTTTATTTCTTTACTGTACTCTCTGTGATTTTCTATTTGTTTATGTGGACTGCAGTTTCGAATCTTCCTGGTTCATCATCAGCACGTTACTCAGTAACGTGCTGATGATGAACCAGGAAGGTTTGAAACTGCAGTTCTCATAAACAAATAGAAAATCACAGAGAGTAAAGTAAATAAATAAAAGTGTATGTATATATATATATATATATATATATATATATATATATATATATATATATATATATATATATATATATATATATATATATATATATATATATATTTGTTTGTGGGTGTGTTTCTGTGTGTGACATCAATAACTCAAAAATATTAGGCCGATTTCGATTAAATTTGGTAGGTGCCTACCTTCGAAAAATGGCGTGGATAGGTTCGTTACCCAGGAAAGTCGCCCCACTTTTTCTCGAAGAATGTTGTGTTCTGTTTGGAACACTTTGTATATCCCAACATCTATCTATAAAAAGTTTTTTAGGTTTTTATCATGGTATAATTTTGCTGCGTTGGATAACAATTTTCAATTGAGCTTCATATTACCTAAGTACTCACCAAGTATTTTCAGCATCATCATTAATTTGCGTCAGATGCTTCAATAAAAGTGGAAACTTCACATTTTTATCTTCTTGTTTTAAGACGCGAAACATAAATCATTATCGAAATCATAGAATCGACTTACATATGACATTACAAAAATATTGATTTGACTTACTATCTTAAATAACAAGACAGTTAAAATTACATGTTTATTGCTTTAATATAAAACATTGATAAGATATAATCTATATTACTGGATAACAAGCCTTACTGGTCACTCCAATAAGGTTCTTCATCTTAATAGCGACACGAATATACCCTTTCTCACCCCAGGTGGGACCCCACGTGTTTCTAATCAACCAATAATCTTCACCATTATCAGTTCCGTATCCATCTAAGATTACTCCATGATTAATCTTCTCGAAAGGCTGCTTGGCATAGAATACACCTTTCTTGTACAGCTTGAACTCTTTAGCATCAACCGAGATCGAGACAGGACCAACTGTAGCAACAGCGGATTGCAAAGCTGGAATGTCAGCCTTTGGAACTTGAACAAAATCCTTAATTTTAACAACAACCTTTGATGCATCGTATCTACATTGTCCCCTGGCAGCTTCATAAGGATAGTCTTGTTCTTTTTCTATGCCGTACTTTTTGACGTATTTTAAGCCGTTTACAGCCCAGCCTCCAAGACAGGCGTAGTTTCCTTGGTCAAAAGAGCAGTCGATTAGGTTTTGTATGCTAAGCTGGTAGAGATTGCCAGTTTTGAGGTAATTGATACCTTCTAATGTGCCAACCTGTAGAAAAAAAAAAACAGTTTTAAGTACTGCTATTTCTTAAAAGTCTGGACGCAGCAAGTATGTTATGGCAATGAATTTTCATAAAAAAGTTTTTAATGGCAAATGCGAGCAGGCATAAATCTGATTACCGGTATGGCCAAGGTAGTGGAAACAATGTACTAAATTTTATCAAAATTACTTATTATTTCAAAATGTACAAAAATTGTCCGAAAAGAAAGGTTTCCTAGCCAACAAACCCTATGTTAATAGCAACTTGAGTTATTGAAATTTGAAGGATTTAATGTATCTGCTAAATTATAAGCGTAGTAGTTATTTTCTTCTTAACCGCCTGAATGATTTCATTTTAGTCAACCCAATCAAACCAGATAATTCAATATCAACAATAACAAAATTTCTGCTGAAAATTATAATTTCAGGCTCAAAATTATGCAGGCGTTTTAAAAAAAATTAGATTTTTTAAAAATAATTTAACAACACACCACGAGGGCTTACGGCCCAAATACTATCGTACCGCGAATGTCGACAAGAAGGAAAGAGACAACTTGTTAATTCTGGACTTGAAGGTTTGGAGGTTCGGAAAAAAGGAAAAATATGTGCCAGCAAGGAATTCCACAACTTTTAAGTCCTCGCGACAAAAGAGCGGACATAAAAAGATGCTCTATGTCTTGTGACCTGGACAGTAAAAGGGTGCATTCGCCCTGTTCCCCTGGTAGATCTTTTGGGTGCAGCAGGTGGAGGAACTATGGAAGAAAGCTGCTCTGAGCAGTGTCCGTGCGGATATCTATAAAAGAGAAAGAAGTCACCAACGGTACGTCGATTATCAAGGGATGGCAGCTTTTGGGTGAGGGTAGGGTCCCCGACGAGACGCATAGCTCTCTTCTGAATGGAGTCCAGGATAGCAAGTGTATAAGCGGCAGCGGCACCCCAGATGTGGGAGCAGTATTCGAGGATTGACCTTATTTGTGAAGTATATAAGGTATAGAGATTAGCTGATGAAAAGTATTTGCGAGTTTGGAAGAAGAAATCTAATTTCTTAGCAGCCGCACTTGCAATTGATGTGACATGTTAGTGTCAATTGAGATTTCGATCCACAAAAATGCCAAAAAGTGAAAAAAACTAATTACGTTGAATAACTTGGTTGTTCATTGTGATGGGTCTAGGGCTGGTGTATCTCTTATGGGATAGAAAGCAAGACTGATATTTGGTGGAGTTGAATTGTACAAGATTTCTACTTCCCCTTTCTAATACTTTTTGTAGATTCACAGAGACAGAACCCTCTATGAGTCAGCGATCCTCATCTAATTGAGCTAAAGAGACAGGCTTAGAATATTGTATATTTGAGTGGAGGGTGCTGTCGTCCGCGTAACTGTGAATTGGGTTGAATGTGCAGAAGAAACAGAGTAGGGGCTAGGGCTGAACCTTGAGGGACTCCTGCATTAATTGAATACAGTTTAGAGAAATGGCCATCACGGCAATAGAAATGCTCCGGTTGGAGAGGAAATTTGCTGTCCAGTCATAGGCCGGAAGCTTATTAAGCAGCGCTGCGTGCCAGACCTAGTCGAATGCTTTCGGTATGTTTAGAGCGACAATGTGGGATTCACCGTGTAGTTCTATAGACTCGTTCCAAGATTGGGTGATAAAGAAAAGGAGGTCGGCAGTTGATCTGCGCTGACGGAATCCATACTGCCTGTCGTGGATTAGACTGTGTTTTTCAATAAATCTTAGTAATTCGAAGTTTACATACTTTTACATCACTTTAGAGACGACTGAAAGGAGATAAATAGGCCCGTAGTTTCTAAGAAGTGCTTTCGAGCAGTTTTCCAGTTACTAGGGAATATGGCTCTCTTGTAAGATATCTGAAACAGACGAGTCAGGACAGGAACAAGTTCTGGTGCGCATTTTTTGAGAACAATTGCTGGGATCTCGTCAAGGCCAGAAGCTTTTTTGGTGTTAAGAGAAGAGAGCACCTTTCGCACCTTTTTTGTTTTGAAAATGATATCCGTCATTTTTTGCGCGACATTGGGGACTGTTGGTGGTTGCACATTTGGAGGTAGGTTGAGACTATAATTGCCGGCAAACAACGAGGCAAAAAGTTCAGCCTTGCCCAGGGCGGTAGAAACAATTTTGTCCCCTGAAACAAGATGTGGCAACGTGCTCTTGCAGGAATTACTCCGAATAGATTTAGCAAGAGTCCAGAAGAATTTGCTGCTGTTGTAGCTTGAGAGGACTTTGTTTTTGATGTGGTTATTAAACGAGTGTTTTGCCTCAGAAATAGTGCGGACATAGCGGTTTCTTGCGTGGTTAAATGCTTGACGGTTTTCTTGTCTGGAATTGTGTAGAAAAGTTTTGTGAGCTTTGACCTTTTTAAGTCTGACCTTGTCACATAATTTAAGGAACCAGGGTTTTTGAGTGGCTGAAGAGGTTTTCTGTGTGCGTGGAATAAATAATTCCATGCCAGCTGGATAATTTCGGTGACGTTTTTGAGATGTCAGAGGGGTCAAGATGAGAAAAGCAGACACACGCACATGGAAATGAGGAAAAGTAATCCCGAATTGCGTCCCAGGTCGCGGAGTTGTAGTGCCGAACGATACGTGGGTGTTATGACTGTGTGACCTCGGGTTGCATTGCGCAGGAAGCAGTGACCATGTCGTGATCTGAGCGACCAAAGGGGGCGGTGACGGATGTCTTATAGCATTCAGGTTTTGTAGTAAGAAGGATATACAAGGGATTTCAGCTGTGTGTTCGGATACGAGGAAAGTAAGTAGGTTGGTGAACAATATTGGCTAAATAATTGCTGTCTGCGAAGGCCTCCGCTGCGCTCCCCTGTGGATCGGTTTTTGAAGATCCTATCCATTCCTTATTATTGTCGTTGAACTCACTAAGAATAGTGACCTCGGAGGAAGGATATTCAGAAATCAGATGGTCGATTTTTTCAGAAAGGTGGTCGAAGAGCTGGACAAAGTTGTTGTCAGGAGGTGAGCGGTAAATGCAACAGATGAATTTTGTTGCAGCCCTGAGAGTGAGTTTCACCCAAAGTATGTCCTTTCTTCCAGCTACTAATTGGGAGTCTGGTGCAGGGTAGATTGCTACGGACGTATGCGCACACGCCTCCATGCAATCTAAAGGAAATAAGAACTCAGAAATTAAGGCGATTAGTGGCTTTTTTGACACTGATATTGGTTTGGGTGAGGAAGAGGAGTTAGGGCCTGTTAGCCTAAAGGAAATGGTGGGCCGAGTTCAGGTTAGAATTTAGGCCACATATATTCAAGAAGGATATGTTAAATCTTGATGTCGGCGCCCCTTGCACACCCCTCTCCCGGAGATCTAAATGGATGGGTATTTTTTCCTCGAAATCTTTTGTACAAGGAGGAGCCATCATTACTTTTGTTTTTAAGGGAAACTGACTCATACACCAGAACCGGAAACGTCCGTCGGGACTTCACTTGATGTAAGGGGTGGTACCTCCTCGGGCGTGAAAAAATCCTTTGCTATCACGTAAAGGGAAATTCCACAACCACCTGCAAAATGGCCTATAAATTTACTTTAGCAGTTGCTTACATTGAGACAAGTATATGGCTTTTTTATATACGAAAACCCCTAAAAATTGTAAAATATGCAAATAATGCAAAATAGATGGAAATATGCAATTTAGGCAAAATACACTAAAATATGCAACTCATGCAAAAAATATGCGAATTGCATATAATCCGAGCCCTGATTATTACTGTGCAAAGTTATTATATTCCAAATGTGCTGAACCCGCGAATATGCAAATAGCGCAAGAGAAAACCCGTGTATTATTGTAGTTAAGTAGTGTGTGAGTGAATACACTGTAAAATATTTGTACTTACGGCGCTAAATGCCCAGCAAGCTCCACAGCCTCCTTGTTTTCTTGCCGGGTTAACCGCATTTTTCTCCCTCCAGTCAACTTTTTTAGGTAAATTGTCACCAGGTGCTGGTTCGTATAATTTAGTAGTTTCATTCATTTCCGGTGGTGGCCCAGATATTAGCAGAAACCCTTTGAATTCCTCATCTGTCATATCGGCAAACTCATTGATGCCCTTCATATATGTTGTAAGTCCAGCTTCATATTGCACGTTGTGTTCTTGAATTTCTCTTAGATTGTCCAGAAAGACTTGTTGCCTGTATTGTTCTTCTTGGGTGCTCTTATATTCCTTACTATGTGCAAGCTATTAAAAAAAAATTATAAACTACAATAATTATAAGGCTAGTATATGGTCTACCTTGAATTCGTTCCATAGCTTATGTTCCTCGAGCGGTACAGCAGCCGCAAAAGAAAGTATCACCAAGGCGGTGAATCTATACATGATTTACGGTTAAAACTTATGTATATTAATTAAAAGTAAAGCAGTCTGAAGAAATATAGTTTTACTTATTTATCTTTTTACAAAACTACTAAACGGAACAGATTAGTTTTTACACATTTATATAAAATTAAAACCTAAGCACAATGACTAAGATGTGAGATAAGAAAACGACTTGAGTAGCACGTCAATGAGTGGAAAAGTAATTGCTTTAATGAGTTAACAAGACGCCACATATTAGTGAATTTTCGTAGAAAAAATTCTCTAATGGGGAGATCCCGCCTTTTGAATTTTGAAAATTTTTTGCAAATGAGCGCGAACTGGGACCCCTAGAACCCATATCCGGGGTCAGTTTCAATGTGTATATATATATATATATATATATATATATATATATATATATATATATATATATATATATATATATATCACACCGATAATTCAAAATTCATGTGCTGATTTTGGAAACATTTTGTATGTTTCTTCCTTTTGTAAATGGCTTGGATAAGTTCGTTAGTCAGGAAAATCGGACGAGATTTTCCGAGAAAATGTTGAGTTTTCATTCGAACAAAATTTTTATCTCCAAAACTAAAAGAGCTATGATAACCAAGGTTGGTAGGTAGGTTTATGATATAAAAAGTAAACGATACACCAAAACTCAGATTTCTACGTTACAAGAAAAAAAAGTTATAATAAAATATTTTGTGCCAGATCATTTCTAGGAAAATTCACTACCATAACGCACTTTCTGCGTCCAGGCTTTTATTACTATAAGCAGTGGCAAATTTTAAATAACAACTCCAAATTTGCAGATAGAAAACTAAGCACCTATGTACAATTTTGAGTTTCGTCCTAAATTAATGAAGCGGCAACAGGATAAACTATTTAGGCAACCTAATAGAACTGTATGAATAATAACAAAATACAGGTTTTTTCTATATTTACTATCAATAGAGCAGAATCTTTCTCAATCAATCAATCTCCAAGAATATATTTTTTGTAGAGCCGGCGTTTTTCTAGTTAATTTTAGTGAATTTTATTTTTGAAAACATACACTAATAAGATCCCGACATTTAGATTCTTAAAAAGTTTCTTCACGCCGATAACTCAAAAAATAGTGGGCCGATTTTTATCGACTTCGGTACAAACTTTCCTTTTGCAAGTGGCTTGGATAATCCAGGAAAATCGAATGAGCTCTTCCAGGATAATTTTGGGTTCTCTATGAGTATCCCATGCACCAAAACTTATCTCTAAGTTAAAAGACAAAAAGGTTATAGGAAACCTTTGATTAAAAAAAGTTAAAACGTCAACACACATTAATATACTTTTTTTTATTTCAGCAACACACCATCAGGGATTACAGCCTAAATATTATCGCACCGTGAGTGTCGACAAGGAGGAAAGAGGCAACTTGTTAATTCTGGACTTGAAGATTTGGAGGTTCGGAGGAGAAGGAAAAACATGTGTCGGCAAAGAATTCCACAACTTGGAAGTCCTCGGGACAAAAGAGCGGGCATAAGAAGATGTTCTATGTCTGGTGACCTGGATAGTAAAAGGGTGCAATCGCTCTGTTCCCCTGGTAGATCTGTTGGGGGCAGCAGGTGGAGGAACTATGGAAGAAGCTCCTCTGAGCAGTGCCCGTGCAGATATATATAAAAGAGAGAGAGAGAGAGAGAGGTCACCAACGGCACGTCGGTGGGCAAGGGATTTCAGCCTTTGGGTAAGGGTAGTGTCACCGATTAGACGTATAGCTGTCTTCTGAATGGAGTCCAGGATAGCGAATGCAGAAGCGGCAGCGGCACGCCAGATGTGGGAGCAGTATTCAAGGTTTGGCCTTATTTGTGAATTATATAAGGAATAGAGATAAGCTGGTGAAACGTATTTGCGAGCCCAGAAGAGGAAACCTAATTTCTTAGCAGCCGCTTCTGCAATTGATGTGACATGTCGGTGCCAATTGAGATTTCGAACCACAGAAATGCCACCAAGTGAAAAGGACCCACTACTTTGAATAACTTGATTGTTCATTGTGATGGGTCTAGGGCTGGTGTATCTCTTATGAGATGAAAAGCAATACTGCGATTTGGTGGAGTTGAATTGTACAAGATTTCTACTTCCCCAGTATAATATTTTTTGGAGGTCCACAGGGACAGAAACATCCATGCGTCTGCGATCATCATTTAATTGGGCTAAAGGGACAGGCTTAGAATATTGTATATAGGAGTGGAGGATGCTGTCGTCTGCGTAACTGTGAACTGGGTTGGATGTGAATAAGAAACAAAGTAGGGGCTGAAACTCAACCTTGAGGAACTGCTGCATTAATTTGATACAGTTTAGAGGAATGGCCATCCACAACGACAGATATTCTCCAATTAAAGAGGAAATTTGCCATCCAAGTACAGAGTTTTGATAGTAGGCCATATCCCGGAAGTTTATGAAGCAGCGCTACGTGCCAGACCTGGTCGAATGCTTTGGATATGTCTAGAGCGACAATCTGGGATTCACCGTGTAGTTTCATAGACTTGTTCCAAGAATGGATGAGAAAGGTCGGCAGTTGATCTGCGCTGACGGAATCCATTCTGCCTGTCGTGGATTAGACTGTGTTTTTTAAGAAATTTTAGTAATTTGATGTTTATATACTTTTCCATCACTATAGAGACGCCTGAAGAGAGAGAAATAGGCCTGTAGTTGCTAGGAAGCGCTTTGGATCATTTCTTCTGGACGGGTTGTACTCGAGCAGTTTTCCAGTTACTAAGGAATATGCCTCCACTGTAAGATGTCTGAAACATACGAGTCAGCACAGTAGCCAGTTGCTGGAATCTAGTCAAGGCCAGAGGCTTTCCTGGTATTAAGAGAAGAGCGCTTCTTACGTACCTTTTTAGTTTTGCAAATTATATCCATCGTTTTATGCACGACATTGGGAACTATTGGTGGTTGAACATTTGGAGGTGGGTTGAGAGTAGAATTGCCGGCGAACACTCCAGGGCGGTAGAGGCAGTTTCGTCCCCTGAAACAAGAGATGGGAACGTGCTCTTGCAGAAATTATTCCCAATAGATTTAGCAAGAGTCCAGAAGGGTTTGCTGCCGTTGGAGCATGAGATGACTTTGTTTTTGATGTGGTTATTAAACGATTTTTTTGCGTCAGAAAGAATGCGCACATAGCGGTTTCTTGCGTCCTTAAATGCGTGACGGTTTTCTTGACTCGGATTCTGTAGAAGCGTTTTGTGAGCTTTGACCTTTTCAAGTCTGGCCTTGTCACATGATTTAGAGAAGCAGGGCATTTGAGTGACTGAAGAGGTTTTCTATGTACGTGGAATAAATAATTCCATGCCAGCTTAGATAGTTTGTGTGTTAGGATGCGAGGAAAGTAAGTAGGTGACTGAACCATATTGTCCAAGAAATTGCTGACTGCAAAGGCCTCCGCTGATCTCCCTTGTGTATCGGTTTTTGAAGATCCTTGCCTTTCCTTCCCACCAAAAATAGTGACCTCGGAGGAAGGATATTCAGAAATCAGATGGTCGGTTTTTTCAGAAACGTAGTCGAAGTGCTGGACAAAGTTGTTGTCAGAAGGTTACCGGTAAATTCAACAGATAAATGTAGTTGCAGCCCTGAGAGAGAGAGAGAGAGAGTTTCATCCAAAGTATGTCTTTTCTTGCAGCTTCTAAACTGCAAGTCTGGTGCAGGGTATATTGGTATGGACGTTTGCGCTCACGCCTCCATGCAATCTAAAGGAAGTAAGGAGCTCATACCCCGCGAAAATAAGGTGATTAATGGCTGTTTTGGCACTGGTTTAGGTTTCTGTGAGGAAGAGGCGTTGAGGCCTATTAGCCTGGAGGAAATGGGGGACGGGGTTCTGGTTAGTAAATTTTAATGCCAGCACCCCCTGTACATCCCTCTCTTTATCTGCAGAATGTTTTGTACATGGAAGAGCCACCATCATTTTTGTGTATAAGGGAAACCGACTCATACACCAGAACCGGAAAGGTCCGTTGGGACTTCACCCCTTGATGTAAGGGGTGGTACCCCCTCGGGTGTGAAAAAATCGTTTACTATCACGTAAAGGAAAAGTCTACTACCACCTGCTTAACTCCGATTAGTCGGCTTTTACGGCAGGCAGGAGTTACCTTGGGCCTATTCTTTTAGTTAGTACCCGGACCCACAGGGGACTAACTTGTTGTTAAGTGATATAAGACAAAAATATATCGTATTAGAAATACTAAAAATAATGAAATTCTTATCAGTAGTTTGGAGAGCCACGCGCTTATTACGTACAATTTGATTTTAATTAATTGTAAAGGACTAGGTCACTTAAAAAGATGTAAACACTTGACGAACTCAATAAAGGAAACTGTTACACTATATTTACTTATCCCCATGCTTATGTGTTCATTTGACTTTGTTTACTATCTATTATTACATTTTCCATTTTCGTTGTCGTTTTCTTCTTGTTACAGAAAAGCCATCTTAGATCATCAATGAAAATAAAAATACAACAAGTGCGCTTTGATAGTCAATTTGTATAAAAATTCTATCATATCGAGAAAAATCTAAACAAATTTGAAATTATATTTCCTACAAATAATAAAATTGATTTAAGAAAATTTAGTACGCATGTTGTAATAGAGAGCACCATTATAAGGTTATGCAGAAGATGTGTCGCGTTGTTGTTCAGGGTCCAATAATTTGAAAAGGGCT
Source organism: Tillus elongatus (assembly GCA_964006375.1). Lineage (NCBI taxonomy): Eukaryota > Metazoa > Arthropoda > Insecta > Coleoptera > Cleridae > Tillus > Tillus elongatus. Next base: position 250,115,952 of record OZ023263.1, on the reverse strand, counting down.
CCATCTGAGCTCAGTCCCTTTAATATCTGAGATACTTGGGATAAGTGAATGTTCCTATTTGAGGGAGTATGGAAGCCGTTCTGGCTAAAGTCGATAGTAATAACAACAATATATTCTCTCCAAATATGTTTAGAAAAATAAAAGAAAAAATATAATGTAATATAATATAATTTATAAAAAAAAATTAAAAAATTAATTAAAAAAGAAAAACAAAGTATAATACAGATATAATTGAATTTAGGTATGATTTATATTGTGAGGCATAATGTAGAATCTTCTAGCCGCTTGGTTCACTAAATTGACGCTCTGATTACATCTCGTCTGTCTAATGCAACAGTTTGTATCTAATGGACCTACCTTACGAGGCCATACAGTAGTCATCACACACTTCTAAACATGTTGCTTTTTACATATTGTAATTTAAGTTTATAGGTTGATGGCAAATTAAGTTATTGAAATTAAGATGACCTTATGTGTATATATATATATATATATATATATATATATATATATATATATATATATATATATATATATACATATATATATATATATATATATATATATATATATATATATATATATATATATATATATATATATATATATATACGAAAGATTGTGAGAGTATAAAAGATTTAACTTAACCCATTAACGCCCAAATTCTTTTTTTTTTTCGTTCAAATTCTATAAAATTTTAATATGTTGCTGCTATATTGCACCTAAAGTCAGTAAGAGTGAACAAAATGATCAAAAAGATTTAGTTTTTTTCAAAAAAGCTGTCCTATAAATAGGACACTGGGAGGATATGAATAATTTTGCGGAATGAAAGTAAAATTTAAAAGATGATTAAAATATTTATTTTTCAAAAACTAAAACAACATAGGTCGATTCTACAGAATAAAAATAAGGCAGCATAGTATAAATGATCAAATAAGGAATAAACAAGATGTATAAAATAAATTACTCATGGCTTGAGGTGATATTTAGAAAAACATTGAGTGCATAAAGTAACGTTGCACTTGCTGCAGAAAGTAGTCGGCCTACCCGAGCAGTTTGCATACTGTTTTTCACGTTTTTCCAGAAAATGTCCTCTTTCATCATACCTGACACCATCAGAAACCTTCGACCTGGAAGTTGAAGGGAAACTTAGGGGTCTACCTTTTAGAACACGTTTACCATGCCCAATTTTTAGGTATTCAACTGCAATTGATCTCCTAAATTCCTTTATGGAAATTGATTTCTTGCCATGAATTTTTCGATATAAAAGAAAAGCATTCACCACGGCCATATCAATAATGCGTGTCACTAGGGACCAATACCACTTTTTTCCCCTCACTGAAATATTGTGTTTTTCCAACAGCCAATCGTGCTGGTCTACACCGCCGATATAATGGTTATAATTGTAAATTAGTCTTGGCTGGGGAAGAGCAACTCGCTCTTTTTTTTCTTTGCTCCACCGAGGAGCAAACGCTATTGTTTCAATTGCATCGAAATTTGTGGCAAGTGTTACACACTTATTATCATTCCACTTTACGGCAAAGATTTTATTTTGTTGATCGAACTGATAATCATATGAACCACGGCCGTTTTTTTCAAGTTCTTTAGTCGACTTTAGTGGACATTTTTGCGTCCTATTTTCCCTAATGGTCCCCGTCGTTCGAAAACCTAGGTCTTTTAGTCTACGCAATAATGTATAGCTAGTGAAAAAGTTATCAAAATAAATGTAATAACTTTTAGGGTCTTCAACCACAGTCTTCAACAACATTTTGGTAACTACTCTGGTTCCAAGCGAGTCCATCGATATTTCTGCTTGGTCTTTGCCGCAGTATAGGGAGAAATTGAAACAGTAGCCATCGTTTCCACATATAGCCCATAATTTATAGCCAAATCTGATAGGTTTTGCCCTTATAAACTGCTTCAGTGGGTGGTGTCCATAGTATCGAACAATCATTTCATCAATGGATAGATTTGACTGAAACACTCCCTATTTAGAAAAATTTAAGTTTACCATTTGCATAAGAGGTCTAATTTTGAAAGATTTATCGTGCTTATTTTCATCGGTTTTGATATTGTCTTGAAAGTGAATAAGGGATTTAATTTCTAAATATGCATTGCGACTCATAGCATTACGAACCAAAGGTATTCCTAAATCCTCACTCTCAGACCAGTGGTCCCTTTCACATGGTAAAGTGTGATAACCAGAAAATATTAGAAATCCCAGAAAAATTTTGATCTCATCTATAGATATACTAAATGAGTGCTTATTTTTTTGACTGGCATACCTCAGGGTTTCTTCCACGATCATATTATAAACATTTTCATCGAAAAATTGTTCAAAAATACCAACAGGAGTTGCTTCTTGTAAAACTAGTTTCAGTTCATGGAACTTTTGACTTGGGGTGTCTTGTATTGGATCAAATCTATACTCTGGAGAAATTCTTTTCCAGTCTGCTGTGATAGTTGGTTTGGCAAGTCTTCTTTTCTTTGCAGGCAGGTGGCAATCTGCTGAAGTGGAAGGGCTATTTGTGAAAGGAGATGACGGCCGGCTTCTAGCTGAAGTTGAAGCTTGACTTTTTGTTACCAATGATGCTAATGGCAAGCTGTCTTCATCATCATTGTCTTTTTCTATTGTGTCACTTTTTTCATCTGGGTCTTCTTCATCGCTGTTGATATCTACCTCTATATTTCCTGGTATGTCAGTGACCATAGGTATGCCAAGATCTCCATCATCAAATTCTTCCTCATCGGTCAATTCATCGACTTCAGGTGGTAGAGCTAACATTTCTGCTTCACATTCCGCTGAAAGCGCATACTCCCAGGCTTCCTCCATGGTTTTGAATACCCTTCTCATTTTTGTTGATTTAGAATGAAACCTGTAATAAAAGTCATATATTATGAGAGAGTGGCTAAGATGGTCAAATATTCCCTGAAACGCCCAGCGTCATATTTATATGACACCAGGATTTCCAGGCCTACACACAAAAATCAAGTCACAAACAAATAGAATTTATATTTTCCGTAGTAAACTTGACCTAATTCCTTGACAAAGTCACAATAAAAAGTTACTTACCTCGTATATTATCTACAAATTCACCGAAGTAAACACACGGTGCACAGTGACAAAAAAACGATAATGTTCAAGCAGCAAGAGCCGAGCTGTAATAACTAATGCGGGCAAACTAATGCAAGCTTGGCAGACTGTTGTGTATCTATTCTTAGTCGGGGAATACCCGGTATTCATCATGTATCGGTAAGTGCCGGTAATAAATTCAAGAATGCATTGTCCTATTAATAGGACGCCAGGCGCTAACGGGTTAAATTAGATTATTTATTTATTTAAGCGAAAACTGAAATAAATACTTCTGAAAAGTATACTTTCTAATCAATGAAATTCAACCTATAACTCAGGTTTTTTTTTTTAATAAGTAAGTAAATTCTACATTTGATGTCTTAAAATGAGGTTTAATGGGAACTGACAGCTGACGATGAAAGCTAAGTAGTAGGGTGGAGAAATACCCCTTTCAATTCAACTAATTGCATTAGCCTAGAGGTCACACGTTGCACGTGTTACATATTGAAGAGTGCCACTGGCAATGGCTACAACGGCTATATTTCTGCCAGACTATCTGGGGAAAAGTGCTGATCTGTACAAGACTGATTAAATTATAAATTGCCGAATCTAGAAGCATTGTCTGCAACTTCCTCTCTCTTATTTGCTTTAGTTATTTAACATGTGGGACAAGGATGACTTATATAACCCTCATAGCCCAACTAACGATTCATTTACACAAGAGGTAATAACTTATTCAATAAATGAGCCCGAAACAGGAACACTAGATCGCATATTCGGGGTTAGTTTCAGTTTCTGCATGTTTATATATATATATATATATATATATATATATATATATATATATATATATATATATATATATATACAGGGTGCTACAGATTCGAGGCTCACCATGGGTATCTCCTAAACCGTAAGAGATACAGGGTGGGTTAAATTGAGGCAAATATGTGCAATTATGGGTCTTGTAGCATGCCATCTTAAAATTTGCTAATTTCCGAATACTTCCGAAGATATACGAAAAAAACCTAAAAATGTAAATTCCGTTTTTATGTTTTCCTGAAGTTATTTAAAACTATATAAAAAAACGAAAGGCACTTCTTCATTGCCACTTTTTCTACTCTACAAAATACAGTAAACAGATTCTCAGTACAACGTTTCGTTTCGAAGAAAACATCATCAACTTTGTTTTTTCATATGGCCGTTAAAATAAGTACACCCTGTATTAGAAAGCATATTTCATTGCTAATTCCATGATGTATAGCACGATAGGTTCCTTATGTATTTTTTTGCATTATTTACATTTTCAACAACTTTCAATGCGTAGCAGGCGACGGAGACGAAAAAGTTACGATGATTGTCAAGTCAGACATAATCAACACCATGATAAACAGTTAAGAGAACATGGTACAAAGATACAGCCCTTTAATGGTAGGACGGATGGCGTACCTATTCTTAGTAGTAATGGGTTTCCGTTTCTGTATGAAATCCTAAAAATACGGTCCAATAATCTAATCTGCGCTTTATTTAAATTTGATAATTTACAATGGGAGGGCTTTGGACATGAAACACTAGTACAGCTGTCAACATTCATAATGCATAGAAACTCAACAATCAGACAGACGCCAGTTTTGCATCTCAATCACGTTTAATTGTTATCATTAATTTTAAAATACTTTATTTGACGTTTTGAGAATCTTGATTACAATGCAGTTTTCTAACGAAGAGCAAAGTGACATGTTAAGAGTTTTTTACTTGTGTCACAGAAATGCGGTTCGTGCTACAGATATGTATTTCCAACAATATCCCGAGCGAAGTCAAACACATAGAACTTATTTTGCTAGACTGGATAAACACTTAAGAAAACATGGTTCATTTAGTAAGCCTCGAAAACAATATGGAAGCAAAGTAACTAATGAAGAAGTGACTGCAGTTATTACACATGTAAGTAAATGTAAATTTCCCATAGTTGCGCCGATTTCAATTTTAATGTTTATTGTCAGGTAACTGCAAATCCATCTGCATCAACGCGACAAGTAGCGGCGGAATCAAGTATCCCATCTCTCAACAATATCAAGTGTTGGCGAATTTTGAGGAAGCAAGGTTATAGACCGTATAAAATGAAAATTTCTCAAACATTGCATCCCGGTGATAGTGAGAGGCGACTTGCATTTTGTCGTTGGTTGATGGAGAATGTAGAGGCCAATAATAACTTCCTAGGTCAAATAGTCTGGTCCGATGCGTCTAGATTTTCAAACGTTGGAATTTTCAACAGAAATAACGAGCATATGTGGAGTTTGGAGAACCCGAGAGGCCACAGACAAGCCAGACCACAAGTTAGGTTTGGTGTTAATGTGTGGGCTAGGTTGATAGGTGACAGATTGCTGGGCCCGCATCTTTTTGAAGGAAATCTAACATCTGAACGGTACTTGGAGTTTTTGGCTAACGAGTTTCAAGATTTCCTAATGGAGATTCCGTTGGCCACATTACCTAATCTGTGGTATCAACAGGACGGCGCTCCCCCACATAATGGGAGAAATGTCAAACATTATTTAGATAGGGAATTTACTAACAGGTGGATTGGAAATGGAAGCAATGTAAAGTGGCCAACGCGATTTCCAGATCTATCACCCTTAGATTTCTTTCTCTGGGAAACTCTCAAAGACATAGTTTACAAAACTCTTGTAACCAGTCTAAATGAACTGAAAAATCGGATTATTAGTGCATGTAGATCCATCAACAGAAGATCAATTCAGCGATCTATTGAAAAGTTGGGGAGAAGAGCACGCAAATGTATCCAAGTAAACGGCAATTTATTTGAGCATTTGCCTCATTAACACCTAAGCTTGAGATATTATTTATTTAGTTGCAGACACTTCTTCAATACGTACTTTGCTTCCATATTGTTTTCGAAGCTTATTGAATGAACTATGTTCTCTTAAGTGTTTATCCAGTTTAGCAAAATCAGTTCTATGCGGTTGACTTCGCTGAGGATATTGTTGGAAATACATATCTGTAGCACCAACCGCATTTATGTGGCACAAATAAAAAACTCTTAACATGTAACTTTGCTCTTCATTTCAAAACTGCATTGTAATCAAGATTATCAAAACGTCAAATAAACTATTTTATTAATAATGATATTAATTAAACGTGATTGAGATGCAAAACGATGCAAAACTGGCGTCTGTCTGATTGTTGAGTTTCTATGCATTATGAATGTTGACAGCTGTACTAGTGTTTCATGTCCAAAGCCCTCCCATTGTAAATTATCAAATTTAAATAAAGCGCAGATTAGATTATTGGACCGTATTTTTAGGATTTCATACAGAAACGGAAACCCATTACTAATAAGAATAGGTACGCCATCCGTCCTACCATTAAAGGGCTGTATCTTTGTACCATGTTCTCTTAACTGTTTATCATGGTGTTGATTATGTCTGACTTGACAATCATCGTAACTTTTTCATCTCCGTCGCCTGCTACGCCTTGAAAATTGTTGAAAATTTAAATAATGCAAAAAATAACATAAGGAACCTATCGTGCTATACATCATGGAATTTGCAATGTAATATGCTTTCTAATACAGGGTGTACTTATTTTAACGGCTATATGAAAAAACAAAGTTGATGATGTTTTCTTCGAAACGAAACGTTGCACTGAGTATCTGTTCACTATATCTTGTAGAGTAGAAAAAGTGGCAATGAAGAAGTGCCTGTTGTTTTTTTATATTCTTTCAAATAACTTCAGGAAAACATAAAAACGGAATTTACATTTTTCGTTTTTTTCGTATATCTTCGGAAGTATTCGGAAATTAGCAAATTTTAAGATGGAATGATACAAGGCCCATAATTGCGCATATTTGCCTCAATTTAACCCAGCCTGTATCTCCTACGGTTTAGAAGATACCCATGGTGAGCCTCGAATCTGTAGCACCCTGTATATATATATATATATATATATATATATATATATATATATATATATATATATATATATATATATATATATATATATATATATATATATATATATATATATATAAACATGCAACCTCGCAGGTAAAATGGCACCCACAAATGCACCTGTGCCCTGTGAAAACTGGAACATGTAATGAGCACTGATAAGTACACTTGGAGAACCCAAATCACCACAACACTTATTTTAAAGACCTTCCGATCGTTTCACTGACCACGTCAGCATCAACAGAGGATGAAAAATTCTAATTTTAGAAATTAGAAGTTTTTATCCTCTGATGATGCTGACGTGGTCAGTGAGACGATCGGAAGGTCTTTAAAATATGTGTTGTGGTGATTTTGGTTCTCCAAGTGTACTTATGCATCTGTGCCGCTATCCCATGCAGCGAAGTCTTTTGTTTTGGTACCTACAGATGAAACGGTAGTTAAAGGAATAGTTTTAAGTTTAATGGGCGGTAGGTCTCCCGGATATGATGATGTTCCCGCTGAAACACTTAAAATCACCATTTTGATTCTCATTCATTTTCAATAAATGCATGGACTGTGGAATATTTCCTAGTGCATTTAAAAGAGGAATAATTATACCAATATTCAAAAATGGTGACAACCTTAATGTGGAAAACTACAGACCTATCTCATTGATAAGTACTATAGCAGAGGTTTTTTAAACTCTATTGAAGACACGAACAAATAAATCTCTGAATAAATACCAACTTTTGTCGAAAAAACAATTTGGCTTCAGAGAAAAAGTCTCTACACAGGATGCCATAAATGAAATCACGAATAATATCTATCGTAGCCTAGATAATTCTGAAAAATCATTATGTGTACTGGTAGACTTCAAAAAAGCTTTTGACACTGTTGATCATGCCAGGTTGCTGAAAGTGTTGGATGGAACGGTATTTAGAGGGAAGCAATTGAAGTTACTGAAATGCTACGTATCTGGTAGATATTAGTCGGTCAAGGTGGGTGAAATTCTGAGTGATGCGGTGGAAATGAAATATGGTGTTCTTCAGGGAACCATTCTCCTGGGGCCGCTGTTGTTCAATAATATATATATATATATATATATATATATATATATATATATATATATATATATATATATATATATATATATATATATATATATATATATATATATATATATATATATATAAGTGGGGAAGATTGTTGGATACGCGGACGATACCGCAAAATTTGTAGTGCAAAATCGTGGAATCTGTTGAAATTGACCGTTGAAAGAGATTTGAAAGGTATATTGGAATGGTTTCGAGGTAGATTGTTGTGGCGGTGGTTCCGACCGCAGTGTTTCCGCCAACACTACTCTGTGTTTCTGCGTGAATACTCTTGACAGTTGAAAGTTATGTTCTGCGACAGCCAGCTGTCAAGAGCTACGGCAACTAAGAAACACCAGGCGATGTCTCTCTTCTCAGAGTTAACCTGATCAGCAACAACTCACTGGCAAGTTTTATCTGTTCACACTCTTTTCGAGTCATGTATAGTGTATCACGTGTAGATATTTAGTGTATAAAGTTTAGTCAATTTGTGAAATAATAAAGTTATGTTAAATGTTTACCTATGGATTTAATATCACCATCCCAGGTAATCAAAACCAACAAGTGCGAGATCTAATTAACATCCATAATTGTTAACGGTAAATATATAGTCAACGACTGTTTTTGTTCCCTTTGCTAGTTACGAGAGCCACTTGCCATTTTATGAAACATTTAACATTGGCACGAAGGTTATTACAAGGAATCTGACCGAAGGGTTATATCTGGGCGTAACTATTGACTTTCACATGAGATGGGACCAACACATACCTAACCTGATTAAAATTCATCTTATGATGGTCAAGTTTAAAGTCCTAAAGCAAATGCTCAACATCGTATTGGACTGGTGAAGTAGAAATCTTGTACAGTTCAACCCCACCAAATCTCAGTCTTGCTTTCTTTCTCATAAGAGATACATCAACCCTAGACCCATCACAATTAACAACCAAGTTATTCAAAGTAATGAGTCTTTTTCACTTGTTGGCATTTCTGTGGATCAGAATCTCGATTGGCACCAACATGTCACATCAATTGCAGAAGCGTCGGCTAAGAAATTTGGTTTCTCTTCCGGGCTCGCAAATACTTTTCATCAGATAATCTATATACCTTATATACTTGACAAATACGGCCAAACCTCAAATACTGCTCCCACATCTGCATCCGCTGCCGCTTCTACGCTCGCTATCCTGGACTCCATTCAGAAGAGACCTATACGTCTCATCGGTGACCCTACCCTCATCCAAAGGCTGCCATCCCTGGTCCGCAGACGTGCCGTTGGTGATCTCTCTCTCTCTCTCTCTTTTACCGATATCTGCACGGGCACTTCTCGGAGAAGCTTTCTTCCATAGTTCTTCCACCTGCTGCTCCCTACAAACCTACCAGGTGAACAGAGCGAATGCACCCTTATACTGTCCAGGTTACCAGACATAGAACATCTTGTTATGCCTGCTCTTTTGTCTCGAGGATTTCCAAGATGTGGAATTCCTTGCCGGCACATGTTTTTCCTTCTCCTCTGAACCTACCAAACTTCAAGCCCAAAATTGACAAGTTGCCTCTTTCCTCCTTGTCAACACCCACGGTACGATAGTGTTTAGGCTGTGAGCCCTCGTGGTGTGTTGTTGAAATAAAAAAGGTCCCAGCGCTAAGAAATATTCACATGCTGCATTTAAAATTTATTTTTTATAATCACTGACCACATTTACTGCCCCTCACAAATAATTTAAGTTAATCCACTTAAAATCTCGTTGCAGTTTTCCCTCTTGCTCGAATAAAATTTAGCAGGAGCAAGAAAAGAAGAAGGTGGAAAGTTAACATTAGGGGATATAATACGCTATGCATATTTAATGGCCATAAAAAGTTGCGCTCATAATTTTATTATCAAGCAGATGAAAATATTCTCCGAATACGTTTATTGTATTAAATCTAGTGTAAAATTTAAATGGTAAAATGTCACAGGAGATTAAACTTTACATTAACCTTGAAACTTTTATTTATAAAATTTCAAATTAGGTTATTTATTCGAAAGTTATTAAATTAGTTTAATCAACAAATTGATATACAAGGTAGAGTACATTTATTTATCGGAAATTTTGTATTCAGAATAGTGTGCGTATCTCTAGCGTATATGTACCGGGTGGCCAATTAAGCGAGGTAAGCGGCTATATCTCGGAAACCGTTTACCATAGAGCTCTGTGGGAAAAATATCTTTAGTAAATGTGGCCAAGAGAAATCGTTGGAAATTATTTTCAAGTTCGTCAGATGCCCGCTAGGGGGCGTTACACCAAGAGAAAATGGAGAAAATGGGATATCTCAGTAATATGTCCAAATAGACTATATTGAAAATACCTGCAAATAAATTTCGTGTGTATCACCAACAATTTCTGTTTTAACTATTTTTCTCTAACTTTTCAGATAAAGTGGTGGGGGTAAGGCAAACACTGATTAGGAAAAAATGCAATCTCTCGGGATCACCTCATTGGAAAATATTGAAATTATTGTCATTTAAAAGAGTATTTCTTGCTCTATCAACTGCTTTGCAAGCCATGTCTTTGTTATTGTTACTGTAATCACTAGATGGCGCTTTTTAAAAATTTAACACATTTTATGATTTTTCTCAAGAAACCTCAATACATTGATATAAATATTACTAGATAGATAGAAAGAGGACTAAAGGCTAAATCAAGTGGTGAAAATCCCAAGTCTCTATCTTTTGCTTAGCCGGAGATATTAATGACAAACTGATAAAACTGGAATTTAAACAAAACACTCTCAGCATTGACTAATTTAAAGATTGAAAACAAAAATGTATTAATTTGCAAATATAGTTTTATAGTTTTTTGTTAAAAATAAGACTTATTTACGCATTCCTAACGCAATTATAACTTATTCGTTCGGTCCAATAATTATACTCTAAAACTAAAATAGGTAGGCTTTGGAAAAAAGACAAAACTTTAAAGAAACGTCAAACGGGCTACTCTGAGTTCTTTCGTGTATAATTTAAATATAAAAAATGTTGTTTACAAATGATGAAGCCGTTGATATGATTGGTGTTTACTTTGAGTGCTTTCAAAATGCGGCAGTTGCTGAAAGAGTCTATGCAATGCGGTATCCGAATCCCCACCATTACAACAGAAGAGTTTTTCCTCGCTTGGTCCAAAACTTACGTGAAACTGGAAGCTTAAGCGGACCGGTGCTGCGGAGACGCCGTTTTGCCAGAACTGAAGAAAATATTATCAATGTTTTGGCATATATAGAATTTAATCCTCATGTTAGCACAAAAACATTGCATCTTGACTTGGGAATATCACGGACCACCATCCAAACTATTTTAAAAGAGTATAGGTAAGCTTATTATATGGTGAAATTCAAAATAGTTATTGTTATTTATCTCACAGGGATCATAATGACGGTTGTAAAAATGATCAGACGACAGTCGTAAAAATTATGATATGGTAACACGACATGTTACCATAATGATCGCTTATGATCCGAGTAAGATACAAAACTTCATCTGCTTCATTCGTTAAAACTTAAGACCCTTAAAAGATTTGGATTTTATTTGCAATACGATGAAACTGACATTTTTTTACTTAATTTCATTGGTGTGAATGTAGCGTTTGTTTATCTTTATTAATGAATTTGTTAGCCAAAGATTCGTGTTTTGTTTCTTGTTGTAGTAGCAGTAGTGCTATAGTGAATAGTGAATCTCATTATCGCACTATGGGCTGTTCACCCAAGCTAGACAGTTACAGCATCAACCACCAAAATCTTCGCATATCAATAACAAGTACGTTTTCTCGAATTTAGTTGATTTTTGGTATATGAGTACTATTTTACTCGAACTCTATTGACAACATTGAAATTACCGCAACTATTCAACTTTCAACGTAGTAACAGTTAAGCTTTATGAATTATTGATGACGTAACTGTCTATCTTAAGTGAATACCCCTTGTGGTATAACGAACAGCTTTATGTTACTTAAATCCCATAACATAATGCGTTTATTATGTCAGCAGATAAACATATTTTTATTACAATGTCCTTTTGAATATATAATAATACTTATTTTGATTTTTAGACTACACCCTTATCATATTGTTTTGAATCAAGCGCTGAATGAACAGGATTATGATCGGAGGCTGGATCATTGCCATTGGCTTTTAGACATGATCAATGAAAATGCTAATTTTTTAACGCAAGTTCTTTGGACGGACGAGGCTACTTTTCATAGCGACGGTAATGTGAATTTGCATAATATGCATTATTGGTCTACCGAAAACTCCCACTGGATGCGAGATGTTCAACATCAAAGACGTTGGAGTCTTAGTGTATGGTGTGGCGTAATAGGAGGTACAATTATTGGAAACTATTTCTTTGACCAGTCTCTTACTGGCAACCTCTTCTTGGAGTTTCTAAGAAATGATTTGCCAGTTTTATTGCCCCCTGAAACCAGGGAAAATGTGTTTCTGCAGCTCGATGGTTGTCCAGCACATTTTTCAATTAATGTGGGAGAACATCTCGATGAGACGTATCCAGGCCGATGGATAGGAAGAAGAAGCATATTTTCCAGGCCAGCGAGGTCACCTGACTTAACATGCTTAGACTTTTATTTGTGGGGACGAATAAAGGACCTTGTCTTCCAAACAAAGCCTACGAGCAAGAAAGATATGAAGAATAGAGTCCGAAATGCAATTCGTAGTCTGTCAACAGCGGAAGTGAAAGCTGCCGTTTTTTCTACCCGAAATAGGCTCTAGCAGTGTGTAGAACGTGACGGCAGACACTTTGAGCATTTAAGGAGACACTAGAGTGCTTATCGTTTAGAATTACATACAGAGAGAATGAAATATTTTGTTTTAGGTTTCAGTATCAGTTTTTCATTAATATCTCCGGCTAAACAAAAGATAGAGACTTGGAATTTTTACCACTTGCTTTGGCCTTTAGTCCTCTTTCCATCTATGTAGTAATATTTATATCAATGTATTGAGGTTTCTTGAGAAAAATCATAAAATATGTTAAATTTTTAAAAAGCGCCATCTAGTGATTACAGTAACAATAACAAAGACATGGCTTGCAATGCAGTTGATAGAGAAAAAATACTCTTTTAAATGACACTAATTTCAATATTTTTCAATAAGGCGATCCAGAGATATTGCATTTTTTCCTAATCAATATTTGCCTTACCCCCACCACTTTATCTGAAGAGTTAGAGAAAAATAGTCAAAGCAGAAATTGTTTGTGATACACACGAAATTTATCTGCAGGTATTTCCAATACAGTCTATCTGGACATATTACTGAGATATCCTATTTTTTCCATTTCCTCTTGGTGTTACGCCCCCTAGCGGGCGTCTGACGAACTTGAAAATAATTTCCACCGATTTTTCTTGGCCACATTTACTAAAGATATTTTTTACAAAAGCTCTATGGTAAACGGTTTCCGAGATACAGCCGCTTACCTCGCTTAATTGGCCACCCTGTACATTAGGGTGTAGCACAACGAATTATTTTTTTAAATTTACGACTAAAAGTTGTCTAATTGTTCCATATTAGCCAAAACGATATATATATATATATATATATATATATATATATATATATATATATATATATATATATATATATATATATATATATATATATATATATATATATATATATACATACATATATAAAACTTGGATGAGTTTTTTCTTGTTTTAACGAAATAAAAGACCTCCCTGACGTGCTATTTACACACAATCCTACCAATTGACTTTCCTGACCTGCTCTGACATCAGTTGGCCTAACTAAAGGCTAAATAAAAGGAGAAGGAAAATCAGCCCTGCCATATATCAAGTTCATAATGTACACTTCCTTCCCCTTTTAAATTATTTTAGCTTTTGATTAGGCAAACTGATGTCAGGGCAGGTAAGGGAAGTCAGTTAACGGATGGTGTGTAAATAACACGTCAGGGAGGTCTTTTGTTTCGTTAAAACGGCAAAAAACTCATCCAAGTTTTTACTGTCGCGAGACGCTCGTCTAATTAGAACAAAGCAATGTTTAATCTATTCGTAACACATTTTATACATACATTTTATCTTTCTGCTCTCCTTCTTTATATGAACTTTAACTATGCCAAATATCACACTGCTTCGTGCGCGCTATGTGCCTAACAAGAGATAGCTACAAAGTTTTTCATCATGTATTATAAAATAACTCTATAGTTGAAACCACAGTCAAAGCATCAGAAAAACGGGCTATTTGAAATTTATTTTCTGCAAATATTTAAGTAAAATGAAGGACAATGATGGCTGAAGCTGAAACTTATGGATTTATAAAACACACTTCTTGCAAAATTTCTGCTACATCGCCCGTAATGTTATTTTCAGGTTATTTATTTAGAACATGTCAATTTTGACGTTTTGAATCGCAAAGTTTTGTTGACGTTTTAAGAAGAAAAACTATAATGCTTATAATTTTTTTCCTTTTAACCCTAGCTTTGTTATTTCCGGAGATATAAAAAATTCCCGAAAGAAAACACAGAATTTTCCGCGAAAAACTGGTCCGATTTCCCTGGATAACGAACTTATCCAAGTGACTTACCAAAGTAAGTTTCTCACCAAATTTTATCATAATTGGTCTATTATTTTTTGGTGTGACACATCAATATAAAAATATAATATATATATATATATATATATATATATATATATATATATATATATATATATATATATATATATATATATATATATAAATATATATATATATGCCAAGACGGGTCACTAAGTCCGTGAATTTTTGAATTTCCCTCCTCTTCACAGGAAGGGCAACACTACCTCTGTCAACAAGCGTCTGTCAGTTGACTCCTGTCAAATTTTGTTTCAAGCTGCGTCATTTAGTTTGTTTTAGATAGCCATTGAAAGCAGACAACCTCTTGAGTTATAACGAAAATAGATAAAATTTAATTTCGTGTGCTCATTGAACAATATTTTTTGCGGGAAAAACCGTCCTCAAACCAAGGCTGGGCATTATAAATACCACGGGGACTCTGCACCATAAATTTCCATGTTAAAAAAGTGGTTTACTGAATTTCGTTGCGGCCGTATAAGCGCAAATGACGTCGAACGTTCTGGATGCCCAGTTGAGGTTGCTACATTCGAAACAATTGAAAAACTCACGATATGGTGTTGGCCGCTCGAAGATTGAAAATGCGGGAGATTGCAGAAGCCATAGGGATACCACATGGCTCAGTGGTTTCGATTTTGCATGATCACTTGGGTATGAGAGAGCTATCCGCAAGATAGGTGCCGTGTTTGCTCACCATCGACCACAAACACAAACGTGTGACAACTTCGAAGGAGTGTTTGGTGTTGTTAAACCGCAATAGGGGCGAGTTTTAGCGCTGTTTCGTAACCTTGGACGAAACATGGATTCACTACAACACACCAGAGACCAACCAACAGTCAAAACAGTGGATTTCTCTGTGCGAATCGGTGCCGAAGAAGACCAAGGTGGTTTTGTCAGCCAATAAAGTCATGGCGACGGTTTTTGGGGATACACACGGTATAATCCACACTGACTACCTTCAAAAGGGAATAACAATCAATGGCGAATATTACACCAGTTTATTGGACGGATTCAATGACGATTTGAAGAAAAAACCACCGCATTTGGCCAAGAAAAAAGTGATTTTCCACCAAGACAGTGCAAGGTTGCACACATGTGTAGTCTCTATGACAAAATTGAAAAAATTGGGCTACGAATTTCTCCCTCATCCACTCCATTCTTCGCATTTAGCCCCGAGTGACTATTTCTTGTTTCCAAACTTAAATAAATGGCTCGGCGCAAAGAGATTTGACTCCAATGATGAAATCGTCCCACAAACAAATACCTATTTCAAGGACCCCGACAAATTTTATTTTTTGGAAGCGATAAAAAATTGGAGAAACGGAAATTGGAAAAGTGTATAGAGCTCAAGGGAGACTATGTTGAGAGATAAAATGATTTGTTGTCAAAAAACCTGTGTTTCATTCACGGACTTATTGACCCTCCCTCGTATATATATATATATATATATATATATATATATATATATATATATATATATATATATATATATATATATATATACAGGGTGAGTCAAATTCGAAGCTCACCATTGGGATCTCGGAAACGGTGAGTGACACGAAGTCGGTCAGATTGGGGCAAAGTTGCCTATTCCTGCCCTTAATAAACTGGCGAAAGAAAATTTGACTTTAGACACTTTAGTTCCTGAGTTATTTCGAAAAAACATTTTTTTTTTTGTTTTTTCTCCCTCATGCCATAACTTTTATATTACTCGTCGTATGAAGATACGGTTTTGACTTCTTTAGAGCACTGATTCATCTATAATATTACTAGCATATCAAATCTGCTCTGCAACGTTTCGGTTTTTCTACAACAACTTCATCTTTTTTTTTCATATAGAGGCCATATTGGTTTTTAAGTTCGTTAGATAGGTCTTTTTGCGCTGATTTCACTAATATACAACTTAATAGCTTTGCATTCAGAAATGGCGGAGATATTGCCGAAATTCGTAATATTCGTCTGAAAAACGCATTAGCCATGGCTATCAAAGCTGTGTAACAATTTCTGTTTAAAGTGACATTTTATCATTTCATATGTGACAATTCCTATCTTGTTGTCATTATTGTTGTTATCACAGTTCTTACTTGATTGTTTGTTGACTTGATTAATGACGATGTTATTCTCCAACGCTGAAAAACGAGACATGTTAAGAATCTATTATTCGCATAATAGAAAGAGCAAAATCGCCTGTGAATTGTACCTCAGAGAATACCCGGGGAGGAGGAAACCACATTGACCTGTTTTCGAAAAATTAGATAGCAATCTCAACAATTACGGTTCTTTCACCAAACCCAGGAGCAAATATGTTTCGCGAATAAGAGAAGAGGAGTCAGTGCAGGTTACTCAACAGATATTCAATAATTTGTCATTATATCTTTGTAATGTATTCAGAAATAATCGAAATAGTTCTTCAAAAGCTATGTGATAAGGTACTTAAGTTCTATGATTATTTATTGTTATTATTGTCAGTTGTAATGCGTAGTGAATATTTCAGTTTGAAGACAATCCAAGAATATCAACGCGTGGAGTCGCTCAGAGATTTCAAATTCCCCAAACAAGAGTCAGTAGAGTCCTGAGAAAAAATAAATTCAAATTTTATAAAATACATACTTCGCAACATTTGTTGCCAGGTGACAGGAAAGACGGCTGAGTTGGTGTTCTTGGCTAAGGCAGAAACTCCAGAATGACCCAGAGTTCCTGGAGAACACTCTCTGGTCAGATGAAACCAGATTCACTAATTGTGGGGTCTTTAACCGCAATAATGAGCATTATTGGGTCAAAAACAATCCTCATCAAAATATCCAGACACGGAACCAAGTCAGATTTGGACTGAATGTTTGGGCATGTATCATAAATGAGAGACTTGTGGGGCCCTTATTGTCCACGAAAATTTAACAGGAGACAATTACTTGAATTTTTTATCGAACCAGTTTCAAGATTATTTGGATGCACTTCCACTTGCACAACATTTACGACCGCATTTTCAGCAGGATGGTGCACCTGCCCACAATGCAATTGCAGTCAGAAACTTTCTTGATAATCAGTTCCCAAACCAGTGGATTGGTAACCGTGGAGTAGTCCTCTTGTCCGCCAGAAGCGCAGACCTTACGCTCTTGGATTACTTTTTATGGGGACACTTAATAAATAGAATTTACAGAGATCCAATTGTATCTCTGGAAGACTTGAGTGATAAAGTAATCAACGCTTTTGGAACTCCTAAACGAAGGTGCATAAAGAGGGCTGTTGGCAATCTCAACCGGCGAATCAATTTATGCATAGAAAGGAACGGCGATTTAATCGAACATCTGTTATAAAATAGAATAGGTACTAGAACCATTATTTTAAGTTTGCTTCAGTTTTTGTATGCATACGTAAATAGAATTTTCTTTAATGTTTTGTCATTGATTTAATTTATGCTATTCTAAATTTCATGTTCTTCATGCTTTAAATTAAAACAGAAATTGTTACACAGCTAATGTATTTTTTAAACGAATATTAGGAATTTCGGCAATATCTCCCCCATTTCTGAATGCAAAGCCATTAAATTGTATATCAATGAAATCAGCGCAAGAGGATCTATCTAATGAGCTCAAAAACCAAAATGGTGTCCATATGAAAAAATAAAGTTGAAGTTGTTTTATAAAAACCGAAACGTTGCACAGCAAATTTGATATGCTAGTAATATTATAGATGAATCAGTACTCTGAAGAAGAAAAAATTGCATCTTCATATGATCAGTAATAAAAAGTTATAGCAGGAGGAAAAAAACCAAAAAAAAAATTCGAAATAGCTCAGGATCTAAAGTGGGTAGCTCAGATTTTCTTTCGCCAGTTTATTAAGGGCACAAATAGGCAACTTTTTTTTTTATGTCAACAACACACCACGAGGGCTTACAGCCTAAATACTATCATACCGTGGGTGTTGACAAGGAGGAAATAGGCAGCTTGTTAATTCTGGACTTGAAGGTTTGGAGGTTCGGAGGAGAAGGAAAAACATGTGCCGGCAAGGAATTCCACAACTTGGAAGTCCTCGGGACAAAAGAGCGGGCATAACAAGATGTTCTATGTCTGGTGACCTGGACATTAAAAGGGTGCATTCGCTCTGTTCCCCTGGTAGATCTGCTGGGGGCAGCAGGTGGGGGAATTATGGAGGAAAGCTCCTCTGAGCAGTGCCCGTGCACATATCTATAAAAGAGAGAGAGAGGTCACCAACGGCACGTCGGTGGGCAAGGGATGGAAGCCTTTGGGTGAGGGTAGGGTCACCGATGAGACGTATAGCTCTCTTTTGAATGGAGTCCAGGATAGCGAGTGTAGAAGCAGCAGCTGCACCCCAGATGTGGGAGCAGTATTCGAGGTTTGGCCTTATTTGTGAAGTATATAAGGTATAGAGATTAGTTGGTGAAAAGTATTTGCGAGCCCGGAAGAGGAAACCCAATTTCTTAGCAGCCGCTTCTGCAATTGATGTAACATGTTGGTGCCAATTAAGACTTTGCCCCAATCTAACCGATTTCGTGTCTCTCACCGTTTCCGAGATCCCAATAGTGAGCTTCGAATTTGACTCATCCTGTATATATATATATATATATATATATATATATATATATATATATATATATATATATATATATATATATATATATATATATATATATATATATATACAAACATATAAAGTCTGAAACTGACCTCGGATTTGGGTTCCAGCTCTCCTAAATAGCGCTCATTTTATTTCAAAAGTCGCGATCTCCTCATTAGTGAATTTTTGTTAAAAAAACTTACTAAAAACGTTAAGCCGGGTACAGAGAAGGAAATTTGTAATAAATGAGAAGCCACAAAAGAAGACGTTACGTTTGTATTTAAATATAAGATGCTACCGGTCAATAGCTAGTCAATTATTATACCCATTATTTAAAGTACTTTTTACAATAAAAGCAGTTTCTTTGTATATTTGTAGAGCGTTTCAATTAATTTATCTTATAAACGTTAATTACCGATTCAATAAGACGATGATGTCAATTATGTCTTGCAAATTGGAATGCAATTATTGTGAACAGTCTACCATTTAATAAGATTTAGCGAAACGAATTTCGTGGTATTAAAACAAAGCCTGGAATAAATCTAATTATATATCAGTGGAAGATTCTTTCTCTTCTAATCGATAACCAATGAGAAGCCACTTACAGTCCTATCTGAAGTCGATGTCGGAATGTAAAATCGGCATTATTTCAGACGGTCTTAGAGAATTTAAGAAGTAAGGCAATAAATAAAGTTTACGCACAATTGCTATCCTATAAATTCCACAAGTTAGTTCAATAGGTAATATATGTAGCCGATCAGTCAGCCCTTTTAAATTTTAAAGCAAGGTCAACGAGACTTTTTCTTTTGCGCCGTTTTACACCATCTCTCAATAAATTGTGTTTTGTTGTGTGAAAGAAATAAGGTTAAACTGTTTAAATTTTCCATTTTTAGCGACCTATTTGTAAATTATTAAACAGTCTGGACGCAGCAAGTGCGTTATGGAAGTGAATTTTTATAAAAATGCTTTGAATAGCAAATATGTCTTTTTAATGCAAGCAGTCATCAATTTGGTTACCGGCATAACCTATATAGTAGAAACAATGTGCCATATTTTATCAAAATAATTTATTGTTTGAAAACGTACAAAAAAATTCCGACAATAAACTTTAAATGTTGGTTTCCTAGCCAACAAACCTTAGGTCAGTAGCAAATTGAGTTATTGAAATTTGAAGCATTTAATGAAAATTTGCTACCAAAAGGCACTTACTGCGTCTAAATGTTTTTTTACAAACATATTTCGATAAAAATATCAAAAAAATAAGGGTGTTCGAAAAAATTTGTATGGATCACCAACGACTTATGGGCCAGCCTGTGATTGTCAAAATAATTTTATAAGATGCAGTTCAAGACACCTTATAATTAACTTATAAAAAATTTTCTCGTCACTTGTATAATAATAATTATATTGAGCTTTACTGTAGAAATGCGTCGCCCTGTATATATGTAAATAGATAAAAACTGAACGTAAACCCGGATATGGATTCTAGAGGGCCTAGTTTGCGCTCATTTGAAGAAATCTTTTTAAAATTATAAAGTCGCGGTCTTCTCATTGACGAATTTTTTGTACGAAAATTAGCTAAATATTATGAATCGTTAAACCATAAACTTAAGTAAAACTATCGCCAAAGCATCAGAGAGATAAAATCTCGGGACGCAGCAAGTGCGTTATGGTAGTGAATTTTCATAAAAATGTTTTTATTGCAAATATGTGTGTTTTCTTTTTAAGAAAGCAGACATCAATTTTGGTTACCAGTATAACCTATATAGAAAAAGCAGGCATCAAATTTGATTACCAGTATAACATATATAGTAAAAACAATGTGACATGTTTCATCAAAATAACTTGATTGTTTGAAAAGGTACAGAAATTTCCAAAAGTAAACCAAAAGTGTTACTGAAAAAATCCGTTTCTTGGTCAACCTTATAGGTTAATAGCAAATTGAGCTTTTCAAATATGAAGCATTTAATCAAAATTCGCAACCACAACGCACTTGCTGCCTTCAGAATTTCTTAACTTACAAACATGCATTATATTTCGATGGAAAATGCAAAAAAATTAGGCGTTTTCGACAAAAAAAAAATTATTTGTATCACCAACGACTTATGGGCCACCCTGTGATTGTCGCAATAATTTTTTAAGATGTAGCTCAAAACACCGTATAATTAATGTATACAATATTTTTTCATATCTTGTATAATAACGAATATATTGAGCTTTATTGATTTTTTACGAAAATTCGACAAAAATTATATACCATTAAACAATAAACTCTATAGCTAAGGCTACTGCCAAGCATCAGAGAAAGGGTCTATTAGAAATGAATTTTCTGGAAACATTTTAGTAAAATGAAGGACAATGACGGTTAAAACTAAGAGTTCGGTGTATGTAAAACATTCTTCTTGAGACATTTTCTTTCCATAGCCCGTATTAGATTCAAGTTATTTGCCTAAATGTTGCGAATTTTGACGTTTTCAATTGTCACTTTGACGTTTTGAGGAAACCCCCAATTTATTTTTTTATAATGCCCATAACTTTTTTGTCTTTTGACCTACAGAGCTAAATTTTGGTAGGTGGCACACCTATATTGATATAAACCAGCTTACCAAATTTGGTTGCCCTTACTTTGTTAATTTTGGAGATATAAATATTTTGCGAAAGAAAACTCAAATTTTTCCGGGAAAACCTCGGAGGATTTTCCTGGCTAACAAAATTATCCAAGCGACTTGCGAAAGGAATGTACTCACCAATTTTGACGTTTAAAATCGCAATTTTGACGTTTTAAGGAAAATCCAAATTTATTTTTCTTTGAATGCCTGTAACTTTTTATCCTTTAACCTACGGAGCTAAATTTTGGTAGGTAACTTGCCTATAATGATATAAATCCGCATATGAAATTTGGTTGCCCTTACTTTGTTAATTCCGGAGATATATATTTTTTTAGAAAGAAAACACAAAATTTTCCGGGAAAACCTGGACCGATTTTCCTGGCTAACGAACTTATCCAAGCCATTTGCAAAAGGAATTTATTCACCAAATTTAATCAAAATCGGCCTATTATTTTTTGAGTTATCGGTGTGATACATATATATATATATATATATATATATATATATATATATATATATATATATATATATATATATATATATATATATAAACATATAAAAATTTAAACCGACCCTGGATATGTGTTCTGCCTAATTAGCGCTCATTTGAAGAAATTTTTTCAAAATTTTAAAGTCGGGATCTCCTCATTAGTGAATTTTTTTAAAGAAAATTCACTAAAAAGTAAACTATACACAAAAATTTAGATTTCTATGTTGCAAGAAAAAAAAGTTATAATAAAATATTTGGTGCCAGATCATTTCTATGAAAATTCACTACCATAACGCACTTGCTGCATCTTTGAGTTTTTAAGTAGTCTCTTTTGCTTTTTCACTATAGTTTTTTTTATTTTTTAACAAAATTTGTTTGTGTAGCTTATATAGATTCAGGATAGAGCCCATTGATACTGTGTCTCGAGGAATAGCTAGCGGTATCAAAAATATTTTAAATCATAAGATTTTTTTTTAAATGCATGTTATTCTGCTTTTCAGTTTTCTTCTACGTTTTTTTGTCAGTACAGGGTTAGGTATGGGTTAGGTAAAAGGATCCGGGTCAGGTCCGGATCAGGTCAGGTCAGGTTAGGTCAGGTTAGGTCGTTCAGGTCTGCTTCCTAGAGTGTTTAGTGCATAAACATGAAAAATGGTGTCCCTTCAACCCCCAAAAAGCTGCGGGGGACTAGGAGCAAATATACGTGGTGCAGGGGAAAAACATGTTTAGGAGAAAGTGTTGATACAAAAAGTGAAAAGGCTGCTTATAGAGGTCGAACTAAGTTGTTTTTACTGATTTTTCCTTTATATTTCCTTCTCCGCCGAGCATCCCTATTCACTCCGGGTCTCGAAACTTTTGGAGGGGTTGATTCCACAACATATATCTTGTTGCTTATGCACACATTGAGTCTTTTAAGCATGTTTACTGAAATATTTTTCAAAACTCACGTATGCCGATCATCTGCATAATTACCGTTAAATATCTTTTACTTGCACAAAAGAAAGAAATTAGTTTTTATGAATTATATTCATTACTGCATCCATACGCACCAGCAAGATTAACCATTTTTTAAATATAAAAAAAGCAAAGATCAAACCGCTTAAGTCGCGGAAGCAAAAAAAGTCTGAACGCAGCAAGTGCGTTATGGTAATCAATTTTCATTAAATGCTTCAAATTTGAATAACTCAATTTTCTATAAACCTAGAAGGTTGAATTTTGGCACGTGGTAAGGCCTTTACCAAGACAACATATTCACATAAATTTCATCAAAATAGCTTTGTAATTTTCGGAGATAAACATTTTTTTCGAAAGAAAACTTAAAATTTTTATTTATATTATATTTATATAAACATATAAAAATTGAAACTGACCCAGGATATTTGTCCTATGGGTCCTATTTCGCAGTCATTTGAAAAAAATGTTTGTCAAATCTCACCATAGATACCTCTCCATTTGAATTTAGTTAATTTTTCCCAATAAAAATTCACTAAAAGGAGAAACGGACCGGGCCGGAATCGAACCAGCATCGTCCGCTTGACATACAAAGTACTCTTCCAATGAGCTACCGACGCTTCGTAATAAACGAATTCTTTACATGGTATTTACACATACAGCACCTTACCGTCAGGAATTTGGTATCGGAAATTAAATGTAAGTGGCTAGCTAAATAGCAAATTGCAGAATTGATTGATTTATTTCGCCGATCGCTGAAACATATTCGAGTGTAGACTGTTTCGGTCTTAAATAACATTCAAATGTTACTAATGGCATGTAACCTTAAAGATGATTTGACATATTATGAATGAAAATGAAATGCGTTCGTGGAATCACAATTTTAGTGCGCCATCTTTTAGAAAATAGCTGGTCTACGGATGGTGCCGAAACGCGCTAGTTTGACAACACATATTGACTAAATAATTAAGGTATGTCATATTTTACATTTCACTTTGCATTACGTTTTTATTTGGAATCCAAAAGACCTGAAATTTAAGAAACTTATTCTTGGATACCTAATCTAGGCAAAGAGTGATTTTGAGCTAATTCTGTGACAAAAAATTGTCAAATCATGGTTTGGCAAAAACGTTGTATTTTCGTTATAAACGGGATATTTGCTTACAAAAATTTTTATTGCCTTCCTCAAACCTCAATCTATCTATTGTATACTATATTTTCAGTCTAAGGCTTTAATTGGGACAGTTCAACAAGCTACAAATATAGTGTATTTTAAGCATTTTATTGAACCCCCCTCTTAACGATAAACTCTATAGCTAAGACTACTGCCAAGTGTCAGAGAAAGGGTCTATTTGAAATAAATTTTCTGGAAACATTTTATTAAAATGAAGGACAATGACGGTTGAAGCTAAGACTTCAGGGTTTGTAAAACATTCTTCTTGAGACATTTTATTTCCATAGCCGGTATTAGATTTAAGTTCTTTTCCTAAATGTTGCCAATTTTGACGTTTAAATCGCAACTTTGACGTTTTGTGAAAAACCCCAATTTATTTTTGTTTAAATGCCTATAACTTTTTTGTCTTTTGACCTACAGAGCTAAATTTTGGTAGGTAACTTCCTTATAATGATATAAACCCGCGTATAAAATTTGGTTGCCCTTACTTTGTTAATTTTGGAGATATAAATTTTTTTCGAAAGAAAACACCAAATTTTCCGGGAAAACCACGTCGGATTTTCCTAAATAACGAACATATCCAAGCCACTTCCAAAAGGAAGGTACTCACCAATTTTGACGTTTAAAATCGCGATTTTGACGTTTTGAGGAGAACCCAAATTTATTTTTTTTTGAATGCCTGTAACTTTTTTGTCATTTAACCTACGGAGTTAAATTTTGGTAGGTGACTTTCCTTTAATGATATAAACCCGCGTATGAAATTTGGTTGCCCTTACTTTGTTAATTTTGGAAATATAAATTTTTTTCAATTTTTTTCGAAAGAAAACACAAAATTTTCCGGGAAAACCTCGGCGGATTTTCCTGGCTAACGAACTTATCCAAGCGACTTGCGAAAGGAAGGTATGTGCCAAATTTTATCAAAATCGGCCCATTATTTTTTAAGTTATAGGTGTGACACATAAATATATATATATATATATATATATATATATATATATATATATATATATATATATATATATATATATATATATATATATATATATATATATATATATATATATATATATATATATAAACATATAAAGTCTGAAACTGACCTCGGATTTGGGTTCCGGGGGTCCTATATAGCGCTCATTTGAAGAAATTTTTTCAAAATTCGAAAGTCGAGATCTCCTCATTAGTGAATTTTTTTTAAGAAAATTCACTAATAACTAACCTGTTGCATATCAGCCCTTTTGTAAAACTTCGATCCTTTATATGTGTTGACAAAACATAACAAACACTATTTAGTCCACCCACTAACATTAATAAAATCGTAAAGGAATAATTTGCACTTGTATATAAAAATTCCCAAATAACACAAATAATTTGTGATAAACAATCTAATACCATACGATAAACGTCAGTTACAACGTGTAACAGACCTGCGCAATAATATCAAATGATCCGTTGCCAGGCAAAGACTCAGACATACTAGATCTCATATACCAAGCCAGGTGTGCCATTGTCAATGAAACGCGGTGATATTAAAAATAAATGCTTCAAATTTTAATAGATCAATTTTCTGGAAACCTAGAAAGCTGAATTTTGGTACATAGTTAGATCTTTTCCAGAGCAGCATTTCATTGAAATAGCTTTGTAATTTTTGGAGAAAAAATTATTTTTCGAAAAAAATCTCAAAATTTTCACGGAAAACCTTGTCCGATTTTCCTGGATAACGAACTCATCCAAGCTATTAATAAAAGAAAGGCACTTGCCTAGTTTCATCAAAATCAGTTATTTATTTTAAAATCGAAACTGACCCCGGGTATGGGTTTAGGGGCGCAAATTCGCGTTCATTTGAAAAAATGTTTACAAAGTCTCACCATCGATAACTCTCTTTTAGTCAATTTTTTTAAATAAAAGTTCACTAAAATGTTCGGGATGCAGCAAGTGCGTTATTGTACTGAATATTCATAAGAATAATATATCATAGTGATTTTATATCAAAAGTTATAAAACGTTACTGTATTTAATTAGAAATGGTAAAAAAATATGGTAAAGGAGGGCAAGCAAAAACATGACCTCTAACAAAAATAGTTATACAGTAATTTGGATACAAAACTCAAACAAAACAACAGGAAATATACTCAACACAAAATACACTGGAAAGCGGAACATAAAAAGATTTATGTGGTTCATGCATTGGGGGTGATTGTATGCATGCAGAAAGGGAAGAACAACCTCCAGGACGAAACGGGTTTCTGTCCCCTCACCCAAAACACGGGAGGGAGGGTCCTTTCCTCTTGTCCATGCATAAAACTACATTCAAAGCATAACGCCCAAGAAAAATTTTCTGAGAGCAACCCCCAAGAAAGTCACTGTACCTGGGCGAATATTGGTGTAGTTCGGGGCAGACAGGGTTGAAAGGAAGTATTGCTGTGAAATGTGAAAGACGCATCTTGTTAAGGACCGGAGAATAAATAGGGAGTAACTTTTAGAACTAGGATAATTTTGCCATAGTAGCGATTTAATAATAAAATAAACTTCAACAATTCTTACAGCTAATTTAACTGAATGAATTTAAACCCGAAATCTTTACATAATTAAAATCAAAAGTCTCTGATATTAGTATTTACATTTTCGAAACAAAAGTCTATACTCATCTCTACATACTTAAAATTAAAAGTCTCGCTAATGTTTACCAACAATACTACTTATAACCTTGCTTGGTCTACATCATTCACAAATTGCAAACCTCATCAGTCAGCATTCCTTATACTGTACTCTGCAATTGCAACTTGTTTATTATTTATCTGAACATGTCATGTAATATTTAATGATACTTATGTGACATACTTAATATATGTGAATTATTTTAATTTATGGTATCGAATTTTCGTAGAAATATTATCACATGAAAATAATACTAAAATATATTTTAACGATTAGGAATGCCCTCTTGGATGGCTTTCTATTCTATGAACAAATTTTTCAAAGTCGGACTGAATGTTTTTTTAGCATTTTCCGCTCAGATTTCCTCGCGGCTATTTCGCAATTCGCGAATGAATCTATGTTTTGTCCAAGACTACACTAAAATCCGGTCGACGCCGAAAGCAAGCACCTTTTAAATTAAGCTCGATAGGCTTAGACGCTAAACAAACGTAGGTATGTCTAATTTTAAGCGAGACTTTACCTGTTTGGAATGTACAATATTAGAAATACAGTAATACGCTTTGAAGTGATATTTACTAAACCCACTAAAAAAAAATCAACCTGCGAAATCATCGATAATAAAAACGATGGATCTAGTAACTTATCTATCAGACTCGTTCTTATTTTGTGAGCAGGTTTTGGTACCTGCAAAGAACATTGTCGCATGCTAAAATTTAGCGCTTTTGAAAGCACATATTGTCCCGGTATTATAAAAGAAATGGGCCAGGTCTGACAATCTACAAAATTGTTAGTTGATTGTACACATGTCTCCATTTATAACATTTTGTGTTAACTAGAGCGGTCGTGACAACATACTACCTGGTTCCACACCGAGATGGCGTCCCTGCCGTAGATTTCACAATGGTCTACGTTCTGACATGGTGTAATAATACTTGTAACTTCCACTGCTTGGATTTTTATTCACCATTTATTTAAATAGCATAGCAGTAGAGATAACGTCATTTGTCTTTGTCCAACATTGTAGATATTGCATTACAGAATCTGAAGTGATGTAGGATTATTTTATAATTAATTCCGTATAACTTTAATTTCCTTTAATCAAGAGACTTGAAAATTGGTACACAACTATGCCTGTCTGTTCTTTTAAGTTATAAATTTTCGTTTCAATCACTTAAAGAATTTGAGAGATATTGCGTTTTGGAAAAAATATTAATTTTTTTTAAGAACAATTGGGCCTTAAGATGAGATAAAATAAGGGTAATTCTCAAATATGGTCTAAATCAGTTAAGTATTTTATATTTATATATATATATATATATATATATATATATATATATATATATATATATATATATATATATATATATATATATATATATATATACTCAATTTTCTATACTTAGGAAGTTGAATTTTAGTATGTAGTAACACCTCTACCAGGCAGATATGCCAACTGAATATTAGTAAAATCGCTTTGTAATTTTAGTGAATTTTCTTAGAAAAAATTCACTAAAGAGGAGATCTCGACTTTTGAATTTTGAAAAAATTTCTTCAAATGAGCGCGATCTAGGACCCCTAGAACCCATATCCGGGGTCAGTTTCAATTTTTATATGTTTATATATATATATATATATATATATATATATATATATATATATATATATATATATATATATATATATATATATATATATATATATATATATATATATATATATATATATATATATATATATATGTATCACACCGATAACTCAAAAAATAATGGGCCGATTTTGATAAAATTAGGCATGTGCCTTTCTTTTGTAAATGTCTTGGATAAGTTCGTTAGTCAGGAAAATCGGACGAGGTTTTCCGGGAAAATTTTGAGTTTTCATTCGAAAAAAATTCTTATCTCAAAAATTAATAAGCCGATTTTAATAAAATTTGGCATGTACCTTTCTTTTGTAAATGGCTTTGACAAGTTTGTTAGTCAGGAAAATCGGACGAGGTTTTCAGGGAAAATTTTGAGTTTTTATTCGAAAATAATTTTTATCTCAAATAATAATAGGCCGATTTTGATCAAATTTGCTATGTAACTTCCTTTTATAAATGACTTTGACAAGTTCGTTAATCAAAAAAATCGAACGAGGTTTTCCGGGAAAATTTTGAGTTTTCATTTGAAAAAAAAATTATCTTAAAAAATAAAAATCTATGATAACCAAATTTGGTAGGTAGGTTTACGATATAAAAAGTAAACTATACTCCAAAATTTAGATTTCTATGTTACAAGAAAAAAAAGTTATAATAAAATATTTTGTGCCAGATCATTTCTATGAAAATTTACTACCATAACGCACTTGCTGCGTCCAGGCTTTTTTTGAGATAGGATCTTGTTGAAAAATTTAATTTTTTTTTAGAAATACTGATCCGATAGGGCTGGCTAACGAACTTATCCAAGCTATTAATAAAACAAAGATTCTTGCCAAGTCTCATCTTAGAAGTAATCAGTGAGGCACGGAAAAAATGCAGACAAAAAGAACAATTTATGCCCATTTTCATGAGTCAAATTGACAAAAAAAATGCAAAGATTTAAGAAAAAAATATTAAAATTATGCATAATATTAAGTTTGCTAAATCACGGATTAAATACTACTGTGTTTTAGCGAATTTTCATTAAGAAAAATTCGCTAATAAAGGGGTCACGATGAAAAGCTTTTAAAAAAATTTCTTCAGATGAACGCGATTTTGGGTCACTAGAACCCAAAACCAAGGTTCGTTAAAATTTTTATATCTTTATATGTTAATTACACTGAGTAGCGTTCGGATGATGAACCAGGATGGTTCGAAACTGCAGTCAACGTAAACCAATAAAAAATCACAAAAAGTACAGCAAACAAATAAATTGCCAAATTTGGTTTCGATTGGTGATGTATTTTTTGAGTTATCGGTTTGATATATATACATATATATATATATATATATATATATATATATATATATATATATATATATATATATATATATATATATATATATATATAACTATTCAACTGACCTTGGATTTGGGTTCTAGGGGCTCTAATTTGCGCTTATTTGAAGAAATCGATACCTCTCTATAGTGAATTTTCATAAATTAATTAACAAAGTTACGGGTACAAAAGAAATTTGGGGGTCGGTGGAGATAAAAGCACTGCACAAGGCCATGTATTATTTGGAAAAAATTCGTAGATCATTTCAATAAAAATTCACTAACACTACGCACTTGCTGCTTTCATACTTCTTTATTTTCTATTTATATCTAAGTAGAAAGAAACGAATATATTGGTTTAGTCAAGTTTTACTTTTTACATTGCCTTTCAACTCTGATAATGTTGAACTTCTGCTAAAACTACAAATTATTTGCAGAACCAAATATAAAATAACTGTATTTCCTACAATATAATAAAGTAAGGTCATCACCCAGTCACACACAAAAAATTAATACATATTGCACATGTTTTTTATTAGTTTTGCAATTGCTTTAAGTCCAGTAAAAAGCTTTCATTGTTTTCGTGAACTAGCATGACATGATTTACTTACATGCTGATGGAAGTCAATAGAAATCAAACGATTTGTACAGCACGATATACAAATTAGGTTTTCTAGGCTGCAATAATTCTGGTCATGCAAATTTCTAATTTTCATTACTGCTTCTAAAGCATAATAATAAAAGTTAAAGTAGTGTTGTTTCAATATTATAGTTAATTTTTCAATGCTGACAAACCATGGCGCTCCGGTTACCATTCTCAGAATTTTATTCTGGATGACATATAGTAAGAAAGAAGCTGTGGAGGAACACTATCTGTGTCGTTCTAGATTAATTACAGGTCCTTTTACGGGAATGTCGTTGCTGGTAAAATTAGCAAATTGGCCTACACAGTCTGAAGATTTTGCATGTTCCTCAGACATTATGCAATGATTTTCTGATGTAACATCGCCCAGACTAATCGTGTTGCCAAATGGTTACTAAAGGTGTTACACTGTTAAATAGTGCTGCAAATTTAATCATAACTTCCACATAGCTCTGATAATCTACTCTCCTCAGAAAGAGATTCTCATGAAATTAAGTCAGTGTCCATGACTTGATCATAAAGAACACATTCACATTCCTGTACCCATAAACTTCTGAAACGTTATATTAGTCGAACGTTTTAAGAAAGAAATGTCAATTATCTTCAAATCATCCCTATTTATCCCCTACCCTCTCAAGCGATCTTACCAAAAAACAATACGAAGCGTTCGTTTGTCAGGTTTTAACTGGATACCAAATTTGAAGGTTTTATCTCAGTTTGTATCTCAGAACCCGATACACTGGGTTCAGAGGCACACGTTGATGCTTTTTACGACGTGTAAGTGAAAGTTTTGTCGCCGATGCGATAGTTCCACATGAAGTTATGACGATGTAGAAATAAAATACACAATGTTTAATATGGTGATACAACCGTCGCTTTCTTTAATAAAAAATTAAATTTCTTAACGGCAGCTAAATTTACTTATCATCAATAAAATTAACTGAAAATTTAATATAGAATCCGAATATGCAAAAATATACAGTGTGCTCTACTTGAATAACACAGTTGGCCACCATAACCGGAAGTGCCAGAGACGCGAACATATTTTGAGAATGTAGCCACTAGTGACATAATACGTAAGCGACATATTTAAAATCGCAAATTACATACTTCTCAATATAGGCTGGCGCATTGAAAACGAAACAGACCGATTTGCGTCCATAGAATTTTTTTTAGAAACGCTGAAACACGTCAATGTTAATATTGAGTGGGACATGTTTTGACATTAAACTTAACTTTGTCCCATCAACCCCTTAAGGGTGGTAATAACAACGCCTATATTTTAAATAGGGAACATGGATCGAGCGTTACATCATTTGAAAGCTCTTTATTGTCTGAATTCAGCACACAAATTTTGTTGTTATTTCAACTCATTTAAAAACTATTCACAGTTGAAGATGCAAAAACGCATTTCACTCATTCCGATAAGAAATGTGCTGATAGTCAATGTTTTTTTGGTTTGTAAACACAAAATTCACTATCAGAACATTTCTTACCGGAATGAGAGAAATGCGTTTTTGCATTTTCAACTGTGAATAATTTTTAAACGAGTTGATAAAACTTCAAAAAAAATTAGTGTGCTGAATTCAGAAAAGAAAGAGCTTTCAAATGATGTAACACTTGATTCATGTTCCTTATTTAAAATATAAGGGTTGTTATCGCCACCCTTAAGGGTTTGATGTAACAAAGTTGCAAAGTTGCATTTTTTTGTCAAAACATGTCCCCCTCAATATTAAAATTGACGTGTTTCAGCGTTTCTTAAAAAAAATCTATGGACGCAAATCGATCTGTTTCGTTTTCAATGCGCCAGCCTGTATGACAATCGTGCCAGTAACTACCTATATGCTTTAACATATCTATAATGCATTCTGAGTTTCAATGGTCTTTATCGTAGTAATTATGTACTTGTTGCTGGTTGCAGCCAAACTTAGAAAACTTTCTAGTTATTCAACATTCAGTTCCCAACTGAGAATGGAGTATTGAGGAAACATTGAATACCTACTGCATTACACATTACTTCCAATAGGGACAAACTTTGATTAGTTCCAAGAAGAGCTTATTATAGCCACTTGTGTGTAATACATAGCTGAATTTACTATACAATTTTATTTTAGCTACAACCAACGTATTATCATGATTAAACTCTACTGTTTTCATAACACACTAATGGCCTATAACGATAATGCACTATTGGCTTATAAATAACGCAGTAACCACGACTATCTTTTATTTAAAAAAATCACCAATAGAGAGGTATCGATGGTGAGACTTTGCAAACATTTTTTCACATGAGCTCGAGCTAGGACACCTAGAACCCATATCCGGGGTATATATATATATATATATATATATATATATATATATATATATATATATATATATATATATATAAGGTCCAAGGTCCAGACTACAAAAAAAGAGATCAAGTAGCTTCTTAATTAAAACTGTAAAAAAATGACATCACGTAAATCAACAAAAAATCACAAAAAGTACAGCAAACAAATAAAGTGTGTATATATATATATATATATATATATATATATATATATATATATATATATATATATATATATATATATATATATATATATATATATATATATATATATATATATATATATATATATATATATATATATATATATATATATACTTTATTTGTTTGCTCTACTTTTTGTGATTTTTTGTTGATTTACGTGATGTCATTTTTTTACAGTTTTAATTAAGAAGCTACTTTGATCTCTTTTTTGTAGTCTGGACCTTAGTAAACATATTTTTAATACGAACATTTTTAATTTTACAATTTTCAAGAAACTAAGAGTAGTATCCTTTATTGTTGTTAAAAACACAAAATATGTTTGTCCTACAATTTCTTTGCTTCAGTTGTTTTCTTACAAGTCTTTGACTATTTATACGACAAAAATAAATGAGTTTTTCAATTAAATTGAAAAAACACCTTTTTAGTGAATTTTTATTTAAAAAAATTTTCTAATAGAGAGGTATCGATGGTGAGACTTTGCAAATTTTTTTTCAAATGACCTCGAATTTGAGCCCCTAGAACCCATATCCGGAGTCTGTTTCGATGTTTATATATATATATATATATATATATATATATATATATATATATATATATATATATATATATATATATATATATATATATATATATTGTTTGTTGTTGTGTTCGACGAAGGGATGGCCTCGGAAATCAAGTTCAGCCGGCCACAGTACATTCCAAAGAAGATATATATATATATATATATATATATATATATATATATATATATATATATATATATATATATATATATATATATATATATATATATATATATATATATATATCTGTGTGTGTGTGTATCCAAACAATAACTCAAAAAATAATTAACCGATTTTAATGAAACTCGGCAAGTGCCTTTTTTTTTTATCAACAGCTTCGATGAGTTCGTTAGTCAGGAACATCGGACAAGGTTTTCCGGGAAAATTTTGAGTTTTCTTTCGAAAAAAAATTTGTTTCTCCGAAAATT
This sequence comes from Tillus elongatus, assembly GCA_964006375.1. Lineage (NCBI taxonomy): Eukaryota > Metazoa > Arthropoda > Insecta > Coleoptera > Cleridae > Tillus > Tillus elongatus. The sequence continues at coordinate 250,081,660 of OZ023263.1, read as the reverse complement.
ACAAAGATATTTCAATGAAATTTGGTGTGCATGCTGCTTTGGGAAAGACCTAAATATGTGCCAAAATACAGTTTTCTAGGTTTACAGAAAATTGAGCTATTAAAATTTGAAGCATTTATTTTTAATATCACCACATTTCATTGACAATGGCAAACCTGGCTTGGTATATGAGATCTAGTATGTCTGAGTCGTTGCCTCGTAACGGATCATTTAATATTATTGCGCAGGTCTGTTACACGCTGTAACTGACATTTATCGTATGGTATTAGATTTTTTATCACAAATTATTTGTGTTATTTGGGGATTTTTATATACAAGTGCAAATTATTCCTTTACGATTTTATTAATGTTAGTGGGTGGACTAAATAGTGTTTGTTATGTTTTGTCAACACATATAAAGGATCGAAGTTTTACAAAAGGGCTGATATGCAACAGGTTAGTTATTTTCTCTCTGGTGCTTTGGCGGTAGTTTTAGTTAAGTTTATGGTTTAACGGTTCATAATTTTAAGCTAATTTTCGTACGAAAAATTCGTCAATGAGGAGATCGCCACTGTAAAATTTTAAAAAGATTTCTTCAAATGAGCGCAAACTAGGCCCCCTAGAATCCATATCCGGGTTTACGTTCAGTTTTTATCTGTTTACATATATACAGGGCGACGCATTTCTACGGTAAAGCTCAATATAATTATTATTATACAAGATGCGAGAAAAAATTGTGTAAGTTAATTATAGGGTGTCTTGAACTGCATTTTATAATTTTTTTTCACAATCACAGGCTGGCCCATAAGTCGTTGGTGATCCCTACAATTTTTTTCGAACACCCATATTTTATTGCATTTTTTATCAACATATGTTTTGTAAGAAAAAAAATCGAGACGCAGTAAGTGCCTTTTGGTAGCAAATTTTCATTAAATGCTCAAATTTCAATAACTCAATTCGCTATTAACCCAAGGTTTGTTGGCTAGGCAACCAACATTTAATGTCTATTGTCGGAATTTTTTTGTACATTTTCAAACAATAAGTTATTTTTATAAAATATGGCACACTGTTTCTACTATATAGGTTATACCGGTAACCAAATTGATGACTGCTTGTATTAAAAAGATATATTTGCTTTCAAAGCATTTTTATTAAAATTCACTTCCATAACGCACTTGCTGCGTCCAGACTTTTAATTTTGGAGTCCCAAGGTCTCCGAAATGCTTTGAGTCTTAAAATTTCTGGCTACGCCGGTTAAGGGTTAACCAAAAACTTGACCTACTTATTAAACAGCGTGGTTACATGTTAATTTGTGGAATGTTAAGCATCTCAGCTGATACGGCGGGTTCAAAAGCGATCTCTTATGTCAATTTTGTTGCAGAAACAAGTTATATCTAGATTTAAGACGCTTCACGTGTAGGCATATTTCGCCTCAATTTCCTATTCATATATAGACACCACATTTCAAAGGCAAAAAATTTATTTGTGTAATAACTTTAAAGAAAGAATTTGTAGGATATATGATATAACTTTGTTGTTTTATTTAGGGAACTTTCTTAAATAGTGTATCTAATTTGAAAGAAATAGTATCAACTGCCTATTGCTGATTTTGTTCACTTTTGAATGTAAAGTAAACAGTACAAGTTGGCTCCGACACAATATATGTTTCTTTAAATTGATTATTTGTAAATCGAGCGTACATTTATAGGTCGTACTACTAACTAACTAAAATCATAAGAACTTACCAGACTAGAATATAATTTGCTTTTGTAAGGTTTTTGAGTATCTAAATTGTGTTGTTTTGAGATTTTGTGACAATTAAAGTATAATGCTTTTACGACTAAAATATACTATTGTTAGATAACAATAACAGGCACCGTTCGTTGTAAACATCTACAATAATTATCGTAAATGCTCAGAGAAAAATAATAGCTAAAGGCTAACTTATAATTCTAAAGAGAGATTCTGCACGCACAATGCTTTGCTCGCTTTTGGCTTCTAATGAAACTAGAAACAGCAAGAAACACAAACAAAGCAAGTCTTTAGTTCGCAGTGTACAAACACAATCAGTCTGTCTCCGTGTCTCAAAGTCTCTGCCCTCTGCAGCGTTTAGCAGGACAAATTGTGGACTTTACCTCCTTCCGAATACCCGTGCCTCTACTTGTCTTGTTATTACACTAACGAACAAACAACCTGCACTCTGATTTTCATGGCACTTAAGTCCTGCAAATACGATTTTCCAAAATAATTCGCTACCCATTACACCTTCGTTTCAAGCACAATATAATTAATTCTGTATACTCAGCTCATGCAAGAAGATATGGTTAATAGTGGTAATACATAATAATAATAATAAAATCTACGACGGAAGGTTCGAACACTCCTAACAAAATCCAAAAAGCATCACCCCCGTAATGCTATCGACAGAATAACCATACCTAGACACCAAGGTGAAAGAGGACTGTTGGAAATTGGTAAACAGTTGGAACAGCAGATAGTGAACCTGCGTACATATTTCCATCAGCAGGTGCTTACTTCTCAACTACACCGTGCCATATGCGAGGCAGGTGATTCAACACCGCTACAATTAAAAGCAAGTGAAATAGAAAGTCACCATCGGATTGATCAGGACAAGCTGCAATCTTTGCTGTAGAAGCATCTCCATGGGGGACATCTGAATGTGAACTCCCAGGCACATGTTAGCAAACTAGCGTCGAACTACAGATTGTTCCAGAGGCAGAGAAGTTTTTGCTGACCAAAGAAGATCAGGTCATCCCAAAAAGGAACTACCTTAAGTATATAGTTGGAACTCATTCGTTCCAGGATGACAAATGTATATTTGGGTGTCAGCCATCAGAGATTATCCAGGACGTCACTTGAGGATGTCAAGCTTTTCCTGCAACAGGGTATAAAGAGAGGCACGACGCAGTTGCTAAAATACTTAATCAAGAACTGGCTCTGAAACTGGGACCTTTAAATCTTAGTAAGGTGCTGGGACAGGGCTGACAATTTACAAAATTGTTAGTTGGTTGTACATAGTCTCTATTTTATAACAGTTTGTGTTATTTGGAGCTGTCGTGACAACGTACTACTTCGTTCCGCAACGAGATGGCGACTCTTGTCTTACATCACACTTTGTAAAATTCTTGTTGGACTCTATAATCTCTGGAGAAATGTTGTTACATTCAGTTCTAATTCTTGTTTTTAATTTGATAGTATCCAGTTTATTTTTGAATGCAACATTCTTTAAATTACACCACAGAAAAAATCTAAGGTCGTTAGGTGAGGTGATCTTGCTGGCCACTCGATTGCACGAGAACTTACAATGTACTACCATATTTTGTTAAAATAATTTATTGTTTGAAAATCTACAAGAATAGGCTGAAAATGTTTACGTGGAAACTGGTTTCCTAGCCAACAAACCTTAGGTTAATAAAAAATTGAGTTATTCGAATTTGAAGCATTTAATAGAAAATCGCTACCAAAACGCACTTACTGCGTTCCGATGTTTTTCTTACAAACATGCATCATATTTCAATAAAAAATGCAAAAATGCAATAATATAAGAGTGTTCGAAAAAAAAATTGTATCACCAACCACTTATGGGCCACGCAGGTGATTTCTTTGCGTCCGTGGCTATTTTGGTTGTTTCCCTCGGATTGAGGATCTTCCAAATGTTGCTGCAAATGTGCACTGGTTGCCTGTTGTGACTCCGTGTATTTTTGCATTTTCGCCCAGGGTGTTTCCATCTTCACCTGGCTATACCGTACTGATGATGCCCTTAACCTTTCTCCTTGTATAGTACAGATATGCCGTGTTATAAATCCTGTTATAGTTAGTATAACTTCCTGGGCTCCGGATGCTCACGCAGGTGATTTCTTTGCCTCCGTGGCTATTTTGGTTGTTTCCCTTGGATTGATATACCGCTATACCGTACTGATGATGGCTAATAAGCTTGAAACATGTGTATGCGGTTGTCTCCTTGCGGCTTTGCCATTAACCTATATATATATATATATATATATATATATATATATATATATATATATATATATATATATATATATATATATATATATATATATGAGACATGCTTGGTTCTTGGGTTAAACCGCGTCCAGGATTTATGGAAACTCTACGTTTTGGCTCCTGTTTTGGAGCCATTTTCAAGAGTTAAAGGAAATATGTAAGGACACTCTAAGGCCGCAATCTGCCGACTCCTTAGAGTGGTGGACAAAGGTGGATAAAGGAAATATGTAAGGACACTCTAAGGACTCAATCTGCCTACTCCTTAGAGTAGTGGACAAAGGTGGGTAAAGGAAATATGTAAGGCTCTAAGGCCTCAATCTGCCTACTTATTAGAGTGGTGGTCAAAGGTAGGTAAAGGAAATATGTAAGGACACTCTAAGGCCTCAATCTGCCTACTCCTTAGAGCGGTGGATAAAGGTAGGTTGGGTTGTTGTAGCATGATTACGGGGCCTCAATCTGCCTACTCCCCAAATCTCTCCGGAGATCGTCTGTGAGGTCTCAGTGTGTTCAAAGGCCTAGTGTTCAACACACTGAGACCTCACAGACGATCTCCGGAGAGATCTAGGGAGTAGGCATATTGAGGCCTTAGAGTGTCCTTACATATTTCCTTTACCCACCTTTGTCCACCACTCTAAGAAGTAGGCAGATTGAGGCCTTAGAGTGTCCTTACATATTTCGTTTACCCACGTTTGTCCACCACTCTAAGGAGTAGGCAGATTGAGGCCCAAGAGTGTCCTTACATATTTCCTTTACCTCTTGAAAATGGCTCTAAAACAGGAGCCGAAACGTCGAGTTTCCATAAATTCTGGACGCGGATTAACCCGAGAAGCAATCACGTCTCACATTAAAGACTGCGGATATCTTCCTGAACACACACACACACATATATATATATATATATATATATATATATATATATATATATATATATATAAATTGAAATGTATATAGCAAACAGTAATTTCACACAAAATTAAAAGCCTGTGCGTAGGATTGATTTTACAAAATTATCTTACACAAAATACTTTGAGGAAGCATTAATATAGTTTAAAGTCCAATTAGACAGGACAATTTCAAGCAAACTCTACTGAATTTAATATTTGTAAGTAAAAAATTAAGTTATTGACACTTAAATCAACCATAACGCTCTTGCTGCGTCCAGACTTTTTATTTCCAGTTAAGGCGTAAATTAGTTTAAAAAAATACTGCTTGTCGTAAAATAATAGTGTCAGGATTCCAAAGGAAAGTATGCCATTTTGCATACACGTCTTCTCAGCAGTCGACATTAGATTTTCTTGAGTAATTACATGTTAACGGCAAACATTCTGGTCCCTCAAACACGGGTCAGATACTCACAGAGACGATGTTTTAATTAATGTTCAAATTATACAACCGTGGGAATGCGCAAAAACTTAGGCCTGCTTGGAGATAATCTCCCGGTGATTACCTTGTTAGGATAGATCGGGGTTAATCACCCTCTCTCGCCATTTATTTAAGGGGCAGTTGCTTCTTTACAACTACCGCAACGTCAACAAATCTTCCTCGCAGTTTTCCTGTGAGCTGGCCTCCTTCACCGGCTCGTCAGCACTCATCATGCATCTATTATTAACATAGCGCCCTCCATTAGACGTTGTAAAGTATTTATTAGATAAGGGTCAACGTATCAACAATGTCACACACTAACAGGATTGTTCGCCAGGCTGCTGCTGTTTCCAGGGACTAGAGATATATTCGGGAATGGCAGTACAAAGAAAAAAAACATTAGGCTTCCTGCAAATTTGAAAGGATGATTGTATAATTGAATATTTGGGAGATAAGCACAAATTAGTTTTGGGTACTTACCGGTTTGACATAAAGTTTATAATATGGCTTTTTCAAAGTATTGAGCATCGTATAGAATTGTTGATGTAGTTGTAACTAAGTTCGTAATGTTTTAATAAGAGAACTGAAGAAGTCTGGGAAATAAGGGACCTAAGCCTCATTTGAGAGATTTGTAGTAAAGGAGGTTTAAAGTTTTGGACAAAATCCTGAAATCATATTTTAATATTTCATAATGTTCAACTTAATTTCTTATATTTATAATTTTTAGTGAATTTTTATTAAAAAAATTCACTAATAGAGAGGTATCGATGGTGAGACTTTGCAAAAATTCTTTCAAATGAGCGCGAATTAGGACCCCTAGAACCCATATCCCGGGTCAGTTTGAATTTTTATATGCTTATATATATATATATATATATATATATATATATATATATATATATATATATATATATATATATATATATATATATATATATATATATATATATATATATATATATATATATATATATATATATATATATATATATATATATATATATATATGTATCCGTCTGATAACTCAAAAAATAATTAACCGATTTAGATGAAACTCGGCAAGTGCCTTTCTTTTATTAATGGCTTGGATGAGTTCGTTGGCCAGGAAAATCGAACGGGGTTTTCCGGGAAAATTTTGAGTTTTCTTTCAAAAAAATTTTTTTTTCCGAAAATTTCGATAAAATTTGGTCTACATATAGCTTTGGGAAATACCTAAATATGTGCCAAAATTCAGCTTTCTAGGGTTACAGAAAATTGAGCTATTCAAATTTGAAACATGTTTAAATTATAAGTATGTGGTTGCTGTTGGTTAGTCAATGCTTTTCTTATTGACTCATGAGATTCATTCATCAACCTTCCATTGACTTCTGCTTCTGCCGCTGTTACAGTCCTTTTATTTAGATCTAGAGTTGTAAAGTTTTCTGTATCATTTGGGATATAATTTGTTTGCTTTTGTTACTGACCAACAAAAGATATGATAAAATTGGACAAAGAAAGGGAATATGATATATTAACAAGGCTATTTTTGGCTCAACAGCATTTATTAGTTTTCGTAATTGTTTTTTTTATCGGGTTTTGTTACTTTGACTAGACATATTTTTATTATGATTGGTACTACTAAAAGTAATTAAAGTTTGTCTCATTCAATATTAAATTTATTTTAGTGTTAAAATAGAAGACGATGTGATATGGTCCAAAATCTGATTGATATTTTGTTGGTATGTACTGTAAAAAAGCAAATTGCAGTTCAAAAAATCTAGACGCAGCAAGTGCGTTATGGTAGCCAATTTTCATAAAAATATCTGAAATCTCAAAAAATAACAAATAATAATAATAATTTTTATTGACAAAAGACTGAGACTGGACATTGTGGCTGGAAACTGAAACAAAAAGTAGAATAACCCCAAAAACTACAACAATAATAACAGAGTTATGCGCTATCTTTTTTGATACGTATTTCGACAACGAAGTTGTCTTCATCAGTAGCTGTAATTAACCGATTTCGATGAAACTTGGCAACAGCCTGTCTTTTATTAATGGCTTGGATGAGTTCGTTATCCAGAAAAATCAGACGGGGTTTTCCGGAAAAATTTTGAGTTTACTTTCGAAAAATTTTTTTTTCTCCGAAAGTAACAAAGCTGTTTCAATGAAATGTACTATATATGTTGCCTCAACCTTACTACGTACCAAAATTCAACTTTCTAAGTTTAGAGAAAATTGAGTTACTCAACTTTTAAATTTTCTTTCGAAAAAAATTTTTTTCTCCGAAAATTACAAAGTTATTTTAATGAAATTTTGTGGATATCTTGCCTTAGGAAAAACCTTACTACGTATTGAAATTAAACTCTCTAAGTTTATAGAAAATTGAGTTATTTAAATTTGAAGCATTTAATAAAAATTCACTACCATAACGCACTTGCTGCGTCCCGAGTTTTTTATATATAACATTATATTAGCAATCAGAACAACACAGTAATAAACAATGTATTGTAATATTCTGTGAAGACGGTTTTCAGGGCGGAATCACACCCACTGGTGCTATCCTAAGCGTTGTCTAGGTAGTTAGGGGACCTGTTATGTCTTTTGGGCATTTTAGTAAATTTTTATTTAAAAAAAAATCACTGATAGAGAGGTATCGATGGTGAGACTTTGAAAAAAAGAATTTAAATGAGCACGAACTAGAACCCCTAGAACCCATATTCGGGGTCAGTTCCAATTTATATATATATATATATATATATATATATATATATATATATATATATATATATATATATATATATATATATATATATATATATATATATATATAACCTCTTCAGCCACTAAAAAGCCCTGGTTCTCTAAATCCTGTGGCAAGGCCAGACTTGAAAAGGTCAAAGCTCACAAAACGCTTCTACACAATCCCAGTCAAGAAAATCGTCAAGCATTTAACCACGCAAGAAACCGCTATGTCCGCATTCTTTCTGAAGCAAAAAACTCGTTTAATAATCACATCAAAAACAAAGTCCTCTTAAGCTCCAACGGCGGAAAACCCTTCTGGACTCTTGCTAAATCTATTGGGAATAATTTCTGCAAAAGCACGTTCCCACCTCTTGTCTCAGCAGATGAAATTGTTTAAACCGCCCTGGGCAAGGCTGAACTTTTTTCCTCGTTGTTTGCCGGCAATTCTACTCTCAACCCACCTCCAAATGTTCAACCACAAACAGTCCCCAATGTCGCGCATAAAATGACGGATATCATTCTCAAAACTAAAAAGGTACGAAAGATGCTCTCTGCTCTTAATACCAGGAAAGCCGCTGTCCTTGACGAGATCCCAGCAATTGTTCTCAAACAATGCGCACCAGAACTTGCTCCTGTCCTGACTCATCTATTCCAGATATCTTACAACAAAGGCATATTCCCTAGTAACTGGAAAACTGCTCGAGTACAACCCATCCCCAAGAAAGTATCCCAAGCGCTTCCTGGCAACTACAGGCCTATTTCTCTCCTTTCAGTCGTCTCTAAAGTGATGGAAAAGTATATAAACACCGAATTATTAAATTTCTTGAAAAACACAGTCTAATCCACGACAGGCAGTATGGATTCCGTCAGCGCAGATCGACTGCCGACCTCCTTTCCTTTGTCACCCATTCTTGGAACAAGTCAATGAAATAACACGGTGAATCCCAAATTGTTGCTCTAGGCATATCCAAAGCATTCGACCAGGTCTTGCACGCAGCGCTGCTTAATAAAGTTCCTGCCTATGGCCTACCACCAAAACTTTGTACCTGGACAGCAAACTTCCTCACCAACAGGAGCATGTCTGTTGTTGTGGATGGCCATTCCTCTAAACTGTATCAAATTAATGCAGGAGTTCCTCAAGGTTCAGCTTTAGCCCCTACTTTGGTTCTTCTCCACATCAATGACCTCCTCTCTAGCACATCCAACCCAGTTCACAGGTACGCGGACAACAGCACCCTCCACTCAAATATACAATATTCTAAGCCTGCCTCTTTAGCCCAATTAGATGACGATCGCAGACTCATGGAGGGTTCTGTCTCCGTGGATCTCCAAAAAATATTAGACTGGGGAAGTAGACATCTTGTACAATTCAACCCCACCAAATCTCAGTCTTGATTTCTTTCTCACAAGAGATACACCAGCCCTAGACCCATCACAATGAACAACCAAGTTATTCAAAGTAATGAGTCCTTTTCTCTTGTTGGCATTTCTGTGGATCAGAATGTTAATTGGCACCAACATGTCACATCAATTGCAGAAGCGGCTGCTAAGAAATTAGGTTTTCTCTTCCGGGCTCGCAAATACTTTTCACCACCTAATGTCTATACCTTATATACTTCACAAATAAGGCCAAACCTTGAATACTGCTCCCACATCTGGGGTGCAGCTGCCGCTTTTACACTCGCTATCCTGGACTTCATTCAAAAGAAAGCTATACGTCTCATCGGTGACCCTACCTTCACCCAAAGGCTGCCATTGGTGCCGTTGCTGACCTTTCTCTCTTTTATAGATATCTGCACGGGCACTGCTCAGAGGAGCTTTCCTCCATAGTTCCCCCACCTGCTGCCCACAACCTGCTACCAGGGAAACAGAGCGAATGCACCCTTTTACTGTCCAGGTCACCAGACATAGAACATCTTGTTATGCCCGCTCTTTTGTCCCGAGGACTTCCAAGTTGTGGAATTCCTTGCCGGCACATGTTTTTCCTTCTCCTCCGAACCTCAAAACCAGCCCAGAATTAACATGCTGCCTCTTTCCCCCTTCTCAACACCCACGGCACGATAGTATTTAGGCTGTAAGCCCTCGTGGTGTGTTGTTGAAAATAAATAAATAAATATATATATATATATATATATATATATATATATATATATATATATATATATATATATATATATATATATATATATATATATATATATATATATATATATATGTATATGTATGTAGGTATCCAACCGCTAACTCAAAAAATAACAAACCGATTTCAATGAAACTTGGCAAGTGTCTTTCTTTTATTACTGGCTTGAATGAGTTCGTTATCCAAGAAAACCTAAGAAGGTTTTCCGGGAAAATTTTGGGTTTTCTTTCGAAATTTTTTTTTCTCCGAAAATTACAAATCTATTTCAATTACATTTGGTGCATATATAGCCTCGGGGGAGGCATTACCACATATCAAAACTCATATTTTTAAGTTTATAGTAAATTGAGTTATTTAAATTTTGAGTTTTCTTTTGAAAAAAAATTTTTCTTCAAAAATTACAAAGATTTGTTAATGAAGTTTGGTGGATATGTTGCCTTGAGAAAGATCTTGCCACGTACCAAAATCCAACTGTCTAACTTTATATAAAATTGAGCTATTCAAATTTGAAATATTTAATAAAAATTCACTACCATAACGCACTTGCTGCGTCTCGAACTTTTTTCTTTAGTCTTCTTGGAACGGGATCTTCTGTGCTGGCCTTAGCTGTGCTGTTTTGATGGTCATCTAGCTTCAATATGTGTTTTGTAGCTGTCTTACGGATATCAGGGTACACCCATGGTATCCTCAAATCTGAGTGTAAAGTATGATTGGTAACATATCATGGAGCATCTACTATGATGCTTAAGGTTTCTGATTGGAATCGTTGTATGATGTCTATGTTTGACTTACTGGAGCATCCTCACAGCTGTATTCCGTACACACAAACAGGTTTTATTACTGATTTATACACAAATAATTTATTTTGTAGATTTAATGGTGACTTTCTACCTATTAATCAGTACAGCTTTCTAACTTTTATTTTCAGCTCTTATTTCTTCTTCAATGTATGTGCTTTCCAAGCTGGTTTTTTTTTTCAAGATGTAGGCCCAAGTATTTAGGCTCAGCAACCGGAGGTATTTGTTTACTTTTAATATGTACCGGAGGACACTCACCTCGTCTGAGAGTAAAATTGACTTGTACACATTTGGACTCGTTTAGTTTGATTCTCTGTTTTCAAAGCCAATCCTCTACCAGGTTAATATGCCTTTGCAATATTTCTAATGTCGGTGGGTTTTCGTGGGCTGCAATTAATACAGTGTCGTCAACAAAAGTTCGCGTCGTTGACTCAATTGTTGTTGGTAGATCTGAAGTGTGCAGTAAAAATTAGATGGGTCCCAATACACTTCCTTGGGGCACTCCAGATTTAATGGGATGAATTGTCGAGAGTTCTTCTCCATGCTTAACTTGGAAGCTACGATTTTTTAGGTAGGATTTGAAGAGTAGATAGTAGTGGTGAGGCAGGAGTTTCTTAATTTTGTACAGCAGGCCTTCATGCCACAACTTATCGAAAGCTTGACTTATATCAAGAAACACCGCTGAACAGTATTACCGTTTTTCCATTGCCTCTTGAATTTCGTGAACCAGTCTGTGACACCGTTGGTTTGTTGAATGATTAGATCTGGACCCATATTAGTGAGCGGGTAACCATGTGTCAAGTAACTTATCAGCAAGCATCCTCTTTAAAATTAATCTCTCTAGTATTTTAGAGATGGTTAGAAGCAAACTTATTGGCCTATATTACTGGGCATCGTTGACTGCTTTTCCTTGCTTTAAAACCATTTTTTTATTAAATGCTTCGAATTTCAATAACTCAATTTGCTATTAACCTAAGGTTTTTTATTTTTTATTTCAACAACACACCACGAGGGCTTACAGCCTAAATACTATCGTACCGTGGGTGTTGAGAAGGGGGAATGCTTTGGATATGTCTAGCGCGACAATCTGGTATTCGCCGTGTAGTTCCATAGACTTGTTTCAAGAATGGGTGACAAAGGAAAGGAGGTCGCAGAGGATCTGCGCTGAAGGAATCCATACTGCCTGTCGTGGATTAGACTGTGTTTTTCTAGAAATTTTGGTAAATCGGTGTTTATATACTTTTCCATCACTTTAGAGATGACTGAAAGGAGATAAATAGGCCTGTAGTTGCTAGGAAGCGCTTTCCTTTCTTGGGGACGGGTTGTACTCGAGCAGTTTTCAAATTACTAGGGAATATGCCTCTATTGTAAGATGTCTGAAACAGACGAGTCCGGACAGGTGCATGTTCTGGTGCGCATTTTTTGAGAACAATTACTGGGATCTCGTCAAGGCCTGAGGCTTGCCTGGTATTAAGAGAAGAGTGCATCTTTCGTGCCCTTTTAGTTTTGAAAATGATATCCGTCATTTTATGCGCGACATTGGGGACAGTTAGTGGTTGAACATTTGAAGGTCGGTTAAGAGTAGAATTGCCGGCGAATAACGAGACAAAAAGTTCAGCCTTGCCCAGGGCGGTAGAAACAGTTTCATCCCCTGAGACAAGAGGTGGGAACGTGCTCTTGCAGAAAATATTTGCAGTAGATTTAGCAAGACTCCAGAAGGGTTTGCTGCCGCTGGAGCTTAAGGGGACTTTTTGATGTGGTAATTAAACGAGTTTTTTGCCTCAGAAAGAATGCGGACATAGCGGTTTCTTGCGTCGTTAAATGTTTGACGGTTTTCTTGACTGGGATTGTGTAGAAGCTTTTTGTGAGCTTTGACCTTTTCAAATCTGGCCTTGTCATAGGATTTAGAGAACCACGGCTTTTGAGTGGCTGCAGAGGTTTTCTGTGTACGTGAAATAAATAATTCCATGCCAGCTTGGATAATTTCGGTGACGTTTTGTGAGATATCAGAGGGGTCAGGATGAAAGAAGCAGACAGACGTCCATGGAAAATAATCTCGCATTTCATCCCAGTTCGCGGAGTTGTAGTGCCAAACGATACGTATGTGTGATGACTGTGTGGCCTTGGGTTGCATTGCGCAGGAAGCAGTGACCATGCCGTGGTCTTATATTATACTGATATCTTATAGCAGTCAGGATTTGTAGTAAGAAGGATATCCAAGGGATTTGAGCTGTGTGTTGGAATGCGAGGAAAGTAAGTAGGTTGCTGAACCATATTGGCTAAAGAATTGCTGACTGTAAAGGCCTCCGCTGCTCTTCCTTGTGGATCGGTTTTTGAAGATCCTAGCCATTCCTTATTATGGACATTGAAGTCACCAAGAATAGTGACCTCGGAGGAAAGATATTCGGAAATCAGATGGTCGGTTTTTTCAGACAGGTAGTCAAAGAGCTGGATATAATTGTTGTCAGAAGGTGACCGGTAAATGCAACAGATAAATTTAGTTGTAGCCCTGAGAGAGAGTTTTATCCATAGTATGTCTTTTCTTCGAGCTTCTAAATTGGGGAGTCTGGTGCAGGATAGATTGCTACGAACGTACGCGCACTCGCCTCCATGCAATCTAAAAGAAGTAAGGAGCTCATACCCCGGGAAATTAAGGTGATTAGTGGCTGTTTTGGCACTGATTTGAGTTTCGGTGTGGAAGAGGAGTTGGGGCCTATTATCCTGGAGGAAATGGTGGACGGAGTTCAGGTTAGAATTTAGGCCACATATATTCGAGAAGGATATTGTAAATTTTTATGCTGGCGCCCCCTGTACACCCCTCTCCCGGAGATCCGAATGGAGGGATATTTTACCTCCGGAATCTTTTGTACAAGGAGGAGCCATCATCATTTTTGCTTATAAGAGAAACCGACTCAAACACGAGAACCGGAAACGTCCGTTGGGACTTCACCGGCCCCTTGATGTAACGGGTGGTACCTCCTCGGGCGTGAAAAAAATCATTTACTTTCACGTAAAGGAAAATTCCACTACCACCTTTCATATTGCAAGTATACCACACCAGCCAACTATTAAAGAGCTGACCAGCTTTAGAACTTGCTGGATAATTATTTGAGCAAACTTTAGTTGGTCTGGCCAATGTACCAACATTAATATTAAGTTAAAAAGTACCGTCAGACACTTTATACCTTTCTCAGGAAGCTGCTTGAGCATTTTTCCCGTTATCATGTCATATCCAGGAGATTTCATGCTGTTAAGGCCAAGTATTTCTTGTGTTAGTTCAGCCACTCTAAATTCTATAATTGGGGGTGACATTTGGCATAGAACTTCTAGACACTCTTTCACTACATAATTTGGAGTATCTGCGGGATGTGGAGTGAAGATGGACTCAAGGTGTTGATCAAATAACTCTGCCTTTTCTCTATCTGGCCTTTCCCGGGCTCCATCGCGATTTTTAAGTGGTGGAACGGATAAATTGTATGTTTGTTTGACACACTTTGCAGCTTTCCATAAGATGTGGTCTTTGTAATATTGTGACGTAGTTGAGAGGTATAGAATCGTTGAAAAATTTCCACGATGTAACTTGGGATAGACATCCGCCTTTGAGTGCAGGTCCCTATTTCTTGTATACCTGGTTGAATTATTTGCAAGGCGTAGACATTTATTTTCTATAATCTGTAATGGTTTTAAGGCAGTTTTTGATATGCAGCACCAGACAGGGGCGGCGTAAGTCATGGCTGGTCTTATTATAGTTTTTCAAATGAGTATCTTATTTTTGAAAATACAGAATCTCCTCATTAGTGAATTTCCTTTAAGAATTTCGGTACATAGGATACTCTTTATGACCGAAACCATAAACATAAAAATTGAAACTGACTCTGGATATGTGTACTAGGGGGGGCTACTTTGCGCTTATTTGAAGAAATTTTATCAACATTCAAAAGTCAGGATCCCCTCATTAGTGATTTTTTTTAAGAAAATTCATTAAGGGCTGTGCTGTAGGTGAAATAACAAATTAAAGAAGAGAAATATTCACGCTTCTTCTAATCTGCCTGTTAAACTTGTATATCCCATTCTGTAACTAACCTCTATATGAGATCTTTGTGAAAATAAACGTTAAAACTACCCTGAGTGTGTAGTAAAGTCACACAGTAACATACTCGTACAGTAGTCCTTTGTTTCCCCACTGCCAACAATGTAACAAAAATTTTACAACCCTTCTCACATTAACCCTCGTCGTTCCAATTAAAGTGCATTTCTTAAGCGTCGCTGGGCCGTCGGTTAAATTTTGCTGAGTCGTAAAATAAACCTTAGGTACGACAGCGCCCAACATTGCATTGTAAAGCCAATGGTAAGTGTAATTGTTGTCGAGGTTTCGTAGAGGACGAGTGTGGTTTTGACCGGACTCTAAGTTGGTTTAACTGGCAAGTGTCTCATAGAGCGGCAACCCTTATTATATATTTAATATTTTATAGTGAATTTTCATTAAGAAAATTCACAAAATAAACGTATCGATGGTAAGATTTTTGGAAAATTTCTTTAAATGAGGGCGAAATAGGACCCCTAGAACACCAATCCAAGGTCAGTTATATATATATATATATATATATATATATATATATATATATATATATATATATATATAAATATATATGTATATATATATATATATATATATATATATATATATATATATATATATATATATATATATATATATCCAACCGATAACCCAAAAAATCCTTCACCAACCGAAACCAAATTTCCTTTTATTTTTTTAATAGCTCGAGTGAGTTCGTTAGACAGTTTTGCCACTCAAATACTTTTAGAAAAAAAAATGCTAGAAACTGTTTGAAAACGCAATATCTTTTAAATTACTATGAGTATGAAACTTTACAGGCGTGTAGATATCGTATAGTCAGTCCTTCCTACCAAATTTGAACTTAATCGGTTCAGTAAATTTTGAGTTATAGCGACATAAAAAATTAATAATTTACTATATAACTTGAAATTGCCTCAGAATGGGTGCCTATAATATTAGACAAGGTCAAACAGATATATCAGGGTTACGCTGCTAATGCAAACAAATGCTCCAAATCACACTTCAAACGAACAGGTTCCAAAAATATGTCACAATAAACAATCAGCGGGGTTGACATTTGCCAAAACTGTCAAGATAAACAACTCAAGATATCAGAAAAATATGTAGTAATAAATAAAAAATGTAATGAAGGTGATTCAATTTGTTTAAAGGCAATCTAGAACTACGTTTCATTATGTATAAATATTAAGCTTCCCATTCTTCAGGGTATTTAAAAGCCATCTTGCTCTCCTAGTTAAATCTGACAACATCAATTACCTATTTGTCATTTGTTATTTTTGCAAATGACAGCAGGGGGGAGTCTAATTCGAGGTTATCTGCTTCTTATTTTAATTGATTGTTGTTGCCGTTACTTGGTGAAACTGGCCCATACTACATACAGACTTGGAGACTACTTCTCTTGCTTCACTGTTGGGTTTCGTTTCTGTAGGTGAAGGGAGTATCCAGCGCGTAAGCTAACTGGAGCAAGAGGCCCTTCTGAATTCTAGCTGTTCTCGGATGTTCTTCAACGTTTATGTGACTAGTTTCGCTGCTTGACAGCGTTCTCAGACAGATAAAAATTAAATTAATTCCAAAACATGACAACTACAAATAAAGATCTGTTGCTATGATATGACGTTTTGATTAAAAAAGATCATCAAATTGAAAACAAAATGAAACACAGATGACGGATGAGGCTTTCAAAATGTCTACGTAATGTATGTCAATATTTAGCATAAAAAATAGAACTAGCCTATAATAACTATAATAACAGTTACAACAATAAAATAACTAAACAATAACAGTAATAAAGTAGTCTCTATACAACGAAAATATCGACATACATCAACTCACTATCTTATTACAACTTTTTTGAAAGAATAGTTAAACTTATTGTCATTGACTTATTTAATTAGGAAGAAGAATATCCAAGAAAGGGAAATTCATTGAATGAGTTATCTCATTTAAAACAAGGCAGGTATTGTCGTGTGTGTGGTTTTTGCCTTCTAAAGCTTCAAAAAAGTGTAGTTTACAGACGTCATAGACAAGGAAAAATAAAAAAATAACCTCGAAATAGACTCTTTTGCCGCTAATAGTTTATTTTTTATTTACCGTTAATCTCGTATATGGAAAATTAAGTGTAAATGAAACTACATAATATCATGCAGTAGTTTAAAGTATACCTATAAACATATGTTCAGCGTAAATTATTAAAATTTTAAATTCAAAATTTTGTATTTATTAGTGACTTTTCGTAGAAAAAATTCACTAATGGGGAGATCCCGACTTTTGAATTTAGAAAAATTTTTTGCTAATGAGCGCGAACTAGGACCCCTAGAACTCATATTCGGGGTCAGTTTCATTTTTTATATGTTTATATATATATACAGGCTGTTTCAAAAAACATGCACCATCGCTCGTGGGGCAATTCCTTACTAAAAAATAAAAAAAAAAGTTCCTGTGCACATGGGCCCGGAAACGCATAGTTTCCAATATACAGGGAGTTGAATTTTAATTTTTTTTATAATTTTTTATAAATAATTTCAAAACCACTGGATTGATTTTAATGAAACTTGGAACTTGAAAGTGTATTATGAAAGTGCATATTTTCAAGTAAGAATCTGCTTACAACTGCGTCAGTGGCATGCGTACGGGGTAACTGTAAAAATTCATTTGGGGAAAAAATATGTGCGCCACTGCCTTTTTCCAATTTTGATACATCAGTTATGAAGCTTATTACATAAGCCACAAAAGCTACCTCTTGGTGTTTTTTCGTTCAGGGTATCCCTTAGGAGATATGATTAATTTTATAAAAAGGGGCAAAGTACCGATTCGTTGGAGTAATGAAAACAGTAATCGTAAAGTGCCATGAAACTATAATTTTTGACAGTTCTCTAAATTCTACAATTTTGAAGTGCTTTGTAGGCGTCAAAAGAGTTAGTCAAAACTCTATTTAATATTGCCTCTTCAACTCGTACAGTTCGGCGGTATCTTCTGCGTCCAGAGTCAGCTTTTAAAGGTTTTCAAGAACCAGTTTCTCTCAAATGTCTTACAATACGTGGGAAAATATTTTTGTCAGGAATTCTTCTTTGCGGATAAGTTTCCTGATAAACTCGCACAGCTTCTCTAGCATTTTGATTTGTTTGTCCATAAATTAACAACATATCAGTCAAATCCGCTGAAGTGTACTTAATGAAAACCATCTTGAGAGGAGGAAATAATATTAATGAGCAGCTCAGTATCAACAAATAACTAAAAACGAAAATACTGCACCGTATCAAAATTTAAAGAATAGCACGAAAACTCTTTTAACGCCTACAAAGCACTTCAAAATTGTGGAATTTAGAGAACTGTCAAAAATTATAGTTTCATGGCACTTTACGATTACTGTTTTCATTACTCCAACGAATCGGTACTTTGCCCCTTTTTATAAAATTAATCATATCTCCTAAGGGATACCCTGAACGAAAAAATACCAAGAGGTAGCTTTTGTGGCTTATGTAATAGGCTTCATAACTGATGTATCAAAATTGGAAAAAGGCAGTGGCGCACATATTTTTCCCCAAATGAATTTTTACAGTTACCCCGTACGCACTCCACTGACGCAGTTGTAAGTAGATTTTCACTTGAAAATATGCACTTTCATAATACACTTTCAAGTTCCAAGTTTCATTAAAATCAATCCAGTGGTTTTGAAATTATTTATAAAAAATTAAAATAAAAAAAAAATTCATCTCCCTGTATATTGGTAACAATGCGTTTCCGGGCCCATGTGCACAGGAACTTCTTTTCTTATTTTTTAGTAAGGAATTGCCCTACGAGCAGTGGTGCATGTTTTTTGAAACAGCCTATATATATATATATATATATATATATATATATATATATATATATATATATATATATATATATATATATATATATATATATATATATATATATATATATATATATATATATATATATATATATATATATATATATATATATATATATATATATATATATATATATATATATATATATATATATATATATATATATATATATATATATATATCACCGAAAATAAAGTGCCGATTTTCATAAAATTTGGCACATACCTTGCTTTTGTGAATGGCCTGTATAAGTCAGGAACATCGGATGAGGTTTTCCGGGAAAATTTTGAGTTTTCATTCGAAAATTTTTTATAGATCGAGAATTAACAAAGCAAGGGCAACCAAATTTGGTATGCAGGTTCATATCATCATAGGTAAGCTACCTACAAAAACTTAGCTCTGTGGATTGAAGGAAAAAAAAGTTACAGGCATTTAAAAAAATAATAATTTGTGTTTTCCTCAAAACGTCAAAGTCGCGATTTAAACGTCAAAATTGGTAATATTTAGGCAATGAACCTGAAATTAATATCAACTATGGAAAGAAAATGTCTCAAGAAGAATGCTTTACAAAGCCTGAACTCTTAGTTTCAATCGTCATTGACCTTTATTTTACTAAAATATTCCCAGAATATTAATTTAAAATACACCCTTTCTCTGATGCTTTGGCAGTTGGCTATAGAGTTTATCGTAATGGTATATCATTTTTGTCAAATTTTCGTAAAAAATCATTAAAGCTCAATATATCCGTTATTATGCAAGTTACAAAAAAAATTGTATACATTAATTATGGGGTGTCTTAAGCTACATCTTAAAAAATATTTTCACAATTACAGGATGGCCCATAAGTCGTTGGTGATTCAAATCTTTTTTTAATCGAACACGTCCTATGTTATTGCATTTTTGCATTTTCCATCGAAATATAATACATCTTTGCCAGAAAAGAAATTCGGGACGCAGCAAGTGCGTTATGGTAGCGAATTTTCATTAAATGCTTCAAATTTGAATAGCTCAATTTGCTATTAACCTATAAGGTTGACCAGAAAACCAGTTTTTTCGGGAACAATTTAAGTTTACTTTCGGAAATGTTTGTACATTTTCAAACAATAAAATGATTTTGATGAAACATGGCATATTGTTTCTACTATATAGATTGATGCCTGCTTTCTATAAAAAAACGTGTTAGTTATTAAAATAATTTTTATGAAAATTCACTACCATAACGCACTTGCTGCGTCCAGAAGTTTTTCATTTTCAAAGAGTATGAATACAGCAATAGTAAATAACTGTTAAAAAGAGTTAAGGTGCAGCAAGTGTGTTATGGTAGAGAATTTTGTAAAAATATTCCAAATGGTGATAATTCAATTTCCCAACTAGAATCTTCAGTTTTGATTGTAAAAAAAATTAAATTTTTGGTAAATTTGAACATTAGCACACGATGCTTGCAAACTGCCCCTAATCAAGTTACGGTACCTGGACTTAATAGGGGCGTTGGGCAGGGAAGAAAATAAAAAAGGAAATGTAAGCGAAAAGTGCGAAAAAATAGCTTAGTTGGGCCTCTATAAGCTTCCTTTATCCCATTTTGTAGCTATACCTCCTTAAAATTCTGTTTTTCCCGCCCAGAACCCCTATATTCACCGCAGGTCCCGTAACTTTCTTGTGGGTTGTTCCCAAGAAACTTCTCTTCTTTACATCGTTCTTGTTGTTAACACTGATATAGCGGACTGTATTTTAATCTAATCTGGACTGTTTAGATCGTAATAATAGTCTGTATCTTTAAAAAAACTTTCTATTTACAACATAAAATGTACAAGTAAGCACACTATGAGTGCTCTGCAGCTCGGCTTAGAATGAAGTGAGTTAAAACCGAGGTCGTGTTCGTTAATCAACCTTTATGCCCAACTTTTTCCGGTGTAAAATCGAGGAAAACTTTTTGAAAACGCTATATTTTTGTAAGTATTAGCGTAACTGGAATGATACTTTACATGTGGCTAGAAATAGGGCAAGTAAACCTATTTTGTGAATTTTAATTAATTAAGATAAACTGTCACGCGTAGATTGATTCATACAACAGGTATAAACCATACATCAACGGTAACCAAACTAAATATGTACCAGGCATAAAACATACTACCCGAACCAACAATCGCGAAATCTCGGCCGCAATTATGGAAAATGACAGACGACATGAAATTAAAAATTGGCCAAGTGATTTTTGTTTAACTGGGGGATCATTCAATTATTAAAAGACACTACATATATAGCTTTACTAACGGCCTTAAATACAGTTGTAACGCAGCATATATATATTATGCTGTCGCATAGAATAGTAGAAATGTAAACAAAATAAAGCGACATCGCTCTAAAAATGATTCTAAAATAGTTTCTTTTATTTTTAAACTTAAACATAAGACGTTATATAGGACTGAAACAGTCGTAGGATGTGTTTCAATAGTAATTCTACTAATTGTTACGTATACTTTGGATATAATATCCCGGGCATGAAGCCGATCCAATGTATCTTGTGTCACAAAACGTTACTTGACGGATGCCTAGATGGCTGAGAGGCGTCGCGTTTCTCTAATAAGCGAAAGGTTACGCGATCGAATCCAGCTCCATAATTGTATGTTTTTTATGTTTTATTTTGACATTTGGAGAAACAATAGTGTACAGATCTCAGACGTTTTTGTTTAAAACGCCTAAATAAATTTGTCACCTTTAAGTCTGAAATTATAATTTTGTTACTGTTGATATTGAAAAAAACCGGCTTGATTAGGTTAACTAAAATAAAATCATACTGGCGATTAATAAGAAAAAATAACTGCTACGTTTATAGTTTGGCAGATACTTTACTTTTCTAAATATAAATTAAATTTCCTTCCGGAAATCTTTTGTAGAACTTTAATGAAATTTGCAATACAAGTTTATTCCAAAGAGACTTACACTATCTACAGATATAGCAAAAGCAAATTCTTCAGCTTCATAGAAAGTTGAGTTTTGGGCATTTTTCTCAAAAGGAGTTAGAGAACAAGATTTTTTTGATAATAGAGAGATATAGATGGTAACACTTTCGAAGGAATTCTTCAAATGTGCGCGTACTAGGATCTCTAAAATTGATCTTGAAGGTCTGTGTAAGCTTAAAGTATTAACTTTACTAATATGCCGTGTAATATTAGTGTACAATTCTAATGAAAATTCGCTACTAGAATGCACTTGTTTCGTGCCGAAATTTTCAATTATGTTTAAATTCTACTAGTCATAAATAACTCACAACTTTGCAGTATCATGCATTAAACAAGTTGGAGATAATTATAGCAAAGTTAAAAAGTCGTTTTCTGGTAATAAGAGGAGAGACACAGAAAATTTAACTTTCCAATATGCTTAACTTGTTGGACATTTAACGGCTTAACCATAATACAGATTTCTGAGAAAAAAAACTTTACGCAAGGTGTAAATGAAATTTGAAGAGAGAAACGTGCAACTTATTGCTAATTTTGCTGAAATGAATATTCCTGAGCAGTCTTAACTTGTTAATAGCCGGAGGCGGTCCGCAAGTATTCAACATTTTATGAGAATCCGAGACTCTCATTTAGTTTCTGAAATTGTCCTGGAACTCCTAATTTATTAGGCAATTTGCAACGGTAACTCATACTTAGAAGTTTTAGATCAAGAGGGTGGAAAACAATAAAAGTCTGGACGCAGAAAGTGCGTTATAGTAGTGATATATCATAAAAATGTTTTGAATAAAAAATAATAGTAAAGACAGGCATCAAATTTGGTATAACTGCTATAATTTGGTTTTGAATGGGCCAGAAGTTACTAAATTACTAATTACAGCGTTAACTGTATCTACTATTTGTCTAGGTTTATCTGGATATCGTGGATAAAATGATTTGCAAGGTCAGTTGGTATTTCTATGACATTATATACTTCGTTGATATAACCTATAAGTTTATTTTATTATTAATAGGTGTCTCGACAATAAAATCCATTGGCACCAACAAAAAAGAAAAAGAAATCTGAAACAGAAGTTACAAACACAAACACTCGTCTAACTTACTATAACATAAATGTGCAATCTCAAGTTACAATGTGTTGTAAACATTAGTAGCTTTTAAGAAATAAATTAGTCTCGATAGGTCATTGGTTCCGGACAAACTGAGGATGTCACTGATGTTTTCCTTAAGATCCAGATACGACCGTTGTTCACTATATCCCGGGCACTCAGTCAAAATGTGGTTTACTGTGAGTTGAGTACTACAATGGCTGCATAAAGGAGGTTCACTTTTTTCTAGTAGGTGTTTGTGTGTAAGCATAGTATGACCAATCCTTAACCTTCTGATAATGATAAGCTCTCGTATGTTTAGGTTTGTTATTTTTGTTATCTGAATGGTGGCTTCTATGTTTCTGAGTTTAATTTGAGCATTAAACCATAAATGTTGTCATTCTTCGTGGACAGTGTATTTTTAGCGAGTGTGAAGGTCTGTATGTATAATGAGCTCATGATCTGGATTAATTTTTCCACAAGCCTTCTTAGCTAAGTAATCTCCCTCTATGTTGCCTCCTATACCAGAGTGAGATGGCACCCATATTATTACTGTCGATTTTCCACACTGGCATATTTCCCTGGCCGTTTTATATATGTCTGCAACAATATGGTGTTTGTTGTAAAGTGTTCATATGGCATTGACAGCTGATAATGAGTCGCAGTAGATAATCGATCTGGTATGGGAAGATTTAAGGAAAGTTTGTAGACAGACGTGTACAGATGTGAGCCCTGCTGTATACACACTCCAACATCCGAGAGTCGTAGACTCACTTCTATATCTGCTCCAAAAACCGAGCAACCAGTGGTTAAGCCGCATCTAGATGCATCAGTGTAATATATTGCGTCATATACGTACTGGCTGAGAACCCCAAAAAAAAGCTGCTCTTAGAGTGGGGGCAGGTGTTGTTCGTTTGTTGTAAATACTCAAGGTTGTGTTGATAGTTAGGTGGTTTTCCAACCATAGAGGATCTTGGACAACATTCTTTCGGACGTAGTGGATATCTCTTGAGCTTAAATTATTGTGTATATCTAAATATATGTTAGCAAGGCGTGAATAGTTTTGAAATACCCTGTTCATAACAATCGAGTGTGCAGGGTTGCATGTATCCGATGTAATCTTCGCAGCATATGACAGCGATAAATATTTCCTCCTTAGCCACAAAGGTATCTCTCCAGTTTCCCTTAGTATACTTAAAGTAGGACTGGTCCTAAAAGCTCCTGTTGCTAGTCTTAATGCTGTATTTTGGATAACATTTAGTTGCTTAAGAGTTGACTTACTAGCTGATGAATATAAAATAGAACCATAGTCAAGTCTTGATCTAATAAGGCATCGATAACATATAAGTCATTTAAAAACATATTGTTTTGGCATGACACTAGATGATTTATTATTACACTTATTGCTAGTAAACTAGGTTAGATTCCAATTCCAAGTATAGTTTAACAGAACTGGGTATTCAAATATTTCAACGGCTAACTTTTAGAAACTTTGTGAAACTAACTTCCTTGTTCATTGAAGAGTTTTCAAGTTGATTTGTTACTTAATAAGAGAGACGCCATGACAAAAATACTTTTGTTATTTACTTATAGTTTTATTTAATTCCAATGTTATTGATTACAAAATTTATAGCATTATAAACCATTTGGTTTTTGCGAAAAATGAAATACGACTGAACTAATTAAATACAGGTATTTTATTTGAACATTTACGGGTATTGCCGTTTAAAGTATAAATATTTTGCAGTTTTTCTGACATGGCCTGTACCAAATATAATCTTATTCCTACAAGCATTTCGTATATATAAATTCGATGGTACCGGGAACATAATTTTAGGTACCTATTATATTCAGGGGCCCAGATGCTACATTTTAGATATATACTTGTACTTACGCCTGTCAAAATTCCTGCAAAACATTCCATAACTTAATAAAAGTTTAGACGCAGCAAGTACGTTATGGTAGTGAATTTTCATAAGAATTTTACACTATTAGTAAGATATATTATTAAAACTAATCCTTTAATTTTAAATGAAACAAAATACTTCACTGCACGAGATAACGGCACAGATGCATTTGTGGGTGCCATCTTACCTGCGAGGTTCCCCTGACAGAAGAAAAATAACCATTGATGCGATTTGCAATCTCGCTGCAAGTTTTCAGTATTTCTCTGTCATCACCTTTTATCTCAGTTATCCTTATGTCCGCTTTTTTTTCGCCTTTATTTTTTAAGCACATTCCAAAAGCTTTTTTAGCTATTTCTACTTTTATCAATTAAGTTCTCAAAGTATGACCTCTTTGCAGACCTTATTATATCGGTCAATGAATTCCGATAGTTCTTGTATTCTCTAATTAACTCCTCATTATATGGTGCCTTTGTGTCCTTTTAAATAAACAATTTTTATATTGTATATACGCAACAATGCCCCGGGTGATCCAATCTTTCTTTTTCCTTATCCTTAACTTATATCTTCGTGTATATTGCCCGATCATGTTGACCAGATAATCTACAAATACCTGAGCTACATTTTCAATGTCATCTGACACATAAACGAATGTCCAGTCCTTAATAAACAACCCCCGCTCAAGGTCAGCTACATTTAAGCTATATATATACCGATCCAAAGTGCTTTCTCTGTATATATATATATATATATATATATATATATATATATATATATATATATATATATATATATATATATACATATTGCTATAGATAGCAAATATGTCAGAAAATTAGAAACATTTTATTCATAACATATTATTGTGGAGTAAAACGGGCCATGTACATTAAATTAATACGTCCTCATATTTAAATGCCCTGTATAATTGAGAGTGTAAAATATTTTAGGTTAAATAAGGAATAGCATAATAGGTAAAAGAATACAGAACAATGATTTCTTTTTTACATGTAGTACATTTTAAGTTCACTTAGCAAAAGTCATTGGAATACAATAGAACACAGAACAAAAGCCTTGTTTTTATTTATAGAGTTTTAACAGAATATAATGATTTTCATTTTATCCTTCGACAGTAAGTAAATGTATAGTATTAAGTTAAACATAAGTTTTTGTCAGTTACCAATTATAAGAAAAGACACGTAGTATTAGTTAATAGAGATAATTTTTTGTGGTTGTTTCAAATGAGTGCAACGAACAAGAAATTGGACAATAGGAAAATGCAAGGCCTATGAACTTTGTTTTACCCAGGCACAGCGAGAAAAGAGATTTTTTGTAACACAGGTAGTTATTTAAGGACACGGCGGCAGGACGATAGGACGATTCGTAAATGAACTGCGGGAAGTGAAACTTCATTCGTTAACGTACGGCAACACTGAAAATATGGAAGTTGAGAATTAATCAAAAAGGCAAGTGCCTCATAATAAAATCATATTTAGTTTGAATAGGGGAACAATAAATATGAGTATATGGTACACGGTTTGTTGAGACCGTTTCAATAAAATGGAAAATAATTAGTAATCACAGGCAAACTACAAAATCCAAACAGTGTATCAAATGGAAAGCAATTAGTACACATCAAATGGAAGAATCAATTAGACATAATTCAGAAAGTCGTTTTGTGAACTTTATCGTAATAAATGTGCAGAATTTTTTCTATAGTGTGATTCGTTTTTAAGAATTTTTCAGTCCCATTGATGATTTTAATGTATATTTAGCTCACTAAGGGGGATATTAGATAAAGGCCAAATCACTAGGTCATGGTTAGTTAATTCATTGTTTTAAATAAATTTGATTTGTATTGATTTTTTGACAATCAGCGATGATAAATCTTATATAAATATGTTTTAATGGAAATTTGTGAATTTAATCAATCAGAAATAAAACCTCAAATCAAACAAATACTAGTGATATGATTAAGTAAGGCTATTTTTCATCGTTAATTGAAAGTAAAATTAAAAGAACCCAATTATATATATTTTTTGAAATTTCCAAATCCTCAGGACTACTATAATTTATAAATAAGATATATCAAACAAAAATGCTAGCCCAAGCACATAACCCTACCAATGAGATGAGAGAAAATTTTAAAGACACAGCAGTAAGGAAACTATTTTTTGGCCTAATTTCAGGTTCATCAATATTAGCGTTTTTAAATAAAGACGCAAATTGAATTTTCATGCTCTAAAATTGAAAGTGCTAAACCAAAAATACCATATTTAACAAGTTTAAAGTTATTAGTTTGTGTTAATGATCAAATTCGGAAGACTGATTTTCTTTTACAAATTCATATTCCAATAAATCCTGAAGACTTATTTCTATATAAAAAAAATGATATCCTGTATTGTTTACGGTTTTTAAAAACCAAATGCAACGCCTCGTAGGCTTCCTTGTAATTCTTGCTATATCGTTAAATAAATACCTGCGCAAAGTAACATATTTACAAACGTAGACATTTCCAACAACATTTCTCTCAGGATATCGCCGTCGAACAAATTAAAATGTTGAAAGCCGTAGGGTTTACGAACAAAAAGTCCTCTCTCGTAAATAAAATGTCCCCAGGCAGTAAGTAACATAATTGCTCGTTAGCAATTCCCTTGAAAATGGCACTTGTTTATTTTGATTCTTGTATTGCTACGTCTGAACGAAACGAATAATACCCTATATAATTGGTATAACTACTTGTAATTATTGAGAGACTCAGCTTCTGTTGTTACTGTCTTCAATCAGGTAACTGTTGACAAACAGTATCTTTTTAAATATTCAAAAGACTTTTAAAGGAAAGCTTTTATATGACAATTGTGTTGTTACGTTTTCTAAACGTGTTTTTATTAATGCACGGTAACTTATATACGCATGCAAATAGTAGTATCCATTCCTGTATATATATATATATATATATATATATATATATATATATATATATATATATATATATATATATATATATATATATATATATATATATGTGTGTGTGTGTGTGTGTGTGTGTGTGTGTGTGTGTGTGTGTGTGTGTGTGTGTGTGTATGTGTAGGTCAGGTAGGGTGTATGTATGTCTCACAAAATATGTCTAGCAGCTGGGCAGTCATAAGGTTAGATGGTCCAGAAAAAAAAGTCTGGACGTAGCAAGTGCGTTATGGTAGCGATTTTTCGTAAAAACATTTTTAATATCAAATATGTAATGTTTTTAGAAGGACATCTGGTTGGCCGTATAACCTATATAGTAGCAACAATGTACCACATTTCATTATAATAGCTTTGTTGTTTCACAAAGTACACATATTTTCTGAAAATAAACCTTCAATGTTCCAGACAAAAAATTGGTCCGATTCTCCTGGCCTACGAACCTCTTCAAGCTATTTACACACCTGCCAAGATATAATTATTTACAAACAGCTTTTTTAGCCAATATGCTTCAGCAACCTACTTACTTTCCTCCCATCCCAACACACAGCTCAAATCCCTTGGATCTTCTTCTTACTACAAATCCTGAATGCTATAAGATATCAGTCACTGCCCCCCTTAATCGTACTTCGTATAACAACAAAGCTATTTTAATGAGATGTGGTACATTGTAGCTACTGTATAAGTTATACCGCCAACCAAATGTCCTTCTAAAAACAATACATATTTGATATTGAAAATATTTTTACGAAAAATCGCTACCATAACGCACTGGCTACGTCCAGACTTTTTTCTCTGGATCATCTATACTTATTACTGCCCTGCTGCTAGACATATCTTGAGAGACATATATTCACCCTTCCTGACCTACATATATACACAGGAATGGCATGGTCACTGCTTCCTGCGCAATGCAACCCGAGGTCACACAGTCATCACACCCACGTATCGTTTGACACTACAACTCCGCGAACTGGGACGAAATGCGAGATTACTTTTCCTCATTTCCATGGGCGAATGTCTGTTTCTCCCAAACTGACCCCTCTGATATCTCACAAAACGTCACCGAAATTATTCAAGCTGGCATGGAAGTATTTATTCCACGTACACAGAAAACCTTTTCAGCTACTCAAAAGCCCTGGTTCTCTAAATCCTGTGACAAGGCCAGACATGAAACGGTCAAAGCTCACAAAACGCTTCTACATAATCCCAGTCAAGAAAACCGTAAAGCATTTAACGACGCAAGAAACCGCTATGTCCGCATTCTTTCTGAGGCAAAAAACTCGTTTAATAACCACACCAAAAACAAAGCCCTCTTAAGCTCCAAGGGCACCAAACCCTTCTGGACTCTTTCTAAATCTATTGGGAATAATTTTTGCAAGAGCACGTACCCACTTCATCTCTCAGGGGATGAAACTGTTTTTACCGCCCTGGGTAAGCCTCAAATTTTTGCTTCGCCGGCAATTCTACTGTCCACCCACCTCCAAATGTTCAACCACCAATAGTCCACAATGTCGCGCATAAAATGACGGATATCATTTTCAAAACTAAAAAGGTACGAAAGATGCTCTCTTCTCTTAATACCAGGAAAGCCTCTGACCTTGACGAGATCCCAGCAATTGTTCTCAAAAAATGCGCACCAGAACTGGCTCCTATCTTGACTCGCCTGTTTCAGACATCTTAGAATAGAGGCATATTCCCTAGTAACTGGAAAACTGCTCGAGTACAACCCGTCCCTAAGAAAGGATTCAAAGTGCTTTCTAACAACTACAGGCCTATTTCTCTCCACTCAGTTGTCTCTAAAGTGTTGGAAAAGTATGTGAACACCTAATTACTAAAATTTCTTTAAAACACAGTCTAATCCACGACAGGCAGTATGGATTCCGTCAGCGCAAATCAACTGCCGACCTCCTTTCCTTTCTCACCCATTCTTGCAACAAGTCTATGGAACTACACTGTGAATCCCAGATTGTTGCTCTAGACATATCCAAAGCATTCGACCAGGTCTGACACGCAGCGCTGCTCAATAAACTTCCGGCCTATGACCTCCCACCAAAACTCTGTACCTGGACAGCCAATTTCCTCTTCAACCGGAGCATTACTGTTGTCGTGGATGGACATTTCTCTAAACTATATCCAATTAATGCAGGAGTTCCTCAAGGTTCAGCTTTAGCCCCTACTTTGTTTCTTCTCCACATCAATGACCTCCTCTCTAGCACATCCAACTTAGTTCACAGCTACGCGGACGACAGCACCCTCCACTCAACTACACAATATTCTAAGCCTGTCTCTTTAGCCCAGATAGATGAGGATTGCAGACTCATGGAGGGTTCTGTCTCCGTGGATCATGTTAGACTAGGAAGTAGAAATCTTGTAAAATTCAACACCACCAAATCGCAGTCTTGCTTTCTTTCATATAAGAGATACACCAGCCCTAGAACCATCACAATGAATAACCAAGTTATTCAAAGTGATGAGTCCTTTTCACTTGTTGGCAGTTCTGTGAATCGAAATGTTAATTGGCACCAACATGTCACATCAATTGCAGAAGCGGCTGCTAAGAAATTAGGTTTCCTCTTCTGGGCTCGCAAATACTTTTCACCAGCTACTCTCTATGCCTTATATACTTAACAAATAAGGCCAAACCCTGAATACTGCTCCCTCATCTGGGGTGCTGCTGCCGCTTCTACACTCGCTATCTTGGACTCCGTTCAGAGGAGAGCTATAC